>JASJUZ010000671.1:0-600000 GCA_037159825.1 Tupiocoris notatus | reverse complement strand
CGAAAAAATTATCAATTTTATCGACCAGTGTTCCATGCTAGGAATTAACCTATATATTGTAATCATGCGTTTAATCCTGTTTCAATCGGCGCGAGAAATAAATCCCCTCTTCGCGATTCGAAGAATTTTTCGGATTAATGGAAGCAATCAAAATCTTCTGTCAATAGAGGAGCGGCTGTGAGTTGGAACGTTTCCTGTGATGTGTAGCTGCACGGCGATAACGTGGTTTATATCTCATCCAAATGACTTAATTTCTCTTCTTCGGAAAAGGATTTTTTTTAAATCTGATAAACATGTTTTTTTTTTAATCCGTTAAAAATGAATATTGTGATTTTTTTTGCTTATTTCATACTGAATTCTATTTATGTTGAATTATATTTTGTATTGATCATTTTATTGCATATTTATTACTTTATTGAATGTATTGCATTTTTGCATTGAAAAAATGAATTAAACATAATGTAAAATATTTTATTTTATTTATAGTTTAGCATAATAAAATAAAAATACAAATTTTTTCAGGTTATTATTGATTTTTTTGTGATCTGTTTGAAAAAATCATCGCATTTTTTAATACGCTCAGTGGTTTGAGTAAAACTTTTTTGACAATTTATTGTTGAAGAATTTTCTTGCGAAAATTTTGAAAAAAATCTGATTGAAAAATAGGATATTATTTGTTTGATTTTCTTATGGTTACTCAATAAGATTCCAACTACTAATCGAGTTTATTGTATGAGTTTCCTCTCCCCAGTTAACCATTATCGATTTCATATTACGCCTACCTTTGAACATTAATATGAATAATCGGATAGTATTTATATTAAAAATGTTAACCCTCTATTGTTTGGATACCGCTATCGATATTGTGTGATCCATACATACCTATTTTTCTGTCAGACTTGAGTCCATGTAGCCGCGGGTTTTTCACTCGAAAAATTGACCTTCTCTCACGAGCAATTCTCGTATGAACTGTGATTAATACGTTTGTACGTCCAATTACAAGCGTTCTATAATTGATCGCTCGCCAAATCGCTCAGCCATTCCAATGACGTTCAAGGCGTAAGGCGATCGTCAGTCGTATCTGTACTTGAAGTTGCTTCGGCCTCTGCGGAATCATCTGAAGTTTCCTATGGTTAAATGTCAAGTCGTTTCCTACGTGCGGTTGTTTTGTACTCTTGTCCAATTGGACGAATAGCGCGCCAATAAACTGGATTGAGGCAAACCGCCTTTCAATACGCGTTGATTTCGCGAACGTCCGGAATCATTTGGCTGGTGACTGTGGCGGGGCCGGATAATTATTTAATCGGGAGGACAAGTCAAGAACGTCCGGTGGTGGCCGATCAAGGGCGAGCCGAACTTCCTATTTTCTCTGAAGGACAATCGAACGTATTGGCAATTAGGAGTTGGGAATCTGCAAAATCGATGAGTCTTGCAAGAGGGGGCGAAAATGAGAAATTCGCGTGGTCATTTGTATTAGATAACAACGGATGAATGAAATGTTTTCAATTTTTTGTCCGAAAAAATCTTCAACAAATTTTCAGCGTTATAGTTTTTTTCCAAACTTTTTGAGTTTGTTATTGGGTTCAAGGATAAATGACCAATTAAATAATAACTGTCCAATCGCCTGTACTTTCACACAGTTTTTCTCTCTATTTTTAGTAACGATTGCTCAATTCGTCGCCAGACTGGGGCCTGACAGAACGCCATGCCATTTCATAAACATCTGTGACACAATTAATTTTTTAATTGAAATTGAATCTTTGAATTTCGATCCGTGGTTCACTTCGTCCCGATCAATTCAGCGGGAGGCTTGCAGAGTGAAAAGTTAGATCTCCGTAGGTCATTACGTGAGTCACAGGACCTTAACAGGAAATTTCTTTTTTATTGTGAAACGCGAGCGCTGGAATGTGACCAAGGTAGGTTGGTGGACTGTCAGGCGATGGTCGTTAGCCAGTTCGGAACGCCAATTCGACTTAAAGGTTAGGTTTCAGGTTGGCTTGAATCTTCTTCATGACGACCCTCGACCTATATAAGTTTCGTAAGAATCGGAACACAAGATGTGCTTTTCTACGGGTTTTGTTCCTATCCAGATGATAATTGAATGAATTGAATGCCGCTAATGTGTTCAGCGATAGTGAAATTCGCGAACCGCGTGATATTTTAAAGTTGACGCTCCTGAATAATTTCGAATGAGTTGAGAGTCCAAAGAATAGGGAAGAAAATAATTTGTACTCATTTGGTGCATAGTTTGGTCACCCCAATTCATAGATTGCTGGCGAAGAAAAATTGGTGACCAATGTGCTCAGATTTGTCCTAAGGGTATCGCTGTTGATTCCTTTTGTTTAGATGTCCGTCAAGGTTCTATTCTTGAGCCATTTTGTTTCCACTCTATATTAGTTTGATTCGGTCCTTATCCACTCAGATTATTCTAATGCGTAGAAAATTAATAATAGAGTATTATATTATAGAGAATCCGGAAAAAAGAAATCTTGATTCAAATGTTCTTCTAAGTGAGTATCAGTTTTGCACCGTGCCATAGATTCTTATCGTTGCTTTGCTTCTCGATGAAGTTCGAATAAATAGATAGAATTTATGATTTTTTCTTTCTCGGAAATGCGACGCTAACAACCGACTTACTCGCGTTTATAAGGTAATACGCAATTTATGTAACTTGGGCCGACGTATGGGAATCGCAGATTTTTTTTCCTTTTAGTCGGAGGTACTTATAATGTTCTGAGTCGTGAGAAAACGCCTGCTACCTTGCACTCAGGCGGATTATGCTGATTACTTAGTAGTCAAATAGGATGAATCATTTTGCGATCGGCAGAGCGTAGCTTCTTTTTGATACATTTATTATTCATCGTTATTTGGAGGACAATCTATTTTTTCTCACAACTCACTACGACTCGTTGAAGAGGAAGGTGACTCAGCTTGGGGATTTTTTTCTTTTCGCTGCCATCCCATCTTAGGAGAAATTAATAAAACTAGAAATTCGCTTTACTTTATCTTTAATTTATTAATTAATTAATTTTTTTTTTTTTACAAAGTGCGTGTATTGAAAGTCGGAAAAAATCCAAAAAATGTCTCGTAGGAAGAATATTTCAACAAAACAACGCCAATTACGATGACAGCAGTTATGAACTTGCTAAAATGAAAAGCTTTCAGTTTATAAACCTAATAATCCGTTGCTCTGTGCGAATTACACGAAGTGACGAGCTCGGCGAGTATGACGGGATGTGACGACATTGCTTTCCATCACCCAAACCTGTCGTGCCTGCCTCTTTCCATTCAGAACAGCGATATCGCCCCCTCTAAGCAGACTAAATCCTGCTACCTGGCGGCTATTTATATAAGTTCCGATGCTCAACCGCAGTCAATCAAAACGCAGGATCAGATGGGTCGAGTGATCTAACATACGCCTCACCTGGCCTAGATCCTTGGACACGTGTGCTCTGGCTCTTGTACTATAGGAACTACTGACCGATGCGCATAGGATCACGTCGGATGCGAGGAAGTTCGGCTATTTAACCGGTTAATGAACCAAAACATGTACCCCAACGATATCGCATTTCACTGCAAGCATTGCGGCCAGATTGAACAGTAGGCCTATAAACTGGAACGTAATGTACATGAAGTACAAAATTGAAGTATTACGTATCGAAAGTCGTACTCCATTGTTGGACAATGATTCAACGGTTGTTGATTCAAATGATATTTTCATTGACGCTCAAATTTATACTGATATTTTTGTCGGCTGATTACAAAATTTGATTTCAGTTACAGATTCTGATGTAAAATATTTTATTCGTGAATTATTTACCGAACAAACAGTATTTTGTATCTTGTTCACACGATATCTCTGACTGAATGCGCAATATTTTCTCATTGTTTCAGGTAAGTTGAACTGCTCTCTGAGATCCGATCATTCGAATTTTCCACTCGTGGGTAATGTAATGTATTTAATTTTTTTTTGTATTTTATACAGTAAAAGTCACTTGGAATCAGCGTGAGAAGTATCACTGGTTCGACTAGCTAGTTGCGTGAATTATTTATGCAGTGGAGACAAAATCAAATTCCATTTTGTCCGAATTGTGCAATTTTTTCTTCTTACGTATCTGAAATCGTTGGACGTGATAAATTATTTTTGTCGTCCAATTTTTTTCTCGTTGGTATTTGTTTGCCAAATTTATTTTACCACTTCATTCAAATAGGGAACGGGGATCTTCAAAACGGTCACTGGAGAAAGTCTTAAAACTTTCCTCGTCACAATGTTTTTGGTTAAAAATGAGCTTTATCCAAGTGCTATTGCTGATAACGAGGATTATTCCATCTTTATTTATTCCGACTTCAATTCGGCTCCATTTGATCAATGCTGACAACGGAATGGAGATAATGACCGCAAACGTGTTGGCGCGAATAAATCCGTACTGATTCCGCTGGAAATTCGAGCTCCTGCCTTGCACGTGGACGCAATCATCTAAACAAGCTGTTTTGTCGGCCGTGCGAGAGAAACGTGGTAGGCCTGAACGTGACGTTTGAATCTTATCTGCTTTCCGACATTTCCCGACTAGGTTCCACTGGCAGGTTGGCAGTCCGATAGCTCACAATTCCGAGACGCGGAACGCGACGAAAATCAAGGATGCTGCCGAGAATGAGAATATAACATTTTTCAGATCTCATCCTTTTTTTCGTACGAGAAATAGATTGGTCCGTACGTGACACGAAGTTACGTGCATAATTGAAAATGACTGTCGCTATGGTGGTTTTATCCTATTACAGCCCTGTCTATCAAGCTGTCCAACGTAGTCCCATTTCCTATAATTACTTAAAAACATTCGAAAGACGTGCTTTTAACGGCAAAGTAATTTGACAGTAGCGCATCAAACTAATTCCTTTCGATGCACTTCATTAGAGGAAATAAATAATTCATAAAGGATATGGCGTCATGTATCTCGGAGTTGATTATTCTGGCCTTGCCTCTTCATCAAAGGCGATCATGTTCGTCGCCTCATGCGCCAATTAACCGGTCAGTGTTTTAATTGCTTGTTGTAGACAACACTCGGCGTGCATTTGTCGTCAACCGGATAATGAATGGCCAAATATGAGAGCGAGTGTAATTTGGAAGGTATTTTACGCTGCTGCGAATCTAGAACTTGTTACGGTTTTGAATAAAACATTTGTCTACCCGTTATAGTTGAACCTTTTTTTATCATAGAAATAAAGCTTTATCGACCAATTGGGTGTAGATAATGCTGATGTATAATAGTATATTATACTGAGTATAATAATTGTTAACAGTGGAGTTGCTTTTTAATTAAAATAGAGGGCTAGAAGCTAGCGTTTTAGAAGGCAGTACTGTGTGTGACACAATAATAAAATCAATCTACATCTACCGACATATAGAAGAGTATAGAATAATAATATAATACCTAATGAATAATAATGATAATATAATAATGAATAATAATGATAATAATAATATAATAATGAATAATAGTGATAATAATAATAATATAATAATGAATAATAATGATAATAATAATATAATAATGAATGAATAATATAATATATAGAAAGTTCAAATTTATTCATTTTTGCGGTCTGCAAAAAGCCAAATAATATTGTCAATATGCGAATAACGCGTAAGTACTGTACGTGACCCACGCGATAAAAATCAGGCATTCACTCGCCGTCCCAAACATTTTGAGATTTTGAGCCAAAAACATTTTGATCAAATATATTGATTTTTGCAGTCTGTAAAAATTGAAATGGAAAATACATTCTGATGAAATAGTGAAAAAAGCTCATAACGTGTAAGTACGGTGTGTGAGCCAATAGATAAAAAATCAAGGACCACCTGCTTCCCATAACAAAGATTTTAAGACCTCAACAGTTGAAAAAAAAATACTTTTTATGCCCTGTAAACTGTAATTGAAAATTGAAACTGACTGAAACAGATTTGTAGACTTTTGTCACTTCTTGATCGCAGACCACGACATACGGACAGACGGACACACAGATACTTGTTCACGGTTTCTGTGTATAGTACTATGCAAATTAGCCAGGGTACCCAAAAACATAAGAATAAGCCTATAATATTCTAAATACAAACGATATTTGGATAAAGCTAAAGTACGGTATGTGACCCTAAAGTTAAAAACCAATCGTAGTTCACCCGCCAAGAAAACATTTCATGACCTTAAACATTCAAATATATTGGTAACCATTGGGGGCTGCGAAGATTTCTGAAGACCTCAAATGTTAAAAAAAAAAAAAAACTGTTATTGCATGTAAAAATCAAAACTGAAAAAACTTCGAACGGATTTTCGTCACTTTTTGACCACAGACGGACGAACACACAGACTAACGTTCAAAAAGTGTTTCTGAGTATAGTTCGACAAAAATTTCTTCCAATTCACCTATGTTCCGAATTCACCTCTGTTCCGAATTCGACTTTTCGGATGAACTCAATACTTCAAATTATTACGTGAATATTATAGTCAAAATTAGTATCATTCAGAATACGAGGGCTAGAAAAATAGAGGATGACCGACCCGAGGTCAAAATATCATCGAATACTATAATTATTGTTGAAACCCGACTTTAAAAATTCGATGCAATAACTGTTCCTAGCGTATCTTGAGCATTGTTACCAACCTGTTTACACAGCTATTGCTGAAAAATGAATAGCCAATGGAAAAACTAGTTTTGCTTTCACCGACAATTTCAATACCGGCGGTCAAGTGTTCCTACCTCAGCTACATGAAACTTAATTGGTCCGTAGTGAACTTTGGGGTCCACCTGATTCGATAACGATCAACCGACGAAGGGGCTGTCCATAGACGGACGAAAATGAAGGAGGGTGTGGAGAATCAGGTTGAAATAATGGCCGCTGTTACGAAGAATTAATAACTGCGGAGAGCGTTAACAGGAGGGCCTCATAATCCACCCAATATTCTCACCTGTAATGTAAGCTGCTGGTTTCCCTTGAGATAACGGCCGAATAACTAATGGCATTGGCAGAGAACATTTATTTTCATAGAGGTCGGCCCGAGATTATACGTTGCAATAAATAATTTAGCCCCCAATATTTACTTTCAATAACCGGCCGGCGATTTAATAGGATATTGATAAACCGGTGCCGAAGTTTTGCTGCTATTATGATCTCATTATAAACTGACTGTACAGTAGTTTGCTATTCCTTCGCTTTAGTTATGATTTAATAAAAGCATCCATTTGTGATAGTAACTATCCCCAACATTTGTGAACGACACCACCCAACAACAGATTGGTAACTATAAGGGAAAACTCCTTAGCAACTATTCAGTAATGTAAAAAAAAATTTATCTTAATTTTCGTTTATTATTCAATAATAAACCATTGTAATCGCCCAAGAAAAAAAAATTTATAACCCCCCCTCAAAATTTGATGTTTTACGTTTCAAGGCATGTAGAATCCGAATATCCAATAAAAAAAATTCTGTCTGTCCGCCGTACGCCGTACGCCGTACGCCGTTTTTAACTAAAATTTAAATTATTCGCTAAATGGTACAGCTGAAGAGAGTGTTTACGACCATTCCGACGAGTATCGAACGATTTTTATTGCTCCGAATATTCTCGAGTTATGCTAAATTTCTCAAATAATCAAACATTAAACACAAAAGCTGCGATAACTTGCGAAAGATTAAAGCAATCTACTCCGAACACCTTCGAAAAATCTATCGAACACCTCTGTCTGAAAAACGTTGGAAAATACTAATCCCCTCCCCCTCAAAACGATCCGAAAATACCCTTTAGCCATTTTTAGACTATGATTAATTTTTGGTGAAAATTTCAAGAGGGTGCGCAGGTAATACAGTTTCCTTAGAAAGTGTAGACGGCATTCGACAGAATTTTTTAATTGGATATCCGGATATAGATGCCTTGAACGTAAAACATCAAATTTTGAGGTGGCGGAGGATTGAATTTGTTTTGTGAGCGATCAGTATAATTTAATTATTGAGGAATAAACCAAAACATTCCGACCCCCAAACGTGTGGAATTTCGCGGTGAGATCTGCATTTTACGCTTCTACTATACAGAGGTTAGAACAAAAACGTCTATTAATCATGAATAGAATCTCTTATTATAAAAGCCTTTTTATGAAGTAATTTCAATTTTACTAGCGGCATTCCATTTTTCTTTTAAAAATCTACTCCGACAATGTTTACAACGCGAAATTCTACAATGTTTGTTATGATTTTTTTCATGGTAGAAATGTTAATATATTACATTATACACGTCCCTCTGCAGTATTCGGCCCAGCTTGTTTTTAAGCGATTCTAAAACATAGTTACCTAAAAAATAAGAAAAATCGCAGAATAATGAATTATTTTAACGATTTGATTATTTTTCATTTTAATCATTTAGTGAAATTAACTACTAATTTTTCATTAGAATGTGATGGCGCTATTAGATAAATACTAAAACCCCTGCTTATTAATAGTCTCCTTTTTTTCTTTTTTTTTTTAACTTCTTCGAATACCATTGGTATATACCATTGCAAAACGTATATTTAAACGTTGTGATCAAAGATCTTTGAAGTACTGTGTTTTCTGATATTCAATATCAAAGAGATCGTCGTCCATCTGGCGCTTGTGATGATGGCAGTAGCGAGTCTTTGTAAATCTTGCGGATAAGGAATGGAGTAATACAAGTCCTTGAGGTGAATCTCACCCAACTTCTCGGGCTTTCTATTCACGGTGAAGGATTCCAGTGAATGAAAACCGTTTCGCAACAGCGGCCGCAGGCTCGACTCGAAAAAGGTGGTCACCCTTCGGCCAGAACTGTTCCTCCGTTGTAGCGAATGTTACCGCTGTTATTGCGAAGTTGACGTAACAGACGAGCGCAACGAGTTCGAGTGCACGTAGACCTGGAGATCGAACGTTCGGAGGAGTTCGTTTCGGCTGGGATTGTGTACTTTTCGCTTTACGGTCATTTTGGTGAGACGGTAAACTACATAGACGAGGCTTGAAATTGGCACGGTCCGAATATCTATCAGTTTTGGTCATTTTTCATCTATTAAAAAAAACCGATTTCAATAATATTTGCATTTAAAAAAAGAGAACACTGAAATGGAACAAATAACGTGTCCCAACTTCACAGCAATTCAATCACCATCTACAAATGTCAAAGACTTCCTATTATGATGATGATTATGTGGGACTTTATAATTATATTTTAGTTCGAGTATTGATTCGACCTTCTCATCAAATTTCACCTCCGTTCCTAATTCGACTTTCGGACGATCGTAATACTCCCGTTTCCTACGTATAAGTAAAATATTCCTTCCCTGAGCGTTCAAATGTTTGGATTAGTATGGTCTGTAAATATCAAAATAGAAGAAACTTTGAAGATTACATCTCGGAAGTATTAAAATGTTATCCTAAATTCAATAACAGCCCATCGCCGGGGGAACATTTTCTGAAAATATCTTTGGTTTCTCTCGAGTTATTACGGCTTCGGTCATTTTTCAACAACAGACCTCGCAGCCACTTGCTTTGAAAGTGATACTGAATTTCGTACTTGGGGTTTCGAAGGAGTAAATTTTCTGTTAACCCTTCTCTAGTCAATGTCTCCAATTCTGCGTATTCCTATGAGTTATTGCATCTATTCGGATTATTTCTCTGAACGGTAAGGCTCGAGGATAGCTTATTGAGTCGGCTGAACGTCAAATTAGACGGATCGTTTCCATCATACCCACACATCTCGCGCGTTTGCGTAGGTCGATAACCTACTGAGAAACTCGACCTCGGCCTTTCGACCGAAATATGAGAAAAATTAGATAGCCAGCCTACATCCTTACGCCCTAAATATACTTCAGGCAATCTGAAGTTGCTAGGCTGGATCTATCAGCTGTCATGCGACGATTAGTCAACTAGATACCGCACACTTTCGTAATATTCCCTTCCTTGAGACATTAGTAAGGCCTTCGCTTGTTCATAAGAGCTTCGTTATCGAGTAAATTCTAGTAAATTAAGTACTTGAGTAAAATTGTGAATTTAAATTTTTTTTTGTAGGTTGAGGGGGAGAAAAACGAGGCGACCTCTTCTCCATTCTTTTTTATTATCCAGCCGAGTACTTTCGCCCGTTCGGGCTTCTTCAGGGCATTATAGGACCAAGGGTACCTATGGCCATAGGTACCCTTGGTCCTATAATGCCCTGAAGAAGCCCGAACGGGCGAAAGTACTCGGCTGGATAATAAAAAAGAATGGAGAAGAGGTCGCCTCGTTTTTCTCCCCCTCAACCTACAAAAAGAAGTAATGCGACACCCTGGAGAAGAAAAAGGATTTAAATTTTGGTCCAATATTCATTAATAAACCATTGTAATCGCCCAAAAAAAAAATTTCCAACCCCCTCGCCCCAAAACTTGATGTTTTACGTTTCAGGCATTTAGAATTCGAATATCCAATTTTTTCCGTCCGCCGTACGCCTTCAACACTTTTCTGACAAAACTATAATAGCTAAATTCTTGAAATTTTCACCAAAAATCAATCTTGACCTCGCACTGGCTCAATTCTTTAACCAAATCGCTATCTCAATTTTGAGGGTATTTTTGGGGATTTCGAGGGGGAGAAAATTCGTATTTTCCAAAGTTTTTCAGAAAAAGGTGTATTTGGTATTAATTTCTGTAGATTTTTGGACGCTGAATTGAATGAGACCATCGCGGGGCCGATATCTTACATGGTTCTCAAGTTACGGGAGCTGTTACGTGGCATTTTCGAGATTTTGAAGGATTATTTGTCATGATGGTATAATTTGAGAATATCTTATCTTATATTTTAATATATATAAACTCAATTAAAGATTTTTCTTGCTTACCTATGACCTGAGTCATTTCTCTTGTTGAATGTTTCCTTGCTGCTTGTTTCGCTTATATTGCGATAGTGTACCGTATCTGAGTGGTCCGATAGTTTTTCACGAATTCTGATTAAAGAAAACTGTTATTATTGCGTGCAGCGTGTTCACTATCGCATTTTCGATTTCGACAACATGCTGTTCCCGAGTCCGGACTTGTACGATTACTAACTGTCCGATAGGGCGTCGAGGTCAAACTTCACATTGCCAAATAATAGCCTGTAATGCTGCTCTAGCGGTGCTACGAACAGTTCACCGGGATCGGTATCGCTTGCCATTATCCTAGGTGTTTTTTTTTTGCACGATCAACGTGAAATACCAGCCTCTAACGGACGTATTTCGTTCGAAAATATCGACAGACCCGCGGTTGAATAGTTGCGCTCGAACTCAACAATTAAATTGCTTACGCTTTCGCCACTTTTTCTTTCATTTCATTGATACATTCATTGGACTTTTAATAAAAATGTGCTATCAGTGGAAACCTTTTTAGCAATTTCGATGGACACTTTCGTTGAAAAATTGTATGGTGAATTCGTATGGATTTTTAGTATAAAGATTTGTATAGGATTTTTCATCGGAGCTTTTAGTTGTTATTTGTTCAAAACATTCAAAGGAATTTTCATAGAAACTCTCATAGGTATTAGTACGAATTTTTATTAAAACAAATTAAAGGAGTTATAACAAAAATTTGAAAAAATAAAATAATAAATTTTAGAGGGAACTTGGGAAAGTTGAAGGCATTTTTACAATAATCTAGAAAAAATGAAGGAATTTTGACAAAATCTGGAAGAATTAAAGGCATTCTTACCGAATTTTGAAAAAATAAATATATTTCTACAGAAGTTTGGAAAAATTTAAAGATTTTTTACAGCAATTTGGAATAAAAAAAAATTTTTTTGAAAAATTAAAGGCACTTTCACAGGCTCTCATTGCATTTTTCACAGAAATGTTTGGGGGATTTTCGTAATAAGTTTTCTTTAGTAAATAAATTAAATAAAAAATCATCCCGTTGCTTGAAATGATCGTGTAAAGATAAACTAATACTAATTGACATAGAAATAATTGAAATCACATTGGCTCTGGCGCTATTGGGAAAAATTCATATTCAACTAAAAAATGTAATTATATGTATCTTTAAGAAATGCCAATATGAAGTACGCATTTATCTCTGCTTCGAACGAGTTTTTCAAAACTGGGATCACGTTCACACAATAAAATAGTGATTTATGTTCGAAATACTCCTTGCTCACCATTAAAATTCTTCGTTTCCTGAGTTAGGCCAACCTATGAATGCCGTGGCATCCTTGGAAGCTGTCCTTGCTTACTGTTTTATTAGATTGACCTCTTTACAGTTTTTTTTACCGTAAGAGAGATCCTGACGAGTCAACGATCCGTGAAGTTGGTTTGCGATTTCGGAATCTGAGTATCGCGAAGGTTGAGAGATGAACTGATTCGAAATATTACTGGCCTACGACGGAAATTCGAGATATTAATCCGGGATCATCGCGGCAAACGTGCGTCTCTTCATTTTTGAAATCTGATATTTTGAAAGTGTTGCGGTTTCGTTTCCTGTTACTATTCTTGTCAACTCGATCGGGTATTTTAAATATTTGTTCTTAAGTTTTGTATATTAAATCAAATGAAAAAGATTCTTAAGACGGCAATGAGTTTACTTGTTGATTTTTCTTTTCGTTGATTTTTTCTTCTTTTTCTTTTATATTCCAAATTCGAGTGCTGCATATTTCGTTTGAAAATTCATCTATTCTGTTGATGAGGTTCGAGGAATTTCCAACCGCTCCAATTACGTCCGCAGAAATAGCAATTGGAAAAAAGGCTTCGAGAGCGATAGCTGTGCTCTACTAAATTATAATTGCTTTCAAACTAGAAATCCTTCGGCATTCGGCGAACTGAGGATGAAAATTCCAATTCGTTCGACTAAAATGGGACCGATGATTTCGCCTTTGTCCGACCGAGTTTTGCATCCGTCGCCGGCCGACCATTTAGTCTAATTAACCTAACGAAAAACCTCCGGTAATGAACATTTTAGTCGGCTGAGCTCGTCTGACCTAGTTTCGATCCTTGTCGCATAGAATCCACCAACGTAACTTGTTTTATGTATTTTTAAACTCCGTAATTATCTTATAAACGACGGAATTGGCGTTGGAATTTTTCGATGTGAAAAAATGAGCGAGAATTGGAAATGCCGTTGATTTTTTTTTCAACCTATGCGATAATTTATTCCTTCGATCCATGAAAAATTCAGTTTTCGACATGCAGCTTGAGTTATAATTTTGCTGAGTCAATAAAATTAATGGAATTAGGACACAATTAATATCAACCAATTTGACAGATATTTTTGCGTACATTCAGTTTTTATCCAATAAGTCTCGATTATTTTGTTTCACTAGTGAAATTATTATTATCATTTAAAAAAAAGAAGAATTTATTACAATAACTACCTAATACGTCTGCATTCTTTATCTGTATTCGATTATTTTGTTTCACTTGTGAAATTATTACTATCATTTAAAAAAAATTGAATTTATTACAATAGCTACCTAATACGTCTGTATTCTTTTTGTTCAACTTATTGACTAATAAAATCTATACTACTCGTATAATATAAATAGCCAACTCTAACGAATTGGAAGTTAAGTTGTTCTCAGATAACTGTGGTAAAAAGGGGAAAATAAATTCATGATTACAGCTTACTTGTACGCTGTATCAAACTATGGGATAAAAAGCATGACGCATAAATTTTTGGTGGTTGGGCACGGAAAGAATGAAGGTGATGCAAGCCATTCTCTGATTGAAAAAGTCGGAAAGAAAGCCTTAAAGAATGGTCCCATTGACGTACCGGCTCACTATTCAGCTATTATAGGAAACGCTAAAAAGACGGGATATCGATTTCGAGTAAATGAGATGGCTCATGGAGATTTATAGGATTTGAAAGATATGAATTATAGCGAAAGGAATACACTGTACAATCATTACCATCGTTTCTCAGACGCTACCTATCGCTCTTCTGGTTTATTATTCAATTGAACCATTGTACTCGCCCAAGAAAATATTTTTCCTACCCCCCTCAAAATGGGATGTTTTACGTTCCAAGTGAGTTACGTTATAGTGATTCTATTAGAATCCGAATATTCAATAAAAAAAAATTCTGTCCATCCGCCATACGCCGGCGACACACTTTCTTTGCGGGTTTTTACGGGGTTTTCTGACAAAACTATAAAACCTAAATCCTTAAAATTTTCACCAAATGGCTCAATTCTTTAGGCGAAAAATTTCGTAAATTACGAAAAGTGAAAATGAATAAAATTACAATAGCTGCTACGGTGTTTCCCTTGTAATTACAAATCTGTATTTTGGTGGGAACGTTGAAAAACGGCTCAATTTTAATCTCGGTTTTCTCAAAAATTCTCATTAATTGGAAAATACTGGAAAAATGTTGATGGAAACGACTTCATCCTCAAATGAAGGAGACTGAGCATGTTCTAGCCGGAGTAAATGTTTGCGACGGGATACCTTGCACCTCGTTGGACGAAGGGGTTGTTTCTTGTTAGGAAACTACCAACAAATGAAAGGTCTTTTGGACGAGGAAAAATCTATGTCACAGGGTGATTGATCTGGTCATTGTAGGCATTCTGGCTTGGGTGATATATTGCTAGCATGGCCGGTTGCGTTTAATGAAGGAACTTCGTCGTGCACCTGCCGACGGCAATGCCTTTGATATACTAGTACGACGTGCAAGTCAAACTGACATTTCCGACTGAAATTCGCAGTGACGCACATAGCTCATTTAAAAATAAATGAATAAAAATTAAACCTACGAAGTATTGCGAATTATTTTGTTGAAAAAATACAGCCTGTCAGCTCAATGTTGGAGAGAATCTCAAAACGTAAACTTTCAATACAACGATCCGAACCTATTCGGTAGCCTAGGGCTGTAGATCAACAGCTAGCTCCCTAACACGTGGGCTCTCGGCTTACAAGGTCTTGACCTCACTCTATGAAGAGCCATTCCAAATTTCGTGGACACGATCTAGCCTCCTGATTTCAATAGTATTCCCGCCTATTATTGTGAAACAATATCGAAACGGGCGCTCTAGGCATTGGAATTAGTCAAGCTTGAGGAGCGAAGTCCCTGACACAAGCTCGGATCAAGCAATGATCCTTTGGATAAGATCACGACCACACGTTTGGCAAGCTTACTTTTTTCTACCATTCTATAACAAAAAACTCGATTCTCATCGCTGAAGCATTTAAAACCGTTTGGAAATAAGTTGAGAAATCGGCGGAAATCAATTTAAAAACGATGCAAATGATTTTACAGTGGTTTATTATTCCTTCGCTTCTATAAAGATTTAAGAAAACTATCCATTTGTGATAACATAACATATGGCCAACTAGGGGTATAGGGGAAAACTCCGTGGCAACTATTGTAATTTTAAAAAGCTGAATTTTTTGTCAAACGGTCCAGTTGAAGAGTGTTTTTCGACAATGCCAACGTATACAAAATTATTCTTATAGCTCCATGAACTCTCGGGTTATACCCTCCTGCCAAATTTCTGAAAATCTCCCAAGTTCAACACAAAAGCTGCGAAACTCGAGAACCAATAACGCGACTTATCGATGGTCGACCCCGCGATGGTCTCAATTCGATTGAGCGTCCAAAAAAACGTTTTTTGAAAAATCTTGGAAAATATGAACTTTCTCCCCCTCAAAACCCCCCAATAATACCCTTAAAATTGAGGTAGCGATTTGATTAAAGAATTGAACCATTGTCAGGCCAAAATTGGTTTTCTGGTAGAAATTTCAAATTTTTAAATTTCAAGCTTTTACAGTTTTATTAGAAAAGTGTTGTCGGCGTACGGCTGTTCGCCCTTTATTTCGTCAGTACTCAATGTCGTTACGTAAAGAATAATTACGGTCGAAAGTGAGTTCAACCTTTTTCATCTCCGAGTGTCAAAGCACGGCAGAAGAAAAAAAAATTCAAACAAAACTTAACGAAACCGTGTTGGAATAATGTCGATTGAAAAAGCAGGCGAGAATAGGTTCCAAGAAAAGTCACAAAACTCCTGTGTAAACTTTGAGCTCGTTGAAAGATACAGAGCCAACGTTGGAAGCGTTCGGCTTGCGAAGTGTCTGAAGGTGGGGTAAAAATAAGGAAAAACGACTCGAAGGAGAAACCGGTCTCATCTGTCGGTCGGATCCAGCTCCTGCAGGGACCTGGGGAGCATCTAAGCTTGGGACTGGAACTTGCTTCTATCTTACAAAGCAATTCTCGAAGGAGACAATCTTCATTTGGAAGAAGAAAATCATAAGGCTGATTAATAAGTACTTACTGTTTAATATATTCCCATGTACGTATATAATAAACAGACAGATAAACACGGACAGATTTATAATAAACATATTCTATTCTATTCTATATTTTTGATCTAGTTGTATATCAAATTTATAATGTTATTTCGACAGGCAAAAAATTAGTTCCGTTATATTTATTTAATAGTGCTTTTTCGAAATATTCGCACATATTCCGGTTTTTTTGCGCTAATTCGAAAACGCATTCTCGCGCTATTATCGTAATGAAAGAAAATTACTTTTCAAATCGAATGAGCACCACATAGTTTCATTTTCAGTCAGTCGTGCGAACTGCAACTTTCCGAATAACATGTTTCAACGCAGTGAGGGTGTTTTCGATTGTTCTCCTATTTCATTATCAATTATCTAACGTTCTCTTGTTTCTCCCCAAGTTGCCATATTTGGGCAATTTTATGTCTCCGCTTTATTTCCAAAATGGGATAATAATTCGAGTCAGAGTCTTCCAATCAATTATTCATTATTCGACGACTTGAAGAAATTCAGCCGATGTCTCCTCAAGATGTGTGTTCAGTCTGAGGTCTACGAGTCCTTGGACGGATGATAATATGGATATGGGGGTCAGGGATGGCAATGGCCCATCTCACGTTCGGTTCGACATCTTGTCCGCTTACCATTTTTACGTTTCCGCGCATTAATAAGTTCGCTGTGTGGATAAAAACAAACGCGTTTTAACGAAAAAAAATTAACGTATACATTCGTTAATGAACTATTCTACCCGAGAATATATGTGAGCGAACGTTTGAGCTCGTCGTTCGTGTTTGAATTTTAAATCAGTTTAGTCGCAGTTGAAAGCAAAACGCTCGATATTAGCTTATTAAAAAATAATCCGCTGTAATTTAAATTAGCAGTTTCGTATGGTTCCGCTTTATCCTCTTGATCTACTAAGTCTTCAGTCTTGTCGAAATAATGTGAAAAATACCCGGATATTTTTGTCTGCGGAGAGGCTTTCCAAGGCAAGTCCTTTTCCAGATTACTCTGCTCGACTCCCGAAATGGACGTTGAGCCTTTGCTCCCGGATAAGACAAGAAATCTCTGTTTCTCACATGTGATTCCAAAGCAGGAAACGCCCATGAAATGTCCGCTCGTTCCTTCCTAACGATAAGGCTTTTCCTTCGGCCGAAATCCGCGTACCGCAGACGTCAGGAAACTGGAAGTAAAGAGTTTCGGCCGCGTTATCGGAGGCTCAGACCTGAAACGACCCCGTCTGTCTCTTTCATTGTCTTGGCCGCGCCATCCGTCCATTAATCACTTTTTGTCACTACATCACGAAGAATGAAGCTTTTCATTTTATCCGCTCTAACGATCTGAACCGAAGTATCGGCGGCGAAACTAGGTTATGAACTCTTTCAGTATTATGGGCGAGGCTTTCAAACAAATCTGATCTTTCGTATTCAATCCTAGGATCGCCTAACGTACTATAACGCATTATACCATTATAAACGCGTTTCCGTTTTGACTCTGAATCGATTCAGCCAGGTTTCGATAGCTTAGGAAGCGATCGAAATGGAAATTGACGAAGTTTGGTGGGAAATATTTGGTGGCATGTCCGTTTCAAGCGATTCATAAAATAATACGGGCAGGTGTTATTTTTCAGCAATGAAAATGGATTCCTATGGGTTCAAGAGCAGGATGTCTTCAAAACGAAAATGAAAAGTAATATGTCGGAAATGAGATCGGAATAATAACTGTACTACGATTTCTACAGTTTGTCATGCTTATGATACCTTTGTAAACTCGTTTTATCTTGTTTCAAAAGCTCTCCGTTCCCTTTTCTGCTTTTGACCGATGAGCTCGTAATTCGACCCTCTAGGTACCTTCCTTGTTTGAAACGATCTATCTTCATCTGACTTACCGTAGCCAAGGTCATGTCGGTCCTGAGGCCAATCATTTCCCGCGGCTTTGATCGCTGCATATTTTCCCCCTCGGAAGTCTAATTACTTAACCGAGAGTTGTATATTAGTGGGGCGGGGGGAGAGGCGAAAATATTGAAGTTTTAATGGAAGACGTGACTCGAAATGTGGGCCAAGGTCTTAAAGAAAGACGTGCCCTCCTGTGTGGAAGGTTTTTGGAAGCTCTGACTCCTCGGTACTCAAATCTCTTCCATCTTAGTCACCCCGGCCGGAGCTAATGTCAACAAATGGTTCAAAAAAATGCACGGTCGCTGGCCTCTGTTGATATCCGCCTGTTTGTCTCATAAAGTCGCGCGATAAGATGACATGGCTTTTTTTAAACCGGGCTTTAATAATAACAGCCAGTAGGCTTGCCTAATCCTTATAACGTTGAGGGTAATTAATTACCGGCCTCATATTTTCTTCTATAAATTGTAAAAAATATTTTTATTTCAATAAAAAAAAGATGATGGATGTTTGATTTGATTAGGAAACGTGACAAGAATCTGAAATCCATGTTCCCTATTAAATTTAATAAATAGAGCCTCAAGTCGAAAATGTTCAGTTAAAAAAAATAAACTGCTGCAAATGTCAGGGCTTCGGGCTACAATAAACTCAAACCTGTTGATCCAGATTCTTTACTCAAATCGTAAACAAGACGCGGATGCGCTTGTTTCTACGATAGCTATTTTATTTCTCAATCTCGGCTTTTCGGGCCATATTGTAGGAAAAACGAGCATAACAGGAAGTGAAGGCGAGGTGGGAAGCTGCTGTAGTTAGAAAATAAAGCTCTCGTCGCGTGAGAATGTCAAGGCGAAGTAAGCTCTGAATTTTCTATTGCACGACGCACATTCCATGTAAACTGAGCTTCCTAACCCTCGAGCTTTCGCCAAAATAAATTGTTTTTGGTATCCAATAAATTGTTTTTAAATTCAATATGAAAGGTGCCAGCTGCCAATTAAAGGGAATTATATACCTAGATTACAAAATAAGTAGAATATATATTTTTTTAAAGCTGCAACTGATTGTATAGCGGTTCATTTTTTTTACGTTGCTTTAATTGAATGAATGAAAAAAATTTATTCCAAAAAAAATATAGAAAAAAAACTTCACAGTACAATGGAATTACCACTGACCGTACATTAAATTATTGACTCTGTTAAAAATAATCACTAACTAATATTGAAATAAAATAAAGTAATACTGGGTAAATTGAATAAATTAAAAGGAAAACAAACTAATAAACATATGAGCTTCTCAGCATGCCTGACACAGCGTTCGGCCCTTGTTTTATCTTTATCAGCCATGAGAATATTTTTTTCTTCTACACATATTCCTTGAAAAATTTGACGGAGTTCGCATTATGGTCCACGAATTCACTGGTTATAGTAACTAACCCCTGTGTTGGTCCAAGTAGGCGTTATTCGCCAATTCATATAGCTACTATTGGAGCCAACGAAAGCATTGAAATCCTTTTCATCGTTATAAGAGTTTAAATTACTTTAATAGCCATTGTCCAATGGTCTTAGTCTCCGTTCTCAGAAACCGTCGATAAAAACGGATGTGTGAAATTTTTTCCCGATTTGCCTAGCTCCATTCGCTTTTCCGCAGATTAAATTTTTACTGAATATTTCGAAACCGTTCGCCTAGGTATGCAACAAGTGATAATGCTGAGCTATCGGTGGATTGCTTCTGGAACCCAATGGTTCGGATTGAATTGCCAACTCGACCTCCAGAAGTTGGCAAAGCGCCCCTCTGACCCAGTTGCTCCCATTTATGTTAGCGACTAGGGCGGCACTTCTAGATGGTTTTCCAACTCGGCTCACAATAGCAGAACGCGATGCCAAATGAAGGTGTTGCAAAAACGTACCTCATTTATTCTCTTTCAGGGAGGAGTTTCATTTTATATTCCCTTTATAAGCACGAATAAGCCGTTAAGGAGTCGGGACGATTCGCAAGGAGGTTTCGGTCTAGCGAAGCCAACAATGGGTTAGTTAGTGAAGCTAAAGAAGGACCCAGGCAACAAGTAAGCTATGTTTAGCAGATGAACCAGCTCCTTTACGGTACGACTCCGCTTCTCGTCCGATAAGAGACATCCCACTGTTGAAGTAGGATAATGGGAGGCGATAATCGACTCAATGTTTTCCCTTGTTCCTTCCATGACAATGTTCGTCCGCTATGGCACTCCATGAAATGAGATCTCGCGGTAAACATTGTTACTCTCGGGCGATGTTGGGAGGGGAACGCAACGTTCTATCTTGCATGCTCTTATCGTTCTCCATGAACCGTCTTCTGGTTCCAAAGTAGTAGATATCGAGCAGGTATATAAGATTGTAGGATCGTCTTGTTAATGTACGTTTGAGTCTGTTTAGCTAATCATCTTCTGAGAGCTGACAGTTGTTGACATATTATGTGGTCTTCGTACCGACTTAGAAATATTAAAATTGCTGGCCGTTCGCGCATGTTCTTTCTCTTGTAAAATCTCAGCACGTGGGAGCGTGAAAGGAAACTGCCAAGGGAAATGTGGTGGAGAAAGGTTTTTTCCCGTAGAAAAATTATGGCTTGACGTACGGAAGGAACAAACAGGAGGGATTCATCGTGAAATTTAAAGTAAAAATTTGGTTGAACTTACGTGTATGGCCAGTTGAGGTGATTTTGCGAAGGATGGTGCGGCGAGTCATTCAAAAACCGTCCGTGTATTGGAAAATATGCTCTGTTTGACTCTCATTTCTTCTGGCGCGTCATGCACGAATTCAAAATGGTCGAGGGAAAATACAGCAGATTCCCAGACAGGTGTAGTGTCCTTATTCACTTTTGCATTTCTCTTTCCTCGCGTCTGATGAATCACTTGGTCTAAAAACACTAGTCAGTCTTCCGCGAATCCTCATCCGAGTCAAGACAATTTTTGAGGCGTGTCCTAAAGTTTATTTTAACAAAAATTTTACTTGCCGGGTTTTTCAAAGGGAAAGTACTTAAGTAAGTTTCGCGGGAGTCTTCTGAAGCGGCTAGTGTAGCGCTATTTGTTGAACTTGCTCACCTGCAGGAAATGGAATGTCGGGAACGTGGCGTTATGGTGTTACCTAAAAGTTGCAAGTTAACTACATTGTATGTATATCGTCATAACAAATAAATTGATAAATGGACACAAAATGACAGTTCTAACAACCGAATGGAGTTTACTCAATAAATCATCGTTCTTTCGCTGCGAAACGAGCTGAACTCTGTCAGTTACTGGTTTTATTTAAAATCCTGTTAAACGACAAAGTGAACGAAAACGAATGTTGCTAATTCAACTCCCGAGCAACGAGTTCGGATAAAGGGTTAAAACGTGGAAGCTTTTAAGCGAAAATCGGCTCGTGCGTTGGTCCATTTTTGGCAACCCGTCCCATTTCACTCGCGATTCATTGGCGAAGGAAAAAAGTCAACGTCGGATTATTAATCGTCCGGATTAAAACGGATGAGGGAGTCAGGTGATTCTCAGTGGCTCTGTATAGCCCATGGGTTTCAGGACGGTTTTGGGCATTTCGCCCTGCTCTTGCGTTGCTGGTGTCATTAATTAAAACCTTACATACGAAACAAAAGGGGCTCCCTTGTTTCGGCCTCTCTTCCCCGCTCGGCCTACGAACGGATTATACTCCAGATGCCATGAAACGTTTCCATTGCGGGAAAGACCTTGAGGAATACATTTCCCTAAGTACGTGGACGGTATTGATCTTTGTTGGAATTTTCAACAGGTTAAATCCAGCGATTTACAGGGTTTCCCAGTTACTGTAAAACCCTTTTCAAGTTTACGGGCTAAAAACTTCAGCTCAAGATCGAAAAAAGTGGCGTTGTTTTTTATTTCGCGTTGAAAAACACCTCTGAATCAT
Organism: Tupiocoris notatus; assembly: GCA_037159825.1. Classification (NCBI taxonomy): domain Eukaryota; kingdom Metazoa; phylum Arthropoda; class Insecta; order Hemiptera; family Miridae; genus Tupiocoris; species Tupiocoris notatus. Next base: position 577,956 of record JASJUZ010000671.1, on the reverse strand, counting down.
GTGCCTCACTTTAGGTCTAATTTAATTTCAACTCATGTCTAATTTCATTTTGTTGCAATTGTTTTTTTTTTAATTAGCGCAATAATTTGTGAAGAATAGCATTTGTCGAATTTTTTCGTCTTTAGATTATCATGAATGTGGATTTGACTCCGTGCTTATCTGTTGCATAAGGACTTTTCAGTTTCACCTGTTTCGATTATTTTTCCTTTTCTCTACCTCGGCTAGAGCCCGCGACGCTATTTATAGAATTTCAAATCCAGTCGTGAGGATATGTCTCGTTCCTTGAAAACCTGACTCTCCTGTAACGGCGAATCGGTAATCGGCGCGGCCGAGTCGCGAACGTGTAGGTTACGTTAATTTACCGTTCCCTCGTGAATCCGCTATTTTATTTCTCGTCAACATCGCACGTTTGCTGTAATTGTAGGCCAAAGATCGGACATTCACACTGCACAATCATCTCATCCGTGTCCTTGATAAGACGTCGGATGTACGTGACGACTAACTTTTCTAGCCTTGAGAAATAGCTGTTATCGTTGAGCAGTTGTTAATATTCGAAATTGTCATTTAATGATAATTTGATATTAAGTATGCTATTTGGATAAAATAGCTGTGAAAAAGTTTTAGCTCGTATCAGTAATGTAGTGCAGAGGACTATTGAGAACCATGAGTGCATTTTTTTCAATAATTAAAACCTGGGAGATACTCATCATTAGTCATAACATTCACAATTAAGAAACAGCATTATTAAACTCGTCGTTGAATTCATACAATTATTCAGATTGTAATTAATTTCCAATAATATTTATTATTTTTATAATACTATCCATTTTTGACGGCAAAAATTTATCAGTACCAATTTAAAAAAAAGAAAAATTTCAGGTTGTATAAATGTATATATTTTCATTTGATATTGGTGGTTAATTGATTAAAAACAGCGATAATATGGTTATAATTAGTAACTTTGTATTAGGCAATAATAATGATAATATTAATGTAATAAATGTTTCTGGGACATTTTTCAATATTATAAATAATTTTGAGAATTTTTTCAAAATTGTAAGTAATAAATATCTAATGAGAATAATATATAAATATATAATGTAAGTAATATATATTGAGAATAGTTTTTAGTAAAAATAATTTGTGTATTGAATGAATAATCTAAATTAATAACTCTTTGAATAATTTTTTAAATAAAAACAATCTCTATTGATGGGGACACATTATAATAATTTAATTATATCTGTTTTTGATTAGTCGCAAAATCCGACAGTGTTAGATCTTGGAAAAATGTATTAAAAAATGTCACAAACATTGCAAATAAGGTGGTTAACATTCGTCCCATATTCGTGCTCCTCTTTGCGTTTTGAGCCTATCGACGATTGTGTATGAATCGTTATCGCTTATTCTCAGCCATCTGTCAATCGTGTCCGTCAAATGTTGTTTTTTCCTAAGTCGAAACATAGCGAGCCTATTGGCATCTCGATAATCGCCTTTATTTGTCAGCTGTCTCGAATATTGATGAAGTGCTTTGCAAACATATTGACTCGAATTCATAGATCACTTCGCTCCTGGCGTATAATTAATGGTGACGGAGTATTTTTAAATTCGTATCGCTAATTGGTATACGATTCAGCTAGGAATCTGCGTGATGCTAGTGAAACTAGTCAGGGCCATGGGCTCGACTACTTCTCTCGAAACTAGATCTGTAACACTTCGCGTTAGCCTCATAGCTCGAACAGCTAAGGGGCATAATTCGTCCAGATTCTGAAGATTTTTTTCTCGAGTTGAAATAGTTAGTGCTAAGATAACATTCTTCTGATCATCAGAATGTCCTAGGCTTTGAAACAGTCGTGGTATGATTATTTTTTTTTTCGGTCTGTAGTTTGAAGCGTTTGTGTTTTTCGGTCGTGTCGCTCGTAAGAAAATGATGCTATTTTCTACCACTAATATTCCCAGCATTTGACAATCGTTTGCATTGAAGCTGTTGACAGTAAAACTCAATTTCAGAGGAGACCATGTTTGAAAAACGTGAGTTTTTTTTTATCAGGGACGTTTAGCAAAAAACAAATACATTTTAAAATATGGAAAACTGGGAGAAAAAAAGGTGCCAAAATTTTTGCGAATTGAAAAGGAAAAATAGTAATTTTATCGAGGTCACAGTGGATATGAGGGGGTGTGTGCTGTAATTCCGGGGGTCGTGTATCACTGAACAATAGGACTGTACAGCAGCTGATCTGAAATGGGTGGGTCGTTCAAGAGCACGAGCCAACCGTTATACGGAGCCGGTGCTTACTTTTACCATTGTATGGTAATTTCGTTGCAGAATAGTAATTGAGACAATAAGGCGAGGGTGGATTTCTAGGCCAACTTCCTTCCGAATTAGTCTTCTCCCCTATCCGGTTTGGAACGCTAGAGGTGTTTCATAAATAATCTGTGTTTATTAACTGATTCTATCGGTTATGTTGTGAAGTGATCTATCAATAATTTTAATGGGGATAGAGTGAATCATCTTTCGTTCCTCGAATATCAAGTTGTACAAATACTATTATTAATAAGATTGTACAATCATCTACAGCGTTTTTTTTTCTTTGTTGCAGGTAAGTCTGGCTATTTTTCACCAACTCGTGTTTGCTCATGTAATTCTGCCCATGTGCCTGGAAGTTTCGCGTAAGCTACAATCAATCAATTTAAAAAAAAATACTTGATTGCCTTTTTTTCTAACTCTAGATGATTCCGGTGGTTTCGGTCGCTATTTAGTTGCCCTTTACTGCGGTTAGCCTTACAATCGAATTCTCTTGCGAAATTATGTTTGGCCAAGCTAATTAATAAGAGTCTGCTTGCTAAGAGCGATCAAGCATCCGCTAACAGCCGTCACCGCTCCCCAGGGGATTTTAGTTGGCCAACCGGGCTCAACTTTTCCGACAACGGAACGCTCGAGGAAAACGTCAATATTGCGTTACTGAAAAGAGCTCGTTTTAATTAAATTATTGTTTGCCCCGTAAATGGCAAGCGCTTGTTGGACGGACAAGTTTCAAGTTTGAATCGTTTCGTTACGGTTCGAGACGATGCTTTTCCCTTTCGGTCGTCTCGGTTTTTTTCTTCTCCTTTTTTGGAGTCGAAAAAGGAACAGCGGTTGTCACTTAGCGGGAAACTGTTTCGCCGAGAGTTTCCAGCGCACAAGCGTTTGTTCCAAGGAGAGGAACTGTGTAAAGAAATGTAAGCGTAAAAGATCTCTAGAGCCGTGGAAATCATCACAAAACCGCTTGGAGCGACGTTTCAATTTATAGCTGACAACGGAAGGCGTTCGCGCGAGTTCCGACGATGAGTTATAATTCAATTTGAACTTAGCGTATGAATATTCATGGTTTGGTTATGACTGAAACATTATCTCGACTTGCAGCCTCGAGATTCATCGTGCTCGCTGGGAGAATCGGTGTTTGCGAGAGTCAACATTTTTGAAATTGCGATTATTACGTAAGGGCGACCTTGGAAATAGATTGACATGATTCAACTTGTCAGCACTCATTTTCCGTCAGATTCGGAGCGTTTCTGATCGAGAGGTAAAATGATTGTGAACTAATCGTTCACTTCATAAATTCAATTTTCTTTCACTCAATCTCCAAGCGACTTGGCATTCGAGATTGCTCGAGGGCACGAACAATCGAACTAGTTGTAGCGAATGATAAATTAATTTTAACGGCATTCGGTCCGTTGGTCCGCTTCCTGCTCCTTTTCGAAAACTGGATAGCATACGCCCGACGGCGGTTGCTCACCTTGTGCTGCGCAGGAAGTCGGTTGCGCACGTTACAGCGCAGAACTTCTATTCGTCCTAACGGAAAGAGGGGTGAGGGTTTTCAAAATGAATCCAACTTTTTCCAATTTTTCATTAAATTTGCTGACCCAATTAATAGTGTTAGTGAGCATAATCAATCGAGAAAAAATTATCGCAGTATTGTACGTAATTGGCGAAATCAGGAATTTTCACTTCGAATTCGAACTCATTCTTATTATTTTCTTTGGGTAAAAATCATCGAACACTGCTGAATAAGATAGAATTATACTTATCTATTTTTACAAATTCATTTAATAAATAGTTTAAAAAATAATATTTGCGTAGAATAAAATATTCCTACTTTTGGTTTTAGTCATTCTGCTTCAGAATTTGCCTTAAATTTCGTACAAAATAAGATTTTGGGTTCGGTTGATGATATTGTTGATAATGTTCGCTTTTGGTAAAAAATGATGGGAAAACGCTGCAAATGATTGTATCTTCTTTTGCAAACAGCCTATATACTTCAAAGCTGATCTTGACAAATTTTGTCACCGATAGTTACCGAACTAGGGAATGCTCTGCAACCAGTGTCCCTTCATTGTCCAGAATGCCGAGCAAACAGATTGCCAAACACGTCTGTTTGGCTTGCAGCTCAACAACTATACCATCTGTAAACTATTTTCATTAAAATTCCCTCAAAAATAAACTGAAAATTGAAGTAAGGATTTACTTGGAGTTGATGCTAAATTTTTTTTAGGGTGTAAATTTCTAACATGTGTTTCCGAGTTTCTCCGTGATATATTGATTTTAATTCTATACGCATATTTGATTACTTGATTCCAATCGTCTTGTCCCTTTGAGGAATTAATACGTCCTATTTTAGCAATGAATAGCGTATGGTATTAGAAAAATTAGCAGATTTTCAGTCGAAATGTCGCACAATCGAGCCGTCTAAAAAAATTATCTTTTTTTTTCTTCTTCTTTTTACTTCCATGTTTGATTTAACATTTGAGAAAAAAGTTGATGTTTGGGTAAAAAAAAAATTCTCGGTAATTACGATAGTCTGTTTTTGAATAAATAACCAGAATCTATCGAGCTCTTCAATTATATATTTTCCCACAATGCTGTTCATTATAAAAAAAGTGGAGAATTATTGTGAAATTAAAAAAATATTCGTGTCCTCCTTGAAAAAAACTTTGAAGAATGCGTTATCCACGTTCCGCCTGGAGAAGAAACGAAGAACACGCAAAATATAAAAAAATAACTGAGGACAGGTTCAAGAAGGAAAAAGTTGGGATACGGTGCGAGCGAGGAAGGATTACACCAGATGATGGATGAGCCTGGGCGGGGAGAATCGGGCGGTTTCCTCACGAAAGAGGTAAATTGCGTTGAAAAAGGGGTAGGAAAGTTGTCGCTATCGATCAACGCTTACAATAAGATAACATCTCTTCCGACGAAGCTTCGCTGTTCTCCGATCTTCGGCGATTTTTCACTCCGTTTCTCACCGAGTTACGAGATTTATCCAAGATATCGGCGATGAAATAAACAAGATCGACGTGGAGAAAGGTAATTTCCAACCTGAAGGCGCCTTTGGTCGGCGGAGAAAATCCGATTACCCAACGACGAAGCTGAGTGAATTTCATTCGGATTCCGATCAAAGGGAAATTGATTACGAGCCGTTCTGCTTTTTCAGTAACGCTGTACCCTCAATTTTCCTTTGAAAAAAGCGGCGGCTATTATTTAAATGCGATTGAAAACTGTATTGAGTCAAAGTGTTCCTTATACAATTTTTCAGTTGTACTGAACAAAAACGAATTGATCTTGGTTTTTCATAGTTATATGTAATGTGTATTTATTTTAGTAGGAGTAGGCGCACTCCGTATAATATTCGTTTAAATAATTAGGTTAAAATCTTTTTCCAATTTTCTAGTGTTTTAAATAGTTTATCAGTTAAGTTTACACAAATGTCAAATGGTATTTTAAATTTCGTTTTCAATTTTGTTCATGTAAATTAATTCCTTTCTGAAATGCGATTTATATTCCCCATTAAATTGCATTAAGTACGAACTTGGTTTTCTTTTTTGCTAAAAGTCACCCATAGTTTCGATATGAATTTTCGTTGGTTCATTTGATATTTTTTTAGCTCTTATTCTACTTAATTTATTTTCCTTGGGCATTTTTAATTACCTATTCTATTTATTTAATTGAAATTGTGGGCTTTTATTTCATTTGGTTCTGATACATTCTATCTCTTTATCTCTTACTAAGTCGATTCAATTCGCTCTTTTCAGTTTTGTAATGCATTCTTATTCATTTGATCCCAACGGTAATAATTACGTTTATAATTAAATTTCTCAAACTCTCTTTTTTCTGAAGTATTAGTATTATTCTGAAAACCCTCAGAACGTTTTTTCAACTATCAACCAACCGAATTTCAATAATATCAATAAATCGACGAACGTCTGTCTCCGTGAACGATTTATAAACAACTTGATAATCGTTTGATTCAAGTTTCAACTATTATCATGTCACTTTCTGACAAATACATGTTTGGACTGTCAACTCGTGGCATGATTAATACAAATGCGCGCGCTTTCATCGCCACCACGCATATTTCCTTGGGAATATCAGCGTCAACTATTTGGTTTTCTAATTCGTTCTTGTACAATCCTGGAACACGCGATGGGCGGGCCGTTAGCTCCAGGGCGAGTTTCGCATTGAACTTGAATATCCGCTCCGGTATTCGCGAATTCATGAATGGAAACGAGTCTTTATTTTCTCACCTGATATCGGTTGAAGGAGAAGTAGGAAAGGTCGGTTGGTCGCGTGGCTTAGTTCGATGACGTGAATACGTCGCCTACAGCGATTTGCAGATGTTAGGCACATTTTTCGCCCCGGGCAACACACGTCATGTATCACCCGTTCTCTGTAATCGTGTGCGTTTTTTTCACGTGCTAAAATGGTAGTTATTCCTTTGTTGACAGAGCTGAACTGCGTTGCTTATATGAGCTACATTCGCTATGCGAGATTGCGCCAATTATGTCGTGACATATATCTTTCTTTTTTCCGTCTCGTTTTTTTCGAGCGTTCTAATCCTTTTCGAACTTTCCGCTCCTTCAGACACGACAACTGCACAAAGAGAAGCCCAAAAATCGTTCTCTCACGGCGGGTGGAGTTTTGTGAAGGTTTTTCACGCTGGAACATTTTGATTTCATCTCGAGCTTTTCCTTGCCGTCCAGTTTTTAGTTGGTTTCGGTCTTCGTTCAGCAAACTTTGCCTGTTTGCGAACCTTTAGATAAACTGCCGTCGCACAAAGAGGCGAGCCCCGCCCTGAGGCTTTCCTATGTTTTACTTTCACCATCGACCCAACAATGACAACATCAGCGATATTTTCCACCCCAAAGCGTTTTGTCTGAGCAAACACCCCTCGCCGTGCGCTATGTTTGGGTTAGCAAACATTCGCTTCTCTCCCGCGGACCAAGTCAACTACCGCTGGTCTTTGGTTACAGCTTGACGCAAAAAGCAACTGTTTTTACCTTGAAGACTCAACGAAGAAACGGAAGCGATTTATTTTTCAAAGCGATTCAGGGTCTTCAGAAATTTGTTCTCGCGTCGGTCTAGTTGAAGCCCCCTTAAAATTTAATGTTTTACGTTTCAAAGCATGTAGAATCCGGATATCCAATAAAAAAATTCTGTTCTTCCGCCGTACGCCGTTAACACTTTTCTGACGAAACTATAAAAGCTAAATGCTCGAAATTTTCATCAGAAATCAATCTTGACCTGACAGAGGCTGAATTCTTCCACCAAATCGTTACCTCAGTTTTAAGGGTATTTTTGGGAGTGGGGAGGAGGGAGAAAATTCCTATCTTCTCAAGTTTTCCAGACAAAGGTGTATTTAGTGTCAATTTCAATAGATTTTTGGACGCTGAATCAGATGAGAATAGCGGGGGCGATATTTTCAATGGTTCTTGAGGTATCGCAGCTTTCGTTTAGAATTAGCGAGATATTCAGAAATTCGGCATAACTCGAGATTTTTTAGAGCTAGAAAAACCGTTGTATACTTTTTGCAATGGTCGTCGGACACTCCCTTCAGCTGTACCGTTTGGCAAATAATTTAACTGTTAATAAAAATAGAATAAAACTTATTAAAATTGCAATATTTGCTAAGGAGTTTTCCCTTATAGTTAACAATGGGTTTTTTGGTGTTTCTTAATAAATTATTCTTTAGTCCCTAGTTTTTTAATCGTTCCTAATAGCACTTGTTACCTCCACATTTCACTCTAGTCCTTCCTGTTAAAAATAACTATCATTTTATTTCAACAGAGATGTGACCCCGATGTTCCCTAAGATGACAGAGGCGATTATTCTAAATATTATGTATATTACGGTAGAAGATTTTGAAGCGGCCCACAGTGGCGAAAGCGCTTGATGTCACATTTTAAACACTACACACGTGAGAGAAAGTAGCTTCATTTACTCCCTACTTTCATCCACGAGTAACTAATTTATTGCCAGAATCTTTACATGTTTATTATAGTCTAAAAAAAAAAATCTAAAGCGGTATTCCTTGTGTTCTAAAATAAAGTAGACTTTTGTTATTTTCCGCTCTGAAAACATCATTCTTGCCGAGTTTTCATATTTTTCCTGTTTTACAATGTTTTCATGAAATTGAGTCTGCTAATAATTTGCTGGTTCGAATCTTTCACAATAGTCTGCCTTCTGAAATGTTTTTACGATCCAAACTATTTCTCCAGGCTTCAATAAGCTTCGACGCTCAAACGACTGTAAAACCTTTACCCATGGTTTAACGGCCGTTGGCGATTTCTACACTGAAACGTTCTCAACCGTAGGCGTAATAATGGTTTCGTATTCTCGAAGGATTTTGGTCATAAAAAAATGGGTCGATAACTTTATTATCTCTCGAGTTATCGCAGCTTTTGTGTGGAATTTTCGTGATTTCGAGATATTTGCCATGATGGTGCAACTCGAGACCTCCTAGAGCTATAATAATCGTGCATGTTGGAATGCTCGACAGATTCTCTTATACTGTAGAGAAAAGGTTAACTTTCAATTTGAAAATTAGGAAAAATAAAAACAATTAAAATTAGGACGGTTGCTAACGAGTTTTCTATAATATTTTCGTAATCATTTGTTTGGTAGAAGCTTATCAAATGTTCGGCATTTGATCCTGATCGATGACTATCACAAGTGGATAGTGCACAATCATTTGCTGTGTTTTTTATTGTTGCTTTGACACAATATCGCGTCTCATTCTGCATTTTATATAGTTCATGCAATCAATCGCACACCTGCCCAATCGAGCGTTCAATGGGATTTTCTAACGAGAAAATTCAATCACGTAATTGTTTTCCAATGGAGCATTTCAATTATTCGTTTCCCGCTGGATAGTTTCGTTCAGTGAGGAAATTCCGCTCACAAAAACCGCACTTTCTATCTCTCCATTGATTTCACTGCACCCGATGGACAAGATTGAGATCGTCGTTCTGTTTACGGTTCTTAGTTCATCAAGTATTCAAGAGTTCGGCCGTGTCTGAGGCCCGAAGAGCTCAGTTCCTTGTCCGTAATCGACTCACGTGACCCCGATCCGGGGCATAACAGACCTCTATAGTTCCCCGACTAGCCAGGTCTAACTGCTTCCGAACGGCCGAGCTGACGATGGCATGTCGTGTCTTTCCCATGCGATGCTGCCCTTTACGTTTCGGCCTTGCCTATTCCGCGTGGAAATCACGCCAATCGAAACCGGCGAAATGCCCTGCCTTGAAGCCGTTGAATCGATCACTTGTCACATTCTAATGAAATGCAAGATTGTGGAAGTGATTTAATTTTTTTTTTTAATTATTTTTGAATTAAATTAATCGATTACTTATTCCAACTCCTATTCTCTGGAATATTTCATTTTGATGGATTCGGCCCTTCGGCGTGGGTTTATAGGTTTAAAAAAACATCAAGTCTAGAATTGGCGACGCTAAATCCCGAATTTTGTAAGCGTAATTTAAATTTCGCCAAATCGGCAGTAAAATCTGACCTTCATCCTGCTCACATGTTTTGTAACTTCTAAAACGACCATTTAACTCGAAGTTGGTCCAGCTTTCGGTCCGCTTTTGCCGCTCTGAATTGCTTGCCCTATGGGAAAGTTGGTAAAACAACTTTCAACCTCGTGCCGCCTTGAGTTCCTTTTCTTCTCCTTTGTTTCTCCAACTATTTTTCCTTGCGTTTGTTGGACGAAAATAGAGGAAAAAAGATTTCCACGGAAACAATTTCACGGTCGAGATGAGAAGGAAAGAGGAACTGAGCGGAGCCTATGCTGCGGTCTGCGACTTGCCGAGTTCTATTGCCTTTTCTTTGTTCTTCTATAATGTCACCTTTCAGCGGTTAATTGAAAGTTTGGAAAGGATAGAACGCAGTGCTTTTGATGGCCGATCGGAAAAATTTTATCAATAAGGGAATGTCTAATGGAAAAATTAATATTCGACCCCAACGCCGATAATAGTTGTGACGAGATGTTTTCGCGATAGCCATAAATTTGATTTTTGTCCGATAGCTGAAAAAAATACAAAAAGGTCAAATTGTTGTTTATTACAAGGATTGCAACTATTGGCAACAAACGTCGAAGAAACAGGAGATTCCAAAGTTGGTATGAGCCGGCATCACGAATATCAGCGATTTCGAAAATACAGCAGCGTTTGGTGGTGAGGGGGGTATAGTATCATCACACCCCGTTTTTTTTACTCGGACTTCTCACCGATTCATCACATATCGCTTGTTTCGTTTTATAATACGTCGACTGATAACATCTCACCGATTAAATTCTACCCATGGTGTAATCAGATACGACTTTGCATGCAAATTATGGGAGCTATGGCAGAAAATTCGACAATAATTCAGATCTGAATTTCAGAAAGATAAATTTTAATAAAATAAAATTTTTTAAAGAGAATTTACCTGTTATAGTTTCGTCAAAAAAGCTTTGACAGCGTACGGCGGACGGACAGAATTTTTTCAAATGGGATATTCGGATTATACATGCTTCGAAATGTAGCACATCAAATTTTGATGGGGTCAACACACTTTTCCGGGGAAACTATAACAGCTTAATTCCTGAAACGTTAATAAAAAACAATCTTGGCCTGACAATCGCTGAATTCTTCAACCCAATCTCTTCGGTTAATATCCAGGATCTCCATTTTTCTTTGATGATGTTGGGAACATAGATCCACACTTCTTACTCCAATCGTTATATTTTCTGGATTTCGAGGATGTGCTGAGTGGTGGATTGACGGAGATAAGCTGAAGAGGCCACCTTAGTTGTCGGCGAAACGTTCAGAAGGGGAAGAAAATATAACGATTGGAGTAAGAAGTGTGGATCTATGTTCCCAACATCATCAAAAAATTCAACCCAATCGTTACTTCAGCTTTAATTGTACTTTGGGGGAGGGGGATTCTTATTTTCCAACAATTCGTATTTTTCAGGCGAAGGTGTTTTTGGTATCAATTTTTTTTAAAATTGATTTTTGGATGCTGAGTCAAATGAGAGTATAGCGGGGTCGATAGCTTTAATGGTTCTTGAGTTATCGCAGCTTTGGTGTAGAATTAGCGAGATATTCAGAAATTCGGCATATAACTCGAGACTTTTAGGAGCTATAAAAATCGTTCTATACTTACTCGTTGGAATGGTCGTCGAATAATCTATTAAGCTGTACCGTTAGACGAATAATTTACCTTTTAATTTGAAAATTGAGAAAATTAAAAATGATTTTAATTACCGTAGTGATCATAGTTGGTGCGGAGTTTTCCCGTACAGTTACCAATCTGTAGTTAAGTATGTGGAAACGTTCACAAATGTTCGGGATGATTACTAGGTAGAGGATGGTCTTCATAAATCTTAATTGAAGCAAAGTAATAATAAACTAGTGTACAATAATTGGCCGCGTATTTATGTTGCTTTAATTATTCTACTATTGAGTATCAATAATTTGATGTAATATAGTTTTATGACATCCGCTGGGAATGCCGATTGATGAAGACATAGTTCATGTGTGGGAGGCATAACTGATACATGTGATTGCCAGTCAGTAAATGCTTTGGACTTCGATATCCCTGTATACGCGGCATCTCGTTTGTATCGTGACTTCTCGTTAGCAACGGGAAAGAAGAGACAGTGCTGCGCGAGATTATTCAGGGCTGCTGAATAATGCAATCTCCTCCAACCTCCTGCTGATGCTGCTTTCAGTATCCAGAAGCTCCTCTGGTACCTTACTGTGACTTATATCCTGTCTCAAGTCTAGGGCTGGGTCGTCTATAGTCTACCCCGTAAAGTACACTATCCGCGTAAGCCTTCCCTTTATTATTACTATCGTTACCTTTCACACGCTTCGCAGACAGAACCTATCAAGCGTAAATATTCCTCCTCGTGTATTCCAAGTTTTCATCCTTATCGTCGGCCCTTAAAACTCCCTGATGGGGATCGTATGGCATAGGCGGTAGACTTTCTAACGGGAAATATTTTTTATTAATAATCTCCTTCTTCCCCCTATTTACGAAGAAAATACCGTGGAAATATTGTGTTTGGAATAAATATCAGTGGGTAATAATTTCGTGTTACTAGCGTTGATAACTTTCAAATGAATACGTACAGCCGAAATAACGTGAAACAAATAATGATCGGATAACTAATAAAAATGCAGATTGTTTCGTGTGATACATCAAGTAGATAACTTAATTTTTACCTTGATAAATGTCATGAACCTCCTTTAATAATTTTTTTTAAATTATTTCATCAAATTGAATACGATCAAAATACTTTTAACCTAATATTCATTAGCTAGTTTTCAAACGCTAATGATGCTAAATACTAATACTAATATTAATAATGATAATAATAATAATACTGAAGATATTTTTTTCTCTCGACTGTTATATTTATTCATTGTTCAATAAAATGTAGTTAATTATTTTCTACCATTCATTGATTCTTAAGAAGCTAATTATGCAATTTTAGCAGTCGTCTGAAACAATTTTGAGTTCTCCATAGCTTGTCGAATAATCAGAAATCCAAGTGTTGCTTTCCATTTCCTGAATACGACGTTGGCAAGCTATTTGTCACTCTTTTTTCAATAGGTATCTTTCTTTAAAAAATACATACCTATAAAAAATAATATTATAGTGTCTCCAAAGATTTTCTTTGTTTTTAACCTAGTCCAAATTTTCTACAACGCGGTGTCAAGTCAGTAGGAATGTTACACGATCGCGCAGGTTTTATAACTGTTATTTTCGCTAGTCACTGTACGAAAGGTCACTGATAACTTAGCTTCATGGGGAACATCTAGTCGTAGGCTTCCTTGACTTTCAACTCGAACATAACAGTCGCCGCACAACGAGATCGAATCTGGAGTTGACCTTGACTTTGTACGCAGCCCCTTCCTTCGTAGAATTGCAACTAGTTAATGTCGCGGAGTCGATCTAGCGTTTCCTGTTGCGCTAAGTTAGATTTTCTTTGGTTTTCTCATTATTTTTAGCCGGGAGAATATCGTCAGTACCAACTTTGGAATCATCGTTTTAATTATAACAGCATTTAAATGCAAGTCATTATTATGTGTAGATTATTTTTTTTTGAGATGCAGTTTTTATTTAAGCGCAATTCTAGAGCTGCGCAAGAAAACACAAAAAAAAAAAAAAAAAAAAAAAAATTGAGACGCGAGGGTGAACAAAAAAAAGAAAGAAATCTCTAGCTTCAATGGTTTTCTTAAACTGGAAAAACGATGATAACAACTGAGCAATTTTGCTAAAGCAAACAGTATTATTTGAATTTGAAAAGTGATGGAATTGATTCGTGACGAAATCATTATTATAGCTCGTATTTGTTGTCATTGTTCGGCTTCAATGGAATTGAAATAATTATTAGCTTCATAAATTTCATTATGATGATCAATGCATCTTTGTTCTTCTAGACGAGAAATCATTCAAATTTATCTCAAGTACATCTATTTCTATTTCGTAATTATTTACAATTTTTTTATGTTTATTTCCGGCTTATCAAGGACGAATCTACCAAAAAAATTATTTCTTATTTATTAGGTACCTACCTACCATTTATAATATTGAAGATTTAAAATGCCTTATTTATAATACCTCCTTTATTTATTATCTAGCCTAGTTGTATTTCAACTTGAAAGTAGTGCGTCATCTGCGCCCTTTTTGCTATCTTTATTTATGTATACTAATTTTTTGGAAATGGAATTGTATTTTTAGATGGTCACCTTTAGCGGTTAAAATTAAATCCATTCCGTTTCACAACAAGTTCCATTCGGCTCAGAAATGTTCTATGCCTGAACCGATTAAAATGTGGCGGGAGCTGAGCTGTAAAACTGGTTGTAAAGGTCACGGGCATAAGAGCGAATACTCTAGAGTGGAAGCTGGTTCAAGGAGGCAGTTGGAGACCATCGGTATCGTTTAACTGCAGACGATCATAGCCCATTGATTTTAAGTGCTTTTTGGCCACCTTTCAACCCTTGTCATTTCAATAATTTTCAAATCCCGGTTATTTTGGCATTATTGTTAATCTCCAAATTCGTATATATGATTTTTACGAAAACATTTATTTTTCCAGTAGATTGATAAAGGTTATAGATTTTGCTGTTATTAGAGAGAAAAAAATATTTATGCAATTATTATTTTCGGTAAATTAATTTAAAATACTTTCATTTACTACGTAAACATTGAAGTAAAAAAATGCAATTCAAGCGAATTTTTTTCTTAGGTTACTTATTTATTGAAACGAATATAATAGTTTTCTATATTCTTAAAAAAGAAAAAATTATCACATCTCCATTAAAATTAAAATTTCTCAATTAACGTTTGCTACGTTAGCTACATCTTCGATACTTTCGTTAAAAATATCCAATATTCACTGACTCGTCGATCACGTTGGCTTTCAATCTTCGCTCTATTTACAAATACAACTGGGTCGGAAGAGCAAACAGATCGGCCATTCGACTATGGAATGATGCGAGTTTGGAGACACGTGATTCGAACCATGTAATAACGTAACATCTAAATACGTGGCCGACGGTATAACATATTCGAACTATCAAATGTCAACGTCTGATTCAATAACTCCGATAGAGATGAACTCGATTTTACTGATTGTTTGGAAAGGCATTCATTTAACATATGATGTCATCGAAGGTTTTTTCTACGGCATGAGATTTTTTGTCATTGTTATGGTCGATGGTGTAGGCAATTTTCAAGGCTACCTGATCGAATTTAATCTCTTGGAGATTGAGCGAATTCACTTGAACTTGAGAACCGTTCAAGTGCAGCTGTTGCAATGTTTTCACTCGACTAGTAAGACATTGAATTATGAAATATCACGATATTGTTAAGTATTTGATAGTAGTAAAGAGGTGATCGGATATTAAAAGTCGAGTCGAGCTTGAAAAATGTTATCTCTTTTCATATTAAGATTACGCACAACTCATATTTACACACAACAGGATTCGCCTTCAATATTTTATACCTACTGTGATTTGTTTTTGATAAGTGTGAAGAGAAAATGAGTATTTCATTTAGCTGGTACGATTTCTACAGATTTTTCATGGCTTGACACCGTAAAACAAGTTGGCATTTGAAAAATAAAACGCAAGTTATTTAAAAATATGACTTCGGCGGCTAATATTCGATCAGCTCTTTACTTTTAGCGAGTATTAAATTTAATTCTGCGTGCGTTTCAAATGAGCATCAACGCTCGCAAAATTGCAGAGCTCCTTCGGTTTTCCAGTCAGAGCAAGATAAATACTTTTCTAGCGTATTTAACCAATGATAGAATAAACAACTTTCAACCTCTTTTAGCCTTCAGTGGCGAAGAACAGGAGCAAATACGCAGTTGCTTAGTTTCTAACATCTTTACCTTGGCTCATTCTGTGCTAAACAGGTGGAAAACCTTTAGCCTGAATTTATTGCAATGTTTTTACCCCAGTGAGGCCATATTTTTCTCACTCTACGTCAGGTTGTTTGACTTTGTTCGTATGTTGACGCGTTATCTAACAGCCGCTGGTTTTTTCTCTAGACGCTAGAAACGGCAGCCGTTTTACCAATGCCCTCGCCCCCGTTTCTGTCGTGAGATACCGGAGGCGTCGGATTTCACTCCGGGCAGTCCAGTTGAATGTATTATGCTGAATGTCTGAGCGGTCTTGACTAGATCGTAAAGATAATGCGGAAAGGTAGCGACCGAGTGGGTAACAGAAAGACGAATTATTCGCTCGAGGCGGCTTACAGCAGCTCACAGTTGGGCCGTTTCAAACATAATGTGTAGCCCGCACCTTCGCTCTTTATCTTCTTTTACTCGCGTTTATACTATTCACGAAGTTCAATCTGCGGCGGCTTTCAAACTGTGGTGCTCATGTGATCGATAAAAGGTTAAGGATTTGATGTTAAAAATGTGGAGAATAAATTATTTATTTTTGCGAAAAATATATTTTGAAGGAAATACACTACTATATTTCATTTCATTCAGGACTTCTGCCAAGCTTAGTTGGCCTCATCGCCATCCGAATAAAGGCCATAGCCCCTACTCCCCCAATACTGCCCCCACAACCTCGGCATTCCCCAACTCCCCAGCTCCCACATTTCCATCAATTTCTTCTATTTCCGTTTACCTAATTTACTTTCCTCCTCAAAAATTCGACAATCCTTCATTTAATTTCAATTTTTCTTATCAGTAACTATATATAATTTCCGAATGATCAAATTCTGAATTAACTGCTATTCTCTTGAGCTGGGAGAAAAAATCCGTTGAAAACAAATATGCTGCTGACAAATTAAAAAAAAAAAAATGAAGGCACCTTAGCAAGATTTGTTAAAATTTCGCTCATGTTTGGCAAAAATCTTCTCTTCACTTGGAGGAGGAATTGGGAAAAATTTGACTTCCGGGTAATCAATAATTGTATTTCGCTTTTCCCCAAAATTCCTGTTGCAAAAATTTGACTTTCGCAATAATCCCACTAGGTCCAGAATTCTGAAACATTCTTTACTTTTGGAGCGATTTATAGCATGATAATTACTTTCCGAATCTTAGCGAATCAATGTTTCAGAATAGAAAAATCTCATTTTTTAGGAAAGAATTTATCGAAGCAGAGGAAGGTCCCACTCGACTACGAATAAAGAATAAAATCGAATGTTCCATTTATTTTATACTTTTCCGAGTCATTATATTTCATTTTCTTTATTTTGGTTTTCTTTATGTTATGTCTTTTAGATTTTTCGTTGATTTTTTTCTTTTTCCATTCTAGGAGACCTTTGCACGGGTCATCACCGGTTTCCGCCGCGAATCGCGAGTGTTTCTTTTTTTTCAGTGATGTGTTTAGTGTGTTAGGAATTTCCCCCTCCGTTCCGTTTGTGTCGTCCAATGTCGATAATGGAAACCGGCGTTTACCTGCAAAACAACAACAGCCCTCCGCCCAGTTTGCCAAAAAAATGGACAGGCAGCGGCGTCTTGGGCTGTGTCGACGAAGATGAATCGCCGCCTCCTCCAGGCGATAGAGGGCGTAGGAAGTCTTGGCACTTTACGAAAGAAAAAGAACCGAAATTGCCGAAAAGAACAGCCCGTCGAAAAGGTTCACTTTTGCCGCCCACTAGCGAAAAACCGAGAGAGAAGCGACCGTCATGGTGGAATATTCTTCTGCCCGAGAACATGGGAGGATCTAGGTATGTCCTTGGGATTGGTGTCGGTTAACGAAATCTAACAAACTGATAATGTTGAAATTGCTCCATTGTACTAACCTGTAGCAATTTCTACTAACTTCTCTAGGTAAAACGAGCTGAGCTTTTTCCAGAATGCATCTTTTTACCATTCCCCTCTTCATTCTCTAATTATAATACGAAAGATCACGAGGTCAATATCAGCACCAATATTTGCACTTAGGTGCATTATTTTGGTATTAAGTGAATTTTATACTAAATGTGATCTTTGCCATCTGTTGCTATTTAGTTATTCGATAGAAATGAAAACAATCGAATGATGCAAATGCAATTTTTATTATTTCCGTAGTGAACCACGCTCTGCTACCACTTTCGTAAAGTCGGAAAAATTATAAGTCACTCTACTGACAATATCTGAAAGTCGGACAATCTCTAACTCGGATTTAGGGCTCCCGAAGAACGTTCGTTGACACTGATAGCGAAATTATTTTTTCTTAGTGAGAAGGGGAATAACTTGGCTACATTTTCTCCTAGTTTTTATTTTTAAGCTGGCAGAGTATTTTCACCCCTTTGGATATCTTCAGGACGATAATATAGAATCGGTATTTTTGTCCCGGCAAAAATCTTTGGTTCTTGGAGTGTATTCATTCAATTGATGAGTTTTCCCATAACTGTCTCAATTCATATAAAAGAATATTTATCTCTTCTATAGATAAGAAAATTAAGAAAAAGTAAAATAATTAAAATTACAAGGGGTGTGAGTGGGAGAAGAGAGAGTGACTCATTATGTTAAATCATAGTTGAAGCAATAGGAATAATAAACCACTGTACAATCATTTGTTGCCTTTTTATTATCAAGCCCAATAGAGGTATTTTTAATTTCACACCCTAGCTTAGGACTGATCATAGCTCTTAAATTCAACACGCTTTACCATCGTCCGGGGTTCGAGGTTACCGAGACACGTCACGGACGGCGCTGTCAGATACAGGATTAATGATCTAGTAGAGCCTAGCGGAAACTATCAATTCAGCTATAGCGCGTAAGATATTTCACGATGCCAGTTCCTCTTCGGCGTCGAGGTATCGAAAAACCTTCCAACCGAGAAAGTTTCCCGTTCCAAAAGAACGGTTAAACTCCACCTTGACATTTTGACGGAACGCCAGTTTCATTGGATATGGTGGCCCATTTTTCTCCGTATGTGGTTCGAGTGGGATAAATAAATTAGCCATCTTTTAATAGATAGAATGGAAATAATTGTTTGTATTCACATTATGGAAAGCGTTTATGATTTTTCACGCGTGGACTTCACTTGAAGTGAGAAAGTTCATTTTTGAAAACAAAAACGGCGAAATATTTCAAGAATTTTCATTTTATTCGATTTTTAGAAAAAAAGGGCCCTTCTTGGAGAAATTTCATTTGAAGAAAATCTGGAGAGAATAATATTTACTATAGAATGGTTTAATAAAAATGCTCGTCTAGTGTTCCGTTGTTGTTTTTTTTTCTAATTGATTTAAATTTTAACCATCCGAAATTTTGTCGTGGGAATAAAATACATTTCTGAAAAAACGGCAACGTCCGTCAGTTATCGTTAGAATTTGATGTTTTTTTCAAGCCGACTTCGGATTCAGTGTTAAAACTTTTTGCAAGAAGGTATTTGGAGAGATTTTATAAAACGGTTAATATTTTATTATGAGTTAAAAATAATACTCCAATGCCGCAGAAAAACAGTAGCACCTATCGTTAATAATTTAATTGATGTAGAAAGGAAAAATTGTCTTCACAATGGATCGTTGGAAAAAAATTAATGCATCGTTTTAGTTTTTTTTTTAAGTTCGCTGTATTTTTATTAGCCAATTTATTCTGATTTTTTTCAGAATGAAATTAATTATTTAAGTATTGACTTTGTATTTAATTTCAACTTACCACGAACAGTTTCCTTTCCTTTTAACCTTATACCTTCATAACTTTCAAACGCAATTGATAATTTTTTCGAACCAACGGATGACGCAACCAATTCGAATTCCCCGCCAGTTTTTGCGTTCATAGCATTCAGCTTGGCGGCTTTGCCAAGGACACGACGGCCGGCTCTTCCACGTTCGTCGGGCTGCGAAATAAGGAAATCTCCCGCGTAGCAAGATATGCCAGGTGTGGTCAAAAGTACACCGGTGTTCCTTCGAGCCCCCAAAACCAGTATCAGTTATGTTTTATTGTTGTTTCTGTTCCACTTGTTCACGGCCATATTCCAGTTTCAAAAGTATCGCCGAATTTCGCGAACTTGTGTTCTCGCACTTGGGGAATATGAATGCCTTTAAATACTGGGAAATTTCATATAAATGTAGTAATGGCTTGTAAAATTTCGAAAACGAATAGGTATTCCTCCATAATCGAAGTTGACCCCATCAATACCAGGGGGAGATTTAACTCAGCTGTCGCATTTTTTTGTAGTTAACTGAGAAGACTAGCCTTCCTACTTGGCGACTTCTACAAATTTTAGTGTACCTCTCGCCCCTTCGAGCATCTACATTAAACATTTCTTCGGCTTGCGACCGTTTTTATGGTTCGAAGAACTCGCCGAGTTAAATGTCGCCTATACTTTCCGATTTGGTGATATTTTCAACGCGTTTTAGGCCTTCGACGTCTGAATATTTCGCTTGACAAGTTCAATTTCTCCTCTTCGAACCTCAAACAGGAAATCCCTTCTTTTCCTCCAGCGACACTTCAGTTCTTTCGCCGTTTTCAAAATTGCCGAATCCGCTTAATGATCCAAGTTTGAGAAAATGACGACCGTTCGGTCTCAAAATGGCGGCAATTTGTGGTGAATTAGGTGCTCTTCGCTTTGTTAAGATCGGTTAATCGATGCAATCGATTCCGATCGGCTTCCGATCGTTCCATCTTCGAAGTTGACAATGTCCTTCCCCTTGGATAGCCGGATGCTCGCAAGGCCGACCGTGGGCGTGGAGATACGCCAGTTGGGTGGTCGTGAATGTATAGGAAGCGAAGAGACAAGACAAGCTCAATACAACAGCCCAAGGAGCTCCGGTCCACCTCAACCGAGACGATGGAACGGTAGATCGCTCTGGCTGTCATCGATCGTCGTTAACGCGGACAATACTAGATCTCAATCAATTATCGAGGCGACATTCGGCTAATGGTGTTTACTGTTTTTCTTCGTCTTTTAGAGGAGAATTGCCCAACGTTTTTTCCATTTTTTTCCTTCAACCCCGAGTACTTGTAAATTTGTGAACGAAGGGTTACAGATACCGAATGGACCTGTTAAGCCTTGAAGATGCCCTATGTGTGAAAGTATTAAGCGAAAAAAGGGAATTCAATGTTTTGCGGGCCTCGAAGGACTTAGCCAACGGTCGGAAAAAGGGCGATGAATTAATTTCTCGTCTTGTCAAATGGTGTTTCCTGGGATCGCACAATGCTGCATTTCACTTCGATCGTGATCTCCTCTTGATTCCGTTGGTTTTTGAATTACTTTTAAAAAAATATTTTTTAAAAAAGGTCGTACATACAATTTGAATGAAGGAGGGCGTCTTGCTAATATGCGACTTCACTCCTTTTAATTTCGTAGTCGTTCGTGGACACTGCAACTTCCATGGGGACTTGTATCCGCTGTATCGCCGGGCTTCTCGTAGCGAACTGCTATACTTTGAGAGATCCTAACTCCCTAGGCAAATGATATCGTCTCCTTCAGCTCCGGAGGCGTTTTAGTAGCCCCTATTTATAATTTTTGGCCATATTAGCTCCATAGCCTGGTTGCGAAACTTTTTAGATCGAATCAGATGCCTTACCTGTTTCACTTATGGAAGCCAGATAATTCCACATTATACTATGGTTCAAATCGGTTCAATACCAGTGGTACATGTCTGTTCTGAATTTTCCGTCTCTCTGACTACCTCTCGAATACAGCAAAACGCGATTGTCAAAGGAACGGTAAGTCCCCTTATCTTTCCAGACATCGGAAAATATTAGTTTACTCAGAAGTGTGTTTAGTCTTCCTTTGTACACGGTCCTGTGCTTGCGTGACCCGTCTGGTTCGTTTAGTATGACCGCTATCCGTCCTGCAAAGCATCGCTGGACTAATCCTCTTAGTAGCGGGATATGTGTTTTGCTCTCTTGCGGAGCGTGTAGAGAGATATGACGTAGAGAGAAATCCACCCTAGAGAGGTCAGAGGTTGTTCGAAGGCACAGACGGACACGTGTTGTTTACGTCTTCATGACATCATCTAAAAGCGGAAATCGATACGAGAAAGAATGAAGCTGCTCCTTTGAAACGGAAAGAAATCCCATCGCCAATTCATGTGAGATTCCTTCTATGTAATTCTCGATACAGATAAACGATCTTCACAATTGAAACCAGTGATGTTTATAGATCACACAGTACTTCCATGTTTGAGTCGTTAACTCAAAATTAATAAATTATTAATCAAGAAGTTCAAACTGAGGGCTTTACAACTGTTATTGAAAAACTGCCAAGGATTTCGCCCTCAGTTACCAATATGTTGGTATGTGGAAAAGTTCACAAGAGTTTGGGTTAGGGGAACAAGAAAGTGGATCTTTTCAAATTTTAATTGAAAAATAGGAATAATAAACAATTGCACAATCATTCGCAGCGGTTTTCCCTTGGCGGTTTCCTCTCACGTTTCCAAGGATTCTGATTTTATAAGAAAAACCCAGCTGTTGGCCGAATCCCGAATTTTTTTTTGCCATAATGATCTCACGGATATTGATCTGAATCGATGAGAATGCTGTTAATTTTCACCCCGATTTCAACTGTACCAGTTCGCATCTTCGGCTGAACAATTGACTCAATTCTCATCGATTTATGCCAACTGGACATTGGGAAACGTTTCAATTGCTAGTTCTCTGTCCGATTGAACCATCGAATACGTGGATACCCCGAACCCAATCACTCTACAAGTATAATTCGCCTTTGTCCCCTCCTAAACAGATCCAGGGGAGGTCCCATTATCATTTTAATAGGGTCGTTCGAAAAGCGGTGCACGCTGAGTGAGTCGGTTCACTCAAGGGCTGACAACCGCTGCCATTGGATCTCCACGCTTGGTTTATTTATTCAATCAGTCCCTTCGCGCTCCGTGGTCATCCCTGAGAAGCAATTAAAATATTTAGCGACCGACCGCCTGTTCACCTAATCCGAATTTGCGAGTCTTGTTACTAAAATTGTTAACGTTGGTCGATTGACATTGTCACTCTCTTGTGTTTAATGATAAGTAGTTTTTTATCACACATTGATTGTTGCATCAAGTAGTTTTAAGTGTTCCCAGCATGCGTAAAACTTAAGTTTTGGAATATTTTTTCTTGTGTGATTCCAATAATTCTTCGTGTTTGTTACTGTCGTCAACTCCGCATATAATTTTTGCCTTTACGAACGCTTTCGCCCGATTGGGCATCCTCAGGTCATGTAAAACGTTTCCACGATGACTACTATCACAGACTCTTGTTCAGAAAGTGTTAATGGAACTTGTATTATGGGCATTTCTTTCAAAATTAAACTCTTCGGTTGATCACAATACTTCACATTTACTACGTAAACATGGAAGTAAAAACAAAAAATGGAGTGAAAATCTGCCTCTTACAAAAGCAGATGCCATAAAAAATTGAATTATTTTTCTTCCTTAATTAAAAAAAAAAAAAATTCTACGACTTCCTTGCCTTTCAAACTGTCGACATGCTCTGCCACGTAATGCTGAACCTATCGATCAAATGTTATCCTATTTCAACGTATTTCGTTCACGTACGCAATATCGATTCGAGCCAACGAGATGAAAATGTCGCTTGCGATTCGCAAGTCAAGGACTATCACTTGAGTAACAATGAGTCTGCCGTATCGGGTACATGCATTAGTACGTACTGAGCCCCCTGTATTCTCGAACGGCCGTTAATGGCACTTGAGTCGAGTTCAATTGAGAGTCGGTTGTGTTCGGTCACGAGCTGGCTTAATGACTGACGGCTTACTCAGTCGGACCGCTAAGATTTTTAGTTGGGTCAGTTGGCAAACTTAGAAAAGGTCAAGCGAAGGGGAGAAATTGAGTTTTATTTAGACGACGTTTTTCACTTGAAATCACCGACGAAGGAAGGAAATAACTTTTGGAAAAAAGCTCCTAAAAAAGCTGATTCCAAAATCATTTGCCTAAAAAAACTCTGAGAAGAAAAAAAAAATCTCAACTTCACTCAGTCGCCAACTACACTTCCCATTATGGTGATATTAACGACGAATGCAAAATACTTATCACAACGACACTGACGACTAACAGAAACAAAAAACGTGAAAAAATGAAAAGCGATATCACATATTTATTTCGTCGCTGATAACCGAATTTCCGCATAATCAAGCGTCTGGGGAAACAATTTCTCATACACTCTCATACTCATACTTTCTCATACTACGCTAACTTAGGATTAGTTAATCGCCATCTTCAATCCATAAATTTACCGCTCTTAATGACGAAGGACGAAGGGGTGACGAAACCTTCACACTTTACAAGGCTATGCGGCTAGTTTTATAACCAATTATCTCTAATGGAATTTTATTATGTAGCCTTTTTAACCCTAGAGAATTTTAGCGTTTCGTGGCCTTCCACCGATGAAATTAATCTACGCAATGCGCTAACAACTCAGTATTTTTGTTCGGTAAATGCAACCTTATTACCGTATTAGTCTTTCTATGATCCCCTCAAATTGTGCTTTATTTCCCAAATTACCCAAATAATAAAACATTAACTAGGATCGGAACAAATTAAAAAAAGCAATATCGCACTTTAAAAAATGAAAAAAATAGTGACGTCAACTAAATCATATTCTCAACTTTGACATTTTTTAAAAACATTTTTTTTCGCTTACAGATTTTCTTAATTTTGGTTTAACAATAAACCCTAATTTTGGTTGACAATAAACCGTTCTGATTGCCCAAGAAGAACAAATTAAATAATAATTAAGTTTCATCGGTTTTCTCCGAGTTCATTTGTCTTCCTTTATTTTCTCTTCTTCCTTCGTCAGTTTCACCAAAGTCGTTTTCATTTAAAAAACTGATCATAAAAATTAAAAAAAGAGGACGATTAAAAATCCACTGACAGTTAGGTCTCGCTCATATATTGATGAGGTCGCATAATGCGGTTGTTTAACAATTCTCAATTTGGCTATTAGTAAGTTTAGCCACAGTTGTGGTTAATGGCTCAGGAAGTATGTGAGAGGCAACTTGACGCTAGGATGTGCCGAATTGGACGTGTCAAAATTCAATCCCGCCAATCCAATCGGCCTTGGTACATGAACAATCGTGCCATTTGTCTGCCATTGGCGAAACATCCTTTATTGGCTCTTCGGATATAGCGTTGCTTGCGAATCGTGAACCGCTCTATAGATCGCTCGAATTAACATTTGCTATCATTGATACTGTGCGTGGAAGAATTCGCGGTTCGATTGTTGTTGTTTCCTAACGGAATTAACGGCATTAAAAGTGCGATCGCTCGTCCTAAAAATGCCTCCTTTTTCCCCACTAAAATTTTACTCTGAAAAAAAAACGAGAAATTTTTTTTTTTTACGTACTAAAATTAAATTAAAATTCGCTCTCGCTCAAGTTATCAGTTCCCTAGAGGAATCTGTCTCCAAATGTTGAAGGCTTGAAACTTTTCAAGCTGAAGCGTTTTTCCTAAACTTGAGTTAACAAGCTTGCCTCAGCTCGTTCGTGAAGGAATACGAAATTGTGAGAAAATGTTTATAAAAGAGGCCAGCAAAGCGATGCGCTTGAAGACCCCGTCAAGACTTGAGTTTCGACTGAAATTAAATTAAGTACGTTATTCGCTCGAGGGCATTGCTAAACTTGTTGCATAAATGGAAGGTAATCTAGGTAACTTTATACTGCTTGTTACTGGTAGTTAAACAGGTTCGAGTATTATGGCTGTTGATTTTGACCATTTTTGTATTGAAAAATAACGCCGTTGTGCGTTATTGTACTTCAGGATGTGGTTCTTTATAAATTTCGAAATCTTGGATACTTCGTGTTGTGAAATGAATGCGCTCATCGTATTGGGAGTGTTATTTAGAATGATGTTTCAATGAGAAAAAGTCAAAATGCCTCAGCATTATTTTTTTATTAGACATCGTATTTCTGGAAAAATAATAAGAATTAAAAAAATTGTTATAACGTATTTTTACGATTTTAACATGTTTTTATTTCTGTAGAATATTAATTTCACCATAAATAATTTGAAGTTTTTCCGCACTTTATTTTCTTGATTTCTATCTCAATCAAGAAAATGTACGGAAGACTTTGTTATTTATGGTGAAATTAATACTCTACAAGTCTACAGAAATGAAAGATATTATGTAAGTGTAAAAATGTAAAAATATTCCAAAGCAAAAAATTTTTGCAGGTGCGAAACATATAAATAGGTACTTAATATAAACGTTTTCGCTATTTTGAGAAAACTTGGAATAATTCGGCATGAAAAAATCCGGAATTAGATCTAAAATTACGTAAAAATAATGTTGATGATTTCCAATTTTTCAATAATTTACTGTTAGGATTAAATGTATGCTACCTTGAAAATTATTGTAGTAATAATAAGTTTTGTTTTTTCCAGGTGAGTGCAAGTTTTTCTTTCACGCATGATTCTACTTTCTGCGGTGAGTTTAATTACCTCTAGTTCAACTAATTCATGTTGCCCTTTGTTTTGTGACGTGCGTTAACGTGGCTAAATTTCGAATAATTCAAAGTAGGAATCGTTCAAACAAACGGCGTGGACGAAATGTCCCAAGCGTTCGCAAACGCCTAAGGTTACGACCAGTTGAATTATGCGAGTGTTTACGAAAGCGAAGGTTGGACGAGGCATCGCTAGATTATAGGATTATATCGAGAGGGAAGCACACCGCATGGCTGATGAGAAAAGCGTTTGGCCTAGGCGGTTGATTCGCGATAGGGCACGATTTCGGCGCGGTTCTCCATACAAATTACTTTTCGGATACATCAGTCTGTTTGATATCCGTCTACCTATACTTGGCTAAGAGACTTTATTCATGAAGATTAATTTTCGCGAAATTGGCTCTAATTCATGCGATCCTTCGGAGGTAATTTAAATTTTGGAAGAAAAACTGGGGAAAAATTCACCTGCTCGACCATTGAAATTAACAATCCTCGCGTTTAGAAGTTGAGTTGTGTCAATTGAATCGACATTTTATGCGAATTATTATTAGGATGATTATTGAACATACTGTTCTGAGGAATGGAATTCGAATTCTTCAAGTGAATGTTCTACTACGTTCTTCTGTAAAGTAAACGTTATTCGGATTTTTTTTCGACTGTAGTTTGGAGTGATTATTTCAAGACGTGAAAACAACATACAGAAACAACATACAACAACAATTATACACCTTTTGCGACCATTTTTTCAAGCTGGCTCCAGGACTAACAGTTTGTAGCCCTCTTGCTCCCTTATCAAAAGATTCCGGCCAACTTTCTGTTAAAAAGTAAAGTACCGAATCATCGGCAAGACGTTATCCAAGAAATTACAAGACGGTAATTTCCGTTTGGGAAATTTTGGCCTTGCGTTTTTGACTGTCTTGCAATGTCTATTTGTGCCTAGAAATGAGAGTGTTGGCAAGATGTTCAAAAGGCTTTCCATTACTTAGAGGAAAATCCATTTGGAGAACCCGAACGGAAATGGATTCCTCGACCGGCTACTAGCGAAATCGAATTAGTCGCCATTTCGGAGGGACGAATTCAAGGCTATGGTCGGCTTGAATGGAAAACCGGTTGATGTCATCGGTTGGGAAGGACATAGCCAAAAAACTTTTGAATTGTCTAAGCAACCGGTCTCCATAGGCTACCACCAATATAATTGTTTAATTCAGAAAGGTTATAATTATTTTTAAAACCAGTTGTTATTATTTAAAACTGCGCACCTGGCAATATGAAGTTGGACATGGACCTGGGTTTTTTAATTTTTTTTTATCACGACCCCGATTTGCAATATAGCACCAACTGCTTTTGCATATTAATAGTTTTTCTGCACCTATTGCGGTAGTGCAAATATAAAGAAAATCGTCGCATAGTTCTTATCGTTGAAACCGTATTCCAATATTTACCTTTGCCCAGCTTAGCACTGCCCGATCCCCACCACAATAAATGATAACGTAGGCGTTGTTGCCTGTTACCGAAAAATTTCGCTTAGTCCCGATGTTTCCTCGATGGTAATTTCGAAAATTCTTTAATATTCCCCCATGGACGTGCGCGATGTTTTAAAACCGATTCCGGTGATACTTCGACGTGGGTATGTTTATGATCGTTTATACTCACATGAATAAAACAATACAGTTTTAACAGCTCATTGCTCAATTTAAGACGTGGAAGATCATAGTCATCACAAAAATAGCAGATTATAAAAGTTTCATATTTTCGTTTCATTTTTTTAAAAATATTTATTTTAATATTTAATATTTAATTTAATATTTTTTTAAATATTTTAATATACCTAATTATATTTTTCATATTTCAATTATTATTATTATTATTATTATTTTTTTTTTTTTTTTTTTTTATAAGTGAGACCGCTAGGATTGATTCTAAGTGTCTAAATTTTCAGTGAACCCCTTGTGACTAAATAATTTTCGTACATGCTTAATAACAATCGAAAACATGGGGCTATTTCACGCCTGAAAATTTACTATCTTTCAACATCTAATCAACTTATTTATTTAGGAGTTAGATATATTTTTTGGCTCCTATCTTTTTGGAACGTTGTCCATTTCCACAAAGCAATAGTATGTGGATCATATTTCTTTCTGCAATGCAGTATCCCCATGATACGTTGAAGGAAATATCAAATAAGGTGGGAATCGATCTAGTTTGCACCTCTATCTTCAATCCTCAATTACTCCAAGAACATGCCCATTATACTACAGAATTGGCCAAATTGGTAGAATCTTTCAGCAGAGCAGCTAGAGTTTTTAGGAGACATCCTTTCTAAAAGCAATTGGTACCTACCCATATAGCTCGAGAGTCTTTTAATCACAGCAGTTATACACGTTAATACCAAAATGTTTAGCTCAGACATTTTACTAATGCTCGGAACAATGATTTTAATTAAGTTCAGATAATCTCATCCGTCGGCCCTGGAGCCAAATTTGGTTTTAAGCGTTTTTAGAACTGATTTTCATTTGAAATCCACTGCAGAAATCGTATTTCAGATTTAATGAAGGTATTTTATCGACAACTACAGGATTTTTGAATTTCTCGATAATTGTGAAATAAGTTTGAAAACTTGAGAATGATTTTAGCATGAAAATCATTCGGATATTAACTCTCAAATCTGTTAAAAATGTAAAAGCCCCATCGATCACTAGTTTTCACAATATTTCGAACCGAACGTCGAAAATGTGTTTTCACATTTTTTCAAACGCGAATAACTATAAAGCCAACATAATAAATATACTTTCCACTCTATCAACAGAGAGGTTTTCGATAAATCTTTTTTTTCGAACACGACGATACCGAATTCCTAACCGCTAAAAAGTTATGAATCAAGAACGCTGGAATCGTTCTCAATAATCTCCTCAAAAACCGACGTATTCGAACTGTTCTGAAAATTACTCGCGATTTTTTCTAAAAATGTCACACCCTGGGAATCTTCTTGATAGATATACCTTTACTATAAAATTAAGTGATTTGAAACAAAAATATCAATCTTCGTTGTTGAGATTGAGGGGGAGAAAAACATGGCGACTTGTTCTCCTGTTTTTTATTACTTATTAAACCCTGTTATTTATTTTTTTTAAATCAATAGACAAATCACCTTTGAGAATTAACTAAATCACTATTTAATGCCATTAATGACTCATGCAAAACGCAAAATATTGCTATCGTTGTAAAAGTATATCATTCGAATTGTAGTAATCCTACCATCTTAATAGCTTGTGAGTCATCGTTCATCACAATACTTCGAAACAGCGTCCCCAATTTTGTCGTTCGTTCTCATTTTTTATTTTAGCCTTCCATTTTAGGCATTTACGTGGAAACTTTCGGATTAATCTTGTTTGCTCGCCTTCGTTTACAGTCCGAAAATAGAAGCACTTTGTGGTCCCCAACTTGTTGAATCGTGCGTCGGTTTTGATTTGTTTGTATTTTTCTCAGGCCTTGCCAATTGACGTGTCAAGAGGACCCCTATCACGTGCCTTTTTATCACCTGCGCGATGCTCCATTTCTAATACACTTGAGCTCAGTCAGTTAGTTAGTGCGGTGCAGTTAAGTAAAACGAACATCGCGCCATGCCTGTTTTGGATTTTATTTATTTCACCGATCGCATCCCGTATGTAATTATTGCACCATACTGCGTAATTAGTATCACATAAAAATGACGTGAATTAAGTTGAGATTAAATGGCGTTACGTAGGATTATTCTTCAAAAGTTGGTTCGGAGTGAACGAGCATTTTCCAGTTGACATGAATGAACTTCATCTCAATTCATAAAATGAACTACTTAAATATAACTTGATATAAACGACTTAATTGTTCCGGTACATTGCTAGAAGAACAATATTTTTGCGGTCGATTCCCATATGCGCCGTTTTGAAACCAAGCAATGAACAACAACATCATTCTGCTGGATCCATTCTGAATCATAATATTTATGTCATTTTCTTTCTAACGCTATACCTACTAACATTCCAACCGATAGAATTTTGTTTGAAAAATTTTTCGGCCCTATTTTACTGGGCGATTTGAACAAATTGATCCGAAAACAACACAAAATTTTAAAAAATAATTAAAAACAATAATTGAAGAACTAACAATTTTCCAATTTTATCAACAACGGTAATATCATATCTTCTAATCTAGACGTACGCGTTTCCCAACTAAATTTTTAAAAACAATTGAAAATTTTTTTTTAAACTGCAAATTGATGTGTGTTAACTAAATTCAAACTTTTTCCAATAGAGAAGTGTTGTATTTTTCAAAAACACCTATTTTACTGCCCGGTCGGGATTTCACAAGTGTTTAATTAGTAATCCTGCTTTTAATTGAAAAAAAAAAAAAAAAAAAAAAAAAAAAAAAAAATCAGTGATTTTCGATCTTCGGTTCGCAAACTACGATTTTTATTTAATCGTTTTTCCACACCGTTTGATTTCATAATGTCAGTCTATGCAAACATGTTGTTTTCCTATCAGTCGCTCTTTCCCTTAAGCCATACTTTCACTCGGTTTTACCCGCTACTTATCACCAGGAGAGCAGTGCCTTTGTAAAGAGTCGAGGGGGCTCTCGTAAACACAAAACGGGAGATAAAAGGGTCAGTCATACTGTTTGTGTACTGTATTATGTGTTCGGACTGTGTGAGTGTGAAGTTATGTGCGTGCAGGGAGTAAAGATAAGGGCCGTCGTTATAGGACTCAGGCCAGCTGTTGGCTGTATCAGTCGAAAGAATTGTAACCGGGTCGTCTTTATCAACTATAAACGGTGAACAGGTTTTTGGACAATTTTTGCCCACCATGTGACTCTAGCAATACCTGCGCCCAACGCTGTTCTCTCGGTCTGCGTCGTTTTTGTAGGGTTGTGTTCTACCGGTGAGTGAAATGGTGTTCATGCAAGAATGCATCGCTTTTGGAAGGCCGAGGTAAATGCTGTGTTAACTGTACATTTTTTCTGACTATTTCGAAATGATAAAATCGCTTTCATGGATTCAGGTTCGTTTTTTCCTTCAAATAATACTTATAAATAGGGATTTATCGATTCTTAATACCTGTTCTCGATAGCTGCGACAAAATGGTCGAATCGAAATTGCGAGGAATTATATTAGACTGGAGGGTGGCCAGTTAGGCGATTTTTTCGCCATAGGTTTATTCCACCGAGCCCTTTCGCCCATTCGGGCATCATCTGAGTGATCTCAGGTATTATATAACTCACCAATGTCCAATAAAATTCCGTTCTTACCAGGTCTGACTAATTAATAGGTATATCCACCAAACAGTGTTCCATTTCATAAACTGTGCCCGATTTAAATGGTGGATATGAACGTGCAATGAAAACACTTGATTTATACAGTGCTAATTTAGATTTCGAAGTTTCTCATCACTTCTTCTGTTTTGACATCGAAGTTTTATTCTGTATTCGATTCTGGCCGTCTCCACTTTTAAATCGTATCTGAACGCTGTAGACCCTTGATTCAGAATTCTATAAATGAAATTACATTTATATTTAGGCAAAAAATAAATCGTATCGGTGTCGAAAATCGACAATTTCGGTATCACAGTATATTTACTGTGTCTTAATAACAGATTTTCTCGGTAATTTATTAATTTGGGCCTGCAGAAGTATAACTGTCAATTTACTTTTATCATTATTTTGATCCATGTCAATTTATCGTATATTAAGCGTTAAAGCTTTGTTTTTTTTTTTCTCAAGATGAGCCAAAAAATTCTATTTGAAATAATGGCATTTTTGTGGAGGGCATCGTTGACCAATGACTGTTCTTGAGGTGCATATCGATTCCGCTACTTGGCAAATTTAGAAAGAAAAAACATAACGACCTTATGGCGTGAGTGTAATCATGTCCTCGAGCCCGTTTAATAATTTATCTCTATCTGCTCGGGTTTCTATGATCCGGCCTTAGATGAAGGATACCCCGCATCCATTTCGAAATTCATCAGTTGTTTATGGAGGCA
The DNA here is from genome assembly GCA_037159825.1 of Tupiocoris notatus. Taxonomy (NCBI): domain Eukaryota; kingdom Metazoa; phylum Arthropoda; class Insecta; order Hemiptera; family Miridae; genus Tupiocoris; species Tupiocoris notatus. Next base: position 545,788 of record JASJUZ010000671.1, on the reverse strand, counting down.
CTAACGAGTTTTCACAATTCGAACGGATCGAATCACATAATAATAAATGACATATGAGTGGCTCGCTTATAAATTGTGTATTATTTATGATATTTTTTCTGTCGGATAAATGCTCATAACAAATAAAAAATCCGTATCTTTCGACTATTTTCAACTGAATCGTTGCCATTTTATTTGCATTTTATGGGCACATATTCTCATCTATGACCCATACGTATGACTCATGATTTCGACCCTTGATTTTTGCCGCGCAGATATTCAATCGATAAAAACATCGCCTTTAGAGTCATTCGAAGATTCCTGAGCCTAAGCTCTTCAAGACTTCTCTTTTAACTGCTCGTTTTCCTTTCGACGGCTAAAAATAGAAACCGCTTCTGCGAGGTATCGTGTCTCCGCGAGTTACCTGCGCGGGTCAGCTAGTTTCTTCCGGAACTTTCTCAACGATTAGATATCAGATAGCCACACTCCTACGATCTGTAGTTGGATGGAAATTCGCCAGTTAATGTAGCTTCATTTTATTTTTCGAATGATGATCTTGGTTTTAGATCAATTGATTTGATAGAATCGGATTCTCTAACATTGAATCGGAACAATCGTGTCATACACAGTGAGAGATTCGAACACTGACGTAATTAAATGGTGGACAGTTCCATGAAAAGTAGATTGCCATAGACGAAGGGCTTCATTATTCATTTGCATGAATTGACCAACCATGGATTGATTGATTGACGATAAATTTTATTATACAATCTGTTCATAAATAGGACCTTATGGTCCTCTCTTCTTTCACATACAGAAATTAACTTTAAAACTTCTATAAACATTCGGAGACCAATGGAGACCAACCATTTGTTAACCTAACTATTCCGAACATTTGTGAACGTTTCTACCTAACAACAGATTGGTAATTATGAGGCAACTCCGTAGCAACTATGGTACCTAATTTGAATGATTTTTTCTTCATTTTCAAATTAAGGGTTTAATTATTCGCCTTACGATATAGCTGAGGAGAGTTGTTGACGACCATTCCAACGGGTATAGAACGATTTTCATAGCTCCATAATATTCTTGAGCTATAAGTACTCTCATGCTAAATTTTTTTCTATCTCGAAAGTTCTTCGTTAAAGCTGCGCGGTCCAAAAATCTATAGTAAATGTATGTCTAGTATGTATAGTATACTAATATGTATAGTAAGTATATCGTAAAAACGTTGGAAAAATGCATTTTCTCCCCCTCAAAACCCTCCACAATTACTGAAATTGAGAAAGGAAATTGAGGTAGCGATTTCGTTAAAGAATTGTGCCATTGTTAGACCGGACTTGATAAAATTTCGAGAATTTAGCTATTATAGTTTCGTCAAATGTTTCACAGGCTTAAACATTCAAATGTACTGACTCTTGGGGACTGACAATATTTTTTCTTTCTTTTTTTGAATCTCCCACTTTTTGCCGTCCGTAAAAAATCGATATTATATAGCCAAAATGCGGACAACGCTTCGATCGCTCTCCCTAACATAAATATCAGACCTTGAGCGTTCGAATTCGATTTTTGTCGCCTCTAAAACTTAAAATACAAAATACACCCTAGTGAAACAATGAGAAAAAAACTTAACGTGAAAGTACGTTGTGTGAGGCAACAACTAAAAAATCGAGGGTCATCTGCTCGCTAAAACAAACTGTTGTGCAAAATAATGATAATGAGGAAGAATGATTCTTATTGCTTGTAAAAATCGAAACAGAGACATTCATATCTCGGAAGTACCTAGTTTTATTCAAAATCCGGAAATGCATTTAGAAAATGTTTTATGAAAATCTAATTGAATTTCATTCATCTTTCATAGAGATCCAGCAACTTTTGTTCTTTTTTTTACTACAGACAGACGGACACACAGACAATTGTTCAGAAAGTGTGTTGAGTATAATGCTGTTGAAAACTTCTTCCAAATTCTCCTCGGTCCCCTTCTACAGTTTTCTTATTTGATATTGTTTTTATCAACGTTTTCAAACCGTCTAAATTCTGCGCATTTTGTCTTCGGGGTGGTTATTTCTTTCACTGGTCGAGTATACAATTAAAAATTCATCCATACCCTCTGCGAAGTTGGCCGGACGAAGTAGCTGATTCGTTGCATGAATAAAAAGTAGCACTTATAAAAATAGTGTCTTTCCTGTTTTGTAAACAATTGCGGCGATTGATATTCGACGTGTATCTTGCCTTTCGTATTCAGTGCCGCTCGTCCCAACAGGAGACAATAGGTAATTAAACATTTATTTAAAGGGGCGCTGCGAAGATATTTTCGCATCTTCTCAAAGTATTCTCGATTTTACTTTTCAATGTCTCGAGATTGCTTCTAAAGTTTAGCTCACACATCAGCTTTTATAAATAGGTTCATAACGAAATGAGCTGTTTAAAATCGCTTATAGCTCCTCTTTTGATTCTTCGAGTTGGCTTCAAGTTCGAATAAATCGCGACTAGAATATTTATAATTGTTGAACCGCCTTGAACAAAATGAAAACAATGACGAGAATAATAAATTCGCTTCCCGGTTTCGAGCACTTTGTGGTTTGTTAATCAACTGTTAAATATTATGCCCTGTCGAAAAATAAAGTTCGCAATAAATAAAAAAAGGTTCTTTAAAGTTCCAATTGAAATAATTAATCCTTGCAAACGATGGAATCGTTTTGAAATTCGGTCGAAATCGCCTTCCAATTTTTTCACGCTCTTTGTTTCTTTTTAGACTCAAACCTGAAGGGAATTCTATGCTAAGAGCTTTTGCTGTCATCCCTTCAAAACAAACGACCCTTTCCTGCTCAGGCAATTTTCATAAAAGATACGTTTCGAATGAAGCCAGAATATTTTAAACTTTAATTAATGTTTTCACCAAATTGACCAACTGCCTTTTTCAAAATAATTCTGCTATGATTGAAACTTTGTTTTTCCCTTTGTCAAACTGACAGTTAATCCGAGAGAACTCCGACATAACAGTGACACCAATATTTGGCTTCCAATGATCGGTCCTCCAGTGAGCGGAATGTTTTGTTATTGACACGCGCCAGTACAATCTCAATAATCTCGGGATTTTCCTTTTTGATTCGTTAGTACACGGAGTCGTTACCCTTCGACAAATTTCAACAAGAACTACTCAAAACTTCTATTTTGGGAAGCGGGTTGTTTTTATTAGCTCTTCAGTTGAAGTAGAAAAAACGAGAAAAGGGGCAATAATTGCAAGTTTTTAAGTTTCTTTTGACAAAAAAACAAAAAAAAAAGTGCATTTTTTTTGTTGCAATATAAAATTAATAAAATAATTTGTGAAGGAATTTATCAAAAACCGAAATTTGTGAACGTCTGTTGTACTCTTACGAAACTCAAGTAAATTTGAATAGCCCTCGTAACTTCTCGATTTTTGGCTCAGCGATGAAATTATGTAAGTTAGTCATTAATAACAAATTACTTAATTACTAAATTAATATAACTAGTTTATAAATAAATACGTTAAAATAATTATAATCATATTTCATAAAAAGAATAGAGTTCAATCATTTAAAAATAATTAATTTATATCTTATTGAATTGATTAATTGATAAATAAGTTGGTTAAAGTTAATAATAAATAAGTTGGAACAATTATTATAATGAAAATGATAATTTAAAAGATAATTATAAAGTTAATAAATAGTGCATCACAATATTTTGTACAAAAACTACGCATTTAATTGTCGTACTTAATTCTTCACCCTGGCTCCCATTAATCAAATATTCGCTCCCCGCAAATTCGACTTATCCGCCCGTAGAATTCCGAACAACGGGTATTCCTCCATAATAATGAATCCATTGCTTCCATGCGGTTCCGAGTTTTCGAACTGAATACCCATCGTGCATATGTGCTTTCCGGTCGAGCAGATAAGTGAAAACGCTTGATTGTCCGAAGGAATAGGCGGATTCGAGATAATGCGCCGCCGGCGTCGTTCGGCGAATAAAGTTTAAATTGAATCGTTCAACTGGAAACCTGCCGGCTTCACGTTGCCGTTCTCAGGTGGCTAGGCCTCACAAATGCAAAACCCTTCAACGACCTTCACACAGCTCCGACCAGAAAATACTCGCGAGCGATGGTGTAAGATTGAATTTTTCAAATGAGACTATTTGCTTACGCTTCGAAATTTTTTATCAGAGAAGGATTATTGTTCCAGCAAGATTGTATATTGATTTAGCTGCCGGTAAATATCAAAATGGGAAGTACTTTGTGTTTTCAAAATTCAATCAATGCTACTTTCACAAATTCAAGGAGCGATCTGGGTTTAGAATCGGCCGAACGTAGCTCCGAAAATGATCTTGCAAATGAAAATTTGATGAAGAAGATTCAACATTTGTTTCCCAAAACTATTGCAAATCCGTATTACTAGGTTACTTCTGATAATTTATATGAACCAAATCCGGTCGACCGTTGAGCTGAATTTTTTTTTTGCACTATTCACGAGAAGAATATGCGAAGAATTCGGGGTTTTATCGAAGCGAGGGTAAAACGTGGCAAAAAGCAGTGACGAGAATTCCAATCTGTGTATGAGGCTGGTATTGCGCCCTGGTGATACGATATTAACGATCGAAAGGAATCTGGCCCCGTCACACGAGCCATCGCATTCTCGTCGTAGTTTTATAATTGTTCGCCCTCTGCCAATCTCGAAACCCTTGCTCTGAAGATATTTCAGCGTTTTATGGAACAGCGTTGACTTTTGGTAATATTTAAATGACACTGGAAGTTATTTTGAATAGCTGTAACACTATGTCCGTTTTTGCTTGTTCGAAAAAAGATGTGGTCATTTTCTCTCTGTGAAAAATTAATCAGGTTCAAAAAAGCTCAGAAAGTGTATTGCCAATCCAGTTGCGGATTTTGAAGGGCAGGAATCAGTTTATTTGAGAGCTCATGGCCTTGAAAAATGTTCGTTATTGCTATAAAAATATGATTTAAGTTTAAAAATATGATTTAAGTTTATATGATTCAAATAATTTGAATTATTTTTTAAATGAGTAATGTTGGTATCAAAGTACTATTAAATTAACGTAGAAATGTAATTTTTGATTAGATTCCTACCTTATTATTTCTATTAATTTGTTAAATAATAATTACTTTCCTTAATGATTTAGAAAAAAACAGAATAATTTTTAATCTTGTATGTATTCATCTATTTTTATAAATATTTTAACTTACCTAACAATGTAATTGATATAATGCCATAATTCAATTTAACCCAATAAAGTTAGTTGATAATTTTAATTTATATATTATCCACTCAATCAATATTAATAAGAAACGTTTCTCCTTTAGATTTCCAATGTAATTTGATTTTTTTTATTTTGCTCGCACGAAATCTAGCTATTTATATTTGTTTATTATTTTTAATAGTTTTCATATCCTCCGGATTGTTAAATAATGATTTTGATTTGATCGTGAATGATTTTACATGATATTCTGACAGTATCGAATTCTCTCATGTATTCCTGATTTTCTGTTTACTCATCAACACTTCGAAACTTCTTTCTACAATCATACGTGGTTTTTCAGGTTGAAAAATTTGTAACAATGTCTTATAAAAAATCTAAAATAAATAAATAAAATTAAATCTACAAATATTTATATTTATTTGACGGTAAAAATACCTTGGCACCGACATAATTTATTGTCTTTATCGCCGATCGCTTCCTTCTCTGATATTAACGGGAAAGTTTATTCAAATTCCATAGTTTTCATTGTCCTTTTCCGTTTCTCGTTTACTTGTACATTTCGACGTCGGGCTAGCTTTCAAAGTAATATCTCCCGGTTTTCCTTTCATCTTCGCTTGTTTAACGTTGAAATTATGCGTCCTGTCTGAAAATGCTTATCCTTTCAACCCTTTGACGTTTCACTCCGCCGAAATATCAAATTACGCGGAGTCGCAGTTTTGACAAGTCCTCCAGCGACAATTTATGACCTGACATTTCCAAATTACATTCGACCAGCTCATATAATTACATTTCAAAGGAACACCTAGCTACACGGTGCAGACGAGTTTTCTGATTAAAACCGTCTCCCATCTCCATGTTACGTTCGCTGGAACCTCTTCCGCTTTTATTGCTCGCTCGGTTTTATTACCGTTGAGAATCCCAAACTTCCCTTGCAGTTTCCCACTTCCCAAATGAGGGCTAAGGCGAATTCTTCAGCAAAGCCGCCGTCATTGAAACTTTCAGCTGTTCTGCACGATTTCAACGCTTCTAGCGCAACAAAGCGCATCTTGTGTCTCGCATTTTAGTGGTGTTTTTCAATTAGCAAGACACAACCTTGGCTTCGTTTCCAGTTACCGTTATAGCGTCCTTCGAGTTGCTAAATGTGAAAAATCAATAGATGAGAACTTTTTTTATGAAGTTTGATCGTCAACGGCTCCTCCTCTCCCATTTAAAGTCAAGTTTGTAAAGAGACAATTGAAACTCATTTTTAAGCTCTCCCTTGATTACTGTTTCGATCGTTGAGCCTGTAGGTCGTCGTTGGGAAAGATTTAATTAAAAATGCCCCCGTTGAAAATATTGAAAAAAACCTTTTCCAGAGAAAGGGCTTGAACGTTTTAGAGGGTTTCTTATGAATTAATTCTAGAATCCGTTTTGAATGAAATAATTTCGAGAGTTTTTCGCGTTAAAAATCAGGTAGGGAGAACTGAAAAAGAATTTTCGTAGAAGCGAGTTGAGACGGTTTGTATAAATATTTTATGGTTGAGATGGACTTGCTAGAAGCGTTGAGTAATTTATATGCTGATTTCGAGGTAATTCGAATAATGTTTCGCTTAATATTGTTACTTACTGTGTAAACTATAGATTTTTCTGTTTTAATTGGTTTTTTTTTTTTACTTCCATGTTTACGCATTAAATGGAAGTATTGTGATCGTCCGAATTCAGAACGGAGGTGAATTTGGAAGAAATTTTTATATTACTATACTCGGAAACACTTTCTGAACATGTGTCTGTCAGTGTGTCACTGGTAAAAAAAAAGACATAAATCTTCGTATCTCCGTGAAAAATGAATGAAACTCAATGAAGTTTTCAGAGTATTTTCTCCCATAATTGAGCGAAATTTGCCGTTTCTGGATTTTGGCTAACCCACGTTACTTCCGAGATATAAGCGCTTAAAGTGTTTTCCATTTTGATTTTCACAGGCTATAGGAGTAAATATTTTTCTACGATTGAGGTCTTAAAATTTTCGTTATGGTGAGCAGATGACTCTTGATTTTTAGTTTATCGGGTCACACATCGTACCTCCACGTTATGAGCCTCTTATTCACGATTTGATTAGTGCTTATTCTCTCTTTTGATTTTTACAGGTTGCAAAAACCAATGTATTTGAATGTTCAAGGTCTTGGAATGTTTGGAGCGGCGATTGAATGAAATCTGATTTTTATCACGTGGGTCACATGCGGTACTTCCGCGTTATACGCATATTGACTACATTTGGATTTTCTCAGACTGCAAAAATCAATATATTTGAACGCTGGGGGACTTGAAAGGTTTCTTTAAATCAGTTGAATGTCGTTTGATTTTTATTATTGGTGTCCACACCGTTCTTCCTCGTAATTCGCATTTTCAGTTATTTTATTCGTGCACTTTTATATATTTGGGTCTCCTTGCTTTAAAATCACTTCCACCTAGCCAGTTTATCATTAACAGTTGTGGAGTAATAACGTTGCGCCCTTAGTACGAGCTTCTTGATTTTATAATCGGTTATTCCTGTTACCGACTAAAACATAGAAGTACTGTGGATCAATGGACACCACTGGTTTTTACCTTGTTCAGACTGTCTTAGCTAGTTTCTTCGATAAATACAACAAATATCGCATCTGTCATCGACTGAAATTTCCTAGCTGTCCCCACACCCGATACAGTTGGACGTTCAAGGCAACTTGTCGGAAACCCGAAGATTTTTTCCCTTTTGTTTTCATTAGAAGGCATTGAACGAGATGAAGCATCAGGCGCAACTATCTTTGTTTAACCTTACCGTGACCAAGACCTTGCACCTCGTAAGAGGTGATGTTCTCGGACCTGCGCAACCTTGTATAGTTGGTTGACTCGATTGTAGCTATCAAATAACAGACCTCTGTGGCCCCTATGCTTAAAGCGTGCACCTCCTTGCATCATAGTTGCTCAAGAGCTCAGCTATCATAACAATCTAGCGATCGTTTAACTTGCCTGACGGAAGCTGTCTTCTCAAGACCCGCCTCGTTCCATTCTTCAACTCTTTGCTTCCATATCTGTCAGAATTCTCCGGCCTAGATTAAACGTTGGCAGACATGAGCAATCAAAGCTAGTTTTCGTCTGATTAACAAAAGCGATTGACCTCGACTTCAGAGAGGAAGTCAAGATTACCTTTGGTAGGTCCATGAGAATTATAATTGCCATGTCCGTTTCGTGCGGTCGTTTTTTCTGTTGGATAGTGAACCATCGAATCCTTGCTAAATGTTCTACAGTTAATTCCCAGACGAATGAAGATGCTCTTGGTTTAAAAATGAACCATAGTGATCGCCCAAGAAATATTTTCGAAGCTAGTATATTAATACAGTCAATTTGTGCTCAAAAAGACCCGTAGCAGGAAAGTTTTGGGGTAGTTTTGATTTTTTCTATTTTATATGTTTTTTGGGGTGCTGAATCCGAATCCGAGGTTTGCTAACAAAATTTCTTGACGCAACATTGAAAAAAATGCAAAAAAAGGTAAAAAATTCCAATTTTTGGCGGTTTTTTGCTTCTAACTCAAAAACTATCAAATTTTTGTATATAACCTTCATATACAAAATGAAAGTACATGAAATTTCCTACAAATTTCACTATTTAGGTTTGTTTCTCCGACGAACCGTTCTGGCTCAAACGATAGTTGAAAATTTGCGTATTTTATCTGCCTCCGCAAAAACCCACTTTTTCCACTCCAAAACTCTCATTTATTATTAAAGGCTGTCAATTAATGAATTCCTCCCAGTTCTCTGCACATACCTTATTTAGATCGTATTTATAAAGGTAAAGGTAATTTTTTCAAAAATTACATAATGTTCACGTTATTTAATGGAGTCCGAAATTGTAAAAATTCAGTTGCAAAAAAGTGGAAATTCCAACGAAAAATCTTGAAAAATTCTTATATTTTGTTATATTATATTTCAGTACATATGATTATATATTACATTATTACATGAGCAAAAATTATATGAACCGTTGTCGTTTAGACGGTCCTGGCTGAGGTTCGGTTGGTTCTATCGTCAGCGTCGGAGTTTGTTCATCTGGAAAATGAAAGAGGTGGTGAGAAAATAACAACTTGTGTTTACATCTTAAGGAGAGATGCGTGATTAAGGAGTAAATTAAAAGATTAAACATAGGCAGGAAACGTGTTTCTCATGGCTCTGTATGGGAAAGGACATGAGACCAGCCTGAACGATTTGAGATACAGGATACCGAAGTTGCTGCACGACAACATTCACTGCGAGTTTACTTTCAGGTGCAACAGTGGAGGCCAGCCTTCCTACATCCACAATTACGTTGGCAGCCTTTTTTACATTTACAAGAAATGTGCCGGAGTATCGAGTCCGGTGCAGGGTTCAAAGTGGTTGGCACTGGCACAAGGCAATTCCTTGTTTTTTTCCACCCCCACTCGGTCGGATCTGGGGGGCTACCACTGCTGCACCTGAAAGTAAACTCGCAGTGAATGTTGTCGTGCAGCAACTTCGGTTGGGGGTAGTGAGGCAATGCTGGTTTTACTTTTGTAAGATGAAGATACGTATTGCCTGTATCTCAAATCGTTCAGGCTGGTCTCATGTCCTTTCCCATACAGAGCCATGAGAAACACGTTTCCTGCTTATGTCTAATCTTTTAATTTACTCCTTAATCACGCATCTCTCCTTAAGATATATAAACACAAGTTGTTATTTTCTCACCACCTCTTTCATTTTCCAGATGAACAAACTCCGACGCTGACGATAGAACCAACCGAACCTCAGCCGGGACCCTCTAAACGACAACGGTTCATATAATTTTTGCTCATGTAATAATGTAATATATAATCATAATATGATTATATATTACATTATTACATGAGCAAAAATTATATGAACCGTTGTCGTACGTACATTTCAGTACATATTATGTACTGAAATATAATATAACAAAATATAAGAATTTTTCAAGATTTTTCGTTGGAATTTCCACTTTTTTGCAACTGAATTTTTACAATTTCGGACTTCATTAAATAACGTGAACATTATGTAATTTTTGAAAAAATTACCTTTACCTTTATATATACGATCTAAATAAGGTATGTGCAGAGAACTGGGAGGAATTCATTAATTGACAGCCTTTAATAATAAATGAGAGTTTTGGAGTGGAAAAAGTGGGTTTTTGCGGAGGCAGATAAAATACGCAAATTTTCAACTATCGTTTGAGCCAGAACGGTTCGTCGGAGAAACAAACCTAAATAGTGAAATTTGTAGGAAATTTCATGTACTTTCATTTTGTATATGAAGGTTATATACAAAAATTTGATAGTTTTTGAGTTAGAAGCAAAAAACCGCCAAAAATTGGAATTTTTTACCTTTTTTTGCATTTTTTTCAATGTTGCGTCAAGAAATTTTGTTAGCAAACCTCGGATTCGGATTCAGCACCCCAAAAAACATATAAAATAGAAAAAATCAAAACTACCCCAAAACTTTCCTGCAAAAAACACAATTTGACTGGACTATATTAGCATTTTGTGTGCGGCTATCAATCGCGAAGAAATATTTTTCGTGCGAAACGACGTAGTCGAGAGAAATAATAAAGAATAATAAATATAAATGAAAAAATAATTAAACATAGTAAAACAATCCAGTTAAATAAATAGAAAAATATATTGAAGAAACTTTCGAACCCCACCGAGAGATGAAGTCATTCGAAGTTTAGAGGAGCGATCAATAGGTGCCTGAGTATTCATTTTTGTTAGCCATTTCAATAGTTTCTCCTGGTAGAGTAGAATTGCATTATCATGTTTTCATCAATAATAATCGCTTACTAGTTCAATTTTTACGTAGTTGAAACAGTACCTATTTATTCTATTGTGGTTTTTATTAAATTTTTCAAAATATTAAGTTATTTATACGCTCTATTTATAGTTAATCACCATGTATAAACTATTTCGCTTTATTATTATATATTAATTATTTTCCCCTATATTTCGCTTTATTATTATATATTAATTATTTTCCCCTATTTTCATTAATAATTATAATTTTTAACCGACTTCAAAAGGAAGAGGTCACTATGGTTGACTTGCGGTTGTTTTTTGTTTTAATTTGAATGTTTATTGTTGTTTTAATTTCATCACGATTTGTGCTATTTATTTGAAGAAGGCGCTAGAAATATGCGTCAGAATCTGAGCAGGTGGAAATGTACAGGTAGTTCGATATTTTGTTACGAGCCGTATTCTCGCGGCGAAGCGTTGAACTAGCCGGAGCTTGCTCGATGAGGTGACACTCCAACGGTAGCGCTTGATGTTCTTATAAGCTCTCAAACCTCACGAATATCAAATTATAAAATTTTCAAGCAAAATATTTGGCGTGCCATAAAAGACAAAAATTCTGTGCGTGTAAGTTGTAAAAAAAATTCAACGTGCGAAAATATTTGTCGAATCTTGTGCCGTTAGAAAGTTATTAGCGGTGGATGTAAGTTGGAAACCAAAATTAGTCGAATACTTTGTTAAATTTGAGTCACAAGCGGATATTATTCTTCAATTTCAATTCTAAATAGTTTTTCATTTTGTGAACGTGATATCGATTCACGCCACTTCGAACGAAGTTTCTTCTAAATGCAAGCAATTCGACAATCGCTTTGTTCGTGCTTAATTTGTCGACGGCTGACCTATTGTAAGTTAATTTAATCGTGACTCGCGTGGCGACTCTATAACTAACAGTTTCTCGTCGAAACGATTTAAACGACGTTGTATTCGATTATCGTTGCCTTTGATGTTCGCTCGAGTGTTTTTATCGGGCGAATTTCTGGCGTCTCAATTTTTTCTGCCTCAATTTTCAACATTATTCATTTCATGGGCTGAGTGATGATTTTATGGACTCAGAAGTAACGATTCTGTTAAGGAAAATCGACGTTTTAATTTTACTATAACAGTTGAGTTTATAATTGGCGGCTGGAGACTTCAAAGTTTCCGATCTATTGAAGTGATAAGTACCAATGACATGTACGTTTCGTGCAACTATTATTACCTTCTTTTTGCCAAATGCTCGGTGACGAGAAATCATTTTTATCTGGCTTCGAGCGAAAGAGAAATAGAAGGTTACTAAAGTTGACTTGAAACTTTTTCTATGTCATTATACTGGCATCTTGCTCTTAACAAGTAATTTTATCGAATTCCCTAGTCTATGTCAAGATATAGGATTGTGATTTTACGGAGTTCACGTCAAGATCGCCAAAAGTACATGACTTATATATTTACATAGGTATCGGTGTATCGTTAATGCTGCTCAAGGGATTTGGACGTGGCAACCGTTCCTTGGTATATTTCCTCGATTTCACGATTTACGTCCTCGTGGTAGCTACCAATTACTAACAACGGTTATTCTTCATTTTGGCCGTTTTGAATTGAAAATAATCGATTTTTTCGCTGTCTCAGCGGTGGTTTTTGTATAGAAGACAGCGACTTAATATTTCGTCTTGTGTTCTTGCAAGAAAAGAATCGATCTGAGGCCGAACTAATGCGGAAGAGTCAGACCGTGTAGTACGACTAGCCTACAAAGGATGCAATACAATGCTTCTTTAGCAGTTTTCAAGCTTGCGGGATGAATGAAACGCCAGAGACGGAGTAAAGCACTCGAGTCACGGGCTGGGGAAAATCCGGGACAAATAGCAACATAAACAGGGCGACGCGGCGTATCATAAATCAAGAAGGGAATTCCGCTCGTCGGAGACCGTATAAGGGAAGAAAACGGGTATACTGAAATGAACGCCGTCTTTTGGGTCTAGAGGAAGGAGAAATGAGGAAAACGGCTTCCTACGTCACACTGTGCGAATAAAATTACTGTCCGTCTCTTAAATGAGCGAAGACGAACGTTTTTGCTCAGATGTTTGTTAACAATTTAAAAAAGAGATGCAAAGTTCAGTGATTTATTGTTCCTTTGCTTCTATTTGATTTAGAAGACCATACGGTTGTTATAACATAGTACCTAATCCAAACTTGGGGGAACTCTCGTGCTAAAATCGACAGAAATTTATACCAAAATACACCTTTGTCTGAAAAACGTTGGAAAATACCCATTTTCTTCCCATCTAAACCCCCAAGAAACATTAAATTGATGTAGTGATTTCGTTTAAGAATTGCGCCTTATCAGGCCAAGATTGATTTATGGTGAACATTTCAAGAATTTACTTATTATAGTTTTGTCTGAAAAGTGTTGACGGTGGACGGATAGAATTGTTGTTGTTTATTAATCGATAAAAAACTTTCACAAATATTCAGAATCATTACAGTCTCAATTGGATGATGTTCTTGAATCAAATATTCAGGAGAAGGAATAATAAACCGCTGTACAATCGTTTGCAGCAATTTTCATTGGATATTCGATTTCTGCATGCCTTGAAACGTAAACATCAAATTTTTAGGATGGTTATAATAGTAACTTTCTTCGGCGATTACAATAGTTTATAATTGAGTAATAATTATTGAACGTAATTATAATATGTAATTTTAATTAGATTTGTATATGTAATTTAATAATTACTAAATAATAATTATTCTTGATAAACCAAAAACATCAAAATAGTCCTCAATAACAATAAATCCTCCTCAATAAATATGAAACTCAAATTTATCCTGCTGCATAAGTTTGACCCTACATTTCTCATATAAGAGCGGAAGTCTAATATGGTGACACAGAAATTTCCAGTTATTATTCCTGTTATAGAATGTTAGAATCTTGAATCGCACGTATAGTTTTTCTACCCTACGAATGGAAATTATTTTTTGCCATTTAATAACTTTTTATTAAATAATGTGCTGATGAGCAAACACCACGTCGTAACGATAAAAAAAACATTAAAACGGAAGTAAATTCGTTGACAAGGGTCTGTGACGAAACCAGAAATTTTTTATTTCGATCCGGAAAATTCGCGAGTCGACGCGTTTAATCATCGTCGAATGGAGTGAATTTTCCGCACCGAAATCCGCTTCGTCTGAAACGCTGTGCGTTTTGTAATGATTTCTGCGAAAATAACCGTGGTAAGGTGCGAACAGTGATTACCGGATGAAGTGCGATGCGTGGGTGCTATTCGAGTCGTGTCCCTTTGGAACTAACTCCATTAGCATGGAAGAAGTGCGAAGAGCAAGGGTCTCGTTCACGTATTCGGCAGTAATTTCATCAATCTTAGTTTGTATCGGGTTGAATTTTAATTAACGCATTTTGTAATTTTGGAGCAATTGAGATTGTTTATCCGCCTCATTGTCCCCGTTATCTTAATTGCATTATAATATTTCTCTTGACGCTATTGTTTGATAAAAATGGTAACGATTAGGTTTGCCGATGAAAAAAAGCTATTTGGCGGTCACATTTGCTGTCACTATTTGCTCGGAGTGAGATCATTGTTTATTTTCATATCCTACTTTCAATCGCATTTATTGCCTTATTGGTATTTATCTTGATTCAATTTATTTTCACATTTGATGGTTTCGTGTTTTGAAGAGGTAGCGATTTGGTTTAAAAATTGAGCCATCTTCTGGCCCAAAAATGAATTGCATTCCCATAGGTCTTTTAGCATTTTTCAGAATTTATGCTAACCGTGTGTTTTTTCTATTCAATGTTTATTTAATATTCTACATGCCTTAAAAGTTGAATTGTAAAATATCTGTATTGTTAGGAAGAAAAATGAATTTTCGTTCGAGCATAATATAATAACCTAAAATCGCTTAATATACTATTCCTCCCTGAAGAATTCGATGGCACCCTTACCCAGCATTTTCTGACCTTAAGTGATCTCGCGCGCTTCAACAGCCATAGCACCATAATAGTCGGCTGTGCATTGCATTCGCTATTCCATCTATCAAGGGCCTGTGGCGACCTCGAAAATGCTGCCAGCGAGCGAGCCTTCAGGAAAGAAACCTCCTTTTTAAGTGCTGGTCGAGATAAAGGTGTCACTATTTCAACGTCTTCCATCGTCTGTTTTGAAAAAAAGGCCATTCTTGCACATGATGCTCTGAAAGTTTTGAAGGTCCCGACCATAATTCTTACCTTACCTTACTACAACGGCTCAACTTTACCGTCACGTGGGGCGTATCAAAGTTCCACCTTGCGACGATCAATTTGAGCAGACGACCTTGGACAAACTGCTCAATCAAGTCATAGCATTATGTTCGTGGTTTTATCTATTAAATGTACACAGATGGTTTATATGTATCATCCATTTTCATTTTGTATTTTGAGACGCGTTATTCAACAGAGCGCGGTTTACATAAACTTTTTTCAATTTACCGAATGGCGCAAATAGAAGTTTGAAATCAGCTTTTTCCTCATTTACAGAATGATGTATGAATGTATCAATAAACTCAGCAGTAATGGGAAATGTGAAAATATAATAATGAAAAAATAATTTATATTACGAATAACTCTATACTATTCCCGGTTAAAAATAATTTGATAGAAGTTAGAACAATATAAATATGGTATTGTTCAAATTGTCAGCATTTTTAGAAAGGAATTAATCAAATTAGTTTTTATAAATTTCATTATTATTATTATTAGCTCTAAAGTTCTTTTGAAGTGCATTTTTCTTCAAATATTGGTGTCTAGAGCTAACGATGAAATACTAAAGAAATCTAAGGCGCAATCTATATTAAATCTGTAGCATTGGGTTGAGCGTTGAAATTTAGTTGAAATTGTTGGGAATAAATGGTCAGCGATAGTAATAATAAATAAAATAAAAATAATAATAAATAATAAAAAAATGTTGGAACGTTTAAAACTGCAGTTCCGTTTAACTCGGTCGGTGCTCTTAAATGTATGAAAACGGCCACGGTTAGAGGCAATCCTTTTTCATTCTCAGTTGAAAATAGCTTCGATTAAATACTATCGTTAACCTAGTTTGTTATTCATAAAGTTTTCTCCGTCATCGTCGACGCGGGCTGATCTTCGTCAGAGGAGACAGTAATCGGCCTTGTTTATTAGTTAGATTACGTCGTTCCAACCGTCGTTAGGTGATTTTTCTTTCGGAGGGGCTATAAAACAGTTTCCAAGCGACACCCTATCACTTGGACAGTGCACGTTTTTCCTCGCGATTAAAATGTTTTCTTATTCTATTAATTCGTCGAGAGGGAATAGACTAGTCGACTCATTCGAGGTGTTTTATCCTTCGCGGTTGTGTACTTTCGCCCCTTCGGGCATCCTCAGGGCGATATGGTTGCTGTGTCATCTCAACATTCGAAGGAGGAAGACAGGAAAATGATAACATTCATTTGTTGCATCCGTTTCAAGTAATTAATGTTTCAAATTATAGTCTTATTATTATTTCACTCTTGCTATGCTTCCGAAAGAAAAAAATTCGCGCAAATGTTGAATTTTTTTTGTAATCCAATCTTTTGTCGAGCTGTAAGCTCTCCGTATTAATCCGTTTGTGAACCTTCCAACACCAGCTCCACAAGTAGACACTGCTGTCTATTCCCTAGAGGTAGCGAAGGACAGCGCGTATATCATCCCCTACTAACATCCACTTCCACACAGTTGATGTATTTCCGTCGGATTCCAAAGCGAGCGCAAATGTCGTTATGATTTATCACATTCTTTTTTACCATACCCGCCCCCGAAAGGTATTCGTTAACAAAGGTTACCTACGTCCTCTAGGGAAGATTCGTTTGTCAAAACTGCTTCGATATTTGACGAGCTCGCTTTCTCGAAATCAGAAACGGATCGGTACATTCGACAGTTGTTTTTCGGCGTCAAAAATGAGGAATTATGTCAAACATTCGGGTAAATGTTAATGAGGTATAACGGTATAAAAGTTGGTATAATATACAAATAAATAAAACCACAAACGGATTTTCTTCCTTAATTTTGACGGTGCATCGCCTTGAAAAAAAATCAAGTAAATAAACACTTGACTTCTTCCTCTTTTTTATTTTTATTTTTCCTGTTATTTTTGCCGTAAATTGTTTTCCTCCGAGTTTCCCTGTTTTGAGTTTTCTCCGCTTGCATTTTTCCTTTTTTTAAAATGATTTATTTCCAATTATTCGCTTATGAATTTGCAAGCTGAAGGTGGTGTTGTACCAAGTTCCCTTCTTCTAGTTCTACTTCCAAATCTTTCGTCCGATTTCCGATCAACGATAACACTGTAATGATTATAATTTCTGATCTGTGAACGGCATGTCCACTTGGAGCTGTCGGATTTCGAATCTATGGCCAGCTTTTCGTAATGGCAGCTCTCGCTGTCGGTGTCTCACAATGGAGCAACTTGGTCGACATGGCTGCCTGGAGGGAACATTAACATTAGCGGAGAGGTCGTGTACCAGACTTGACTATAAAGCGCGTATTAGGGTCATTCTCTGAAGATGCTCATATTTCGTTCCAAAAACCTCGTTTTTGAAATGTCATAATTTCAGGCTGAAAAAATTCTTGCCTGCTCAGTGATATACCATCTTCACTTTCCACGTTGTGGCCGAGCAGAAAAACTATCTGTTGTTTTTAAAAAATTTAAATAAAAATAAATTGAAATGAGGAAGTGAAGGGTGTGTGAGGAAATGAATAATGTCGTTCGTCGTTACTCTTCATTAAATTTCTCACCACTTTTCTTGGAGAATTAGGATTTTGCTGATTGCTGATTTTTCTTTTTCTGTCAACATCAAACGTAAGCTTAATTTTAGAGCAGGGCAACAATAGATACATTATTAGATAAATAATAATTATTAAATATTTGATAAATAATTAACATTTTTTCAAGTTTTTTTTTTTTTTTTTGTAATTTGGAAAGGTGATGTGGAGTATGGTTGGGGGGGGGGGTTGTGTGGTGGTAGTGGGTTGGTGCTGGGAGGGGTGATTGCGGGGGGAGGGGAATAATAAACTCTAGATCACTTGTAGAGAAATTGTGGAATCCCATGATTGTGAATAAAACTCAAAAAACTTGAGAAAAGAAGTTATCTATTCCACACAAAATTTTACAATGTATACCGGTTTAGACGGTTAAGTCATCATCAGTACTAAAAAAAATAGAAAAAAAAATTAGATTTAGTACTGATGACTTAACCGTCGAAACCGGTAGGTATACATTGTAAAATTTTGTGTGGAATAGAGAACTTCTTTTCTCAAGTTTTTGAGTTTTATTCAAAATTCGGTAGGATGCATGTGGACCCAGCTTCAGGCAGTTAGTAAGACAGTTTTCAGTAGGTGGGTACCTATCAACTTTTCAGAAAGGTGCTGTAATACACAATAATTTCTAGGTTAGGTTGCTGCAGTAGTCAAATGTACATCTTGACACATTTCCACTAAAAAGCAGTCTCCATTCATGAAATATTTACAGCCAAATTCTTTTTGAAAGTACAGAAAATTTAGTTTCTCACTCCCTCATTCACTCCCTCATAATAAGAATATTTTGGACAAAATGAGGGAGTGAAGAATGAGGGAGTGAACTTTTCTTGGTTTTGACTATTTTTTTATCACTGTAATTTGTTTAAACATGAAAAAGACAGTAGAATCAAAAACTATGAGCATTTCCCCTTGAATAATAATAGTTGATTTTAAAAAATGCTGGGAAACTCACCTGTTTTTCTGAAGTGAGGGTGTGAAGTAGTGTTTGGCCACAGCGCAGCTTTCACACAAAAGAGCGCCACCTCACATCCCAGGGAAGCACCTAAATTTTTTTCTTGGTAGTCAGAAGATGGTAGGGACCCCCCAGTACAACCCTCCCAAGCACCATCTTTCCACCGTGTTCCCCTCTCAGCTCCTACCCTATAGCACTCAATATGAGGGAGTGAATAACAAACGTGTAGACATACCAATTTAATTTAATTTATTTTTATTGATAATAATAAATAAAGCTGTGTATTTTTTTATGGAAACCTGATGAAATTTCTGACTTAATTGGTTGATCAATTGAACCAAACCATCCATTGTTCAGAGAATAGGGATTTTTTAAGTGCCTTGCAAAGGGAGTTGGACAAGGTGAGGGAGTGAAAAATCCATCAATTTTAATTATTTTTAAACCACTTGAAAATTTATTTTGGAGGTAAAACACAGCCCCCATGTTATAACAAAAGGAGTTGAACAGTCATTATTTTTTTCCAATAACCAGCTCTCATCTGAGTGGTTGAAAATGGATCAGACGTATGATTTACACATTTTCAGAGAATGACCCATTAACACGATCTCCTCGGGCAGTGTTATGACCAGCAACGCCCTTCCCAACCGGAGCCCTACTCATCTCTTAGCAATTCTGATCCTTCTAAAAAAGAGGCTTTTTCTTATTCTTCCGCCGTCGCACAACTTGGAAAGTAACTTTAGCCATTGCTGGATTTGTAGATTTAACTTGGTCAAGCTTTCTACGAGTCGCGCTTTTTTAAAGACCTGAAGCATTGAAAAAAAATATAAATAATCTGGAAATACGAAAGTTTTATCTTACAAGAATAAGAAAAAAGCAGATAGTTATCGTATCAACTTTCCAATGTTTTCACTGTTTTATTTTATTTTTTATTGGATATTCGGATTCTACACTCCTTGAAACGTAAAACATCAATTGTGATGAGGGGTCAAACAATTTTTTTGGGGTGATGACAAAGGTTTATTATTGAGAATAATAAACCAAAACAGACAGAACAATTCGGAAGTCGTACATTTCTCGCGCAAATAGCTCTATTCGAATTTTCTGTAAAAACTGTTGTAATGAATCTGCTAACTTTTCGTCTAAGTTATCAGCTACATTAACCCAGGAAACTTAGCGGAACTGGCAATCAATCGTTGTCAAAGTCACATCAATTGGGTGCTTTTGCGTTTGAAAAGGCGCGGTTCGAGGTTTCTTCCTTTGGCTCCGAGCCAGGTATCCCGAAAGAATGCCGTCCGAACTTGTAAAGGTCACGGACTAGAAACAAAGCTAAAACACCTTCTCGCCCAAAGCCTCCCACTATCGAGGATCCTTCCAAGATTTGGATCCTGTTCTGCTAATAGTAGCAAATGTTGCGGCTGAAGAGTCGATGAAAAAATTTCTCTGTCCACTATAAATTCGAACAATCGATTCTCGAAGCATTGTTGCATTTTTCCGCACCAGAAACAGAAACAGTTGGAAATTTTTACAGAACTGGCATTCATACCTAGAAATAATTGGTCAATTTCTATTGCGTGGTAAAAAAATTGGTTCGTAAATTCAGAAAAAAAACCAGCCTAAACAGAGCTTCACTTGGTAGAAAAACGTTGCTTATTACATTGCTTGTTGGCGTTACGGGCTCAATTTTTAACCGACTTGAAAAATAAGAGTTTTACCAAAATTGATTTCCCGGTTTCATTTTGTGAGAATCCGCCATGAAAAAGTGAATTGATTTTTATTGCAAAGAAAGCTTCGGGGAAAAAGTCTTTTACACTCCCACAAAACACAGATTAGAATTTCCATGTAATTTAAGGAAGTTGTTGCCACTATAGTAAAATAAAATCAAAAACACGTAGAAAATTTAAAAAAAAAATGAAGAAAAAACGTTGGATTTAAGCTGAAGAAAGAGTCACCATTTGTAAACCTCGTTGAAGCATTTAATAGCTTCAAATTTGAATAATGTAAAAGTTGAGTTTTTTGGTTTGGTCTTATTTTATGTCTGTTTGATATTGTTGTCCCAACAAAATTCTCAAATATAATGTTCTTTGTTAAATCTCCAATCGTTTATTGATTCGCTTGAGCAAAAATTACTTCCACCGTGAAACTCAATCACACTAAGGCGTTTTCATGCTAAGGAAGAATCTCCCAATTATTTTCCTATTTTTATGGTTCCTCTCTTCTTACTGTACAGCTTTTATATTTATGAGCAAATTATCTTCCGATGTACGACTCTTTAAAATAATTTCAATGGCATCCGAGTCTCCTTTCTTCAAAAATCGTCGACTCGAGTTACAACATCGTCAGGGGAGTTAATTTATACGAACTCCGTCGTCGTTTAATTGTTCCCCGTTGTCTTGTCGAATCCTTTAGATAAGGACATTTATAGTTTACCGCTTCTCTAACGGTTTACACCGGCGGGTAATGAAAAGTCCCCACTGCGCCGGCTGTAATGGCTGAGTTAGTGGTGAATTTCGAAACTTGGAAATTGAAGCTGTTGTGAACGCTTCGAACAGTCGGCTTACCGGAGGTAAAGATAATGACATAAATTCTGATCTCGTTCTTCAGTCGACGGTTGACTAGCGAGGCGTTGCCTTCCACGAAACTGGTTGGCTTATTTAATTAAAAGCCCTTTTTTATTCAGAGAGAAGGAGCTATGTCGGAAACGAGGCTTCTAGCCAATCAGCTCGGCTTACTCTACAGTGGAATACCTCTCTTCTTTCTCCTCGTAATAGTTGTCCGGGTTCTCATCGTTCTAACTCCGTTGCTAGGATCGTTATTCAAATAGGTTTGCTAACTTTTACGGATATTTCCATCTTCAACGGGCGCTTGTGAGTTCAATCGCCCCTCTGCCTTCGAACTTTAAATACTTGGCTGATAAAAAGTTCATGACGCGATTATTTTACTGCTCGAATATTAGCGCGCGATGAAAAACGTGACTTTCTTTCGTTGATTTTTTTTCCTATCTGAGCGAAAGTTTTTCCGGAGTTACAGTAAAACGTGTTTTAGCTCGAGAGATGCTAAATGCACGGGGAAGCTTTAAGTACGTTGGAAAATCGAATGGCAACTTTTTCAAAAATACAAACGCTTGTACCAACAGTTTTTCTTCTAAGAATCTCGGTGCCCACGGCTCCTGGTTTTTTTCTTCGCCTATATATTTTCCATTATATTCGTCAGATATTTTAATCCTTTTTTCATTTTATTTTAACTGCTTACAGTGGCTATGATTAATTTTTACTGCGGCCTTCGAAAATGAACTTTTGAGTAACTTCGTTGCAACTTATGTTGAAATTATGTGTACTAAATACGAAAATTTGAGCTCTTCCGTAATTCATCATAGTCGAAGTACTCCTATATTATATTGTCGCTGTTTTATTTAAAACAACTAGTTTTAAAAATTTATAGTTTCAAAACAACAATTTTTTTACTCTGCTGGAAATAAAATAGGTACTGCTTTAAGAATGAAAAGTAAAGAAAAGCGTATTTCCTCCCCTCATACTTCTCAATTCAATAAGTCATCTCGATATCAGAATACGCTCATGGTCTTGATTTTTTCGCGACATCTTTTATGTTGTTCGTAAAATTTTGTTTTATTATTTCTTGCGAGGCCATTATATTTTTTTCGATTTGTGTTGGATTTATTCGTTCTTTTTATAATTTATCATATCTTATTTGTTATTTGTTTTTTCTTATTTTTTTTTTCTTTTACTCCCAACCAGGTCACGTCGTTCCTCGGGTGTCGATTTGCCGGCCGGACTTCCACCGAGTTCTGGCGGTAGGCGAGCGTCAGAAATTAATATTCCCCACATCCCTTTCTTCAGGTAAACCGTCTAATTTTTTTTGGTGGTGGTGTTGGTGAAATGTGGGACTTGATTGATGATTCATTCACGCACACTTATGACGATTCCCAATCGTGTTTCGGTTTATGATTGTTGCATCTATTTTCGCTCAAATAGTTTATCATAGATTGACGGACAACGTAGAAGTCCAGGTAAGATGGTTCAAAGCAGTAGTCTACATATTTATTAGTTTAATATTTATTGTTTACTGGTGTTAAAATTTACATAACTGCTATAAATAGTCATTTTGACCCTGTTCTGTTGCTCTATTCCGACCCTACACACTTGATCGAGGGCAAAATCGACGGAATGATTCATTTTTCAAATTTATAAAACCCTTATTTTGTTTGATTATTGAAATTTGGGCTTCGTAACATCATTGGCAACTTTTGAGATTTAAAATCGATTTTCTTCTTCAACCAGCCTGAGGCGTGTTGGGTACTTGAAAATTCTACCGTGTATGAGATAAAAATCTATAGCGGTTATTTATTCTTAGTACTGAGTATTAATAGAGCGCGGTTCGTAACTAAAATCTAAAACACAAAAAGTTCATTCGAAACCTCGATTTTTCTCGCCTTTGACAATTTTCCATCGCTGTTATTTTTTTAAATTTGCGTCATAATACGAGTACAACAAATTGACATTTTTCCTGAAATACTTCTCGCGTGAATTTGTTATTGAAAATCTAAATCCGTCGAGTGATCGTTTAATTTTCGCGTTTCTCCTGAATCGCTTTCGAGTTTTTTTTCTATTATGTCATTTTGAGATTCGCTTTCTATCAATATGACAATATTAATTTTACCCGTCCGAAATTTTGACGCGTTGACTTTGGAGGGGCGTGTTTTCCGGTCGGAAGTTTTTCAACTCTTTCCATCGTGATTCCATTACTTTGATTTCCCGTGGGCTCCGGCGATGTTTTCGCACAACTTCGTCCGATGTAACTTTAATTGTCTCGAGAACTGTTGCATAGTTGAAGAAGCAATGGAAACCCTTTTTACACTTACTCGAAGAATTTTTCGGAATGTCCAATGTGAAATAGTAATAGTTTTTCGCTTTTAGCGGTGTTTTTCCATGGTGGCCGTGGAGTATTGGTTACTTTGCAAAATCATACGTCTCTAATAGACCACGGTCCATAGGAAATCTAACCTTGTTTACAGACTCTCTTCCTTTGTTAGTCAGTTAGGTTAGCCCCGCAATACACGACTGTCCTGATGGTAATGTTAGCTTGAAAGCTTTTTTTCTTTTTTTTTACACTTCTAATCTTCTTTCGTCTCATTCTCGTTTTATCTGTGGCGATTTTTTCCACGATAAGTTTCTTCAAATTTTAGCTATAAGAGGAAATTTTATAATGACATTTTATTAATATTTAACTCTCATTCATTTGAAATTAATAGTGGTATGGTCATCTTGGTGCTTTCAGGGGTTTCAGGGATTCATAGTTCAATTATTTTTAACGTTAACAAATTCGCTGTCGGAACTTTGAAAGTATCACCGTTGATTCATTGTTAAAAATTATCAAGAAGATGAGTCAAAATCCATAATTTAGCACACAAACACTTTTTCCGCAATTTTCAAGAGCAAAAATTAATTTTATTAAAGTTGGAGAAAGCTGATATTTTAACACATTTCACATTTATACTAAGAGTTTTTATCTCCATCAGGTTTACCAATCGTTTGAAAGACAGGTGGTTTTAAGATTTTGAAGAAATTAATGTTTCTCATTGAATTTTTTCACGTATCAATTCCGCTCGAATTTTTTTTATGCATTTAGAAAAGTAGGAATTTAAGTTTTTCCCAAAAGTGTAATCAATTCTAATAATGCGTGCAATATAAGGGAGTGATGGCAATTTTAGTGAAATAAGGTGAAAACACGAATAATATTTTATAAATTATAAAACTGGCATTTCTCATGGAGCACAAAGAAAATGTATGGTCGGGAATTAGATGTTGAATACGTAGGAGAGGAGTTGGCATCCACTTATGTTACACTCTGTATTCTTACCCCGTTAAATGTAATATTTTTTGTGAACCTAATTTTTCTAGGTTGGTAAAGAAAAAAAGTTGCCATTTCTACGGAGATTTGTTTCTCGAATACAATGATGATTTAGGAATTATATCGTTTACAGTGAATCGCATTGGGATAATCGCTTGATTTCCTCACTTTGATACATCATTGAATTTAATTTGCATAGGTAATTTCGTTTGGCCAATTAAAAAACAGTTTTCCTTCCATAAGAATCAGTTCTAACTCGAATTTAAAAGGTTTAGAGACAAAATCGGTAGACGTTTAGCGTCGGAATGGCCGGCGATCGGCGGGACACTTCCCTGGGGAAACGTTGCCGTTTTGTTCCGGACCATTGCTACGGCCAACCAGGCCAGCTCCGGCTATGCCGCTGGTTTTCAAAGAGCTCGGCCCTAGACCTAGGACACGATGGTTGGAGGAGGTGAGCCCATATTTCAGGAGCAGGTCAACCGCAGGCCTCTCGCAGTCGAAAACCTCGTCCTCTCGGTTTCGAAACAACTTTTGAAGTGCGTTTAGAGTGTTTAACTGAAGTTAGCTACGGCCAACTTGGCCAGCGGCGACTGATGGATGGGCCTCTATTAGGAAGTCGGCACACTCGCGTGCCAAACGGAGCATTCCGGGTGGGACGTGTTTGTAAAGAAAACCTCTGACACAAGCAGTTCGAAAGTTTCTACTTTCGGAACGGAAGGAAAAATTATTTAGAAGCGAAGGGCGGGAAATGTATTTTTGAACGTAATCAAAACGCGTTAGATACCAAAAATGCCTGTTAAAGCCGGGGGAATTTTTTGAAAAAAGAGGTACTATAATACAACTTATCTATTTACCTATACACATAATATTATAGTTGCACGTCGTCCTTCGGTTTTCCAATCTGCATTAGTTTGCTGAGTCCAAGTTTCGTCTGATTTCAGGAACAAAAGCAGGTCCGTCGATCATGGAACAACAGCGCCTTTCGACTTGGAATCGCTTCGGTCGAAGGTCGAAGGAAGATTCCAGAGCCTGGATAGACTTTCGCGCAACGGTAAGTACGAGAAAAAAAATCGTGTACTAAACAGTTCTTTTCTTTCTTTTTAATAAATTAATTATACTGATTCCGTCCTAACTCGTAAGCAAGCCATAGGCTCTCGTTCTTTTCCTCGAAAAATTGGAAACGAGAGAGGAAATATCAATGGAAAAACAGCTGGTAAAGGTTGGTGAATTAGAATTTTGCTTTTCGTTTCGTAAATAGTTGCGCGAAAATTTGTTGAACTTGTGTATGGCGCGGCTCTTCATTATTTGGATTTTGAAAACCTTCGTTCAATGAACTCATTGATAAAAAATTCTGTAGAAATCATTCAATAAAAAACGGAACGGCGGACGGGCAGAATTTTTCAATTGGATATTCGGATTCTACATGCGTTGAAACGTAAAAAATCAAATTTTGTGGAGGAGTTTGAAATTTTTTTCTTATGTGATTAGAATGGTTAATTATTGAATAGTAAAGCAAATTCGTTCAGTAAAATTGTGATTTGGTTCGGCCCGTTGCCATGATCAAAATTTCCAGATTCCGACCGTTGAAATTTCCTTATGTTTTTTTACATAATTAAAATAGCTCATTGTTAAATGTGCCGGCAAAAATAGGCGAACTGTTATCGCTCGTTGTTCGTAATGTCGATCGTTTCATTGGTTTATCTCGGTTATTTCCTCGTACTTCGTTTATTTAGATCGAGTTCTTGATACTGCGTTGCCTTTCAGTTCAATGTTTGCCCGACAAAACGTTTTCAAAACACATCTGCTTTCCGTTTAAAAGTTTAATTTCCATTCGCTGTTTATTTTGATTGAAATTGAGTATTTGGAATCTCTACTCCGGCTTCTGTTGATTTGAAATCGCCCCGCGGCAATTGTTTAGCTTGTATTTCAAAGCAAACGATCGGTCCACGATTTCGGCTCGCCCTGGGTATTCGATTTACTAAATGCGCTATTAGTTTTTCAGTCATTAACGCCGTAACATATTGCCAAATTGACGTAATTTATCGTTGAGCCCTTTTATCCAAAAGGTGTTTCGTTTGGCTGGTGCATTTCGTGAAAGAATTTTCGATCCGATCGTAGATTTTAATCGTCCAATTTTATAAAGCCGAAATGTCATTTGTTTAACCATTTAATTGATCTAATTTTCACAATAGTCATTTTTTACCGTTAAACCTCATTTTCATTATTAATTTAAAACTAAGGTAACTCCGGTTCAATGTTTTCTCGTATTTTTACTTCCCGATTTCCCTCTCGTAATTGTTCCCTTTTTCAATATTCAGGATACAAACGCGATGTCAAGGTTGATGCTTTAAAATACCGTATAGGTCAAAAATCAGTCATGCTAGAAGAAAAAAAAAAAGAAAAAAGAAACTGAAACGAGTCACGTGGTTACTACTGAAGGCAGCTGGCGATTCACAATCAATCTCTCTAGTTAGGACGCATTTTTACGTTTTCCGTTGCGACGCCCGATTCATTACGCAACTGACAGCCGAAAAGGTCCGATCGGCTTTTCTCGGGAGCGTGAAAAAATCCAAGGCCGTTTTCCCGTGGTTCGTCGTCATTTAGCTCCGCGCCTCTCCATTCTACTGTACTGACTTTTCGTTTTCATCCACTGTACGAAAATCAAACGCGTTTGAGTTTTAATGGTGAACTTTCTTAGAATGAATTTTGGTTTATTAATGAATAATAAACAATTGTAATCGCACACGACAAAATGTCTAACCCGTCAACAATTTGGAAACGATAATAGCTATATTCTATATAGCTAGAATTTCGGTACATTTTAGAGCTATTATATAATTTTACTTCAAATTAAGTAGGTAGTTGAAAGAAAGAAAAATATTTTAAATTACGAAAGTGGCCAAATGCTTTGCCTGTAGTCCCGTTTGTAGGTGGAAACGTTAAACGTTAAACGTTGAACATAAATTGTGCAATCATTTGCAGCGTTTTTCAACATTTTTTATTATTATTAAATTGTTAAATATATAATCAAAGTTGATAAAATTAATTCTTTTCTCGCGTCAGAGTATTCCGTTTTAGGATAAAATAAATTATAAATTCTCTTCAGTTTCGATTTGCTAGATTCGAGCATCAACAATGTTCTTTACGTCCTTCGTCAATTCTATCGTGCAGTGGAATGTTTTCGTTAGTTTGGAGCATCTGAATTTTCTTCGTTATAATTTCAACTCCCCAATTTCCCGTTCCCTTCAGCTGCCTAATTTTAAATCGTATTAGCGAATGAAAAAATACCAAGCGAAGGTGACGGGTTTTAGCGATCGGAGGAGAAGATCGGGGGTAGAATGGGCCAGACCCATAATCCAGACCTCCATCAATAGCCATCCTGGGGCTCGAGAACAGTCGACGCCGGAATTTCAAAGCTTCCAGACAGTACCGCGAGTGGTTTATGGGGAAAAATATTCTGAAATACTTTATCTGATGAGGGAGTTGAAATATATAAGAAACTTCTGGCAAATTCCGGCATGAGTTAATTTTGATTATTACCTTGACACTTCTTTAATCAAAAAGTATATCGAAGAAACAATTAGCACCTAAAAAACGCTGCAAATGATTGTACAGTGGTTTATTATTATTTCGCTTCAATATTGATTTAAGAAGACTATCCATTTGTCATTTTAAATATTCCGAACATTTTTGAACATTCCCACCGAAAAACAGATGGTAACTATAGGGGAAAACTCCGTAGCAACTATTGTAATTTTAATCATTTTTATTTTTCTTAATTTCCTAATTAAAAGCTAAACTTATTGCCTAACGATACAGCTGGAGAGAGTGTTTGACGACCTTTCCAATGAGTATAGAACGATTTTTATAGCTCCAAGAACTCTCGAGTTATACCCTCATGTCAAATTTCTGAAAATCTCCCAAATTCGGCACAAAAGCTGCGATAACTCGAGAACCAATAAAGCTATCGACCCCACGATGGTCTCATTCGATTCAGCGTCCAAAAATCCATATAATTTGATACCCTGTACACATTTTTCTGAAAAACCTTGGAAAATATGAATTTTCTCCCCCTCAAAACCCCCCAAAAATACCCTTAAAATTGAGCTAGCAAGTTGGTTCAAGAATTGGGCCGTCGTGGGACCGAGATTGATTTTTGGTGAAAATTTCAAATTTTTAGCTCTTACAGTTTGGCCGGAAAACTGCTAACGGCGTACGGCGTACGGCGGACGGCGTACGGCGGACGGCGTACGGCGGACGGACAGAATTTTTTTTATTGGATATTCGGATCCTACATGCCTTGAAACGTAAAACATCAAATTTTGAGGGGGGGTCATAATTTTTTTTTCTTGGGCGATTACAATGGTTTATTATTGAATAATAAACCAAAAAAGTGTGCAGTTTTTCACGAATAATTAAATTAATTTTTTTACACTTTTATTGTATTTTGTTCAATTATGTTGTTAAGGATCTTGTTTTGACATTAAATAGGTTACGAATCTTACTGTAAACTTGAAAATACTAATTTATCTCCAACGAAAATACCTGTGGTATAAAATTATAAATATTGGCAGCATACTGTATAACAAATAATGATAAAGTTATTTTTTGTTAATTTGAAACAGCCATTACTGAGATTGAAATAAATTCCAGATATAAAAAATACGTATAATTTGAAAGATGTATAATTTAATTCTTCTTATTACTCTAATTAACTATTGTTTTTCTTTCTTCGTTCATTTATTCATAACCTTGATTCTTGCTTAAAAATTATTTTAGAATATCCTGATTGTTTTTAAAAAATTTCAACTTCGTTTTCGCGTCAAAAAATCAAATTTAGCTCGTTCTCACTGAAAAAAAGGAGAAGGAAAACTGCTGTTAATGGAAGATGACGTTCTCTCCTGAAATAAATTTTTATCCATGTTGACGCTCATGTACATTATCTTCTAAGAATGAACATTAGAAACAAATGCGAATTAAAAAAAAAAAACATAGAACTTGGGCAAACCTTTATGCGATCCTAATATATATCTCTCGATTTTTCAATCGGCTTGCCAGTCAGTTTTTTCTTCTGTATTAGCAGTTCAATTTCTCTCATTTCAACAGAATGAATGCAACCTGTTATATAGTACCATTTTGATCGCGTATTTTCACGAAATCATAAAACCCTCCCATTTTTACTGAGGCATTTTTTTAAAAGTATTTATTTCATGTTTTGTCTCAATTCTTCGCCAATCCTGTCTCGAATCTCTTCCACCAGCGAATAGGGGATGAATTTCCGGAAAAAATTAAACATTATTTATGGAAACATTATTTATTTCATTTTTTGTCTCAATTCTTCGCCAATCCTGTCTCGAACCTCTTCCACCAACGAATAGGGGATGAATTTCCGAAAGGGGCGGATTCAGGGTGAAGCTCCCCTTCGGTTTCCGTGGATAGCCGCCAGACTGCGCCTCTGTCATGGCCTCCCGCCCCGCCGCAGTTTCCACTGGTCACAGCTGTTCTCCATAACGTACTCCGCACCAACGTCACTCGTCGTTTCCTCGTTGCTCGAAAAAACGGTACAACGCGCTATGTCACCCACGCAAACGATCGTCTTTCCTCATTTACCGAGGTAAATCGAGAGCGGAGTGCAAATCCAACGATCTGAGACTTGCGAAGTCGCTCTATCAAGTTCGATTCGCGCTTGGCAGTAGTTGAGGTTTAGTTGGAAAATAATCGTTTCTAATCGGATAGGAGTTCAAGATATTGTGAAACATTTTTGAGTATTAAGTGTTATTTTTCTCGTTTCCCGTAACATATTTATTTATTTTATTTTTTATTATATTTGAGTGCTTTTGAATATTTCACGCTTCTCCTCCCACTTGTCTCCCTCTACAAAATAACCATGGTTATTCCAGCTTTCGTAGACTGACTCGTTAAATGTACGATAATACTTCGGCCTATTTATTTATACGTATTGTTCAATTTGAATAACCAATGAATAATTTTTCTTCAGAAAAACCACCCTCATTTTTAGTTCAAATATCAATTTTATAATTATGATCAATTCGCTCGTCACAATTGTTTCCTAGATTAAAGACTTATACCCTTGTTCGTAAATATAAAATATTTCAAATTAAATATGTGCATAGTTTGGATTTTCACAAATATTTGCAAACGGAGAAATGAACCGACTGCAATCGTTTCTCTTGAATTCCCAATAGTGAGTTTCAAATTTCAATTGCGATAGCTGTTTATTTGGATACGTTTGTTTTCTCTCGCATTCGCGAATTCGCGTTGGAGAATTTATTTCGATTAGATTTTGCTATGCAATTCGTGTTCAATTCACCGCTTTAGAATTAGTTTTCATTTCAATGAAAAAATTTCTAATTTTCCCATTGAAGCTAGATCTACGTGGTCGACTTGATATTCCGAGTGTCTAGGTCGCTCTATGTTGTGTAGCCTGCCCTCAGATCGATTATAGTGAGGAAATACATTTCTTATACGACTGGCGGCAAAGCGAGGGAAGGACGTGCGGATTGTGACCTACTCATGTTCTCTCGGTCGAACCTCAACACGGCATTGTGATGTAACTCTATTACTTGATTTTCCGCTCAGTGAACTAATCGGCAATATTGAGGAGACTAATTTAATATTCGAATAATGTATAATTTAAAAAAATAGAAAATAATTGGCTTATCGTTGTGGGAGAGTTTTTCTCGCAAAATTAGTTCGGGGTATTTTTCATTATATTCTCTTCGGTTCGGTTTGTCGAAGTAAGTGTGCGCGAAAATAGAAGCTAAATTTTAGTGTTTTGAATTAAAACAATATTTTGGTAGCGAGTGGTATTGATAAAGTAATAGGAATAATAGCTACGATTCAACATTCGCGGTGTAATAATTAGTGTTAATAATTAAAATTGGTTCTACAATCAGTTTTCTAACGATGAAACAACAATCAGCATTATCGTAGTCGTGGTCTCAGTTATCATCGTGTTTTCGAAGGCGAATAAACCTGTCGTGGTGAAAAATTCACAATTTTTAATTGGTAACTGGTTTTTTACTATAATCACTATATCGTTAACTCATTTCACTTAGTTTGGCGTCCCAAAAAATGAGCGAAAATCCGGTATCCTCCGATTTTCGGGCGACAGGATAAATTCGTTTTCATAATACAGGATTGCGAAGTTTTCTAAAACAAAAGAACTAATTTTACCATCGATTAATCTTTTCATTGTTTGGCTGCTTCTGCTGTTCTCATTCCTCCTTCCGAATTCCTCAAGGCGATGAATTTTCTTTGTTAGAGATTCCCCCAACGCTCACTGTTGAAACAAAGAATCGCTGGTTCGATATCCGTGCGATGTTTTTACTTTGGAAAGAAAATACGGAAAAAATGTTAAAATTAAAAAACAAAATATTATTCCGGTTTCCTAGTGAATGGGCGAAATTAGCAATTTCGGATAACCCACAGTACTTCCGAGTAATAACCGTTCAATGTTTTTTTCTGTTTTGATTTTTTCAGGCTATAAGAGTAAATATTTTTAAACGTTTGTGGTCTTGGAATGTTTATTATGGCGAACAGATGATGCTTGAGTTTTTGTATATATTTCTCTAGTGCGCATTTCGTGATTTGATTTGTACCTTCAAAGTCTAGAAATTTTTGGGACGGCCATTGATGAAGTATAATTTCTATCAAGTGGGTCACACACAGTACCTCCGCGTTATTCGCATATTGACTGTATTTTGATTTTTTCAGACTGCAAAAAGGTGATTATATTTAAACGCTGGGGGACTTGAATTGTTTCTTCATGCCAGCTGAATGTTTTTTCATTATTATTATTGATGTCCCACACCGTACTTCCTCGAAATTCGTAATTTCAGTTATTTTATTTGTGCACTTCTGTATATTTGGGTCTCCTTGCTTTAACATTTTTTGTAATAGATTGGATCACACGCCGTAGTTTCCGTCTTATGCGGTTTATTGACTATTTAGATTTTCATAGACCGCAAATAAAAAAAAACAAAAAAAAAAAAAAAAACAATATCTTCGACGCTGGATGTTCATAAAAATCGCGAAACTTGGCTTTTATCGTAATGTTAGGCTCACATGCATTTCCGCATTATCAACCTAATTTGTGCGTTTTTCTATTTTTGGGTTTTCCTTGTTAGTTTTTCAATAACAGTTGTAGAGTAATAACGTCGCGCGCTAGGTACGATCTTCTTGATTTCATAATTGGTTGTTCCTGTTACCGACTCAACAAAGAAGTACTGTGCAATCTATGCACACTAATGATTTTTTTTTCAAACGGCATTCAATATTTTGGGTGAATATAAATAAAACACAACATTATGACAACGTATAAAGAAAACTTCACACTTTTTCGGTCGAGCTGCTCGCGATTTTCCCAGTTTCACGACTTTCTCAAGACTCGAGAATTCCCTTATTTCCTCAGCCGAACTCAAAACTTCAACAAGTCCAATCTCGTAACTTATGAATAAAAGTTTTTCGCTATTCGTTCATCTCGTTCTTATCTTCGATCCGTTATTCTTTTTTTTTCTAATAAAGAGTGAGCCAACTTTTTCCTTCTTAGAACTTTATCCGTTTCGAATGGAAAAAAATCTTTTCCCCTCCCCAACTTCCGGGTCCTATTGCGTTATCGCTGACTTCCAATAGTTCAGCGAGGTGAAAAATTATTCCGCTCAGTTCTTCGAGTTTTTGGATGTGCGAAGTGGTTTATTTTCCTTAGCAAAAATGATCATTTGATCACTCTTATGTCGACAATTTCCCTTATGAAGTTGACGTGAAAATACGCTCATGCTCTGCAGCTGATGTTTTTATTTCTAGAAAAAATGCCCATAGCTGTATAAAACCATTGTCTTTGGTCACGCCCATCTCGAGCCTCTTAAACCAGTGAACGCTGGCTCTCGATGTATTTGTAGACTTCTGTTCCACGTCATCTTTTCAACTCCCGGCGTTCGTTGGCACGATCTTCCTCTGTCCACCTCTCGCTCCCACCTGCACATCAACGCACAGCCTTTATTTTGTTTTTGCCAACTTTCTTCAATTCGCTCTACCCTTTTCCCATCAGTTGGCGCGCGCGTTTTACAGTGGAAGTTCGTCACCGTTGCACCCGGCTGAATTCGTGTTTTCCTCGGGGAAAATTATGCCAAAATGGCGCCAATTGGTTCGGCAAGCGTCGAACGTACGGCCGAAAAAGATATTGATTTTGATGAAAAATTCGTTCAGCATTGGCAGCATTGAAGAAGGTAGACGATGGAGAAATTTATGAGCAGAAATAACGCGATGTCGGGAGTTGAATTTCAGAATTTTTAATCGGGGCAGTCTTTGTGCTGAACAAATAACCACTTACTGAAATGAGATCATTGAATTTAGAAAAGGTTGAAATATGTATTGTTAGTGGTCCTTGAAGTCGTTTCTGCCTCAGTTTCTTTGTAAGCTCGCTACTTTCTGGAGAAATTTAATTTTTTACTTTAATAAAATTAAATCAATTTTATTTTAACTGACTGAATTATTTCTGCTTTATTTTCGTTCCATTCCATCAGCTGGCCATAAACGCACGTTGTTTCCCTGAAAAAATCACGGTTCGTGGAAACCGCGTAGGGAAAAACGGGGAGGAAAAATGAAAAAGAAAAAAAACAGTTTCTTTTGTTGTAAAATTATGGCTCGCTGTACGAGAAGGGTTTCACTAAGGGAATAAAAGCGAAGGGAAAACTGTGCTTGGACTTGCATGTATGGCCAGATGAGATGACTTGTTAACGTCAAGTTCGTCCTGTCGTCCAGCATGGCTTAACGACCAAATTTTCGAATTTATGGAGGAGAGTGTTACTAGAATATTATAACGACTATAGAAAGAAAGATTTTTTTATATAGCCTCATTAATTCTCGAATAGTTTTCTCGTTACGTACGTTGCATTTTTCCAAAACTCAAAAACTCTGCGAAACTGCAACAACTGGAAAACCGGTAAAGTTACTGACCCCCCTCACTCGATTCAGCGTTAAAAAATACCCCAGAGATTTTTAAATCTCAAAAATTGCCATAGAAACATCTCTAACTCGAGCATCGTTCGGAAAACCGTCAAACATACCGAAATTTGCGTGAAAAAATTATTTTCAATACTCAAAATGCACTTTTACATCTGGTTTGGATGGTTATTCGATTTTAGGGCATGGTCAAGATCAAATTTGATCACCTCCGATCAACTGACCAACGAACTCGCGCATACTTTTGCCGAGAAGAATTTTACGGCATTTATTGTGCGAAGTAACATAAATATCTATTCGTATTAATAAAAAAAAAATTCTGAAACATTTTTTCTAGAGTTTGATTCTCTGATGCATGAAACGGATTGTGTTTTCGGGCGATTTTGATACGAAAGACGTACGTTTATGGCCAGCTAATGCGGGGAATATTTTTCACCCAATACGGATTTGTTTCGAACGATATTCTCACAATCGGCCAGCGTATGAGATTCGCTTCGCTCACGTCGTCAACAACATACGTATAGTTCTAATCAAACACGAGCAATGTTGATATAAAAGTCACTTGTATATTCATTAGTTTACATTTCGTTCGATCGCCGTTCTCTATCGCAAATTTACTTCTAGCGCTGAATCCGAATCAAGCCGAATCTCTTGATATGCGAAACTGTTTCTGACGGCGATCAATTCTGTCGCGACCGGTCTTCAACCTTGACCCGTATTTGTCAGCTGCATAGAAATATCGTGCAACTTGTTGTATTTACGAAGCGTCGATCCTCCGCCATAATGATCCGAACATATCAAAGAAAATTCCCGTGGGAACGGCTCCTGGCAAATATTCGCTACTCGCAGAGCGTATTTGGTTCGAGCTGAATTACAGCGAAAGGAGAAATTCAATTCCGCTCGGTTATCAACCTAACGATCTCGACGGTAATCGAATTTCGTGCGGGCATTTGGTATGATTAAGTATGTGTATTCAAAGTTCATATGATTTGAACCGCCGTTCATTATCATCTCTCATACCTATCTACTTGTTCTCTAATCTGTGATATCTGACTGACTTTAAGAGCTGGGCGAATTACGGAAACATTATATAGGTAAAATTATATAGGTAACAAATGGAATCGCAGCGCTTAGAAACAGGATCGCATCAAGCAGATTATAGATAAACCAAAATGTTCTTTTTTAATAATTTTTTTTAAAATTCAATATTCGTGTTCTACATGCCTTGAATTGTAAAACATCAGATCTTGAACATTTTTTTAAAACAAGTTTTGAACATTTTTCTTGGGCGATTACAATGGTTTATTATTGAATAATAAACCAAAAATCATGAATTATAGCTTTTCCAAGTCTAATTCAGAATTTTCCAAGTCTAATTCAGAATTTTCCAAACCTATTTCAGGGTTTTCCAAACCTATTTCAGAATTTTCCAAACCTATTTCAGAATTTTCCAAACCTATTTCAGAATTTTCCAAACCTATTTCAGAATTTTCCAAACCTATTTCAGAATTTTCCAAACCTATTTCAGAATTTTCCATTTCAATTTCAGAATTCATTTATGTCAAACCCATATGAGCAGCAGTCATGTTTTGAAGACTGATGAAGTTGTTTTGAACCATCATCGATCGGATGAGTAGGAAACCGGGATGAAGAAAAAGTGGGCTGCACAAAAATTTCACAAACTACGAGTATTGTACATAATTCTATAGAAATGGAACAATCGTCCAACAAACTCCACAGCAGGCATAAAGTAAAAAACAAACCGTAAAAGTAAAAAAAGGACTTCCAACGTGTTCCACTGTAGGTACAAAATTGAAAAGTTAGAACAAAGAAATCCATTTAATTAATTTCACAGTAAAGATGAAGAGAGGGCATATTTTTTTTTATGGTTGTCTCACGATTCAAATTAATGAAGAGGGCGATCACCACGCAAAAGTTCATCAAATTTTGACTATGAAATGACGAATTCTGAAATTGAAATGGAAAATTCTGAAATTGAAATGGAAAATTCTGAAATTGAAATGGAAAATTCTGAAATTGAAATGGAAAATTCTGAAATAGGTTTGGAAAATTCTGAAATAGGTTTGGAAAATTCTGAAATTGAAATGGAAAATTCTGAAATAGGTTTGGAAAATTCTGAAATAGGTTTGGAAAATTCTGAAATAGGTTTGGAAAATTCTGAATTAGACTTGGAAAATTCTGAATTAGACTTGGAAAAGCTATAAACAAAAAATAATTTAAAGCCATTTTAACAATTTATCAATTGTCCCACTGTCTAGAATATCCTCTTTCTTTCTTCTTTTTTTAAGAATTTGAATTAAATTCCTTTTTTTTGTATTTGAAGTGCATTTTCAGCCCAATAAGTTATTCCTTAATGGTCTGGAAAATATGTTTAAAGTTGATCAAAGTAGCTCTTTATTTTATGGTAATGCGAGGGAGAAAAACTAGGAGGCCGATTCTCCATATTTTTATTTTGGACGAGTACTTTGCCCTCATCGGGCTCTGATGATCGGTCAAATGATT
The DNA here is from genome assembly GCA_037159825.1 of Tupiocoris notatus. Taxonomy (NCBI): domain Eukaryota; kingdom Metazoa; phylum Arthropoda; class Insecta; order Hemiptera; family Miridae; genus Tupiocoris; species Tupiocoris notatus. The sequence goes on along the minus strand of JASJUZ010000671.1, from coordinate 508,648 downwards.
CTAAATCGCTTTGAGGATGCACGAAGAGGCGGAAGTGCTCGGCCTGGCCAAAATAAAAATACCAGACCATTAAAAACAATGAGAGGTAACACTAATACAGGAATAACGCTTAAACGAATGAGGAAAATTGATTGGAGCTTTTGACACTGCAGGGGCTCTTAAATTAGCGGAGCAACAGCTCCTACTAAATTCCTCGTTGAATTATTTTCCCCTCTAAACTGTTTATTGATATTTGTTTCTCTTTGGCTTACGTTCAGCTAAACCGATCTCACATTCACAAACCGTCGAGTCTATTCAATGTATTTCATTCAGTTGCCCTAACAAGTACAACAAAATCAGGTACACCCGTAGAACGAGCAAGTAAATAACACAAAAGGCCGATGGGATAGCGGAACGACGGCCAGGTGATAGCGAAGGTTCCCGAATTCCCTGTTATATGGGAACCGAATTGAAAAAAAAAAAACGACGCTCGAAGTCGGACGTGTAGTCCCCGATGACTTGGCAGGGATAGATGTTCTTTGCTTTTGGCGGATGAATACAACGTCGGACCTCGTTCGAAAGGATCCGTCCCCGTTGAGGTCCTACGGTTCCCTCTGCTGCACCAGAAACGGAAGCCTAACTCGATTTTCCCTTTTTCAAGCCGAGAAACGTGCTCGGCCTTCGCCATCAAACCGAGTGTATGCGAGGACGGTTCGCACAAAAACTCGGTCAAAGTTGCTGTTCGATAGCCGACCTCCCATCGATCTGAAGTTGAAGATGCTCATATTTTTGGCAATACGATGCCTGAATATTTTTCAAGGAAAAATGTGCAATTATTATTTTTTATTCTTCTTCAACCGTCAATCAATCGATTAGACAATTTTTGGCCATTTTTACTGTTTGTTAACCTATTTTATAAAGCGTTCCCTACAAGTTCATATTCGGCCGAGAATAAAAAAATTTCAAACTTAAATAGACTAACCCACAGTTTATTTTTATTATTATTATTTTTTTTTGTCATCTACAGTATGAGTTTCTTGATTTCATAAATGGCGAGGCATGTTACCGACTCTAACATGGAACTGTGTGATACAAATATGCAGACTACTGGTTAATTAGATGGTTTGGGTTTTCAAGACCACATTCTGTCCTAATTGAAGGATTTTTTATCTGCTTTTGAATTTGGGGTTTTCAAGAAAATCCGAATACCGCACAAATATTCTGCTCATCCACCGTTGTCGTTCTACTACTGAAAAAAATTTGACCTAATGTTAAGAATTTGGCCCTAATCCTTTTTTGGATCAATTTAATATTCAGATTTGTCGCCTAAAATTCGAGGCTACATATTTTTGGTTCGTTTGGTGGGAAATCAAGTAGTTGCAACTGACGCTTGAGTTTTTAACATTTTTCTCAGTCAAATTTTATAAGCTGCATCTTATATTATGAGAACGAAGAGGAATGATTCGGTTCTTGAGCTATCTCAGCTTACGTTATGCTTTTGAGAAATGCGATTTGTCTCCATCATCGTTCCACTCGTTATAATTCTCTTCGAACATTCCAGCGTTAAAGATGAGAAATCCATTCGTCCACAAATTGAGTAGGTAATTTGAAAAAAAAAGAAGTAAAAACCGATATTGTCAAATCGAAAAGCCTATTAGTAATTATAATACGTTTCATTTATTATGTGAAAACTATTTGCTGTTAGGCCTATTATCAATAATAAATTGAATGGAAAAATGGTTTTCTTCAGAACTGCTCATGAATTGTTACTCTGAATAGCAAATAAATTTACCTATATCTTTTTTTGTAATTTGGTGGAGCAAAGTAACATTTATGTGGTTTTTGTTGCAGGTAAGTCGTGCCAGTACTTATTTCAGCCTAGACGTCGCTTTGCTCAGGTAATTTTCTATCACGTACGCCTGATAAGCTTTCAATTTACATTCCGTTGGATCTAGTAGGATTGTGTAATTTTTAGTGAACTTTCGCTGAAAATGTTGCTACTTAACTCGTTTCAAGAAATCGACCAACGTAATTTCAATCCCAGAACACGTACAAAATCCATGCATTAGAAAATAAAATTCAAGAAAACGAAATTCTGAGAAAAGTACTTTTCGCAAAAACCAGCCATTACTAATTAATTCTTTAGCCAGCTAGATCGTAGCAGAGAGTGGTAGTATAGTTTAAAAAAAATAATAATAATAAAAAATAAATGAATTTAATACTCGATATAATGGGGAATTTAGGGTGTTGTAGATGAGGCTGAGACCACAGCGGAGTCGGAACTTTAACGGTTCTACTTATACCACAGTACTTGTGGCGGATTTTCGAGCATCGGAAAATACATGCTCACATAAGCGTAATGATGATATTACTCGAACTTTTATGAGGCCCTCAAAAGTCTTTCTATATTCGTTCTTCTTCTATAAAACTCTTCGAAAATCGCTCGTAAAACCACACTTTATGATTTTTTTTTATCTCTAGCTGAAAGCAATGCTCGAGTTGCTCACTCTTATGTTGAGCGTTGGCGGAAATCGCGTTCTATGTTCGCTGTTTCGGATTCCAGTTCACGCAATCTTCTCGTAATATTCTCCTCAAGTCGCCAGCAGATGTAAGTTTCTCGCGAAGACTCAGAGTTCGTTGAGGTTTTCACGTTAATGGCCCTCGGTTTAGTCCAACTTTCCGGCCCAGTTCTTTGCGCTCAAGTACAAAGCCGAAAGGATTGGAGTTGATCGGCAGAAACGGCGAAACTTTCGACGGCCTCCGTTATCTCGAAATGATTTTCCACGCAATGAAACCCGTTGTGATTCATTTGAAAGAACTTGTTCCTGTCGCATCAGTATTGAAAGGTTGAAAAAAAAAATACACTCTCTTCCTTTTTCTCCGATTTCTTTCTCCGCTTCAGGCCTCTGTTAAGCAGTGCAGGGACTATGTTCTTCAGAATAGTGAAGAAGACGTTACAGTTTTTGAGTCACAAATCCAATAATATCACCATTTGAAAATGGGTTTTCTCTCTTTTATCAACCCTTATGTTCTTTATTCTTTTTTTTCCGAGTTTCTCGGAGTTTTGACGGATTTTCTTTTCCCTCCTTCTTCCTCCCTTTGGCTTTGGGCGTTAATTTTCATAATAAATCGTATGCTTCCAACGCTTCGCCACTTTTGTACCTTCAGTCGATCCGTTTCACCCCTAAAAACCCATATTATCTTCTCGCGTATTTATTTTGACTTTACTCCTCTTACTCCGTTTCGAAATAAGAGACTCAAGCCTCCGAAGTGCGGCCTCTGCTTTCATTCTAACTCGTTTTTCTCTCCGATATACCTGAACGGAGAGCGGGCGAGATATACGAGGTGAATTCTTCGAACGAGAAAGCCCTTTTCCCAGAAGTCCGGCTCACCTTTATAACACCACCAGACCATCCTAATTCCTTTGAATTTTCCCTTTCCCAACGGTTGCTTCTTTCGGAGAATAATCGAGGAAATTGTCGATTTAGGAGAACAAAATTGCCGTAAGCTTTTAGTCCTTGCTTGCATGTTGGAGATTATTTACACTTATCCTTTCCCACCAATTCTTTGAAAGGATCGATCGAATTAATCAAAGGGAAGAACTCGGAGAGGTAGCCTTGGAATAATGTTGCTTCTCATTTTCGTTAAAGCGACATAAATAAATGATTATCACTAAATGTAAGAGTTATGTTTCTTCTCATGTTCGTCGCATTTCTTATTTGGAGTTGAGGGGCGGAAAACTTGGTGAATGGTGGTGGGCGAAATTATCCTATATCGCTCCGAAGATGCCCCAAGGCGTGAAAGTGTTTTGACGAAAAAATATCATCAAGTAAAGTTCTCTTGTGGCTCATTCTAAAAGATGTTCCACTCTGCACTTTGCAGCTCTTTATTTCTGGCTCTCCATTTGAAAAATATAAAGAGTTGGAGTACTTCCTGTTGTGCGATTCTTTGCTCTACTTAGCTATTCTACTAGAAAAGAAGAATAAATTACTTGGTAATTGTCAAATATTGAGGTTAGTGTGTTGTTATATTTTGTGGGAAACACAACTTGAAAATTATTCTCTTTCTTGACGTCGCATTCTTTGATGTTTGTGGATTGTGAGGGGGAGAGAAACCAGGCGACTCAATCTCCAATTTTTTAATGTCTGGCCGAGTACTTTCGCCCGTTCGGGCATCATCAGCGCAACGTGGAGCCATAGCCACAGCCATCTCAAATCTCTTGATAAGAACGATGGTCCTCATCTTTCAGCCTAATGGATGAGAATAATGAGAATCGATTTTTTAGAATGATTTTTGATAGGTAGGATTATTTGTTCGAGGTTTTTGTGCTCAAATGAACAAAAACAAACTCTCATGTATATTCGAACGTAAGAACTGCATAATGAAAATTCCCGTTGCGTTTTTATTTTTATTTTCGACTTCACGTACGTTCTTTGAGGGCGTCGTTAACATCCTAGAGACCTACAGTGAATTTAGAGATAGCGGAGGTGTCTTTCTGCGAGTTAATAACGTCTCGCAGGTGTGCTCGGTCTTCCTCGAATCGAGTGCGACTTTAGTGCTTTTCTGCCTTCAATAACTTGCTGACTAACTTGGAAAAAGGGCAGCGAAGTCTCTGCAGGGTATCTCTCTTGAGGTCTTGATTGGGAAATTGAATTCCTCCCTCAAACTCGGCTCTCTCCGGACTTTCACGAGGAGACATCTTCCGGACTTTTCGCCACTCCCCTTCAAGAGCCTTTTGTACTCGCGGTATTTCAGGGTTGTCTTGTTCTTAATGCTTTACAAAATTTCTGTCGAATAGTGTTGCTTTGTTGTAGTTTTGCTATTCAATTCAAGTGGGGAATCGTTTGCTGAATCGCTCTGATAACATAGATATTATGAATTGTATTGTTTGAATTACCAATACGAGTATTCATAGGGAGCTCGTAATGAGCCTGGACTAAACGATGTTCTTATAAGCATAGTAAAAAATCATGGATTAATAATATGATTTAACTGCAAAAAAAAAAAAAAAAAAAAAAAAAGTAATCCAAGGGTAGTGAACTGAGTTATTTGTTGTTTTTCCATTCATCGATTCAGTAAAGTTTGGTTGATTATTCAATAATAAACCATTGTAACGGCCCAAGAATTTTTTTTTCCAATTTTTTCTTTGGAATAATTATTATCAAAAATGTAATAATAAAAGTTATGGAAGTAAAGGGATAATAACAACCAACAATCATTTGCAGCGTTTTCTAATTGGTGAACATTTTTCTTTTCTTGTCAAAAAATTATTGCTATATTCGGCGCGAATTTTCGTTTCGAGGACCTTATTAGACGTTTCATCTTGGCTTCTTCTTTAAAAAAAATCCAATTGGCTCAGCCTGGAAGCAACTACGATATTCGACTACGTTTATACACTCCCGCGCGGGTGTTACGTCGTGCTTTTTTCGCCTCCTCGGAGCGCTTCCGTTCGAAGTCGAATCGTGAAAGACATTTCTCAGCTTCTCCAATTAGGGATCCAAAGGGACCGGGGTCTAGATTACAAAAGACTGAAAAGACTTAGGGAGCGGCGAATGTTTAATTGCTTTCCAAAAATAGCATCTCCTTTTGATGACGTCAGTTGCTCTTTTCCCATCAGCTCCTTCGTTTGCTTTTGGAGAAATTCGTTCCACCAACGATCGGCAAGTCGTTTATTTTCTATATTAATCGTTATTTTCGTGATTTTCGTAAATATTACCGCTTACTGTCCATCGGTTAACGTTTCGCTCTCGATTTGCGAACCGTTCGCGGTTTCTCGAATTTTCGTTAATTACTCGGGTTTTCATTTCCCGCGCGTTAACGAAACAACCGACTTCTGACGGGTATTAAACCTCGGCGTGATAACTGCGCGCTCACACCAACCTTCGACCGTTTTCTCCCCAATACCAATCGTGGTTGATTGAAAAGTTTCAACCTCTAGCATCACACCGAGCGACTTCCTCCTCTGCCGCGCTTGCTGTCACTTCTTCCCGCGCAAACTGACTTCCTCAGTTCCGGCTAAATTGATCCGCTGACGTCACGATATATTTTCTCTGTCTAGAGAGTTGCCGAAAGTTTTTGATTGGTTTTCCTTTCCGGTTCGATTCGGGCCGAACGGTTAACCGCTTAGTCCGCTGTCAAAACTGAAGGGAATTGCCAGACGAGTATTTCACCTAGTCTATTCAACGTTTACGAACGAACCTCGATATGTAAAATATTGCTATAGCACAATGACAATTATTTTTTTTTTTTGTCGTGATTTATACAGAAGTTACATTTTCTGAGTAGATTGTCATTTCACTAGCAAAAATTGACGATACCTCTAAAAAACGAAAATTTAAACATTCGTGCTCACAAGTTTAAAATAACCAATAGGTGTATATACCAGCGTCGCATTATTTTTACACCCCTGCATAAAAATGTATTTACTTGATTCATAATTGCCAAATTTTGAACATTTTATACGTGGTTGCTCGAGTGAATTTTAGAATTCGAAAATAGACCCGATATTCGAACGAAGTCTTGGGCTCCAAAAGAGAGCATCATTGATGTCTGAGGTCAGTCGGAAACCTAGCGTGACTGAGCCATTTTAACCGACTATTCACCGACGCCCTGCTCTCCTGATAAGTAAGAAACTGAGGCTCTTCGTCACCCTAAATGTCTGCCAACCCTTCAGATCGTTGACAAAACTCAGCTCTGTCACGCTCTTAGGTCTCCTCTCCTTCGATAGGCAACATTTTATCGCCTCCGTCGATCTTACAAGATAAATAATGTAGCCGAGAATTTTTCAATAAACGTCCTCATTTTTCAACTCTTCCGACGTTGCAAATATTGATCCCCCGCAATCTTTTCTCGATAAAAATATTTGAAATCTGTAAATGAACGAATTTCTAAAGAACAACAAAACTGAATTGATGTTTCCCGATTATATTAATTTCTTCCTATTTTTGAAGCATTAATGCTTCAGGAAATGTAGATTTTAGATCGTGCTCAAATTGAAGTAGACTTTCATAATCAATTTTTCAATTCTTTTCCTCTCTGTTGAAACAAATTTTTTCGCTTCACTTGGTTTTCAGTTCTCATAAATGCTGATGTGCTCTGTTCAAGAATCGTGAAAACTCATGATATTTATATTCTTACTAATTCGGAATCTATAGGCTTCTCCAATACAATATAAGAGAGGCGCCGACTCCAAAAGATGATCAATTTGGAGGAAATTCAGAGGTGAAAGGAAAATCTTTTAATCATTTGGGAAATGAGAAATAGTAGTTTTTATATTATTAGGGAAGGTGATCCAATCAATCAGGAAGTGGTCAGGTCAATACGAGTAGTAAAGTAGTCCTTAAAATGTGTAGTTGGCGAATGAGTTGCTGCGAAGTTGGGACATTTTTGTTATTTTTTCCTTTTCAGAGTGTATTTTATAGACAAAGTTTTTAAAGTCGGTTTTATTTTTTTTTTTTAAGTTTTTTTTACTTTAGGTTAACGAAGTCGCGGAGGAACTTATTTCGATGCAAACTGTTGCGACAAAGTGCTGAGTCAGCTGAATTTCACTTTCTCGCGTGGGTTTGAACTGCTATGAAGAGAAATAGTGCCAATTAAGCTGTGATGGGGTCTTTACGTATGAGGGCTTCACATTGTCCAAAAAATCATTTTTCTTCTTCTCCTTCTCCTTCTCGTTTTCCTCTTCCTAATTCACGACTAGATCACCAATCCAGAGGAAACTGAATCTTAAATATTTTCAATTTTAATTAGAATTCTAACGTGATAGGAAAATTGAAGGAAACCCTGAATTATGATCCAGAACTCCTTGCATCGATCATCAGGAAACCTAATTATCAGACTGTATGAGAAGGCAACCGTTGAAAGGGCTGTTATGTTGAAAAGCTTTTGATTTTTGATGAAAAGCTTGAAGCAGTGCTAATCATACTCTAGCTCGCGTTAGCTCGGTAGGTTTATCACTAAGTCCTGCACGTACTAAGAACATCCCCTCCGAGGTAACGATGTGCTTCTAATTTAACCCAATGGATTCTTATGATTTAAAAAAATTCAAAAGCTAGCCTATATTTTCTGTTTTTGCCATATTGTCGTTTGAGCGACTTTAATGAAGTAGAAGAATCGTCGGTTTTGTTGGTCTCCACTTTCTCTTGCCTTTGCTGTAACAGCGGAGAAAAGCTACAACGAAAGGTCGGCTTCTGAAAGGGTAACAATCCTAACGATAACCGAAACCCTCGAGACTATAACTGGCCAATGGGGAACCACAGGAACCGTATAAGGAATAGTTTATCGTATTTTCCCATTTCAGTGGCCAGAGAGCGATGGGATTGGAGGTCGATCGGGAAAACTGTACCTTCGGTAAACATTAGGCTGGTTATTGGCCAGCTGAGAGAGCCCAAGCTTCGTTAGGTCGTAACTTCCAATGCTCACACGTTCAATGGCTTCAGCTTAAAATGTAACTGAATGCATGAGACTAACTGTGATCAGTAATTTTTTCTCGATAAAACTCTTACGATGAACGAGGAAAAGCATCGAAGCGTTGAGAAGGAGTATATTTAGCGAAATGTTCTCTCCATTTTGTTAATGTTTTTTATATGAGAAAAAGAGGGTGAGATAATCTATCATATCAGGTGTATGCACACAGAAATAAAGAATAATATTGCTATTAATGAAAGATACTGCATAGAAAAGTCGTCTGCTGGAATTTCAGACATTTTTTACAATTTGAAAAAAAAAATTAAAAATATGTTTTATTTTGCGCGATGATCTTCGAATTATGAGCCTCATGATCTGTTTTCGCCTGAGAGAAAATTCAAACGGTTCTCCAACAGCTGAATCATTCAATTCAACTAGCACCCTCGACACTGGTCCTTTGTTTTTCTGATATTATCCGCGATATGGAGGTAAACTTGGTCAGACCAGAATTGCGTCGAAACTTGGCCACTATCGATCTACGTCTCCCTTAGACACAGGAGGATGGTAGAGGACGACCGCGTTCTCACCGTAGCTATACTGAGAGTGATCTTTTATTCAGATAGCGAGAGGACCTCCGACCCGACAATGCGCTTGGCAACGCAGGTCTTTGCGAACTTTCTGGGTCACAAGGATCTCCACTGTTTTTCGATAGCCACCTTCTATTAGTCTGCATGATTCCTAGGAGATAACGCGTGTACTTGGAATAGGTAACAAAATTCGCACCCCTGAGTGAAAAACTAAAGCTCTTACCCTCTGCGAGACCTCTCTGGTTTTTTCGAACGTTTTCTCATGTTCGAAAATGCCAAAACATGCTCAACGAATTGGTTTCCTAATTTTAACGCCGCTTCGAGCATTCGGATATTTTTATTTTTGAAGATGAAAACAGAAAAAAGCATCATGGTAATTCTCCGTTTCGATATTCCAATATCATTGAATTCAATATTTATCTTATCAAATGCTGGTAGCAGAAACTGTTCGGACGACGTTGAAAATATTGATCAGCATTTACGGTTCATCGTGCCTCAGTGGCCGGATTGGACCAGTTCCAAAACGCGACCTCAGAAGGAGGCCGAAACTGTCGAACTCGCCGTTGCATTATTTGTGTAGGACGGACGTTTAGCTTCATTTGTTATGAGCAGGAATCGCAGTGCGTGCCTGGGGCCGGTGACCCGGACCAGGCCTCTGGTTTCTGAACTTGACACGCGGCGTTGCCGACAATCGATTGCCACCCCTGGGAACGACGGGGTTGAAGATATGGTGGCAAACACGTGCCCGAAAAGGAGAGCTCCAGGCCTTCGCAAACGCTTGACTTCAGCTCTCCCATTATTGTGCAGGAGAAGTCGTTTTGTAAATTTCCGTCGTTGAAGTTGGACTGTTTTCAATACAATGTTCACTCAAATCAGCGGGAGGCTTCGAGAAATCCGAAATTTCGACGGATTTCTCATATCGCTCCTTTTTTATTTGCCGAATGAATGTCAAAATTGCTTTAGTACTTTTATTTAATTTTGTTCAATATCTTCTATGAGTTTGGGAGAAACAAATTTTTTTTTAAATAGGAAGCCATTACGTTGAAAAAAAAAATAAAAATAAAGGAAATTGTTCACCCACCGAGCTGTGAGCCAACTGACCGTAAGCATCTGGGTCGACGGACCATTTTTCCCGGCGGGAAATACTGGCGGAATATTTTCTTGTTTGTCAGTTGATACGATAATGTTACGGTATAGGAACGTAGAAAACATGTGAAAAATGTTAAGAAGTAAGGTTAGAGGCTTTCTGGATCTAAAGTATTTCTATATAGCTTCTTGTCTGGATTAATTTGAAGTAGCGTGGCTCTGATATTTGTGGACGAGGAGCATTCCAATTTCAGACATTTTGAAAAAAGGAAAAACCTCAACCAGCGACCTCTCTCTACTGTTCACTGCCTTCTCCGTTTTCTTTGTACACATTTTTGCGTCAACTTTCGAAAGATTTTCCTTTTTCTCGCCATTTCGAGCCTCATTATTCCTTCTCCATTGACGGCTTCGCGAGTTACTTCTGAATTTCTGACGTGGGCTCGTTTTGGGGGACGAGAAATTGAATCACCGACCATTTTGGGTTGGCAACGGGGGAGCTCCATGTTCAACCTGTTATCACAATCGCTACGTTCCCTTTCAAGTCTGAAGAAAAAAAACAGTGTTGCCCAGAGATCCAGCGCGAAGTATTCATGTTGATGCTAGTCCCCCCGAAATGTTTTCACACCGATTGAAGAAACGCCCGAACACAATTGCTGACGACTGCGAACTGCGTTAATAAGAGAATAAATAGTGAGAACGTGAGCGGTGATGCAAAAATTTTAGCTAAAATTTTCATATTGGCAGCCACAAATTCAAACCGAATTTTCTATTGAACAGTTAGAACAAAACTAAAAATTAAAGTAGCCATGAAATAATGGATTATTTCTTCACCTGTACATCCTGCGCTTTGCGAATCTGAATTTTCCGCGTAATTTTCTCGCTAGAAATTTTTGTATCACAATAATGAAATAGAGAATGGAAGACCGCGGTGAATACGGTGGTTTCCCTCGCTCCGAACCTTCTACTTCCAACGTCACTCTCCTCCCTTGATGTCGTAATTCGGATATTGATTTGTCCTATTTAGAACAGAAGCTGGTCGCACTGTTACTCACACTGTTTGGTCATTTATCGTTCAAAACTGTTCAGCCTTGAAGATTTCTATTATTTCCTGTACTTGATGGTCTATTACAATGATTTGCATTTTTCGATTGTCGCAGAATCAATTTCCCCTTATTTGCATTTCTAAAACAGCGGGAGTTTTCATATGCAGCTGCACTCGTGTCGGGTAGAATCAACCTCGTAATAAATAAGACAATTGAACTAAGTGAAAGATGGGATGGTTTTTGGATTCTAAACGTTCCCCTCTAATTTTTAATGAATAATTTTTAGTCCCTCATAGACTCATTTTTGTTCTTTATTGACTAGCCGAGCATTTTCGCCCATTCGGGCATCCGCCGCAGTTGTTTCACATCGCCCTAGAATGCCTGAATGGTTGGGATTTTTCCTACATTCAGTAAAAAATGGGAACAAAGCCGTCTGCTTTTGTACCTCCTAAACTTTGATCTAATAAAAAATTCGTAGATAAAGACAAATATTTTCATTCGAAACTAAACCTCCTTAAACATGGAAATAAAGTGAAATCTACGCACTCCAAATTTTTTCATCAGTTGCAGTGACGCCAGGATTTTACCTCTCTTATATATTTGTACTCCGTCTTTTTCGATAATAATCGGCATATTTTAAACACTTTCACTGTGGAATATTTTGACTGCGTTTGATTCTTCGCGTTGGCGTTCGTCAATTTATAATCCATTCGATTCTGCGGCGGCGGAAATGTACCTGTCAGCTCTCGCGCATAGTGCACTTCGGATTTTCGAAATATTCATCCTCTTTTGTGAATATTCCGATACGGTCTCTCTCGTTATAAAATCCGTTATAAGCAATAGCTGGTGACAACCTGGCTGCGGCGATACACATTTCCTCGACTGACTGAATAGCGTTGAATCCTATTTTCGACGGCACCTCCCGTTCGGCAGGGTTTCCTGTCGCCTCGTGATTTCGAAAAGCTACAACCGACCTGGGGCCGTCCTATCCGATTCCGCTTGGGAAAACCTCTTCGAGCAAAGAGTGGCGATGACATTGGAAAAGGAAAAGCTCTTTGCTCGAGCGAGCCCATTGTAGAAACGCGCAGGACCCGTCTGATGGCCTACCGCAGTAAAGGACACATCTCACTTCCAGCCTTTCCTCTTCAATTGGTTCGTTTTCGCTCGAATCGGATTCCCAAGGTCGAATAAATATATCGCGTCGCCCGGTTGACGGACGGTGGTGAAAAACTTGGGAAATGGCAAATGCTGTTTCGATGCGAGCTACTTATTCGGCTCAATATTTCCACACGTTTATTGCCTTCTTTGAGCTATTGCAAATGGCGTTCGAGGTTTTACCGACTCAACCCGAGATAGGGAAATTTCGAACTTTCCCCTTCTATAGCAGTATAAATATCAGATGAGCTCACCTACTGTCGAAAATAGATCGTCTGCTGGCATTAGCTGACCGTTCGATCAGACCTATCCATGAACAATAACTTGACATTATTTACAATGAAACTATATATTTCTTGTTCTCAATGAATCGCTCGAATCATATTTATCACCCAGTTATAACGATCTAGAGATCAAATAACGAAGGGTAAACGTGAGGATAGTTCCAAATATTGAATAAGTCACCAATACTTCAACTTTTGATTATTACTTAATATATAAACATGAAAATCATTATACATTTAAAGCAGTATAAATTATTATATAATTAAATTAATACAAATTATTATATAATTACATTCGTATAAATATCATATAATTAAATTTTAGCAGTAATATAAATATTACAATTATCGTAATTAAAATAATCTTCATTATTCCTGGATGAGATTTATCCATTTTGGTGGTTTATTCGCATATTTTTCGCAAATAACTTTTGTACCGGTTACTTTTACATAGGTATATTACTCAGAGGCGAGAAAAAGCTATCGAAATCCTACAATTTGGTGTATTTAATTATATTTTTATGTTATGTCCCCGCGGAGCTATTAACGTTTGAAGAAAAGTCAAAACACGTTTTTTGACATAAAGTGGAACATTTCTCGAGAGCTATCATATACGCTAGCCATTTTCTTATTTTTAATCGATTCTACGTTAAATTTCCTTCATTTTCTTCCATAGCACCTAATCTGTCCCATTTCGGGAACGTGACGAAAAAAAATCCCAAAGTTGAAACTTCAAAAGTATGAAAAACGAAAAAAATTCGAAAAATATTATTAATCATTCGAATTTGATTGTTTTCACTTTGAATTCGAATTCTACGTCTAATTTCCTGTAGGAATCATTAATTAATAAAATTTGTATTTGCAACGGATTTTCAAAGTTGAAAAACGTAGGAGTGGCGTAGTATTAAACCTGGATAAACTGATAGTTGTCGTGAAATTTCCGCCGTTTTGACGTAATATTCGGATTCAGCGTTAAATTTCCTATAAGAATAGCTTTCAAAATCGCTTAAAAACATAAATTTAATTTTCCGCCTCTGCCGAGCTCGGAATTTCGGCCGGCGAAAAACTCGATTTACGGAAAATAATTTCTCTGGCTCTGTTTAAATTTTTTTCACCAAATTTTTTGCTATGTACGTGTGTAAGGCGTTCAAATGAAGACTCCTGCATAATAAAACAATTGATTCGCATTTATTTTCACCCCGAAAATCACGGTTAAAGTCCAATTTTTGAGCTTTCAAAGACCGATTTTTTTGGACCACTTGCAGATTTTTCCGAGAAATAAAAAAAATCACAAAAATACATCTTGGTAAGACACAACTTTCCTGAAAATTTCAGATTTTTATCTGTATTGAGAGAGGAGTAAAAAATCGTTAACTGTTCGGTTGAAAAAAATCGCAGGGGTACCCCTTGGATTTTTCACGAAAACTTTTTTGGAATAGATTTCGCTCAAATTCAGCATAATGATAGTTGATGATGTGTATATCAATAATATATGGTTCATTCTTTGTTTCTTTCGCACTAAATAGATGAAAATAACGTTTGAAGTTGAAAAATGTCATTTTTTCGTGTATAGTCTACTAATATTGTTGAATAACGCAAAAACGGTTGAAAAATGGATAGGTACATTACATTGGGAAAATGTGGACAGTTAAATTACCTATCTTTTGGTATATTCAAACATCTGAACTGACGACTTTTTGTCTGAGTTATCCACTGTGCAAGTTACACATCTTGGAAAACTTACAGTTCTTATGTCTAATTTTGCTCCTACTTTGCTCCAGTTGAAAAACCCAATACTTTATGATACAAAGTACATGACAAACTCAAACTCAGCAAGTGCTGAACTTGGAAATAATGGACTTAATTTCCTTGGTAGAAATCGCACGATACTCGAAACCGTACTCTGAAATTTCGGCACTCACTAAAGGGTGGAAAATCCCAATGCAATGGATCTGGGTGAAGAGCAGAATAAATACAAGATACGAAAGGAGTGCTACTTGTTTCTATTTGAGAGAAAACCTCGGATTCCAGTTGACATTGGAATTCCTGGGTCAGCACAAACACGAGACGGACAAATTGAGGAGCCGCGAAGAGAACCTATGTTATTTATACTCGGGGATAATACGGCGGAGAAAACCAAAACAAACTGTGCATTTCTCGAGCGTAAAAGGAGGAAATGGAAAACGGAAGGAAAACGTTTACTTGGAAAAGTGGTCGAAAACCGCTATAACTGCTCGAAGAGGTAGTCGCGAGTTTTATTTGTTGCGTCAAATATATTCGCTTGGATCAGGACAACGTTTTTAAAGATGAACCTTAAATAAAGTTAAAAAATAAAATAAATGAATAAGTAGAAAAAAAATCCTGGAAATGTCTTAGAATAAAAATATAATTCCGCTCACTCCTCGTAAGGGAAAAGGCTTTTCCGTTCTATGTTGTACCGAAATAGCGATTAGGTTCTCAGTGGCTGTTGGCTTTACTATAAGTTAATTGATCGCCGATCTCACACCTCCGATATGCGGCCTCGACCTCTCCGGCTCGTCCTCCGCCAACCTTATCCCGTTTCTGCTCCGTTTCCCAATTAGCGAACATGTGGGTCGATCGATCCTTTTCCACATCCTTTTTCAAATACGCGGTACACATCAAGATAGTAATTTTTACCATTAGTCGATCTGTCGAGCGAGAACTTTGATTCAAGATCAAATTTTAAAAATGCTATAAATGATCGAGCAGTGGTTTGTTATCCCTTTGCTTCGGTTTGGATTTGAGAAAATCGTCCACCTTCATATTAATTATCCCTAACATTTGTGAACGTTTTCATCAATCAATATATTATGTTAATATCAAACACCAAATGATATCATATACCATTTTTCGTTTGTACTGTAAGGGAAAACTCCGTAGCAACTATGGACATTTTAATCACATTATCATTCATATCATTAACATCTCAAAGACACAGATAAGGGAGTATTCGCTATGGATGTCTATAGATTTTAGACCATTGCGGGAAATTCTCGACATGAGGGTGTAGCTCGAGAGTTTTTGGAGCTATAAAAATCGTTACTCGTCGAAATGGTCTTCAACACCCTCTTCGGCTATGAATTTTTTTAAAAATTGATTAATTTTTTTATTTTTATTTATTTTATTTTATTTTATTTTTTATTTCTGGAAACGTTTACCAATGTTCGGAATAGTTATTTATCACGAATTAATAATTTTTTATTTAATTGGATATTCGAATTCTCGGATTTTATATGCCTTGCAACGTAAAACAATACATTTTGAAGGGGGTTAGAATTTTTTTCCATGGGCGATTACAATATTGGTAATAATTGAATAATAAACCAAAATGAGAGAATACTATGGAATTTGCGTTTCTTTGATTATGGAATTTGAGTCTAATAATTTAAATCTAATGTTATCGCTTCTTCCTGAGTAATATATTATGCTATATATTTATGATGTACCCTTATATTTGTTGTTTTGTTGGTTTTCTCACTCATTCCTATAAAAAATTCGCCGTATGATCGCAATGAGAAACATCACATTCCGAAGGAAACTACTCGTTCTTTCGATTTTCCGTTACTCCGCTTTTCAAGTTTCAATTCTCAGGTTGTTTTTCAGAAATTAGTTTCTGTAGTTAAATTTATAGAAAACATAATTATAAACTAAATTTAAAATAAACATAATATAACATAATAAACATAATATAAACTAAATATAAAATAAATGTATCAATAATACTGAATATTCTAGATGTTCATTTTTTAACCCACTTTTGATCGAAACCTTTACGTCAAATTCGATTGAACTCGGACCTCTTCCTTTCTTGCTGTCAACTATTTACGACCGCCGCCGGTTTACTTAACCTCATAACCCGAATGACGAGAGGGTGAATCTAGATTCAGCTTTTCTCAAACCTATAGAACGCTAAGTTTGTCCGAAGTGCTCAAATCCTGAAATAATGATCTCTCCATTATTCGTCCTCCTTTCGTTGTTTGCCGAAGAAAACGCTGACTCCGTTGGAGGTAATTTACTTTTGGAAGTGGCCTGTTCCAGAGACTGAGACGGTAGAAGGGCAACTCAGCCGACACTTCAAATTGATCGGTCTGAGAGATTGAAGGAAAAAGCCTTAAGCCAGAAATCACCTTCCGAAGGCACCTGGCTTCCCCTAGTCCTCTCGGCCAACTTCAGCTTACGTTTTGACCTTTAGGTTCCTTGTAATGGACCTCGCAGTCTTTTATGCGCAGATCGACTCCAATATGTTCGTTTCGAATTTTTTTGAAAATTGTTTTCAACGAGTGATCCTAATTGCGGTTTGTTGTATCGCTCTTTTTTTCCTTTTCGTCTCCAACTCAGTTTTGTATCTTATTTTTCCTCAATAGTACCCAAAGGATCACTATGTTTTGGTGCCTCCAGTGCTTTTCTCCTATACATGAAACTACACGACCAGGAGAGAAGTGTTATACGATTGGTTGAGGAACTTTGCTGGTGGAAAATAACGCTACGAATGATTGTGCAGTGATTTATTATTCCTAGGTTTCAATAATGATGTAAGAAGACCATCCATTTATGGTAATTCCACTAAACAACAGATTGATTGCTATGAGGGAAAACTCCGTACAGTAATTTTAATTATTCTCATTTTTCTTCTTTTTTTAATTTAAATTATTTGCTTGACAAAATCTATAGAAATTGATATCAAATACACCTTTTTCTGGAAAGAGTTGGAAAATACGAATTTTCTCACCCTCAAAACCGTCTCAAAATAGCCTTAAACATAGAATTCAGTTAATGAATTGATGTGTGGTCATACGATGATTGATTTTGGTGAAAATTTCAAGAATTTAGCTCTTATACTTTCCTCAGAAAAGAGTTGATGGGTGACGAACCGAATTTGACCGAAACGAACTAAAAAACAACACGGACATTTTAAACTTAAAAAATCGCATTTTGAGGGGGCTAGAGAAAAAAAACCCTATCATGGGCGATTACTATTAATGAAACTATACCAGCCAATTGGTTCGTTTAGGTTTGAATAATAAACCAAAAATAGAGATTCGGTGTTTGAAATTCTAGGCCTTCGGCTGTAAAAATACCTCAAACGTAGACAAATAAATACACTTTTATAGGCTTTAAAAATTAGTTAGAAAAATCGATACATAAAAACTTTGAACCTTTATATCTTGGAAGTACTGTGTGTTAACCGAAATCCGGCAATGGCTAATTTTCCACATTCCCCGGGAGAACAATTCCTGAAAATTTCCTCGAGTTTCATTCATTTTTCGCGATATTATAGAAGTTAAAACGCTATTTATTTGAAAGGTTTTGCTCGATTCGGAGATAAGAATTGATTTTGACAATTCAGAAGTGGACGTTATTAAAATGCCTAAATTCTCAAAAATACGAATATTTAATTATTTCTCATTCGACATCTTATTGTTTCCAATATTAATAATTTCATACGCAATTGCCAAATTACGTTATAAATGGACGATGAGGAAAACTTTGATAACGGTCTCACTTGAGGTTGGAATGCTCTCTTTCAATGGTCTCTAATGCAATTGACTAATTGTCTCTCCCGACTCGGTAGTAATTTATATGGTCAGCGTTCAGTCATAGGTCAGTCTCCGGAACTTCAGTCGCACACGGTGGTCTCTTCTTGGCGGTAGTGTTCCTTTTGATATTACGATGACTGTTTTTTAACTG
Organism: Tupiocoris notatus; assembly: GCA_037159825.1. Lineage (NCBI taxonomy): Eukaryota > Metazoa > Arthropoda > Insecta > Hemiptera > Miridae > Tupiocoris > Tupiocoris notatus. The sequence continues at coordinate 490,399 of JASJUZ010000671.1, read as the reverse complement.
AGCTAAATGAGTGAGTATTGCTTGTTTTTATTTTCCCGTGAAAACTGGAAGTATGCTCTAATTTCCGTATACTCCTTCGTTATTATTCTTCAGAATTAAAAACTTTGTCAAATGTTCAGATTTTTCTCCCGCGAAAATTCTCCGGCTCTATCCAATCGTCTGCTGAATTTTCCCGCATTATTTTCCCGCCCTTCCTCGGAGACTTGTTTATTTCGTTCAGACGACTTTCAGAAGATTTTTCATACGCCTTAGATTGTCTTCAGAGAAAAAGTCAATTCTCAGTATAATAATCGTCATCCCGGCACGGAAAATTCAATTCAATTTAGTTTCATGCCTTGGAGTTGGGAAAGTTCTCTATAATGAGCAATGATAAAAATCATATTTCTTTATTTCAAGGAAATAATCGTAAGAAATTGAAGAAAAAAATCGTCATTTCGATTTTAGCTCAATTTTGCAAATCAAATTCGGCAGAGAAATTCAAATGTCCACGCGAGCGAGTTCGCCTCAATTTAGACACCTCAAGGTCTTTGAAGATCGACAGTTAAACGATATTGGCTGTCTTATTTCGCTTAGCAAAATACTATGCCAAGTGTGGTGTAACATTTTCCGGCTTAGCCATCACGAAATGGACAACGGCCAAGGAGGCGAGTATTAGTTGTTTGTGTTTCCAACGGGGAATAACAACTGTGAGCATATGGTGTAGAAATATTGAAAGATTGAAAAGCCATCTTTTTAAATTTGAAATATAATAATTTATTCGTATAACTCACTAAATTAAATTTTACGATGGATTCAGTTTGGCCGTGCCCAGTACATACAATAAATAATTTTATTCTAGTGGTAAAATACATGGAATCATTGTATTTAATTAATAATAAAAAGATTTTAGATCAGTATCACTCTCAAAGTACGTGTAAAATGAATGATTAACTGAATTTTTTCTTTCTTTTCAAACAAAACATAAATATCACCTACCAGTTGAATTGCAGAATAATCCGTTTCCCTAATGGGCAATGGAAACTAGTCGGCGGCTGGAAATTTGGTTCAGCTTCATAAATACTATATATTGATACGACAATATTATTTATATGTACTAATGTTTTGGCTAACTCGAATTCCTTGGTGATATATTCCCCTATTGCTAAAGTAAAATTAATTATCTATTATATTCCCATACTGTCTTCTAAACCACTTTACTCCTAGGGCTAATGTCGTTTTTCACAAGAAGGGTTGCGATGAAAGCGCGGTCACCCAGAATGTCGTTTATTGGCTATTGTTAACGAAAAGGTCTATCCACGATCATGCCGCTCTCGATGGGAGTTTGGAGCCGTTGTAAAGCACAGAGGAGAGCGCTAGCTTATAATGGTGATAAAATGAAAGCGCAGCGACGTAAGAAAACGGCGAAAATTATGGAATATCGAAGGTTGACCGTAAACTTTGGTTGATCCAAAACGAAGTTGTAATCCATTATAATGAGAATTGATAGAATAAAAACATTTCTTATAATTCTTGAAGATGTTATTTTTTTCATAGTTAATATATTTCTCCTGTAATCATCATATTAATCAACATTTATAACGTGATTTGTAAGAACTTGAATGTTTTTTTCTTAAATTTTAATTTTCCATTTTTCTATTACAGGTAAGCGAAATATCACGAAGTACTAAGGTTGTAGAATGCGATGAGTAAGTACCTAACTCAAAAGAGGCAATTTTCTTAATTTTAAACCGCTGTTAACAATTCTCTACTATTATAAGTCAACGAACAATGCTCATTCTTAGCAAAACTGTACATGGTTTTATTTTTGGTCCTGAAAAAGGTGGATTTTCATAGACTGTGCTCTCCGAAACTTACCTAGTTCGCTAATTTAAAAAAATTATGCAATCGCAAAAAAGTCCTGTAGAAATTTTTAGAATTTTTATGGTCGATTATCTCGTCGAACTTTTTTTTTTAGCGTAGATTACAACATTTTATTGAGGTAGTATACAATCGTTTTCAAGTGTCAAAATGAGGGAGTAATTAACGTTTTTATAGAGTTGTGTTATAGACCCCATTGCTTGAACGAAAACTTGTTTTCCGTTGTGTGTGGTTCTAAACTGTTCGAACATGAATCTAATTTGTAGGCTCAAAGTTCTGTAAGAATGAATAACCAAAACTATATACTTTAAGGCCGTTTTTTTTTTATTTTAATGTTGCGCTGTTATATTGAAACACGTTCGTTATTCATTTTATTTTTATTTTTAATGTTTCTTAGTGTAAAATATTATCAAAGTTGGTTTTATTTTTATTCTATACGATGATCATTCATCCTTCGGTTACTTTTTGGCGTTTCATTCCAGGGGAATTCTCCGAGTTAGACATAGCCAGTTTTAAAGCGATATAAGGTCACTCTTCAGACAATCTCTGTCCTAATGACGTTCCAGAATCGAATACCAACCGGTAGATAACAGCTGGAGCTGCGAATGCCAGGTTAGGTTGGCCACACTGTATCCCCCCGTCTTCCACTTCTATCTTGTCCAGCTTATGCTTGCAGTGCAACTCGTGAAACATTGTTTTGTTGGCATTTTGCTTTGATACGCAGTTCGATTGCGGCGTTAACGCGAGTGATTCGTGTGTGATTCTTCGCCGAAATAATACCTCGTCGTGTATTCGATCTCGTTTCGAATTCGGTCGGGATTTTTACTCGGAATCGTACGTCCGTTCAGCTGTCAAGGTCCCCGGCTCAACAAGTTGCTCAAGACGAGCTTTGCGCCACAGGGCCGCTCCTAAGTGGACTTGCAGTTCGTGTTCGTAGTTTGGTTTTTATTTGTTGAATACCGCCAATCCGATTCAACTCGACTTGGCCGATTGATAATTGCGACAACTCATTTTCGCCATTTACACAAAATTATTTGTTTTAGCGGGATCCTTCTTGCCCATTTTTAGGTCACCTTAAATTTATAATTGAGTGTAACCATGAGAATATCGTGGATAATGCTTTGGAAAATGAGCAAAATCGCCGAAAAGCGAGCTCCGTTATTTTCGGTTAATGCGAACGAAGTCGCCTATAAACGGGTTACTTATTGAAAAAATTCGACATGAATGTGAAAAAAATTCAGTGGTTACTGAAAGCTTGGAAATTTATTTATTTACTTACTACGAAATTTTATTATAGCTTGCTTCTGTTAATATTGAGCATTGAAAATGCTTAGTTTCTATTCCACACACATTTTGTTAGTAAGGGAAAACGATTGCTTGTCTTCATTTGAAAATAAGTCGCTATAATGAGGATTATTTTAGTAAAACAGACCAAAAGTTGACATATAGTACAATCTTTTGGTTTATTGGTCAGTAGTAAAACATTTTAATCACTCACAAAAAACATAATACTAACCCCCTCAAATGTTTATTTTTTACGTTTTATGGCATGTAAAAACCAAATATCCGATTAAAAAATCTGTCTATCCGCCATCAACACATATCTGAGAAAACTATAATAAATGGCTAAATTCTTGACATTTTCACCATAAATCATTCTGACAATACCTCTTTTTTTAGCCAATCCGCTATCTCTAACCCCTACCAATTTACGAGTATTTTTGGTTAAGAGGTTTCAAGGCGGGGAAAATTAGCTTTTCCTAGGTTTTTGAAACATGGGTGTGTTCGATATCAAGTTATAAACATTTTTGACGCTGAATCGAATGAGATCATAACGGAGTCGATAGTTTTAATAGTTCTCGCGTTATCGCAGCTTCTATGTGCACTGTTTGAGATTTTGGGATATTTGTCATAATGATATAACGTTCACAAATGTTCGGAATACTTTCTTCAGTCAATTTTTGAATCACATGACTCAATACCATTAATCATTCTAATTCGAGTCGTGAAGGTATTTATCGCCCTTCTAAAGTGAGATTTGCGCTAACTCCTTGACGTTATAATTTCTTTTAAAAAAAATCCTTTTTTGCATTTTTAATCTTGACTGAGCTGGAATTGATTTTCCTTTACTTTCTTCATGATAATAATAAAAAGTCAGCGCGTTACAAAGTGATAAATGAAAGTCCTCAATATGCTAACTTCCTAATGCTACTCTTTACACTAAACGTAATCAAATTTTATCGCTTTACAATCGGTAATTTAATCTTCAGAAAAACAGGCGTGTAACCGACGGTGTTTTTGTTTTTTGTTTCCTTTTTTGTATTTTATGTTCTTGAGCGTGATTAATTTTATCCAATAATCACGAGCCAATGTGTTACAAAATATTTGCTCACTCTTAAATTTCAGCTCGTTGGTCGTACGGTTATATATTGCGGTTAATTTATTTTTACCGAGCCATCGTTTCTTCGAATTTCGTAACAGTGAGCGATAATTATTTTTATCTTTTCTGCGCAGGCCGCGACGACTAGTTTCCAGGGAATGTCCGGGAAATTACTAGAGGTGAAAAACATGCACGTAGTCGCATTTATATGCGTTATTCCCATGCGAGGAAACATTGACAAATTATTATGTTTAAGTGTACAGAGATGATTGAATCGCTAAATGCTCAACCTTAAATTATTGAGTTGTACGTCATCAGCAGCTTTAGCTCAGACGTTCCTTTTAGGCGGTATTGCGATGACAAAAATTGATTCACTCCCTTTTTAATTTTAGTTTTGATGATAAAGTTGCGTTGCGTCTCGTTAACTTTTAATTAGACACTGGTACATTTTTTGTGAGTGTAAAAAAATATATAAAAAAGCGCCAGAGAGAGAAGTGATTTAGAAATTAAGTCTAAATAGAGAACAAGCCAACTGGTAATATGTATTCAGTTTTACTCTAACTTCAATCAACATTCCAATGAGCTTTTCGAAATTTATCTGTTGCTAAACCTCTAGTTAGCATACTGAAGCCGTCTGCGGTTTTTCATGAAGAATCGCTTAACGCTCTTTTGCTCGGTACTCACTTTGGGACAATTCATCTCAACAAAACTTAATTTTTCTCCTATTTATAACTATAAATCCCATTGTAATTTTCCCTTTTGAAGAACTCCGTTATCACATTGAGGAGCTTTTATGAAATGAATCCTGCTGTTAAAGTTCGCTGAATTTGGACCAAGGGCCTGATTTTTTCAACTACTTTTCAACTTTTCACTCTCCACTTTGCACTTTTCAAGCTGGTTTTTTTTTAGCCGAACTATTTAATAGCAGAGTTGAAAAATAAAAAGTGCTTAGAACGGTCTCAATGGCTTTTTGAGAAGCGTTTCTCTCCATCTTTCCATCTTCACTTGGAAAAAAAAACACCCCAATTTCTTATTTTTCTTTCTACTACAAAAAAAAAGTGAAAGAAGAAAAATTGCAAATTATAGTGCAGTGATTTATTATTCCTTTGCTTCGATAAATTATAACTTTTATAACAAAATACCACCCTTTTTGGGAACATGCTGAACATTTCTATAATATTTCAAACCCTCAAAAAAGGACTCGCTCCTTTGAAATTAAAGATTCAAATTTGAAAAGTGGAACTGAGAAGAGAAGAAAGGCTTTGCAAAATATTTTGCTGAGTTGAAAAGTAAACACGTCCACTTATCAAAAAATCATTGTTCAAAAAACAATCCTCACTACTTTGCAAAAACCTCTCCTCACTTTCAATCTGCAAGTCCGCACTTTTAAGAGCTTATTGTTAAAAAAAAAAAAAACTGCGAAGTTTATGAGCGGTGTGAAGAATAAAAAGTAGAACAGTAAAAAAAGAAAAGAGAACATTTTTCCGCGTTTTTAAAAACGTTATTCTCCGTTGTGTTGAAGTTGCAAATGTTGCAGCGATGGCGCCGTTTCCGTTAAATCTTGATCTTGATTTCTGTTTTTAAGGTCGCTCTTCCTCTGTTTCCTCCGCTTTGTGCCTCGTTCTCTTCCGCTTACTTTGCAAAGGCCGCAGAAGGAAATGACTTGGATCCTGTCGACAGACCTGGGAACCGAATCGAATATTTTCCATCCTATTCCTTACACTGAAACTTTGAGAATGTGCATTACTATCTTTCAGGTGGTGTCACATGAAAAAGCGCGGCTTGAATATTTTCCCATTTATTTACAAAACGTGTGCTGTCTGTAACTACATTTCTTCATTATGAAGTATTCGCAGTTTCCATTAGTGATGCAAGCGCTCAGTCATTTTCAATACGTCCAGAAAGATACACGTTGAGCAGCTCTGCAGGATTAGATTATGAAATGACTATAAATCCTGTTCCGGTCCATTGTATTCGACTTGGAGGCAAATATGACTCGAACGAACTTTATTTGATTACGATATTGGAAGTTGGAACGATATCGGACATGAGATGACTATTAATTCTACCGTTGAAAAAAAAATGACAGGTTTCATGTTCTGGAAATTTTACAAATCGTGCATTTGTGGAACTGAAATCTATATAATCTACAAATACATTTTCATACTTAAAGGTGGATAGTTCTATCGGTGCTAATGTTAATAATAGTTTTGATGGCAGATAATCAAGCTTTTGCAAAATGAAATTATGCCAATCTCTATCGAAATTTACTTATCTATAAAATCATTCTATATTCGTCATAATATTTGTTTAACACAAGGTATTCTTTCCATTTTTTTTTAAACTTGTCGGAAAGCTCTAAAAACAGTCTCTTCAGCTGTAACCGTTTATTTTAACTTAAATTAAGTAATGTGGGAAAACAAAAGTATTTTATATACAAATAGTTTTATAGGATTTCGCCCTTAGTGATCATATTTGTACCATTTATGTTTGTTGGTACACCACAAGAGTTTGGTTTAGCTACTGTAACAAGTGAATGGTCTTTCGAAATCATGATGGAAGAAAAGGAATAATGAACCCCTGTAGAAGATTTTGCAGCATTTTCCTCTTAAACTGGTGCACTTATCCTAGAGCTTGTAAATTAATTCATGCTTCTTGAAGTAATCGTGCTGTAATATCCGAAGAGTCTTGAGAACGTCAGTCTCAATAGTTGTCGCTAGCTTTTCTCTCAAGTGCACTTCGAGATGCGATTTCAGTTGCATAAATCGCGTTGTCATGGTGCCAAGAGCAACCTTGGCCTCATTGTGGCTTGCGAATTTTAACGGGTGTGCGTATTTGAAATGTCGCTTCGCCTTATCGTATCATTGCTCGGTCTTTTATGTTTACCTGTGGTTACCTTGTATTTTTATGCTATCTTGACAAGGGCCTCGATTTCGCTTGTCGGAGCAATATTTGAGAGGGAATTGAAAACCTGAAATGGCTGTACTTGGGCGACATCAAGTTCTGATGCCATGTAGTCAGCCGATTTTTCATTGTGACCCGTTCAATTGGACGGTGAAGCTGGAAAAATGATAAAACATCTGAAATATTCAGATTTCGATGCTCTTGCTATCGAAAACCCGTACGTTTTTGTACTGATTTAATTTGGTTCTTTCACGCAGTCCGCATTGACTAGACGCACGTTTGAATGCATAGTTTTTACGCTATCGGGCGTTATTTAATTCGCAATTCATCGAGCGAGGAAGGATCGCTTTATTGATAGTTCGTATTTGAGGCCTTGGGCTATTTTCACCGGCCTTTGAGGGCAACATGCGATGAGCTCCTTTGCCGCAATGTTTTTGTTGTCGGTTTTGCAGGTTTATTTCCGTCTTGGAGTCCGCTCAATAAAAGGAGGCGCTCCCACCTTCCGACGGCTCTGACAACGCCCCTTTTGCCTAATTCCCTCGTTTTTCTTTCTCTTAAGCGAACAATAACGAAGTGAACTTGTAACTATTAGGAAGAATATGAACGAGCCTGGGCTAAGCATGAAAATTGTATTGTTTGCTTCGGATGCAAAGGAATGCCGTACGTTTAGAAGTCTTCTCGTCTCCTGACGTCTCATACGATCCCTCTTCGTCCTTGTTTCCGTTTTGTCTGAATGAGAGTAATTAGCTCGTAGCCGAGTTAAATAATCCTCGTTTTCAAAGTGTATCGCTGTTACACCTTGTAAACATTGTTCTCTCTCGTCCTTACTATTTCATGGAGCTCCTATGGGTTTCTCTATCCTTTCGCCTTGATTTCCCTCGAGTTTTCTCTCGCCTTTCAACCCGAGTTTCTATTCACATTCAAAACCTATAAATTCTCCATACACCTGTCATCGATTTCGATATAATTTTTATCAAGAAACATCTTCGCCCTTAGCTACAGGCCGATAGGTAATTGATTTTTATTGGAAAACCCTACAAATAGTTGTACAGTGGTTTGTTATTTCTTTAAGGATTTGAAAATACCATCCAAATTTTATTATGGTACCTAACCAAAACTCAAGTTTCCATCTAACAAACCATCTAAGGGCAAACTCGCTGGCAAAAATCGCAGTTTTATTTTTCTTAACTAGTTACTTAATTTTCGGTCAAATCAACCGCCTAACGGTATAAGTGAAGGGAGTGTTTAACGAGCATTGCGACGAGTGTAGAACGGTTGTTATATCTCAACCAATGATTGAGGAATACCATGTGGTCAAATTTCTCAAAACCTCAAAAAAAAAAAAGGACATAAAATCTGTGATAGCTTGAGAACTATTGCAGCTATCGACCTCACTCGAAACAGCGTCCAAAAATCTATAAAAATATATAGTAAATACACTTTAGTCTGAAAACGTTGGAAAAAAAACGAATTTTTTCCTAGATTTATTTTTTGTGAACATTTCAAGAATTTAGCTCTTATAGTTTCGCCAGAAAAGTGTAGTCGGTGGACGTATATAATTATCTTCATTTGATAATCGGATTCTACATACCTTGAAACGTAATACATCAAATTTTGAGGGGCGTTAGAAAAATGTTTTTGTTGGGCGATTACAATGGTACAGCGACATTTTGTCAGTCTTTCAAGTATAAATCAAAATGTTGAGGTAAGATTATTTGTAAGTGGAAGAATCATGATTAAATATTGCTAAAGATTATTAATAGAATTCGCATCGAATTCTCTGACTGATCTATATTTTGGGCCTGACATTGTTTCCATTTTCACCTCCTCAGCACTTCATAATTCTAACAATATTGTCGCTGCTGAATCGTTTTCCAAATAGAACGTCCGTTAGATCTCGACGATAGCTTAGTTCACAACAACGCAATAAATTTCCTTCTCCAAACATCCGGGAAAGGAGGCATCAGCCGTTTTTTTGACGTGCAAGTGGGTAAAAAAAGCATTGGCCAAGTTTTGAGGTCGGTCCGTTTTATTTTTTTTTTCCGCCAGTCGAAGGGAAATGAGAACTTTTCCCCTTCGTCCTCGGATAACTTGTAATACTATCTTCTCGGCCTAGGTTGAATACTTATTCAACCTTTTCGTTTTCCATTTGAGTATTGTCGCGATGTAAACCGCCGAACAAAGGTTACTTTTGCTTTAAGAAAATGTCCCCTTTTCTACCATAATGGCGGTGTATCACTGAGATTTCAGACGCTGCTATATAACAATGGTGAAATTCTTGTAAAAATGTTGGCAATCTCATCGCCTCATTATTCAAGATGCAATAATAATTATTTTTATGTTTATATGCCACCTACGAGGTCAATAGAAAAAACTCTCAAGAGTAAAGAGATAGAAATATTCATTATTTTATTAAATACTTGAAAATCGGACAACGATAAGATCTCCAGAAACACTATTCGCTCCTTCGTTTTCCGACTGCGTACAGTTTTCATAATACTGAACCGGTCGTTTTAACTGGCTTCAATTCGTTCGGATCAAATCGGTCAGTCGTTGATTGGAAGCTGATCGCAGAGACGATATCGTTGACCGAGGAAGTGATGAACAACGATCAATCGGTCCAAGGACTCAGCTAATTGATTCTCTTGGAAACAAGTCATGTCTATCGGATTTTTCCAGCCGATTGGCTCGCAGGAATCGAAAAAATCACAATGTAGCACCAAGAGGATTTTGAATTAGTTGTTTTGTTTTTTTTTTTTTCATTAAAAAAAATGCCTTCTCAACTGTTTTCCTCCGTTCTTTGACTGTTGTGAATTTCTCCCAGCTGCTATTTAATTGTCACGTATTATTCTACTTTAGTCCAATGTTAATTGCTGTAGCTAGCTGCTCACTATTTCGGATGCATTTTCCAAGGAAATTTCGTCCCTCGATGGTTTGAACTAGGCGAGGAAAAAATCCCTTTCATCCTGAAATATTCAAAAGTCACCTCAGCTCCGATGCCTTCCTCGCACAATTTCCCAGTCTTCTTTCCTCCTCGGGGGAAAAGTGCTTTAATCCGTTTTATGAATATTTATCAGATTCCTTGGTAATAATATTATGCGTTCAGGCAATACCTAGCGGCAGAGTCGGTCAACTGGATTTTTCTTGCTTTTCCAACTTATTCCACGCTTTCCTTAAAATGTACAGTAGCAACGCTTACGGAAGTCGATTTTTCAAGGCTGCCGCCTCAGCGGAATGCTCGAGGCGTAGGATTAGCTCTACTTACGTATTCCTTCTCTTGTTTCGAATATGGAAAAACGATTCTGGGCCAGCACCTTGTACCGTAACGCTCTAATAATTTAGCTTGCATAGGTGTGCCCTTTTCAAGACTATTTTAAGGGTTGCTTCGTACTAATAAGAGATACGTTACCATTTTTACTGGTTCTTTCGATTTACAACTTTTTTCGCTGCAGGCATTTTTGCAGTGTCATCATGATACGTATGTACGGCGAAGCTATTCCCTGTCGATTGCATTTTTATGCATCTGCGCTCTAATTGTTCGCGAGAGAGGTGAAAAACTCATCAAAGTGACTTTGACGAGCGAATTTTCGATGATTATTCTAGATGGGACTGTTTGTACAATAATATTGCGAATTTGGAAAGGCGTTTATAGTCTCATAAATGCTCGACTGATTTATCATCGTTACGTAGATGTATTCAAAGCTTTTTTCCAAAACAAAAAATCACCATGAGAACTAAGATGAATCGAGAATAAAAATGGAAAGTATATAGATTTCCGGACGCCACACCGAATGAAACCATTATATTTATGGTCAACAGCTTTAATACGTAGTTCTCTAGTTATCGCAGATTTTATGCGGAATTTTCGAGATTTTGATTGATTTGGCAAGATAGTATAACTCTATCATTTTTGAAGCTGTAAAAATTATTCCATAGTCGTTAAACACTCCATTCTACTGTACCGTTTATGAATAATTTAACTTTTAATGTGAAAGTTAAGAAAAATAAAAATTGTTAAAATTACTGTTAAAAAATATGTTGTTTAATCGAAACTTTCATACATGTTCCGAGAAATCACTGATACTACTGGATGTTCTTTTTGAATCAATTGAAGCTAAGTAGTAGTAAACGACTTTACAAAAATTTCCAGCGTTTTCTGGTTCAGTGACTGAATCGGTGACTTTATAAAAGATAGCAACGAACACCTCACCATGACTCATATAAATTATATCAAAGGCGACACTGTTCTTTCTATCTTTAGATAAGTCTGTCGAAGCTTTTTATCTCTGCTTCTGCGAAACGCGAGCATTTTTTCCGAGTATCAGTCGCTATATTTTCCTCTTGCTCAAGTAAATTCACCTATTGAAATGAAAATATCTATGAAAAAGTTCGATCAGTCTTAAAGATGAGGGAAAAGTGGTCTATTAAGTGGTGAAAAATGGTCGTTCTTGACAGGAGAGTCTACAGAGATTGTGAGTTTCATGTATGAGGCATTTCTTCGACGTAGAATTATTGTTCTTTCATTTTAGACGACGTAAAACGCCCCGGAAGATGACTTCTACGCTCTTGTTCTGATTCTGAAAATTCGAAATTCTTTTTTGTGCTCTCCAATGAAAGTATTTAGGCAATTCTTCCATTCCATTCCCGTCTTCGGTAATCTTATTTCACGAAACGCCTGTTACCGATTGATTCTTTTACCTTCAATGTGTGCGAAGTTCACTAAATATCTCAACATTGTGATAAGTGATCGAATTCATCGTTCGTTATGTCCTCGTTCCGGATCCGCAATAAAATTGGTGATTTTTCCCCCTCCTGAAAAACAATTTGGACGAAAGACGGCACCAAAAGAAACGCGGCGGATACGATTTGCTGGAGCGAAGACCGAATCTCGTCTGTCTAATAGAGCCAATTTCTGTTCAATGAAGTTGAGTCGTCTTCCTCACAAATGAGGTAATACCCTTCGAGCTCTTCCATTTCGTTGCGAAAATCATTCAGCCCTGCCTACCTAGGCCATTACTGGATACCCATCAACCTGATAGTACCCGACATGTGTTACTGGCAATCGTGTCCTGTGATCCGGATCCTAATTTGGGATCTGTTTGCACTCAGGGTGACATCATTTGGGAAATATTGATCGAGACGGTTTGCTGCTGAGGGTTGAGCGCGTGCCATCTTAGCGAACCGATTTTGAAACGTCCTCTATTTGAATGCTGTTCCTCGATTTCCGTCTGTATGGCCCAATTATTTTCACGCTCGTAACCTCCGTGATATCTTACATCCCAACAGGTGCTGTATTAAGTCTTTTCCTGCACTAGATCGATGTCAATTTGCTTCCTCGTTTCCTTTAGTTCGAGAAAACGTTTAACAGACCGTCGAGCGAAATTTAATCAGTTTGTGAGCTAATCGTTTTATAATTGCCGCAATGCTTAGGCCAAACGTGGGATATGGGCGAGGCGAGGGTCGCGAAACTGTTCTAGAGCTTCTAATGATCCAAAATCTCCTAGGGGTTCTCATTTTACCTCAACTCCGCAAGTAAGAAACTTTCCCGGTTTCAAGTGTGTCATAATAATTAGTATCCTATTCTACTGTTGTTTAAAAAAAAAAAAAAAAACTTATCATTTTCACCAATGAAAAATGTTAGGATTTTTTGTCTGTCCTGGACAACAATTTTTTAACTAGTATTTTAAACATTTCATTAAATTGAATGTTGCCCTTTGGATCTCTTAGGCATTTTATAATTAATAATAAGTTTTATTCAATTCCTTCCCATTCGACGGAAGATTAAGAGTTTTTCACTCATAGAGCGCACTATTATTTAGCTCTTCTCCAGTTTTCCCCACACTTTGTACACTGCTTGAGCGAAAATGAGTTGTCTCAAGATCCTCCGTGTCAGATTATTGAAATTTACTATTATCACTAATTCCCCTGCAGCGGTTTTATGAAGAAAAGACGTCGCGATGGAGTGTGAACTGCCGATTATGTTGCAAGATTTAAAATTTAATAACAATAATGAGCCGAGTGTTCACATCATATGCGAGAAAGAAATCAACGATTTCGTCGTCATTTACTATGCCAAAGGTAATGTATTTTCCCTTTTATTTAGGTGATTATTGTTCCCTTGCGAATTATTAATTTTTGTCTAATTTAATTGTATCACTCGAGGTCGAGGCACGATCTTGAACCAGCTCTATTATTCTTGAGTTATCAACCTCATCCTAACTATTCATAGATTGTTGTCTATTTCAGCCTCTACGGACACTAAATTAAGCTAGTAGCCCTTTTTGACGCACTTCATCCTATTTTTATCTATTTCTATAATTCGAAGTTGGACTTTTAACAGTTAAAAAATATTAGAAAAACTTATGACAACTCAATATTATCTTGGAAAAGCTGAGCGGAAAACGTGTCTTCGAAGAAACGTCGCAGGATGAGAAGGAGCGGAAAATTCCATTAAGCCTCGGCGAGTCTGATTCAAATTCAAATGTACCGTTTAATTAAAATGCAAAGTTTCGCGAGTTGTCACGGCAGCGTTGACAAAGACGCTCTCGCCAGTTATATTCTGTTATTCAAAGGACTTTTGAAAGGGCAAGTTTCTTCGCTTTGAATAAGCGAAGTTATCTTTGGACTGTCATAACGACGTTTCAAGTCGGATTGCAACTCTTACACATTTTTCTTTGTCTCCGAAAAGCTTACGTGTCTGTAGTACACTTGTATCCACCAGAAGCTGCGAACTAATGCTATATTATGATGATTCCATTTTACCTCTACGTCTTGATCAACTTTACTGAATTTATAGACAAAAATGTTATTGTCATTTCGAGTGAAAAATCAAACGAGTAATTATTTTTTCACCCTGAACTCGAGCGAATAAATAGGATGATCCATCTTCTTGAACGCTGTATATTAAGGGCAATGTGTCTAATCACCGAAAGTGCTCATATTCAAAATGGAGATGAATGAACCGTCTTGTTCCTCCACTGTTCGAACGAGCTCTTGTCCCTGTTATCATCTTACCTTTCTCTTTCCTTGTTTGACTTTAATTTCACATTGCCTTCACCTCACTCACTTTACTTTTACCTTCCACGCAACGCTCACATTTCTTTTCACTTTCGCCTTCACTTTTACCTCAGTCACTTCACCTCACTTCACTTAATTCACATTTTACTTCACTATCTCCTTTCACTTCACTTCCACCATTCACTTTAACTCTTCCTTTCACTTCACTTCCATTTTTCACCTCACTTTCTATAATTTAACCCTTCACTTACCTAATTTCTTCCGCTTTACACATCAATGGTTTAAATCTACGTTTCTTTTTCCTGTAAATAAATTAATTTTAGTCGTAGCGTATTATAGCCATGCGCCATCATTAGAAATAGGGTCTTTCAAGTGATACTCAAGTTCAACTTCTCTGTGACTCCTGATCTCAGGCTAGGGTTAATCCCAAGACGTCTCCATCGAGGAAGAATCTAATCAATCTCCTTATGCAAATCTATATCTTCTTCTTCGCCGTGACATTGATACGCGAGCAAAAGCGCTCGAGTGCCGGGTAATGAAGTAATATACATGCATGAGATGAAAATATAGTGAGGAAATGGAGTTGTCGGACGGAAGCGTATAGTCTTAGCGTTCTGTCAAAGGGAAGGAAAGATGGGGTTATCAAGCCGCAGGAAAGGAGGAGAAATTATTATTTTTAGTCACGACCTCCTCTCCCGCAGATGGAATTTTCTAGCCATGGATACCTTACTCGTTAAAATAATTGACGATATTCGGCTCGTATGAAATGGATAAATTTTTGCTTGACAATTGAAAATTTTGCCTAATGAAATTACTCTTGCTCTTAGATACTTGCATAGATTAATTCTGGAGGAGACAATTTACTGGCAACTCATTCTTCAAGCTCTATGATCACAGCTCTCCGAGAATTTTCGCCCTAAAGGCATTCTCGTACTTTATTTCCTCGCCATCAGATTTCTGGCCAACCACTAGTAAAAAATCTGATTTTAAGCCGCCTATTTTATCTACGCTGTGACACCTACCTACAGGACCTATTTTAAAAAAAAAAAAAAAAAAAACTTTGATACAGAAGATGTTTCCTGATCCGAATTTTATCTACTTACTACACATTATCACTATAAATTCATTACCTACTGTATTTCTCGTTACTCTGCTTTATTGCATGGCTTCATCTTATTTGATTATTTGCTGTAAAACTTCCAAGTGCTGAAAATGCTGCTGAAGTTGACGTTTATTACTTTGAAAACGAAATCGAGGGATGATCACTTCGCTTAAGAGCTCGACAGCCGAAACGCACCCGACGGATGGATCGATGAACGGCTCGCGGGCGGGATGATAGTACGGCTGACCTTTCGGAAAGGGGGTGCGGCCTTGAGTTCCATATGGCCCTCGCCCCAGAGCTACCGAACACGAGGTTCCTGGGAAACCTCTGTCAGTCGCATATGACGTCATAACTTCACTGTCCAGGGTTCGCTGGGCAACACAATATACAGCCTTCATACAACAACCCTTGGGCTTTTCCATCCTTCGGGAAACGAAGCGCACAGCTGAATAACAAAATGTCCCCTTTTATCTCAGTTAATTCAATATGCTTTGAAAGCTAAATAGCTAAGTTTTTGATGATATCAAGTTCGTCCTAAAGATGAAAACATTTTTGTGCAGCAAAAACTGAAGAACAATAAATAATTTTTTTCTTTTTAATTATGGTAAATGAGAAAACGTTGCATTTCTTATCTATATTTCTTATATCTGTTATTATAAACTAAAATCATAACCAGCCATTCTATTCTTCGAAAACATAATTTTCCCCATTTTTAACTGTTGTAAATTATAAATTCCAACTGTTGGAATTACAGGTAGGTTAAGAATTGTGTGAGCGATCGTCAGCCTAAAATGATTTTCGGTAGAAATTCTAGCTCGGTGACAGTTCTAACAAAAATACAAATTCTAATAAATTTCTGAGAAAGTGTTGACGTGTGACGAAGGTGATATTTTTTCTCGATATTTGGGATTTTGGCGATATTTTAGCTTGCCTTGAAAAGAACAACAAAAGAAGAAAAACATCAAATCATTCAACACATGATGATTCACATCAATCATCTTTTTTTTTAAAGAAAAACATCAAATTTAAAGAGGGTGGTAAATCAAAAATTAAGTGGCCGTTTTGACTGACGATGGCTGAATTTCCATGGCTGAACTTGGATTACGGCTGAATTTCCAAATTATGCTTTCTTACAATCTTTAAATGCATAAAATCTGTTTTTTTTTTTTTTCTTTTTTTTTTTTTTTTTTTTTTTGGGTGAAAAAAAGGCAGGCAGTTTAATTTGCTGTCGCATCTTGCTTGCTCTTTTCATTTCCATCGTGTTCTGTTTCAACTTTCCGCCCTTGTCAACATTTTCAGTAGCCGGGCGATGCCAGAGGATGCAGGGTTTCCTGTCGCGTTGGAAAATATTATGAGCCTTTTGTGATGGTAATGTTCACGAAACCGTCCCATCACACCCTAAGCTTCCCTCGGCTCTTATCGGGGTTTTCTCGCCCGTAGTTCCTCACCGAGGCTTGATGTAAAGTCGGTCGGTAGCTCTGGGGGTTGGGTTGTGTTTGAAAAGCGCTTTACTTCACCCGTCCCACCTACGTCATCTCCTAACCTTGTGTATCTCGGGATTTTTCACGCTTTCTCTCTCTCTTTCTCTCCCTTCTGTCGAACCGATAAAGCGATTTCTCGCGAATGTGCCGCCATTCGTTTCTCTTTTGGGTTTTCCTCCTTTCGTAAAAAACGTATTTTCCAATAATTCCTCTCGCGATGCATTTTCATTCAAATTGTAGCCGGTTCGTATTGAATAAAAACGCAAATTAGGCGCCGGATTTTCAATTTGGAAATTCTTTAGAATTAATTCCTTATTGAAAAACCCCTGGTTAGCCAAAGGTTTTAGCTTTTTTCTTTTTTGCGACGGGTTTACGTTCAGAATCTCATATTTTCTTCTTCTTTCAGAATTTCGTATTTCTGAAAGCTTTTGCTCAATTCGTATTCATTTATTGCAGATACGGATGGCGAGAGTGGAAGTAGGGAGAGCCTGGTCGAGCGCAAGATGCAGCCCAGTATTCCCGTCGAAACCACCAAATACAAGGTAAGAGCAAGTTTCATAAAATATTAGAAGATTGCAATATCTTCCTCTCTGGTTTTAATATCTACATTGCCGATTACGAATTTAATTCTGGCAGCGATTAATTGTAAGCGCCGATGTGTGTTGCGGAAATTTGAGTTATACTATTTATTCCATGATTACTACTTCAATGATCGCCTAAATTATATTCCAAAGTGGAATTATGTTGAGTCGAAATTTACCTGCAAACCTATTTTTTTGCTCTGGATTTTATTAATGAAAAACGTGGTTTTTGAGTTTTTTCGGAAGTTTTTGTTTGAGTTGACGGGCTTTCCGCTGAATTTGTCCACGGTTCAATGGTAATCTTTTTCAAAAATGTAGTGAATAATGCTTGTTTGAAAATAGAATATTTTATATAAGTCAAGTTTCATTGTGCTATCGGAGAATTAATAAGATAGCATTGCTCGAACTAAATCCCTGCTAACGTGATCGCTAGTTTACCTTTAACAACGATTTGTCGTGCGGTAGCGCCTACTTAAAATCGATAAGGCGTTTTTTCCCGATAGGTTCGGTACAGTTTGTAATGATTTATTTCACATTTTCTACACGTTATTCGCAAGTTACTCCTTTATTAACGAGTTGATATTTCATACTTGTTCATATGAAATGAAAGGACGTAGGCATTTCGGCGAACATTATATTTCGGAAACATCTGCCTTATCTAGTTTCCTTTGCCTCCCAAAGAGCATACTGTTGATATTGAGTTTACCTTCGACTTTGCCATACCAGAAGGACGTGCGAATCCCATTCGTGTTTGTATGCGATCCGGCTATTTTCTTCGTCGTTTTATATTCTCCGAATCGAGATCTATTTTTTTTTTTTTTTTTTTTTTTTTTTATCGCGTCAGGAGCCCTGGTACGGTATTGTAGACTATATACGTTGCACACTCATGCTCTATGTTCGACGTAGTTCTTAGAAACTTGTTTTACAAAGGTGAATTCTCACAAGGTTAGAAAAAAAATTAGAAAAAAGAAATATATTCGTACAATTTTTGACTAGAGACAATTCTCTTGATATGGGTAATTCATATTATATGAATCTGATAAAATATTCGTGCCATGATGTTTCCACTGTAGCCCAAAAATATCCACTTTCTCAGATGCGAGTTTTTTACGTTTCCCATTCTTTCGACGTATTTTATCGCTATCCAAACATAATCGTCAAGTACATAGTCAAACAACGATAGAAATCTGTATCTTTGTAAGATAAAGGCAATTTATCGGTCCCCATTCCACCTCAGTAATTTCAATGGACGGTATTAAATTCGAAAAACATATATGATCTTCAGAGCCCTTAAAAATGTCAGAATTTATTTACATAGTGTTTAGAGGGATTTTTCATTCGCCTGTCCCATTCAAATCGAGCTAATTTATTTCTCAAGCAAAAAAAGTATTCTTTACTATTTCCCCTCGGGATTTCGAGAAAATCGTGGTTTAGCTACTCGACGTAGAAATAATTATAAACAATGTTATAGTCGAAAAAACGGCATTTCTTCGATCAGATGGTTTTAAACAAAGTTTTCCTATTCAATGGTTTTATTTCTTCACGTTTTCGAAGTTTGGATTTTATGGCAAATAATAGTTTTTGTGCATTGTATCTTCTAGGAGTTTCGGTTACTTTGTAAAATCGTATGGTCACCTCAATGCAATGAAACTCCAACATTTTTTTTTTTTTTTTTTGAAAAGGGAAATAAATTGTTGGTATGGGAATTAGTAGCATTTAATTAGAAACATGTAACTAGATATTTCAAACAATTACATTATATTATGTACTTTATTAAAAAAATTACCTTTAGATTCAGTCTCTTTACAGCAAGTTTTTTTCTCTGGAGAAACTGCTGATTTATTTTTGATATTAAAGTAGCTCCTCCATCTGCAGTAATTCAGCTACGAGGCCTCTCTGTTGATTAAGTCGCTTTCTTGCAATTTTTCAAATTACATTTTTTCGCTTTATTTTTTCACATTAGTTTTCATTTTTTTAAATTATATTAACCTAGAATTCGTCACCGACACTAAAAATTGCGTGACAATTTTATTTCAAAAATCTGAATACATCACACGTGACACTGGACTATTTCGCGTTCGTCTGCGCCTGCTAAATGCTAGGCGCTAAGAAGAATTCGAGGCTAATCGTTAGTTCGTATGCAGAGTAACATAGTGGGAGCCGATAATTATGTGATAAGTCGAGTGCCTCGTATGAGTCTCTCTACCGAAGGACGATCCCAGGGGACTGTACTGCTGCCTGCAAATGCTCCAGTGCCGTTTTCAACATGATCGCGTGCGCTCTTCCGTTCGCGAAGTTTCAAGGTTGCGTTCACTATGTTGGCGACATATTCTCTGGATATTATTTCTCTTGTCCGCAGGTAAAAAAGTGAATCATTCTCATTTCATAGGGCGGGAACTTGAAATAAGCGTTTGAAGATATGGAAAAATAAACTGAAAGTAAATGGGTGGGTTAAAAATGGGCTGATGAGTGTGATAACTAATAAAATTTCTAATAGTTTTTGTCTCTCTCATCTTGAAATACTATCGAAGGCAATTTACAATAATATTATCGATACTTTGAATATATCCGTTACTAACTACGGTAAGCAATCCATATTGAAAACAAAAAAATGTTTTATCATTGAACCGAATTAAATTCCCCGGAGATTATACAGATCGAACGGTTTTTTTTAGAGCGTTGAGAATCGTGCTAGAAAATGGCCAAGTCTGATCTTTGAAAATTGATGATTGGTAAATTGAAAAAGAAAAAAATTGTTTACTGTTTTAGAAGTTTTCTGGATTAGGAATTTTCTGTAAGGTACCTACAAAAAAAAAATTGGTCGTCTTCAACAAATTTTCAAACTTACAACATAAAAAATACTGAAGCCCGAACTTTTGAGGATAACTGAAAGTTAAGGTAAATACTCCAAGGTCAACATTGGACGTTTCCAAAGCTTCTGGTGAAGATTTCGAATGTAATTGTACGGAATTTCCTATTTTTCAAAGTTATCCCCAATTTAAAAATACACATTTGACCTAGCCTTTGGTCCGCCCATCCGTTTATACCTATCATTAGATTTATGCATATAGATTTACAAAAAAATGCGAAAGAGAAGAACTCACCCCCACTGTTTTTTTACTTCCATGTTTACGTAGTAAATGGAAGTATTGAGATCGTCTGAAAAGTCGAATTCGGAACCGAGGTCCTGATGGAAGAAATTTTCATAGTAGTATACTCAGAAACACTTTCTGAACAAGTGTCTGTGTGTCTGTGTGTCTGTGTGTCTGTGTGTCCGTCTGTCCGTCTGTCCGTCTGTCCGTCTGTCCGTCTGTCTGTGGTCACAAACTGACATAAATCGCCATATCTCCCTGAAAAATGGATGAAACCTTATGAAATTTTCAGGGAATGTTCTCCCTGTGAATGTGCAAAATTAGGTTTTTCCGGATTTTGAATTACACACAGTACTTCCGAGATATAAGCGTTCAAAGTTTTTTCTGTTTCGATTTTTACAGGCTATGAGAGTCAATATTTTTCTACGTTTGAGGGCTTGAAATATCGGTTATGGCTAGCAGCAAACACTAGATTTTTTGTATAGTGGGTCACATACAATGCCTCCACGTTATGAGCGTTTTTCACGATTTCACAAGTGCATGTTTTGTATTTTGATTTTTACAGGCCGCAAAACTCAATGTATTTGAATGTTTGAGGTCTTGAAATGTTGGGGTTGACGACTGAATGACGCCTGATTTTTATGAAGTGGGTCACATGCAGTACATCCGCGTTATTTGCACAATTGCTACATTTTGATTTTTATAGACCACAAAAATGAATATATTTGAACGCTGGAGGACTTAAAATTTTTCTATATGACAGTTGAATATCGCTTGATTTTTATTATTGGGGTCACATGCAGTACCTCCTCGTAAAACGCATTTTCAGTTGTTTGATTTGTATTTTTTGGGTTTCTTTGCTTTAAATATGACCAACTTTGACCTCGTTCACTAAACATGTTTTGCATAGTTTGGATAACACACAGTACTTCCGCATTATGCTTTTTTTTTAACTTTTGAGATTTAATAGACCGCAAGAGTGAATATATATTAGACTTTGAATGTTCTGTATGACAGCTGAATATTGCTTGATTTTTATTATTGGGGTCACCTGCAGTACTTACTCGTAAAACCATTTTCAGTTATTTTATTGAGCGTTATTCTACTTTTAGGGTCTCTTTGCTATAAATATGACCAACTTTAACCTCGTTCACAAAACTTGTTTTGTATGGTTTGGGTAACACGCAGTACTTCCGCTTTATGCCATTTTTTAACTTTTGAGATTTTAATAGGCCGCAAGAGTGAATATACATTAGACTTTAAATTTTCTATATGACAGCTGAATATTGCTCGTTTTTTATTATTGGGGTCACCTGCAGTACTTCCTCGCAAAACGCATTTTCAGTTACTGTACTTTTTGGGGCTCTTTGCTATATATTTGACCAACTTTGACCACGTTCACAGAACTTGTTTTGTATAGTTAGGATAACACACAGTACTTCCGCCGTATGCCGTTTTTTTGCATTAGAGATTTTTATAGACCACAAGAGTGAATATACTTTAGACTTTAAATTTTTCTTAATGACAGTTGAATTTGTATTGATTTTTATTATCGGGGTCACATGCAGTACTTCCTCGTTAAACGCGATTTCAGTTATTTCATTCTAGCGCTTTTGTAACTTTCGGGTCTCTTTGCTTTAAATGTGACCTACAACGACCATGGTTTGTTTTGTTTTGATCACATACCGTACTTCCGCCCTACGCCGTTTATTGCTGTTGAGCTTTTTACAGGGTGCAAAAATCAATACATTTGACGCTAGAGGTAATAAATATTTGTAATGGCGAGTGAATGACGCCTGATCTTTACCGCTAGGGTCACGTTTCGGCCTTCGTACGATTTTCTCGATTTTATAATTGGTTATACCAGTTACCGACTCAAACATGGAAGTACTGTGTGATCTATGCACACCACTGGTTTTACACTGGAAACAAAGTCGCTAAAACAGTTACATTGATCTTATGCCTGATAAGGTTTTCATTCTACTGTATAATCCTCATATCTGCAACGCGGGGAAACTCGCGCGAATTCACTTCCAACTTTAACTCACACGTTCGTGCATTCTCATTTGAGTTGAGCAACACGTTTATCTGGCGTTGTCAAACGGGAAAGTCGGCTCTCGAGTTGGGCTATTACGGTCACGCATTGTGATGCTAATGAGACGTCGTTTATTAATCCGCATGTCACTGTACGCACTTGTTTGCTCGCCTTAGATCTTTCGGCTCAGGAGAGATATGTTTGTTACAGGTGATTATAATAATCGAGAAAGCGGTTCGCTAAGATAATGCGAGGATTCCTATTAACGTTGAACAGTTCGAATTAAAACGCTGCCAATGATTGTACAGTGGTTTATTATTCCTTTGCTTGAAATATGATTTAATAAGACCATCCACTTGTTATTGTAACTAGCCCAAATAATCGTAAACGTTTCGGCCTGACAACTTTTATTGAAAAATTATCTCTCCTTAATAAATACCGCCATTTTAATTATTTTTATCATCATTTATTTTAATTTAGAGCCAAATTATTGGCCTAAAACAGTTTGAAAGAGTGTTTCCGAGTATAGAACAAGTTATACCGTCACGCCAAATTTGAAAAATCTCGAAAATTCCACCCGAAAGCTGAGATAACTCGAAAAGACATCATCCCCGCGATTGTTTAATTAGATTCAGCGTCAAAAAGTCTACAGAAATCGATATTTTTATGGATCTTTGTTTGAGACACATAACGTCTGAATGAAAACTGCTTTTTCATTGTTTGTAGAATTAAACTGTTCAAATTTAGGTTTACTTTGCACTATCAAAGTTTATTTTATTCTTTATTTTTAAAGTTTTTTTATTTATTTTATTGAATACTCGCCAGGATTCACCATACCTTGAAATCTCAGTTTCTTCGTAACTTGCTATGTGTAATGGGATGCTTTCCTGTTTTCCTTTGTATTTTCTCCTTCTTCCATTTCATGAAGTTAACGATAGACTATTCCGTTTCATAAGGGCTTGGCTACTTAGTTAATAGAGCCACTGAAACGTTTCGAACTCCATCGCAGTTAAGCCCTTTTGCTTCTCAAGTTGGAAACCAACCGAAACCATCGCTCCTCCAATTTCCACCTCTTCTTTACATCATAGTCAAGTTAATTCCTCCAAGCTGGCTTACTAATGAACCCTAGTAAGCCTCCAGTTTGAAATCGTTGGTAGCTAGCTTTCAAATTCGAACACCTTGCAGAAACGATAACCTGTGCTCAAAGCTGTCGACTTCAATTGTTCTGGAGCTTTTAACATTTAATACCGTCAATGCAATTCAGTCAAAGATTGTGTGATCAATTTTCCTACTTATTGACCTCTGATAGACAGAAAACACCCAGACACTTGTTAAGAAAGTGTTTCTTATTGTGTGTTTAATAGGTATAGTAGTATACAAAATATTTTTCCCTAATTCGCCTCCGCTTTGAATTCGACTTTCAAGACGCTAAAAATATTCCATTTAATTCACACATATTTTAGTGTGAATGTAACTAGAAAAATTGAGGTTCTTAAGGTGCCATAGATCTCTCCAATATTGTAATATTGTTTTAACAAGAAGAAGAACAAGTATAATTATTTTTCGATGGGAAATTTTAACGTACACCTATTTCCGAGATAGTGCTTATCTAATCGAAACTGCAAAAAAAAAAATGAATAGAAATAAATCAGTGTTCTTTGTTTTCACCTCTAATACACTTGCACCTTTCAATTGGCGTCCTCGTTTGGCATACAGCCTTGAACTATTTCTATATTTTTATTGCGACGATGCGAGAAAAATTCCTTCCGAAACGACCCCATTTAAATAAAGTTCCGTGATCGCTGCAAATGACGCCATATCGTGCACTGCTTGGCAAAAGCTTTCTCGACGTTATTTATGTGGAAAAAATGAAACGTTCGAAAAACCTACTTCCAAACAGCGAGGCCAACTGTTTTGCTGTTTGGGTACGATTCCTTCTTATGTTGTTACGTTTGGTCAGCACGAAATCTAGCGTAGAGGTGGATTAAATTTTTAGTAGTAGAGGGGTTGTGAGGGGGAGAAAAATCAGGTAACTTATTCTCCAGATTTTTAATGGCTGGCCGAGCACTTTCGCCCATTCGGGCATCTTCAGGGCGACGTGGAACCATGAGGTCCACAGCCTAAATTTTTAGGAATTTTCTTTCCTTCCATCGTCGACGATTTACTAGATAAATCGTAAAATATGAAAACCACTCTTTTGAATCGAAAAGTCGCTTGAGAGTTGTACATTGAACAAATTAATTCACTAGTCTCAAAACTAGAAATAAGGGAAGAATCTTCAAATAACGCTTAATTTATCTGTCACAACAAACACTTCTAGAAACTGAACGTTCAAAAATATTAATTTCTTCTGCTTGTAAAAATCGACAGCTAGTACCTCGGAAGTACTTGGTGTTATCCATAATTCGGTTCATTCACCGAGAGAACAATTTGATTTTCAAAATCTAAGGAAATTTAATCGATTTTTTTTCACGGTTTTTTACATTAGCTCAAGTGTCAATGCTGGCCCGTCACGTCACGTCGTATTACTTGGTAAATTACCGGGAATTTGTCTCACTTTTCTCAATATTTGATAAGTGTATCCGCTCCTTTAGTTTCACTCCGAATTCAACGCTCGAGTTTTATCTACGATACAAAATATCCCATTTTCTCAAGTTTCAACGACCTCGGTAATTTTTCTCCGATTAATTCCGCTCGACCGTCGATTGAACGGTGAACTCCGTTAATTTTTCGAAGTTCCGAGCGCGCTTTTTAATAAAGTCCCGACCGAAAAAAATCCACTTAACGAACAAAATCGCTCGAGAGGACGGTAAATTGATGT
This sequence comes from Tupiocoris notatus, assembly GCA_037159825.1. Lineage (NCBI taxonomy): Eukaryota > Metazoa > Arthropoda > Insecta > Hemiptera > Miridae > Tupiocoris > Tupiocoris notatus. The sequence goes on along the minus strand of JASJUZ010000671.1, from coordinate 465,129 downwards.
AGCGTAAAAAAAATACAGCGAGTTGGAGGGCGCATTGTGGCATGTTTCCAAAACAGTCGAGTCAACCGACCGCGAAATGAATCTCTCGACACGCGGAAAATTTCCACTATCCTTTCTTGCCCACATTGTCGATTTCCTCTTCGTCCCGCACGTCCTCTCCGCAATTTTCCATCTCTCTAGTCGCAATCTTGCTTTCAATTTTTCCCCCCAACCTTTTCTTCGTAACGAGTGTTCGGTTATTAATTCTACCAATCCGATAAATGGTAGCGACGTGCGAGAGTGAAAAAATGATAACTTGGCCCGGGTTCAAAAACGCGAAAAAAACGCGAGGAATGAATTTCTCGAATTCTTTCATTTTTCACCTTCTAAAGTAAGGGACCTCTGTTACCAAAAAAGGGAATAATTATGAAGTATTTTAAACAGTACCTACGGAACTTTAATTTATCTTTCACATTTGTTTGATTGGTGTGGATTGTGGAGATTGATTTGCTGGCCAATTCAAGGGGGTGTGAAATGAGGTTGCCTAATATCTTGTCCGCGATGATTGGGATTCATTTTAGAAAAATTTCTATACCTCATTAACTGATTCTTGGAGCCTTCGTGTGATGCAATGTAATGTTGGCTTAGAAGGATAATCTTATCTGTTGCGAGTCAATAAAAAGAGTTTACCTTTATTTGAATCAACCAACATTCGTCCCCCATTTTTTTTTTTTTTTTTAATTAATCCTATTGTGGTAAAATGTTGATTTTTTCCCCTGTAGGTAGGGTTTCCCATTAGCAAGTAAAAAATGTAAAAGTTGAACTACTTCAATGAAAACTTTTTTTTTATACCATTGTCATCGCCCAACAAAAAATTTCCCCCTCAAAATCGCAATCTTTTCTGAAGCAAAACGTTTCTGAAAAAAAACGTTAACAGCTAAATTCATGAAGTTTCCACCAAACATCATTCTTGGTTTGACAACGGTTCAATTCGATAGCCAATTCGCTACCTAAATTTTAAGGTTGTTTTTTAGGGGTTTTGAGAATTAGGAAATTCGTATTTTCCAACGTTTTTCGCACAAAGGTGTAATTGGTGGTATCTATTTCTATAGATTTTTGACCAATGAATCGAATAACATATCGTGGGATTTTCAGAAATTTGTCATGATGACATATTCGAAAGGTTTTTGAGCTATAAAAGTCGTTCTAAACTTGTGAACGATATTGTATTATCTTATGTAACAAGTGTAAATAGATAGGAGGATAGAAATCAAAATAAATATTCCTATCAATTAGATTCTCTGTTAGGTCTGCTTCAAATTAATTAATTAGGTCTTTTGATTATCTCCCTTAGTTGCGGGGATTGAAAAACATTCATTTTGACTCAATTTAACATTATTTTTGATACACTGACACATCAATTTATAACATTCGAGTTGTATTTATGCTTACAGTGTTGAAATAGACCATAATCACCGTTATTCGAGGTATTCTCTTTTACGTATCGATCTCCAATTCTCTGATTGATTACTATCCCATTCTACTTTTTTCCTGATTGTCTTTCTCGGTCATCAAAAATGGGTCTTCTCAATACGCTATTTGATCGATTCATTGTTTATAGTTTTATTCGTCCAATCGGAAATTCGCGTTCAATTCAAACACTCTACGGAATCCTTAACATGCAAATCTTGCCGTCCGGTTGAATTATGCTGTCATTTTGCCACATCATCACCATCTGCGGTTCAGGTTCCATAAAAATTCCCTCTTTCCACGGGCAAAAAAGAAAACAGCCGATCATTTTCCGCTCCGGGCGGCGATGTACGAGAGGTTCAGCGGGTGCTGAACAGAGACTGGAAAATTAATGGTTGGCGCCGTCTTTCCTCCATTTATCTTCCGTAGGCTTGATGTCTAGGCTGGGAAACCGTCTGTTGCCATCAGGCCGTTTGTAGACCGGTCTCTGCTGTGTCGGCATTGGATTTTCCAGGATGCAATTTCCGTCCACATCTTTAATTTCGTCCCTCGAGATCCCTCCCAGGTTCCGAAATCCAACCTCGAACCGCTTCAATTCGTATTTCACGCATCGGATATTCACTTCGGGCTCTGACGTTAAATTTCTTCTACCAGCCGCTTACTCGTCATTTTGGTTTATTATTCATTAATAAACAAATTAATAAATTTGGGAAACTCACAAATTTGGCCTACACTAGTTCTTGAGCTGTATAAATCGTTCTATACTCGTTGGAATGCTCGTCAAACACTCTCTTCTACTGTACTTACCGAAAGTGAAAAATTTAGCTTCTAAATTGAAAATGAAGAAAACTAAAAATGATTGAAATGACAAGTTGCTAAGAAGTTTTCTATATTGTACCAATCTGTAACGTGAAAACGTACACAAATGTTCGGACTAGTTATTATCCCAAATTGGTGGTCTCCCTAAATCATTATTGAAGCGAAGGAATAATAAACCGCTGCACAATAATTTTCATAGTTTTTTATACACCATAATGTCAACTCTTCGTTCGAATTTACCTACTCTCGCGTACTTTTGACCTACCCTTTTCGACGCCAACCTAACAAAAATTCCCAAATTTGAACGTCATCGAAGCAATTTTTTCTTAGAGCAATATTTTCATTCGAAGATTGGCAACGAATATTAGGAACATTCGCGTCCTCTTGTCGAAATTTCGTGAATAAATCGGTTCGAAAATAATTTTTTCCCTGAGTACTGCATCAGAGATTCATCGGTTCCACCAATTCGAATTCGACCGTCGCGTCTTTTGTCTTCATCGTATCCGTCGCTCCGGTTAACTAGCGATTACGCCCAAGGCCTCCCGAAGTAGTCCCCGAACAGGTGCCCCTGCTCCACGCTGCATCAATCTCATCTCAGTTGTTGGTCCGCGCAGCTGTCGCGAACATGGAGTGAAATGAAAATTTCGTACAATGGAACCCAAGGTAACGCTTCTATTGTCCGAATTGTGACCACGTTCGATAGTTGGTGCAACTTGAAATTTAATTTTACGAAAGCTTTATATTTTGGGAAATTGAAATTCGCTCGCTTCCACAAATCTGTCTCCAATCAAGTGCGGGCATTTTCGACACAGGGCTAAGTCCCAGAGATGCAGAAGGACGTCAAGATTGCTGCAAAGACTTAATGCAAGAGGACGGCAATCGAGGGCGAAAAATTAGTTCCTGCTCGGTCCATAATCAAGCATAGCTGATTCATAGTTTTCTTACTAGTTTCAAACGCTGGGTCTGTCGGCAAACTTTTAATTCAAAGGCTATTAATAATAACAAACCAATTTGCAGCCATTATTAGATTTTTTCCTTCACTTTATAATAATCGACGTGATGATTTTCTGATAATTTTTTCCTGTCAATAATTTTCTTTGCACGATTTCCATTCTTCTGCTCATTTTTGATCCGGTCAATAAGTATTTTATCGGGCATCATTTCAACTGCGAATGTAGTTTTCTTCGGTTGATTATTCTGTTATTAAAAATTTAAAATGCGGAAGATGATGAATGACCAAACGGTTTCATACTTTTCGTCCTACATCTTTGAATTCATCGTTCGATTAACATTCTTTCTGCTGATACGTTGATTATTTCACGCGAAATAACTGCTGTGAAAATTATTTTTTCGGTGAACTAAAGATCTTCCGGTACAGTAGTTCATAATTGCCCAAGTATTCGTGTAAAATTAGTATCTAATTTTTGGACAATCGTACAGTCGCCACCATCGAACAGACAGACGTTTTCGACCACTGAGACGAATTTTCCACGAAAATGTCAACCTCCCCGTATAACATTATTGCTACGAGTCAATTAACTCATTCCAGTCATCCCAATAGGCTCGCTGACCTTTGGCAATTAACTTGGAAACGACTTAATTGTCGAAACGTTCACAAATCGGTTCGATCAGACAAATGAGTATCACTTGCGTGCCGGTCATTTACGTCAAAAATACTTTTCTCCGTCCTAGAGGCAATTCGAATTGAGAGATAGCAATATTATGCAAATTGCTAGTCAGGTAGCCGAACTCGGTCGCTTCATGTCAACAGAATTGTAAAAAACTCTACAGTCGAATGGAATGGCAGTGTAAACGCTGTGATAGTTGGATATGAAAAGTTACATGAGTTGGAATAGGCGGTTTTACTGGCGGATATAATCCGGTACAGTGGTTTCATTGCTTCAATTAATTTTATGAGACCGTCAATTTGTCATAGTAACTATTCCGAACATTATTTGTAAACGTTTCCATTTAGCAACAGACTGGTAACTTTAAGGGAAAACTCCCTAGCAACTATGCGTAGTTTTAATTATTTTTATGTGTCTGAAATGATTACTATAATTTAGTATATTTCTTAATTATATTTCTTGGCCTAACGGTGCAGCTGAATAGTGTTTGACGTCCATTTCAACGTGTATAGAACGAATGTGCTTCTTTGTCTGAAAAACGTACGAAAATTCGAATTTTCTCCCCCTTAAAACTCTACAAAAATACCTTAAAATTAAAGTATTGATTGAAAGAACTGAGCCATTGTCAGACCAAAATTGATTTTTTCTTTTGAACTTTTCTAGGTCGAAAAAGCAATAAGAAGTTGGGAGTTTTGAAAATTTGTCACTTCAGAATTTGGATTAAACCATGTCGGGATAATACGAGCTGGACTGTTCTTTTACTTGGGAAAAATCCATATTTTTTAGAAGTTTTCAAACAACTCAAGTATGGGAACTTTAAGTTTTGCATGTTAGGTTATCCCAACCTTCTCCTGGTTCTTTTCCTTGTTCCCTCTTCCTTTCTTTTCTCTCAATTCTATTTTTTATATAATTTTTTGACCTATTTTTCTTTCTATTTTCATGTCCCGAAATTTACCAACTTTTCCAAGTCGAAAAAGCAGCGAAAAACTTCAAACTTTCGAACAAACTTCTCCTGGTTCTTCCCCTTCTCTAATTCTCTCTTCCTTACTTTCTCTCATGTTTATTTTTTATTTATTTTCCTTTCTTTTCTCTCTTCTGTTGTCTAATTTTTATTTTTTTATTTGTATCATTTTTTGCTAGTATTTTGGTCTATCTTGATCGCCCTGAATTTCCCACCTTTTTTAAGTCAAAATACAGCTGGCAACGGCCCTAAATACGTTATTTTTTGTTACCCTCCTACCGCCTTTCAAGATACTGGAAAGAAGAAGATTCTGGACTATCTCTCCCGAGGCTGAGATCTGGGCAAAGATCTCTCGGCAGGTGGCCCGGACACTAGTTCATCTAAATGCCGCTAGAATTCACTACGTACTTGTGCAAGGCGGGTTTCTCAGTTGCAGGTTATCTTAACGGGAAAATCGGCGCGATCGATAAAGTTTCCTCACTTTTCTACGACTGTCTCTGGCTCCAATTTTTTAGTGTCAATCGTTAGCATTTTTCCTACGTGTTTTATCGTTCGATCCGCTCAACGTTTAGTCGAGCCGCGATTTTTACACTTCGTCGAGATCGACCAAGTCGCGTTGTTTACTTCTCATCTCGACCCCGTAAGCTGTTTTGGATGTGGTATAATCTCGGTGAAATATTATGTTGACAATCCCCTGAACTCGGGAAGAGATCATGGGGATTATCTTCTATGAAAATGACGTGCTCTGCTTCAAGGTGATAACCGTTAATAATTGGCGTGGTGGTTTGTTTTAGTAGAGCCCGTTGTGTTTTTATAGACTTGTGCAATATTAGATTTTAGCGGACCCTAGAATTAGCAGTTGAGGAATAGTTTGCTGACGAATTCGGAAAATCAGCCCTACAAATACGGGTGATCTTGAGTAAAATGCGTTAAAAAATTAATTTCCCTTGCTTATTGCTTCGAAACTTTCGGCTTAATTGACCCGTTCGCTTATGTAAATAATGTTAATATTCGCATGCGTCTAAAATAATATTTCTCATTCGCTAAGGCAAATTTTAACCCAGGCAAAGCGAACAAAATTAGAATTTTTTTCAGTTTTTCGTTTACTATCTCTAAATCGTGCCGAAAGATTATATTTAATTATTTATAATTATCTTCTTGCTCCAAATCGAACGCCCGTCAGGGATTTTCCTGTTTTTCTGCTCAGAATACAACTAGTATCAGTGAAACTCGGGAATTTTCGCGTCAGGTGACATTTTAATGTCTGTGTTTATTGTTTTGTCGGCACTAAACATTTAAAGACGGGTCGTCTAATCTTATCATACACGATAGTTCGACTCTCAGCTGAAACCGATCGTCATTCAGTCCAAGTGATCGAGATAGCTGCGCATGTTGAAAAATTTTCTCCAATATTTTTGTGTTCGGGTCGACCCGTTGCCACAATGGTGGTCCGGGAATGTGAGTTGCCGTTTTTTCTTCTACGTAGAATTTTGTTTCACCCTCGCCTAATATTGTGGTATCATTTTTTCAAATCCTTTCTAATTTTGTAGACGGCCCGTAGTTTTATTAGCCGCCGAGTCAGTAATTTAATTTCAACTTCTGTTGAAACGTGAGTGGATGATGTAGAAATGTCGTCTTTTCGTTGCAATTTTCAATAGCTGATCGGGTTTGTATGTTTGTTCTGCTACAGGTGGAAGCAACGGACACCCTCACATCGGTGGCCGCCCGTTTCGACACAACTCCGTCTGAATTGTGCAAACTCAACCGTCTAGCTTCTCGTACTGTGTTCCCAGGCCAGGTAATCCGAGTTCCGGTGAAATCACCAAAAAGCGACAAAGCCGAAGGTGAAGAAGATGCAGGTGACCGCGTTTCGCAGAGTGCGAGCACCGAAAGGAGCGAAAATACTGACGAAGAAGGTGAATTATGCTCTGCTTTACGCAAAATCGTATGGGAATTGAAAAATATCTTAGCTGATTCAGTAAAATCACGAGCGTGAGACTAATCAGTTACATGGGCGGATTTATAATGAATACAAATTTCTAGATATGCTGGAGACGTTGCGGGTCAACTCTCCAAAACCGGGCCACAATGAGCGAGTGGGAACGCCGTCGTCACCGCATTTGGAAAAATTCCTAAGGATCAACGTCAGACACATAACCGATGGCCAGGTGAGAGCCTTAGAATTGATGGAAATATAATTGGCTCTGAAAGCAAAGCTTGTGAAACACCTCTTGCGCCTATGAAATACTTGAATTGCATGCTCTATAAATGCTACAAATATTTTTGCTGTTCAACATTTTTCTTAAGTTCATTTTTTTTTTTGCTACTTAGGGTGTGGTTTATGGCGTCCTCATCGTCACTCCAAACGCTTTTATGTTCGATCCAAACGTTTCGGATCCTCTCGTCATTGAACGCGGTCCCGAATCCTACGGTGTCATCGCGCCAATGGATTATGTCGTCAATGCCGCCATATACCACGATATTGCGCACATGCGAGTCGCCAATGCTGAAAATAAGTAAGATGGATAGAACTTTATTATAGATTTGTTATTGATATTATAGTGTAAGTATATAAAAAAACTGTGGAAGCCCATGGTTCTTACTTCGATCTGGCTCCTTAATCTGATTTTCGGAAAGCTAGGGCCGCGTTGAAAGTTCTTCCCCTTGAGATAACTTCTGATTTACTATTTATTTTATTTTTTTAAATAGGTTTAACATGCCTAAACCTGAAGTGTACCATATGAAAAGCGAAGAGTCTGAAGGAGAAGGAGATGCGAGCGTTCTCCTGTCCACAACTGATCAGGGTGATAGCCGAGCCGATTGTTCAGCTAAAGAAACCTTGCAAGATTTGAGGTGAGTTTCTCGTGTTGAGCTGAATTTTATTTCATGATGGGAAAATATTTTCCCAAAGAAGCTATTTGTAACCTTCCTTTAATTTTGAAGCATCGCGAGTTAATTTTCTAATTGTTTAATCTTCTCTTTTGCAGATCTTCAACTGAAGACGACGATGCGCTTTGGTTCAGTGGTACTCAAAGAGAAGGCGATGCATTTCCTAAAGCTTTTGAACGCGAACTAGTCACCCCTACAAATAGCACTATAGATAAACTTGTAAGCCATTTATTTACATTTTAAAAAATAGTTTCGTTCTATATTTTTCGAATGAAGATTTTTCAAAAAAAATTTCTTGTATTTACCTTGTTTATAGTGTTTGTAATTATTGATTCACATTTCCTTTGCAGAGTGATACTCAAGACACAACAGCTGATGATAAGAGTCCGCTGAACGATGACGAGGATTTGAATCGTACTGAAGATTCAAACAAAGTCGAAGAGGCGTCTGCTGTGGAGGATACGAGCCGAGTCGATACTGAAGCTCTTATACGTGCAACGGAAGAGCGACGGAAATCGGTTTTGGATCAACACTGGGCCGTGCCTAAGCATTCGATTGATCAAGAGAAAGATGAACCTCAGCAAGAACCTGATCCCCGTGAGTATATTTTGTATTCGTCTAAATTTGGTTGATTTTATGTTTTTGGAAGGTTTTCCATTCGATTATTTTGGATTTTTCTCGCCCAATATAAAATCTCAAGTTTCTAATTAAAGCAATCCACTTTTTTCATCAGCATGTTATTTGTATATGTTTATCTACTTTTCCAGCTGTCCTCGAGGAGCGCAGAAGAGACAGCGAAGTGCACCTAGTCAAACTTTCGTGCCACGACTCTGGAATCGATATCCGCGATCCGCCACCTCCGGCGCCAACGCAACGGAAAACAGTCTATTCAGATGCAGACATCCTTCTTGCAGGCGATGGCGAATTTCTACCGCCAGTGCCTGTGGTACCCCTTCCTCCAGCGCCATCGTCAGCTGACGATGAAAAGAAGAAACAATCAGTGTCTTTCAGTCTTGATGATGAACCCAAGGCCCGGGAAGACGATAAACAGGAAACAAAGAAAAGCAAGGTGTCTCAGTTTTTTTCATACTTTTACTTGCAGTTTCGACTAGAGTTTTACTTGCATTTTGCAACTTTTGCTCTGTGTTCCTTGTTATCTCAAGAGATTATCTCGAGAACTGTTGTGTGACTGAATGGTATTATTTTGCAGATGATCAAGAGATTGTCTTATCCATTGTCTTGGGTAGAAGGGATTACCGGAAGTGAGGACAAAGATTCTCTACCTTCATCGGCTGACTCGCACCCGTCGTCGCACACTCCATCCTCTGTATTTTCCAAAGTGCTATTCATGAGGTTTGTGCTGTTGGAAATCTAATTGCTCATAATGGTCTGCAGAAATATTAATACACTACTAATCTATCGTTGTTGCAAATTGAATCTGGTTCGCTCAAATTGGTTGAGCGGTTGGTTAGGAAATGAAAAAGAATGTAGCCTACTCTAATATCTTCGGCATTTTGCTTGTAAATATTATTCAAGTCAAGTGTGGAGAGTTCAGTGCGTTGGATTGGAAATGGCCCAAGTTCAAGACATTATTAGATCATGATTCGCTTGGAAACTATGAGCCTTAGAGCATTATACCTGATCACTTAATCAAGGGTGTTTTTCAACTTCCCAACGATTGTAGCCTCAGTATTTTTGACATGACTATAGCTGCTGATTTTGGAGAACAGTGAGCACGTTTTACCCTGTTTAAAAATAATAATTTTAAATGATAATGCAACAGACAAAAAAAGTTGTCTTTTTACAAACAAGACGGAAGTATTTACGCAAGAAGTGTAATTGCCATCTCTCAGTCAGGGATACAGAAATACTGGTAGAGCAAAAATGTGAGAGCTTTTTAGTAACGAATTTCTTGTCTGTTTTTCTTTCCCATGTGCTGCTAACGCGACTATCCTCTCAACCTTACAATAATTTCCCTTCATATTCCACTGTCTTTGCCGTCTTTTGATGAACTTCGTTGGCCAGCTCCCCCATAAATATGGTTACCGATTTTGGTTCGGGTTTGTTCATGAAAACGCCGAGCGAAGACGGTGGAAAATTCCCATTCCCTCCCAGCTCTGATTCCTTGCCTAGTTCAGCCCCGTCCTCCACTTCCGGCTTCTCGCCGTCAAACATCATCGGCTCCGTGGGGTAAGTGAGCGGACCCCCTCAAAATTTTGTCAGTGTTTCCTATTCCCGTTTTGCATTGATGTTGTGTTAGCATCGTCGTCGTCCCCCTAGATATGAAAGAAAAACTTCCCTGTTGAAATTTCTTGCTTGTCCGCTACACCTGTCTGTTTTGATTATTCTTATAACTTGTACCCTTGAAAGGTCGCACATTTCACCGAAGCAAATTATTGTCGGCCGACTGAAAGGAGGTGCACGTTTTTGGGATAATTTCAATGGAAAATTGTTATGCTGTTTCTATAAAAATGGGGGGCATCTCAGAGGAGCTGGCATATTGGAAAAATAACCACTTTGGCAATTGAGCAGTTCGAATTGTATGTTTTCATTATTTTACTGTTCACCGATGGTGCGTAGTTTGAACCTAATTGAAAACTGTCATCCATTGTGCAGTTTGATTTTTTCCCTGGAGATAGAAGCACTGTTGTTCGGTTCTGTCTAGAAATATTTTCAAGCACTGTTAAATAGAATATTTTGGTCAAACTGGTGCAATTTCCCTCTTACCTGATTTGGTTCGATATACCATCTGGCACCTTAATTAGTTCGATATACCATCTGGCACCTTCAGTCATTTGAGTTGGCATGGGCACATTTTCTGTTTTCTGTCAAAAATCACACCTATATGCTCCTTAAGGGGGTGAGTCCACTCTTCCGTGCAAATTTGAATACTTGATGCTTGGCTACTGATTACGCTATAATATATTGTAGGCCGTGAGCCTTTTTCTGAATAGTTTGAGTTAGAGTCTAAGATATGATTCATAGTGTCGTTTCTCCTTCAAAGATATGTTTCCTTTTATCTGGAAAATTTGTGTTCCATAGTTATTTTCCATATGAATGGCGCACAGTGCGCGTTTCAATGGATTTTTTAAAATCTACTTGCGAACCTCAAATTTTACCCTGAACCCTTAAAACTTCGTCCTGCTCGCTCTGCACCATATTCCTCGTACCTGAGTTCGAAAATCTTCAATGCGATCGTACTCTTCATGAACCCTATTGATGAAAAAAATTCTCTTTTCTAATATTGCTGCATGTTACACGGATTTTTGGTACATGGGATACTGAATGTATTATCCTAGCATTAGTCATTATTGTTAACTTGATGTTTTCAGAATGATATATTCGGGAATGATATACAAATTACTTTGAAACTACGACCTTTTTATAGCATTTTTGTGATTCAGTATTGCCTATAATTCTTTGTCAATATTGGTTTTGCTCCAGTTATGTAAGGCCATTTTGGCGTTATCTTCTATCATCTTGAGAAATTCAAATGGCGATTGAAAAAGTTCGCCTACCCATGCTCCCAAGATTGCTGAATACCAACGCATTTCCGTGTCTTCTTTTCAATTCACCCGAACCGACTACTTTGTATTTAATTTTTGATCTTTCACTTTTGGTTCATTCATGATCTTTTCATGCGCATTTTGCATTTTTATAGGAGAGCCTCCGTTGGGAACCCGACCTTCAACAAACCCAAACTAGACTATAGAAGCATGGTTTCTGTTGAAGATATGCCAGAGCTTTTTGTGCCCTTTGATAGTAAGTATTCTGCATTTTGGTCTGTCCGAAAATGTTTTTTTTTTTTTTTGCTTCACTACTTTTTCTCCGATTTTTTCCTCTCCGTTCTCGAATCTATTTAGGTCCTAATTGGACGCGTATCTTCGATAAACTGTTCTCTCCTAATTCGATGCATCATCATATATGATACTATGTTTGCCTTCATACATATTATGAGACATTCACCCGAAAGAAAAAACACATAACATGCCATCAACATCAGCACTGGCTACGTAGTGTTTTTGTTTTCTAATAGTTTCTAGTCATAGTGGTAGTTTAGCCGCTTAATTTTAGGATCGGTCCTACCCTGTGTGTTTTCAGGTGCGTGCGTGTAGTAGTTATGTATACGCTACATAAAGGCTCGATTTCACCAATATTGTTAACTGTTAGCCTTGAATCACCAATATTTCCTGTCCACCCTCATTGGCGAAACATTGATCTTAAAATGTTCAGCTGCTTTTCTAATTCTTCCCTTCTGCGCGACAAATTGCTGTTATTGAAATTCATGATTCTTTGAAAAAGTGTTTAACAAGTGTATCTTGGTGAAATCGGCCTCAAATAAAATTAATTAAAGCTATTGCCTTTTTAATTTTTTACACTGTTGGTAGTTTTTGTTTAAATTAAGTATAATGGATTCCATACTATTTCCTGCTCAACGAGGGTTAGTATAATAGGGATGGCTCTATTTTTCTAAGGCGAAACCTTATCATAATACTGATGACACCATTCACTATCGCTGCTAAGATGGAAAATAATTATCTGAAACAATAAATTTTCGATCAGCAAATTTGAAATCCGTTTTCCGATTTTTATTACTCAGAACAAGTGGATTGACGTTTTTAGTGGAAATTTCCTGCTGGAAGAGATTGCAGGCATTGGCCCAAATGATAACGATTTGCTTTAATCGCTATTTCATTCCGGAGCGATCGCTGAATTCACTTGCGCTTATAGGATAGTTATTGCTGAAGCTTTGTTCGTTTCAATTTTTTACACTGCGCTGCGATTAACGTTTTTCACTCATCAGTAAGATATTTCTCCAAAAAAATTTTGGTTTTTACAATTCAAAATTCAACAAGAAAACATCCATCCTTCTAAAAGTGGTATTTACCACACTAAAACCTGCTGTTGGCGCTAACTTGGAGTACTGAATGGATGCCGGTTCAACGCTTTTTCATCCCGCCCCTTCTGGTAGTTAGCCTTTTTCTTTCGGCCCAATTTCTTTTTTTTTCTAGTTCGAATAGCAAAAGAAATTCGCAACTCGGCCGCTAGTCCTTTAGTAAGGTTTTCTCTCTCAGGAAGAATTCATTACTAAATTAGGCCGAACTGACATTAACAAAAGCCGTGTTTTGTTTTTGTTGTGTCCGCCTAACAAACGACATAGTTCATGCTCCGAATTTCCCTCTACTCGAAGATCTGGGTACGTTGTATTTGAGCAAGTGCATGCTACTGCATCCTCCAAGCATCGTACGAATCTTTTTCTCTTGCTCTTCGAAATCTGTTTCATTCTTCTCCACTTATTCGAAATGAAACGCGTTTCTTTTCCGCTGTCCTTTCAATTAATTTTAAACCTTGCAATATTTCGAATTTCTTCCGTCTTCTTCGTTATTTTTGACATTTCCGCTACTATCCTTCAGATGGATTCAACGTTGAACTCTTTATATTATTTCAATTTGAGCTTATGCATTCTCTCTACAATATTTATGTTGAGTTAAGCGGGGTGATTTTTTCTTTTTCCCTACTTTTACTTCAAAAGTTGAAGATTTTTCATTGAGTTCTTTCCAACGATGCGAAATGGATTTGCTTTCGCCGTCAACAAACCAGATCTCAATAGCCTTGTCCTTGTAGAACTCTCAATTTTGTAGACAGTAACCGCTTTATCAGCTGTATTGCATTACATAAAATGAATTTCGTTCCCAGCGCCTGATCGTATCGTTGGAAATTCTCTCGTAATTCGGCTTCTATTTATGCACGTTTGTGTCCTTAATTGCCGCATTGTTGTGCACTCCATCGCAATCCACACGAATTTTTAAAGCGTAATAATAATTGAAATTCCAATCACTCAGAATATACACATCAAGAAGAATGTTCCGACCTCGGAGAGCTATATTTTCCCTTGAGTAATTACTTATTAATTTTATTTTGTAATGAACATGAAAAAATCTCCGGGGGTTGTGAGGTGGAGAAAAACCAGGCGACTCTCCACCTCACAACCCCCGGACATCAAGAAATGCGACGAGAAGGAAAAGATGAAAAAATCTGATTTTCACAATATTGTATTTATAATTAGTTCCGAGACAATTGGATTTTTTAGCTTTTCATCCACAACGTCGCTGTTTGGTCGCCCCTGAGGGCTGTCATTTCTAGATGTTGAAAATCATCACCATTACTCTCTCTCTGCGTGACTTTGACGTAGTCAAATATAAAACATTGTCCAATTCATATCGTAAATTGGTCCATTTCCATTTATTTCAAGTGTTATTCTGTCCGCATTGCAGAGCTTATCCCGCGGCCAGCTCGTTCTTGCGAAGATCCACCGCTTTACCTCCGCCTGAGAATGGGCAAACCGAAAGACAGGAAAATACCCAAATCTTCTACTATCATGTCCTACGGGAAGAAGAAGATGCGCCCTGAATATTGGTTCAGCGTTCCAAGAGAGAGGTACACTTTTATGAGTCCTCCTTTTATTTTATCGTTTTTGCGATCAAGGACACATATCTACCTTTTAAAAAATCACCTCACCAATATAGTATATTTATATTGATTATACCTTAAAACTCAAAAGCATTGTATTCATTCGTGTGATTATTTAAAACTTGCTCGCCATTTCAGAGTGGACGAACTGTACAAATTCCTTACCTCGTGGGTCGGTCATCTATATGGCGACCTTGATGAGGTGATCATCGCAGCCCGAGGTTACGAACTCATCGATTCCGACACGGAATTATTCGATTCTGACGATGCAACTGCCGACGGCCGAAGGTCGAGCGATGGCGAGATCGACGTCAATATCGCCAAAGAGAGCTGGGAGGTGAGTGACGATTTTTTTCTCGAAATTTTTGACTCACCAGTGTGAAACTGGATCGCCCCTGGTGTCCGGTTTGAAATTGACAAAAAATACATTTACATAGAAATTGAACGAGCGTACACAGATTTATCCTGCATTCAACATTGCCTGATTTGAGTTTTTCAGCTTTAAATTCTACTTTTTCAAATATTTCGGGTTTGTTTTCAACGTTCAGTGATCGGTTGTGCTCGCCCAATTAGTTTTATGGTATTTCGGTTCATAAATTCGTTGACTCTTTTTATTAAATTCTTCTGAGTTTTTAAATTCAATTAGTCCTCGTTTATTTCCTGACAACTCTAGGCCATTACAACGATACCAGTCTATATGAACACGAAGCAGTGGAAAGTTTCTGCCAAACCCTCAATAGGCTAATTTATTCTAATTCCCTGTTAAATTATAACTTTATCACACTATGGTTAAATTATAACCATAGTCGAATATTCGCTGTTGAATTTTTGAAAAATCGGCTTTTGAATTAGCCTATCTACTAGCTGAATTGACATCTACCACTTGAAATTGTGGACTCATTTATTTTTTTTTACTGTTTATTTTGGCAATAAAAAAAGAAAAGAGAAAACTTCGCGGTTACTTATTAAAGTTCAATATTTTGGTCTTTAACAGTCGATAAGAGATAGCTGTGAGGGTCAGGCAGTAATTTGTCTACACGTTGAAGCAATTCCACTTTCAACACGTTCAAGCCATTATGTTCTAAACATGGTCGACATTTCAACTCGGTGCTTTAGGATATCCCAAACGCCTTAATAAATCTATTTTTGAGATTTCCGATCTCTACTCCTCACATCGAGAACATTTACTTTAGCACTACAAAACTGGACGCACATATTTTTCTGCTCACGTATAAGTGCAAAATCGTTCTTCATTTTCGGCCTCTAAATTTCGATTCAGGTGCTGAAGGCGCGATATGCCAAGTTCTCGACTTTGGTGAAGAACCAGGCAACGTTCCCTTCTACCGATTCTCAAGCCGATAATGAGGTGCTTAAATTATCTGCAAAAGCTGTTTTCTCTGTTTACGTGTTTCTCCTCTCATCGATAACATTTCAGAACGATGGAATTAACTGTTGGAGTCATGTTTCACATCAAAGAAATGCCTCAGCCTTAGCAGAAACGAAGTTGGGAAAAATGTTTTGTCTGTCCCTATATACGTGAAATTTTAGATTTTTTTCTACTAAGAATGAGCTGAGACTGGTGAACATTCAAGCTAAAATATTAAAACGCATGTTCGATCATATAAACTGATTATAAAGTGGATATAAATCCACTCAATAAAACAGGTTACATGTTTGAAAAAAAATTCCTAGAGGAGTGTTCACTTTTATACGATCTACAATTTATTTTTGAAGTATTTTTCCGCTTTGAATAAAACCAATAAAGGTGCGCACCATTTATCTTTTTTTTTCAAAGCTGGAACATGATTTTGAAGTTGATTTCATCTTCGAATAATATCAACCGTATTCGGTCATAGCGTAAACAGAGAAACCATCTCGCAGTTTTCTGTGTTGTAGTCCCCTCTAGATGTTAGACCATTTCCTGGGTTCTAGTCCTGGGAATAGTTTTTTGTTGTACTCGCACATAGTCAAATGACCCTTCAAAAATGCACCGACTCCTTTGGAACTGTAGTTGAATGTTTTAGCGACAACTTCTCCCGCTTTGGTTGTTCGAAAAACCAAGTTCACTAACTTTTCCACGAAACTGGTTAAAACCTTCTTCGCGCTCTCCTTCTCTTGGTCCAGATTTTATTTTTTTTTTTTTTTTTGCGGGAAAAAATGAAGTTGTTTTTTCTCGATTGTTCTCCACACTTTCAGCTCTCTGATTTTAATTTGAATTCATTGTTGGCCACCTTGGTGAACGTATGGTTTTCAAAAATTATCGCTACCTAGGTACATAAAAAATGTTTTAAATTCAATTTGTTACTAGTGTGAAAATTCATTATTCACGCTCAATTTTCTTGTTTTCAAGATTACAATTGAATTCAGCACTCTGAAAATGTACTATTTTTTTTACTATTTCGGAGAGAAACAAGTCTGCATTTTTTCCCGATTTCCCCTCAGCCGCTGAATTTCTGTATTCGCTCCTTCCGTCTTAACCTTCCCATGTGTTGTCTTATGTATCAATGTATCTACGTACCTTCTAGTATTTGAGCTATAATTGTCTTTCAAATGGTACTGAATAATTATCTTCGACTTCCTCGTAGACCCTGTTCTATACTCGGCTTTTCTTTTCTTCGAAAAGCTGCACTGTATATAAAATGCACATGTTCCACAGTTGCTTCGACTAAGTATTCAGAGTTTTTATGGTCTAGTATTCACAGATTGGTCCATTATTGGGTCTTTCTTCTCTAGCAAAATGTATTATTTAGGTTCGACAGCGAGTGGTTTTTTATACAAATTATTACTATTTATTACTATCAGTAAGGGATGGGATACTGAAATAAAATATCGGTAAGAATATCGATAACAAAATCATATCAGTGATGAAATATTGATATTCGATAATGTCGATGGTTTAGAGCTTAAACTTTCGGAATTTCTGATATCTGTTTTAATTGTTTTTGTTCCTCGTCTTTGATGACAAAAAATATAACTTGAACAAATTTTTGGGGATAGTAATAATCTATGATGGGTAATTTCAAAAATTTATTTCATATCAAAAGGACATAAAGTTGATTTTAAGGACTTTTATTTGAACGAACCAAAGTACTGAATTATTGAATTGTTTACGCGTTTAATAGAAATGCCAAAGCCAAAATTTAATTTTAAATATTTTGCTGATTTTAAGCCAAGTAGGTTTAGTATGTTTGGTATTTTTGGCTGACTCCTCAAAGTCACACAAATTAGGTTAAAATGATCTAGTAATTTTATAAAGAAAACACTATAATATCGAAACAAATTATCAATATCCCAATAAAATCAGTTTTAAAATATTGATTTTAAATAACTGATATTGGAACCAAAATATCTATATTTTGATAATATTGATACCAAGATCCCCCCATCCGTACTATCGACTGCTATACTCGTTGATGATAATCGTGCGATTTGATTAATCTTTTGTTATTAATGGTGGAGAAATCTATTACAAAGGGAAAAGAAGTTGATAGTTTATCGCGTGATTGAGAACGTATTTGAATATATTTAATTTTGTTGAGGTGACATAAAAATCAGTTGAATGCTTTGGTTGCCCAAGCAAGACGGCATTTTGAGATATTTTTGTTAATAATATGAGATTTTCTCCGGAGAAAAACCTCGACCCAGTTTTTTTTTACTCAGCCAAAGAGTTCAAATCAGATTTTGTTGACTAAATTGCCGCTAGTTGTCCATTTTTATAAATTCCCTAAAGGAGGATAACTTTTCTTTTCATGAGTTGATCTCTTGATACTTGAACCTATTGCCAATATAGAGAGCCTATAGAATGGATTATCGTGGAAAACCCGATCTATTAGAATTTCACAACAATAGATTTGTTGTCTTCATCGTTACCCAATGTCAACTTTATCTCTTTGCTATTCCCTTCAAAATTCTGCCCATCTTATATTCACATTGCATACGTCTGGCTAATTAGCGCTAAAGCAGGTACAAAGACCGGTGTTCGTGTCTTGGAAATTTACACTCGAGTGTTATTTTTATGACAGTTGCTGTCTGAAAGCCGAGGCACTTACAGCATTGAGTTCTTTGTCTGTGGCTCAGTTAAGCGCGTTTCTCAGTTTATACACCTCGTGTAAATCATAGGCAATGCTCTCTGGCGGCTCTTTGGGTACTTGTACTCAATTTCTTCTTTTTTTCGCCACACATAATTTATTATAATGCTTTGTAGCTATATGATATATGCTACTCCGTTTATATAATATTTAGTTGACTCTACAGAACAAAGTTCATTAAACCGTGAAAATATTTTGAGGAAAATCCAAACCTGAGTTTTACAACCTGAAAAGACTCAATTAGAAACCTCCTCTTCATATTTTGCACTTCAACAATTACTAGGTACTCTTTACCCTTCGCTCCTAAGATACCAAAGTACATCGGATTAGCCTAGTTGAGAAAATTGCAATTTTCGATAAGCTATTAATTTTTTTATTTTTCGTCGTATGCCCCTAAATTTAATTCCAATTTCTCTTCGCATTTTCATTTCTTTTGATGCCCTGTATGAAGATAATCAACTTTCAAAATGTTTTGACACTATTCGGTCTCAATTGAGCTTTCATATGTCGAAATTTCGATTGAAATTGATCTCTCCTTCAAAAAAAGCCGTCGCTTGCCGCCGGTGTTGCTTTTTGCGAGAGGGGGACTGTTCTGTTACAGAATAGCGCGTTTAGGAGTCTGTAGATAATTGGGAGCCCTCTCTTCTCAGTATGCGCGTGTTGCAAGCGGTTAGACGGGTTCCTATCGGGACGGACTCCTCAGCCCAACTTCCTGCAGAGCCTTTCGTGCTGCGATCCTGTCAAAAACGTCAATTTTCTCTCGGAAAAGTGATTTTAAAAGTATCGTCGCTCCTGGTCGAGCCATGAAGCCCTGGTGAGCGGTTCTCTTGAGAAAGCCGTCGTTCCCGGTCCAGTTATCGGTTAAATTCACCACCTGCCGTTGGAAATTTTGCTGTTTCTGACCGTTCAGCCGCTTTGGGGGAGTGTTCGAGACGTGACCAATCGGCGTCAAGGGCGATCGTCAGGAATCTCCCTCTCCTGCAGCTCCTAGTTTGCCTCTCTATCCGATATTGATGTTCGAATGCACGCGAAAATCGTGCGCTAGTCTGATAGAAATTGCGGCGTTTTTTTCTCACGATTTCGTCGTTCTAGTCGTCCCGACGATATTAGTGCTCGCGATTCACCGATGAAATTCGACGTTTTTTGTGGGAAAATCCGTGCAGTATTCATCTATGGCAAGCCTTGTTGTCTGAAAGTGTTAAACTGAGGCATCCCAAGGTGAACTGTGTTGAAGTGCGGTGATTTTCTCCGCATCGTCTCTCTTGCTTAAAAAAAAATTTAAAAAAAAATATGGATAGCGTCCTCACGCTTGGAAAGACCATCGTCGACGTTGTGAGTTCAATTTACATTATTTTTTTTCGATACAAATTTCGTTTTCAAATGATGATGGGAAAATTTTTTCCTTGTTAGCTCGACTTTTTAGGTTTGAAATTAATTTTAAAATCCGGTTAAAACTGAACGCATTTGAAACCTACTAACATGGTCGGACGTAAGTGCCCGTGGCCGTCCACTGGCTTGCCAAACTGCGTTGATAAGTTCGACCTACTTTCGGTCGGATTCAAAATATTAGCTCGAAAGTCACCTCTCTGCAATTTTCTCGTCATTTTGAATGAAATAGGTGTTCCGTCGTTGTATATTTTCCCCTACGTATCCCTTTATTTAGTTTTTCTTCGGACTGAAAATGTGAATCGTTTGTACCCCGTACTTTGCCATTGTTGTTTCGACGGTTTAGAAATTTGGCACTCTGCAAAGCAATGACTATTACTTATCAAAACTTCTTATCCCCGACGGTTGAAAATTCACCTAATTTTTGTCGACTTTATTTTTACTATTGTCACCAAATCGGAAAGCAATTTATACAAAATCCAGGCCAAGCTAATAATTCCTGGTTGGAATTTTCGCTTGTCGAGTTTTCACCTTTTTATTTGAAAATTTCACAAATTCCGATCCTCAATTCCGCAGTCGGCAAAACGTTCCCGAATCGCTACGCTTGAAAACGCCTCTCGATTTTGTTGGCAATTAGCTCATTTTCAGCCTTGACACCTTTGCTAACCGGTAATAAATCGACGGTATTAGCTGGCAATGGTTTATACACATTCTCGAAATCAGATAGCTCCAGTCGGATTGATCGTTCGTTTTAATGGCCCGAAAATCGATAAAATTGTTCAGGTAGGTTTTGGAATATTCAAAGCGTTGAAATTCTTCAATGATAAATTATCTGCTTGAATGTATTTAGATAATTGATTCTTGATTGAAAATTCAGTTATTGTTGTAATATAAGTAATTTTTGATCTGTGAATTGTAGGATTTGTTTTTTAAATCAGTCCAGCCTGGACATAAAATCTAGCGGTTCAAAATTTTTGAAATGTTTTAGGTGTCAAGTAAGAGAAGTAAGAAGCCAAAATAAGTTTTAATTCCTACAATGCAATCGCTATATTGCATGTTGTAGTTTGCACTCAGATGTAATAAAAATGAGAAAAAAAAAATTTATAATATGCAATTTTTTGAAATGATTTTGACAGACTGCAGAGGATTTTTGAAATAGCTATTGGATTAAAAAAAGTCGAAAAATCATACTCGATTTTATGCTTTTATTCTTACTAGATGGACTGTAAATATTTATCGATCCGATGAGCTTAGTTGGGTTAATCGTTGAGTAATTAATACACCGATTTACACCCTCGTCAGCTTAGCGGCTTTACTTGACGTATAGATATAGAGGTCCTTTCAACACAAGCCTTGGAGACTTCCAAATCGAAGCACGTTAGGTGCGAGCTTATAAGCCAAACGCTATCTTGACAGATCAACTGTCAAAGCTGTCATCCGAGCGTGATAAATCTTCGCCGAATGTTTATTTTGACTCGTCTGTTCATATGTCCCGGTTCCAGATGAGCGAGATGTGGTTCGACTGTTATCGTAGTTGTATCGGGCCAATTTTAGATTAGATGACGAGATCAAATCATTGACATGGTTGCAGAAATTCCGATTGATAGCTAACCTGTTGTAGAACTGAAATAATGCTCAGCTCGGTCTTCCGGTTTGATGATCTACTGTACTTTCATTTCGAGCTGCCCTCTGGTTTTTCTTCGTTAAAAGAGTCATAATTTTTTTATATTTATTTTTATTTTATTATTATTATTTTTTTTTTTTACTAATATTTTACTCGGCGGTTATTCATTCTCCGAGGGGCCTCGGCGGTTTGAATTTATCGACACGCGACCTCCAAAGATTGCCTATTCGAAGCTTCATCAAAATTCACCTCAACTTGGGATAGTTCTCCGAAACTGGCGGGAGGTCGAAATAAATCAGAAAGCTATTGAATCCGTCTCCTAGATCTTGTGAAGTCATTAACCGGTCGAAACAAATTCGACAAACTCAGTGGTGAGGTAGCGGGATTTAAATGACTGTGATTGGATGAAAAACGCAAGAGATACGTATCAGATTGAGTCGATTAAACACAATTCAAGTCCGTTTAACGGCTAAGATTTACTACAGCTCAGTCGGTAGCGAATGTTATGCAAATGCCGCCGTTTATCGAGTTATAAGTCGTAAAGTTTTTTTCTCTTCTTTGATAACCCGTGTCGCAACACATTTGAAAAAAACAGAACAGCTTGATCATCTAGAGGAAGAGTTGATCGATCCTGCGATTTGAATTTCGTTGGTTCTTTCGCAGTTTATCATTGTATAAAAACCGAGAAGAAGAAAACAGTTCCAGAAATGGATATTCCGAAAATCCTATTATTAAAACATTTTATTATAATTGCTTCGGGTTAATTATTCTTCGGTTTCCTTCCTAAATCGTGTCGTTCCTGATAAAATCGCCTTACAAGTCGTGAATCCAGTGTAAATTGTCTTCCCACGATGATGATTATAAAAAATCACTCGGTGCTTTTGTTTTTATATTTGTTTCAAGGTCCAAAGCCGTTGTATTTTATTGCATGCACTTTTCAAAATAGTACAGTCACTTGTCTAGAAAAAATTAACATGAGAGAAAAATTGGATATCAATTTATTTGTAAATTATGCGCGCTTTTAATAATTATTCGATCTAATGGATTTATTCTGCCTGAATAAAAAATCTTTTCAAGTCTTTTAATGCATATAAAAAATAAATAGATGGAAAAATACTGTGGTTATTATTATAACGAATTTTTAAAAAACTTACCAAACAATGTTTCACAATTCAGTACTTAATTTAGAAAATAATTTACTATGCTCACCAAATAAAATAAATTTAAAAAATCTTTTTTTAGGTATTCAAATTTTGAAAAGTGTTCAAATTCTATTTTTATGGGAAAAATTAACATTTTTCGGTCATTTTACAAATTGGAACAATTATTAACACCACCTGTTCGACACTGCCTGACATTTCCTCAAACCACTGGCGCGTTCTAACTTAATTGCGGCTTCCTGTTGGTTTCGTTCAATTGTAACTACGTATTCGGCCAGTGCCTGGGAGGATGTCATTTTCCATTCGTCAGTTCTGTCGAGCGCGTTAGTGTTTCCATCGGTTTGAACATACCGCATCCCACCTGGTATGACAATTTTTTATATCTATTTGGGTAATATTTATGTCGGAATATTATTGTCATCGACAGTTTTTCTTCCCGGTTAAGCAAAAATTCGGCAGCCTCGAATATCAATGAGGATGAATTGCTTCAATATCTTTTCCGAGTTATTTTTCGCTCCTTTTGTCGCTCTCCGATCTTGTCTTTTTGAGAGAGGTATTTCCCTTGTCAAAAGTTCGTGTAAAGAATACCTGCTTAATTCAAGATTGGAAAATTATATGATGTTTGCTAAAAAAATGAACTCATCTCTGTCAGGACAAACTTCGGATGTGGTATAATTTTTTTGCTGCTTACACTTTGCTCGGGCAGTGTTATTTTTTGAGACTTGAGATTAACCCGTCTTCCAATTCTTGGACCTTGTCATAGTCTCGTGTACGCAAGACCTCTCGTTGTTGGCATTTCTCCCGTAAAGTCCCCTATTCGTTTTTTCGGGCGCTGAAAAGTCTAAAAAAGCTTCTGATTTTATTATAAACTGATTCGGGCGACTGCAATAACTCGCAAACATCCTATTCAAACAGAACAACAGGGCTCCGAGTTCAAGGCTTCTTCAACTAACGAATCGCACGTTGCGCAAGGGAGGAGAGGCCAGACAACAGGCTTGTATAGCAACAAAGATCTCGCGTGCCCACAACGAGAGAAAGCTGGGTCACTTCGTCGATATCCTGAGAAATCGTGAACTAGCGTCTAAATCAAAAAGCGATGGCGATAAAATTATACTTGACCTTAGGCCTAGTTGAATGTCGTTGAAGGAAGTTGAATTAATGAAGTATGTTTAGTAGACTATGATCCTTGTGATATCAATGTATAGATGTCAAGATATATCTGTACATGTTTTAAAAATCCCTAACGTCTAATTTCCCTCCGTCGTTTCAATTTTCGTACAAGACTATTTTTTCCGTAGAGAAAAATATTCAGTCACAAAATTCCCTCTTCTCTGCCTTTGAGTGCACTAAAAATCGCCTACCCGCATTCGCTGTACCGTAATTGATTTATCTTGTCAATCTGTTCCTCTGTACTCGGCTATCTTGAAATTCGTTTCAATCTCGGCGGATCCATGTTCGCGATCAATAGAGAACCGATTGACCAAACTTGGTCAACTTGGGCTGTGGGTGCTGTACGACGTGACTTGGTCAACTTATTCAACCGAAACCAGTCCGAGAGCAGGAGTTGCATTCGATATTGAGGGCGCAGTGCTGATCGGCGAGACAACTGTTTATCTTTACCTGACCGATCTGTAGTCCACTAATTAGGCGAAATATAATTGGAGAGACGCGACGAGTCAAGAACCTATTCGCGTTCTATATTATTTGCAATCGAAAATTATGATCAAAACACTATTGCCGTTTGCAGCGAACAAAATTTAATTGCATGTATTGAAATTCGCAATTCGGTCGAAAAAATGGTATAAAACTAGAACTCAATAATTTTTTATAGTTTAATTATTTTTAAATTTGAATTAATTAATTATATTCTACCATTTAATTTAGTAATCATCAGATAGTTAGGCGTTTATTGTAGTAATTTTACCTACTCGTCAATTTTTACAAATTAATGTTGTAAAAATTTGAAAAGAAGTTTCAAACATTTTTCAAGTAGTTATTCTATAGTTTTGCTAGTTGAAATATTTTCAATAATAATTTCATGACGCACAGGAAAATGTTCATCCTTGTGTTTCTCTATTTTTCACTTCTTAATTCAAATCTGAACGGTAGATCAAGGTAGCGCTGAAAGAGCAGGATTTAGTTAGCGCCTTACGTAACAGGTTATGCAAACCCGCTATTCGCGTAAGAGGTTCAATTATTGCAGCCTTTCAAGTCTGCAGGGGCTATCCGCTCGCCGGCTACTCTCAAGACGCTTATTAATTCTGATAAATTTCCAATTGTCCTGTGAATATTTTAGATAGGTAATGGTTTATCACCAAAATTAATTTTTATGGTCTCGATTAATTTCGGTTTCATTCATTGGTGAGGAGTTTTCATAAAACTACATTCGTTGTAGCTTTGTCGCATCGATCGTTCCTCGTTGTTGGGGTTGAGGGGGAGAAAACCAAGGCGACTTGTTCTCCTGTTTTTTATTGTCGGCTTGCCAAGCACTTTCGCCCATTCGGGCATCATCAGAGCTTCGTGATGGTGCTACTAAGCACTGATGATGCCCGAACGGGCGAAAGTGCTTGGCAAGCCGACAATAAAAAACAGGAGAACAAGTCGCCTTGGTTTTCTCCCCCTCAACCCCAACAACGAGGATAAAACTACATTTTCTACTTCTATAAAGCATACATTTATTTTTATGCATTGATTCAGCAAATTACTTATTGTTGAAAGGAGTGTTAGTGAATGGTTGATAATAACATCAGAGGAGGTTCTACGGTAGCAATTTCGGCAACAAAACATATATAAATAAACCTATGAATTATTCATCGATCTTCAATTTCGCTCAAATGAACTTATAAATTATTCATTGATCTTCAATATTCACCTTCGAATTTCGGCTTACTATTTTCTCTTCAGAAATTTCGAACAAGTGCGCCACTTTGATGGATCACCTTGAAATTTCATCCGACCTTCGAAATTTCCCAATTTTCGGTTTCTGTTGAATATCGAGGTAAAATCGACCGGTTGACATCTGGTAAGAGCGGATGTTTTGAATCATCGCCTCGACGTCCTTGGTGCCCAACTGCAAAAAGCACGTTATGTCTTTTCCAACTGCAGACGTTATGTAACAGCGAGCTAAGTATAAAATGCACCGATCACTTTCCGTTATCGCTCATCGGTTCGGTGTCTTAATATATTGGTGCAAAATATATTTTAGGACTCAGCCAGATTTAATTTGGTACGATTCCAAAGAAATATTTGATCATGAACTTTTTCTATTATTGGAATCCGGCGAGCCTCCAATTTCCCCGGTTATCACAATTTTCCCGAATCGGCTCGTCCAAAATCTTATCAACTTTCAAATAGTCGGCCAAATAGACTCTGATATGAGTGGCGCTAGCTAAAAGACCGCTCTTTAACGGAATAATCTCCTGGGAAATCTAATTGTATCGGCTGTTATCGAATAATTTTGTTCCCTCGCGTATTTTTTTCGACTGAATGGAGCTTCTGTAACGAATAAAATTAAAAATATTTTTGACTTTTCGTGTCTGATTGCTGTTACCCCGTTGGTAATGGAAATAATCAATCTCGCCTTGGATAGAATCGTTGAGAAAAGGAATGATAAAACAAACTTATGGATGTTCCTTTTTCGTTGTAAAATCCAAATTATATTCCACATTTCCAACTTCGTAACGAGTTCACCTTTTCTGCCAGAGAGGCGCCGACTCCAATAAGTGACCATCCTGGAGGCAATTGTGAGGTGAAAAGGAAAGTCGTTTTATCATTCGGGAAATGATTTTTTTTTTTTTTATTAGTGAAGGTGATCAAATTAATCAAGAAGTGGTCAGGTCAATACGAGTAGTAAAGTAGTCCTTAAAATGTGTAGTAGTAGGTGATTGAGTTGCTCTGAAGTTGAGACATTTTTGTTACTTTTCCCTTTCCAACCTTTTTTTTCTAGTTTTTTCCCCCGTTTTTAGTGTCAAACAAAACTGAACATCTCTCTTCATCTATTTTACCCAAGGTTTCTTTATTGAGATTTTGTCAGTTACTACTAACCGACCTAACAAAATTCATTTCAGTTGAGAAAAGAAGTTCTAAACTATAATGATTACCTAACTACATTCAATGTTATTATGTTGATTGAAAAGTGAGGTTGAATGTCTGGAATAATCCATCCACTGATTCGGGACCTTTCGTCAACATGTTGATGCATTGATCCACCTCAGATATGACCATAAAAACGCAAATAATTATTACACCATTTTCGGTTATTGAAATGCACATATTTACTTCTTTATTTTCTCAAAATGATAAGAGTTTTGCTTTTCTCAACACTGGATGAGGGAATCCGAACAAAATTTCAGAAGTTTCCCAACGTTAGTGCATTAAAATTATATTATTTAGCTCTCAAAACCATGCTATTTGCTGGAAAATTAATGCTGAATTCAAATCTTAACAGAAACGCTGTGGCTCATGTAGTTATTTTTCTACAATCATAAATATTACTAAAAACGTGATTTCAAAACAATTTTTTTTCGAAATACGGCCTAAAAAGCATTTAGTTTTAATCCAATCAATATCAAACGTCAATCGTGCAAACTAGACTTAAATCTGAACCGTTGAGATTTGCAAACAATTAAAAAGCAGTTTACATTTAGAAGTTATGGGGTCTCAAACATAGGTTCATAAAAACATCGATTGCTCCCCTATTATGCTACGTAAAATTGATTTTTTACCATTGTTAAAAAGCTCTTGCTGAGTTCTCTCAACTACAAGAATGTTCATATTTTTTTCCCGACGTGGTTGCAAATGGTTCTCGAAAAACCTCAGAAATGTGAAAATCGGTATCACGTTTTTCGTTACACTTTCATCTCTACACGCTAGAATACCGAACAATAGTTGGAGCCAGGGCCCTGTAGGCAGATAAATTATGAACAAAATGACGGCATAAATAAAGCAATTGCATTTGTATCTACTCAGAAAAATGAGAAATATAACGCTTTCGAAGGACATAATAAAGCTCGAGTTATAATTCGCCTAATCGAGGGAATTGAAGCGGTTTTATTGAGCTCTAGTCGAAAACACGAAAAAAATCTTATTAGTGAAAACTAGAGAATAAGTAGGTAGTTGTTAAAAAAAAATAAAAACGATAAATTTTTTTTTAAACTGTTATAGCACTAATTCGGATAGAAATTAGTTGTAGAATCCATACCTAGCCAGTGGCACACCTGTTTCCAGTAATTTTCAATTTTTTGAATACTGGGTGTATTGTTATAATTATTGGGTCACCCTCTCGGGCCGTTTTCCTTTGTTTCCCATTCTAGAAAAGATCCATAAATTGTTTATCGGAGTTGAAAACCGTTTTCCGAATAACAACCAATTCTGAACATTAGTGCTCACATTTTTTTGTTCTAACGAACGAAAATTCCTGTTATTATCTCGTCGGATTCTGAGCGACAGCTCATTCCGCTCGGATCGGTGTATTCTCGTGGGCGCCGACGGTACTTTTGCTGTGGAAAATTCCCAAGACACGTTGAAACCGGTCGTGTCGGTGTCAGAGTTCTCTTTAGCCGGTCTCTCGTTTTTGCTGGCCGTAGCGAGCTTAGAATCCAACGATAAAGGTCTGGGCGGCTCGAGGTCGGCCATTTCAGTCAGTTGCCAGCCCCGAGCGAGTCAAGACCTAGAGAAAGAAGCAGCACAGTCTCACGTCTGCGAGGTTCGCACTTTTTCGCGTTTGCCGAAAAAAATATAACTCCTACAACGGCGCCCTCATCGGTCATCAACCGAATTCAGCGAGAGAAAAATGGAGGAATTATTCGCATTGAAGTTTACCCTGCCGACTATGCTCTCGGCTATTTCCCGCACGTTGTTCTCTATGCGCACAGGTGAACCCGTCAAAGGGCAGAAATGCGATTTTGACGCACTGGACGCGGCCTACCTAGAAGACGCAGTCAACTTGGTACGTGTCGGTTTTTAAAATTCAGTTGAATTAATTTTTTAAACATTGTACCGGTCGTCCGGATTTTCCTCTGTTGGCTTGTGAAAATTAGATTGAACTTAAAGTGGAGAATAATTATCTGCTGTATACTGTGTGAATAAAATTCCCTTTTATTCGTACCCTGAACCGTTGAAAATTCTATACTTGAATCGATGACAGAATAAACGGTTTACAAAAAATTGATAAGGTTCAAACCGGACGAATTCGCCTAATAATTATCGAAGGAGGGAGGAATTTTTTGAAAAATATGCAGAAATAAGGCGACGAAAATTTATGTTGGAATTTACCTTTTTTTCGCTCGAATCACGATTTTTGGGTACTCTTTTTCTTCAACTTAATGGCCGCCAATTTTGATTTTCAAGTTAGTCTTGATTTCTCTTTTTCTCGTTTGAAAAATTGACGAAATTCCCATGTAAACGGTTTTTAGAGCGAAAAATCGACGTATTTCCCCTCCTGGTCGCTTATCTTGTCCCTTCCGCTCCGAAGGCTTTGACAAAATATTATCTGCACATCTTTAAACGCTAGTTCCTTACATAAATGACAAAGCCAATATATTACCCCGATTATTGAAAAGGACTTATCAATTTTTCAATTCGTGTTAAACGGCCATGAAATAATTTTCACCAGATTTTCGGTCGAATTTAATTAATTTTTTGTTCTGCAGAATCTTTATAAACTTGTTAATATTATCTATGCGAAAAGAAATATAAGAGCCTCAGGATTAAATGGAAACATAAGCCGCTGGTGAAATAGAGCTGAGATGATTACATAACATGGGCGGTTCGATTTCTTCTTTCTATTGCTAATTATTTATCGCCGTCTTCAGCTAATGACCGACACTTGAGACATTTCCTCCAGTTGATCGATTTATATACCTATTTAAATTCATATAGGTTTGATAGATACCTTTGGATGTACAAGATGTGCGGTGTGAGAACCTTCAATTCGCTGAATTATGTGGTAGATTTTTCTTCGTCAGCCGAAGTAATTCTAAATATAAAATACCATCTGTGTGAAATGAATTTTAGAAATCTATCTATTAGAAATGAATTTATAGATAAATTTTCCATTCAAGACTCCCTTAATTTTCTTTCCATTTAAATTTCTCTCGAATTATGCATTTTTTACTTTTTATATTTTGCCTACTATTCTCTTCAGTCCTGCTGTCACTATCCTTGGAATTAATTCCCTCGCTTTTCCTCTTCTCTGAGTTTGAGAATGTTCTTTTGAAAAATAACAGGAATTCCTCTTCTGTTTCGCTAATGAGGACGTTGGGTTAGGGCGGACGTGCGGTTCAGTTCAATACTTGTTCGACTGGTTTCTTGTTTTTTATATCACCAACGCTTCGCTAAAGGTTTCTTCTCTGATACGCAAATCCTCGATCTTATTGTGAAATTTATTTTCCCTTCGCATAAGAAATAATATTCTCGTCCAATTTAAATGCATTGCACCGGTTTCACCTTCCCCAAGCTCGAGCTTAGTGGGAAAGTATTCGAAAAAGTTTAATTAGCATCCCAACTTCTGTTTTATTTTTTTCGCCAAAGCCGAAGAACAACTTAATTTTTCATTTAAATTCGATTAGTTTTCTATCTTTTCGATGGCTAATTTTGGCGCAGGTTAGCCAAGGAAAATTCCACATTATTACAACTTCCGATCTTGCAACAGCGCCGCGTATTGATCCAGAGCTTAAAAGTTTGTGTAATCGTTGTTCAAATCTTTGTTCGTTAATAGAAAAAAAATGAATACTCTAATTTTCTTATTTAATATTCAAACAATCGCAGGCTATCATCTTGCCCAATTAAAATAAAAATTAAATAGGATAATATTAAATGTCTGTTTTGGTTTTTGTTTTATAAAAATTTCTATGAATTGTTTCATTTGTTAGTTTGGCAATTGAATTGGTGCTTCAATTAGGGAAAGTTCGAATTTCTTTGCGGCGAAACGCCCGATTCCATCGGAACCCCCTAGGAGCCCCTTCAGCAAATGTAGCCGCAAACCCGTACGACGTCTATGCATTGCGGGAACAGTATTCGCACGCGTGAAGGCGTTCTATTACGCTTTTTGTACCTGTTTCGCTCGGATTTTCTACAGATTCAGCTCATTTTTCTAATTAACCGACTTCATTTTTTCTTTATAATTAATAATAATAATTTGATTAATCTATTCTGGCATCACCTGAGTTTTTTTCTTCCTTTGAAATTTCACGTTCGTAAATGTCATTCTTGTCGTCAGGGCGATTAATGTTCAAGACTTCAATAGTCATTGCTTTGATGTATAAATAAATAAATAATATTATTAGTAAGTGATTATTAATAACTTTATAATCAAGAGTCTGCATAATTCAGCATCCAAATAACTTTCTAGTCTTTCCTGTAGCACTTATTATGAATGAATGGCCATTCTATAGAGCTTGATTGATCAACTGGATTGTGCTACTCTCTGACGGCGGTTTCTTAAACCTATCTGGTCAACAATCCACCCCTCCCTTGTTCCATCATATCTCTTTTTGAACCTCTCGCTCTCATCCGATCCAATTCTACGTTGAAACGTGCTGCTAGTCTCGTGCGCCCACCTTCGCTGAGCTGGAACCTTGAGGTCATGGGCTGTCTAGCTTTGAATTACAGATGTCTCCCTGGCGCATTTGTACTGTAGAAATTCCACTACGGATTACCATCTGTTATCTTGCCTAAATCCACACACAATCGAGCGTACTCGAGCTTCCTCTTCCGTATCCGTGGTTTTAATCTCTTTCTTTTATTTGAACTGCTGTAGCGCTCTTCATATTATAAAATTATCATATCAAACCCTCTTCTGTTCCGAGTAATATAAAAATTTTTTGCTGGGTAATTGTACTAACCTAGAAAAAATTCGAGAGGCTTGAAAAAATATGCTTTCAACGGTGAATTTTACTGTTCGCATTTTTGTAAAGATCGGTTCATGCTTGAGCGATTTGAACCTTATATGCACGAAATTTGGGACTTTCCTTCGGTTTTTCCTCTTTCCCCTTATGTTTTTCGTTGAAACATTATTCAGACTTCCTAAACAAACTAAGCGACTCGACGAGCACTTTCGCCCTTTCGGGCATCGTCAGGGAAGTATAGATGTGATACACTTTTGGAATAATTTATGGTTAGTTTTTGTTTGTTGCGGTTCAATTTTTCGTGAATATTTTAAATTCGGATAGTTTTCCGTATAAATTGATATTTATATCCGAGAAATTAGCCCTCGCAGATGAATATATTTTTACTAGCCTCCCTCGTCTCCTTAATACCTTCTTGGTACCGATTCTCATTTCGTCCCGATCGCCGGCTATTCTCATTGGCTTCTTTGTGAGGTACGTTACTCTTCAATCTCTCACAGAGTTCGTTGACTTGTCTTCCTCTGTCCGTTCTTCCTAATGAGCTTTTGTGTCCGTACACGACGTCTCGCTGAGAGATGATCAATCTGCCAAGACGTCTCCGTACTGGGGAAGAGAAATATCCTTGATAACGGCTGATGTTCCACCAATGGAACCAGCCTGAGCGATTAGTTTATTAAAAGCATCCTCTTTTTATTAAAAATATCCTAGGTTATTTTAAACCTCTGCTTTTTTTCTGCTGATTCATTAGTCAATTATAGCCTCCATGAAACAATTCTGCTCTCCGATTAACTTACCCCGATTTGAAAAATGCAAATTGCTTCAAATACTGAATATCAAAAAACAAGTAAAACAATTTTTTTAATTTAATTAAATTTTTTATTCATCTTTTTTTTCTAAATGTGGATTAAACTTCGACATTTCTAGCTAATTCTGATGTCATTAGGTTTTGTACACAATTAGAAAAAAAGCTCCCTTCTAAATAAACAACAATTGTTTCCTGTACGCCGTTTCAAATATATTATTTTCAGGGATGGTTATCCTATTTTTAAACGGTAAATGAATAATGCATGTTACGTTTCAAAAACAAAAGAGCCCCCGGGGAAATTAGAGGCGAAGGCCAGGGTGAGGAATATTGTAGGCGCTCGACTATAAATAGGCACAGTATTCTTGGCAGTATCTCTGGGCGTTCTATCGTCCATTTGTTCCTGAGATCCGTTTAGTAATTTTTGAGTATCGCTCCCTTTTTTAAAGTTGTAGATTGAATGAAGTCTGGTTTTTATCACGTGGGTCACATACAGTATTTCCGCGTTGTACGCATGATGACCGTAGTTTGATTTTTTCAGCTTGCAAAAATGATTGTATTTAAACGCTTGGTGACTTGAAATGTTTCTTAATGTCAACTGACTGTCGTTAGATTTTTATTATTGGTGTCACACACCATGTTTCCTCTTAATTCGCATTTTAAGTTATTTTATTTGTGCACTTTTGTATATTTGGTTCTCCTTGCTTTAAAAATGACTCCATTTCACAAACTTCTTTTGCATCGATTGGATCACACGCCTTATGCGGTTTTTGACTATTTCGATTTTTTACAAGGCGCGAAAAAATCAATATCTTTGATGCTGGAGGTTCATAAAACCATCCCATTTCGCAAAACTTGACTTATATTGTTATCTCACTGCTCTCCCGCTCTATGAACCTAATTCGTGCTTTTTTCTATTTTTGGGTTCTCCTAGCTAGTTTTTCATTAACAGCTGTAGAGCAGTAACGTTGTGCCTTAGAGCTTTTTGATTTTATAATTGGTTACTCCTGTTACCGATTCAACCACGGAAGTACTGTGTGATTTACGCACGCCACTTTTTTTTTTGCTGTTTTTTAATTTGTGCTTATGTAAATTACTGATGTCGTTGAACCAAAAAATATATCCCCCTTCATGACAACCGGTTTTAGCGTGAGATATCCCCAGAATCAAACGAATAAGGTGTTCACAGTACTATGTACTATAATAAGTTGGAAAAAAATAAATAAATAAATATATCCGCCAGGGCTTCACAAAGGGCGCTTCAGTGGACTGTCGAAACTCCTATTCCTTACCATCAAATTCAATTCATTCAACAATTCTCTTAGCCATCAAATCCAGACAGAAATCCATCGATTGGTGATAACCCTCCGTTTCCCTGAATCGATGGTTGCAATTACGAATAAGGAAACGATCTACTATTCAATAGGAAGAACTTGGGAGCACAGTTTGTCAGACGCAAACGTGAACCTACTTCGATTCTCGTTCGAAGTAGGAAACAACGCTCATTTCATGCATTGGAGCCGTCCCAATGCTAATGTGTAAACGTCGGCCCCGCATAGTAAAACCGTATAGGCATCATAAATTGCCCTCGTCGAAGGGAATTGGTCATTGTTGCAATCGTTCGATCCTCAGTATCAAGGGCTTCCTCAGGGCTCGGCTATCTTTACGATCCTCTTCGGCCAATAAAACTTTTTTCCGTACGAGCTGACCGCACCTTTTTCCTGAACACTAAAACCGCCAGAGTACCAAAGCCTATCGCCTTTTGGAGCGGCCATTACTTCAAGATATATTTCGCTGAAATAAATCCGTTCCAGTCGATAGAGTGTGCTCGTTTTGAAAATAGCGATTCGAAATGATCTACTAGCTTTTTGAAACTTTCATCGGTTGTCCATTGTAATTTTAGGCATTATTTGTGCTTGGTTCGAGTGCATATTTGCCTACTAAAGAGACAAACGTCTCTATGAGAATTTAATCTTAATCGATGATCTCGGTGGAAAATAACTCAAGCTGCCTCGCACGGCGATTGGTTAGTTCTCTCGAGGAGAAAAGGTGAAACGAGCAAATCGTAAGAGTAATTATACTAAATAGGTACTCGAGTTTCAAGAGGCGATCAAGATAAAAATAGTTCAAAAGACGGTTCGAGATTTTTCGACCGGAATCGAGGTTAAGAGCGTCCAGTCGCAAACAATGGTAAATGGATTTTTTTCCGAAATTCATGAACAAATAATATCGAGGGATTCCTGATGAGTGTTACGATGACTTGATGTCACGAGTAAAAATAAATTCAGCGCGAGTTAATAGAATGACAAACCGATTTTCTACTAATCACGATTATTTGAGAAAAAATCAATTTTTATTCAGAAAGTCAGTTATACACGCAATTTATTTACAGTGGAACCAATTTTTATCATTTTTCTGATTGAACCTAATTATTTAATTGCAGATTGAATAATTTTTAATAGTTGTACGATCTACTAACAGCTTTCTCTGTAATTCATGTTTGAGAATTTAAAAAGGTTTTAAACACAGTCCATTTTCTGAAATTCTTTCTTGTTTCAATCCATTCAATTATTTTGTCTCAAAATTACCAAAAGTTTTCGATTAATTCGGTCGTAATGCGTTCTCCTGAGCCAAGGCAATTTGTACGTAAGACTAAATGAAAAATTACAACCTCTCAACGAGACCTGTCATTATTGCGCTATAATCACCACTTCCAAGCTCGATATATGGGTCACTCGGCGCATCAAACTTTCCTTTCACGTCCTTCAAGGCGGTTTCGCTGTCGTATGTCATATAGTCACAAAACGTAGTTTTCCTTTTTTAAAAAAAAAATAAAGTGCATTAAATGATGAGATCCGCGTTGTCGTGATTCGCACGACCCGTTTTTCGAGTTTTCTTACCCGTTTGGAATACTTTCCCATAATTTCGCGTGGAACTTGTTTTCAGAAAATTTTGTTTTCTTCACGTTTATTAAGTTTCGAAGTTTCTCGTGTCCACGAGAAAATAAAATCGACAAATTATAATTTACTTGTTAATTTTTGCAAAATACTCCTTGAAATATTTTTTTCGTAAATAAATATAGCTTCTAATTTTTTTATTTAATTAACACTTGCAATTAAATTATGTACATAATATATATATAGATATTATATATAGATAAACAGATATATTATATCTGTACAATTTTCACAATCACATACTTTATCTGGGAAAAAAACTTGAAAGTCTATTCATGTTCACTAATTATGATGCTTATTTAGAAATTATTTGTATTTCCATGTATTCGCGCCAACAATTGTTCAAAAATGGCGTTCAAACAATTTACTGCGCTCGTGGGCCAACTACTGTTGACGTTGCATTTCGATTCAGTTTTATTCTAGCTTTGGGTTGTGTATTATTTCTGTCGAGTCGAGTCGTGTCTTCGAGTACGTACATTTTCCTCGTCGTCAATCGAAAAAATACCCCTCCCATCTCTCTCGTCCTTGGGCGTATCGCATTCCTTCTCTATATGCAAATCTCCTCCTAAACGCATCTCGGACGCGTGGTTAATCGACTGTATCAGATATAATGAAAACCTGCTAGGCGTATGAGATTTTACGGATTAATTTCCAGCTTCAAGGAGCGTCATAATCCTAGCACGGTTGCAATATTTATCGCGTTCGTTTCTAGTAGTATTCCGAATTTATATAAACTAATAATCAATAACCATATCGGCGTAAATAATTCCTAGTATTCGATTATATTGAATCAATTGAATAAATACCTATTGAAAAATAAGAGAGAGCATAACGAATAGATTCCAGTGTAGATACATTTCCCTCAGAAACTGTCTCGCTATGTTTATCAAGATTTCAACCCTGATTTAGAAAATCTCGTTTTGTTAAACAGGGTCGAAATTATCGATACCTGTGTCGTATATCGAAGCGAAAATATTTATATTGATATCTCATCCCTGTGTAAATTATTATTCCTTAGTGGTTATTTCTATATCTTAACTTGGTATTTGTTTTTCTATAGTAATCGCTTTTGAGAGTAATATTCTCGGAAACGTCGGAGTGTCACAAGGTTGTACACTCCGTCCCGATCTAATTTCTACTCTCCTGCAGCTCTTGAGAGTTTCCCATGCGCAGAGTCATTTTTCGTTGACTTTATTGCAAATTAAAGTGTCTTCCACCCGTAAAAAATTTTCGATCCATTAAAAAAAATCCATTCATAAATCTGTAATGTGCGTTTTCTGAGGTAGTCGACTGTAAAAGATGAACGCTCCGAGCCGACGCGACACAAGGTTCTTCCTTGGTCCAGCTCTTATTTATCGCAGTTCAGCTCTGGCTCTTTCCCTCACACAGAATTCATCCTGCTTATATTGATTTTTTTATTTATATTTTATTTTCATTTGACTTTGAAGCTGTTGAATTATTTCCAGCAGCAACGGATAGCAACGACGATTTGTATTTAACTAATTGACGTCCAAGGAAAAATTTATAGGTAGATACTTTTATATCGATCGCGAACTATTTACTGTCACTTCTCCACACCAGAAACCTCTTCGCCTTCGGTTCTATTCAAGGCGCCCATGGTCGTATAAACCAACTTGAAAGACCGATGAGGCTGTGAATTGTCGGCGCCGATTTGCAACATTTGTTTACTCGACGTTCCTTCAAAATTTCCGCTCCCGTAAATGCGAGCAGAACGTTGCACTCAAAACAGTCCTTGAAAATCGAGTGCTCTTGCAATTGTTTACATTTCCGGTTTGACGCACGTTGGCTGAAACGGAAACGATTTTTCAATCCAAGTTTCTGATAGATTATTTTTCATATGTGCGCTTATTTTTCACCTATCGCGCCTTTCTAATCATAGAAATTCTATTTCCGAGCGTTCAATAGCTTCTCCTGATGCCTCTCTGCGCCCACATTTCGCGAAAATGGTACCATAATAGCAATGTGAGTTGCATCACGGAAATTCAAACTTTCTATGATTTTTTATGGATGTTACAAATTCTCAAAATGTTTATTCAATTTTTCAGTTTTTTTTCTATCGATTGGAAATATCTCCTAAGACTTTCGTATCAACTTTATCGAATAATAGGGTCTCGAAATCTCATCAGTGAACAAGGAAGAAGAGGAACTTTTCAACTGAAATCTCCAATCTCGAGTCGGTGGAGCGTCCGAAATGTAAACCACTTGTTAGAACGGCTTCTGTTTAATGACAGCCTCAACTTTGCCAAGGTTAAGGATCATCGGCGCGAAGATGATAGAATTTTGCACGCTATCGTCATTTGAGCTTGTTTCGAAACTGCGAACAAGGAAACGTTCCTTTTCCATCTGTTGCACTTGACTGGAGTGCGGATTAATTTTCGTAATTCTGATGATTTTCTAAGCTTGTAGTGAAGTATCTAAAGCCTCTTAGTCCTTAGCCTCGGTCGTAAAAACGGAGAAAGCCAAAATAATTGAAATTTCAGCACTTTTTCCAGTTTTTCGGGAATTACTTTTTAACCGTGCATCTTACCGAGAATGTCATTCAGTTCAAAATTGCAGAGCATTAAATTCGACATCGAATGGACCCCTCGAACTTGAATTTCGCCCCCCAAATATAATCGTATTTCGTGGTTGAAAAGTGACGATGTTTCTCACCTCGGTTAAAATTTGGATCGAATACTTCCTAAAGCAATTAATATCTTCACTCACTATCTTGACTAATTTAACTCGTCTTTCTTATAATATCTGATTTTTGCCTTTTAAAATATCATAATTTCCTTAGAATTCTTTTCGCGAATTTGGAATTCATTGCTCGGCGAACTTTGCAAGTTTCTCCGTCCCGTTTAATATTGCCGTCGGGATGCTTTCTTCATTTATTTGTATTCTAACTGCTTCCAGTTTCCCTTCCTTTCCGACGCTTTCAATACTAATGCGGGTTGTGAACCTCATCAGCTATGCTGGCCGTTGAGCTTTTATCAGTCGATCAGGAAAAATACTGCCC
The DNA here is from genome assembly GCA_037159825.1 of Tupiocoris notatus. Taxonomy (NCBI): domain Eukaryota; kingdom Metazoa; phylum Arthropoda; class Insecta; order Hemiptera; family Miridae; genus Tupiocoris; species Tupiocoris notatus. The sequence continues at coordinate 427,030 of JASJUZ010000671.1, read as the reverse complement.
TTAGTCATTGCTTATTAGACGTGACGCGGCTCACAAAGCGGCTTTGTTCGTTTTCGAAATAAAAGAATTAATTTGTGAAACGATCGCTGAGTGCGGTCAAATATAAGTATACCGTGCTATACATGTGTCCGATTTTTTTCACGTTATTTCGAAAAATGGTACGTGTTTTATTTCCCATTCGTCGTTTTAATTTACAGTCATTTCTTATAAACAGTTAATAAACTGTTGAATAAAGTAAACAATTATGAAAATTCCTAGTTTTACTCCGAAATTCCTCAACTGTTTATTTTCCATTACACCTTTGTTTATTCTATTTGCGCTTAGGCGGAAACTGCAAGCTTGAAATTAGAGCATACCTAGTCTCTTCCTGGTTTGCTCGATACAAATAAGACCGTGCAAAATAACAGAGTGCAAACAGGGCTGATAATATCAAACCACGCACAACCTTAGCCTTCGTACGCGAGTTGAATAACCCTCTTTTGCTCTGAGGCATTTCCGTATAATTTTAGCAGTACACAGTCGGCATAGTAGCGAATTTTGACTCGAATATCCTACTTGGATTATTTAAATCTATCCGATTCGAACCTGATCATTAGGAACGAAAATGTGCCAAAACGATGATCTCATTGTAGCCTCAGGTATCGCAGCCTTGAAATGTGTGAGAAAGCCAGATCGAATGGCGGAAGTGTTCTGGGTGAAACGTTGAAAATTCGTGTGTATCGAATCTTGCTCTAAGGGGCCAAATAAATTGCGTAAGCTAGTGACGAGCGTAACTATTGGATAACGTCAAACCGCAGGTAGATGGTTCTGGGAAGGTGATAAAATGGATATTATTCCTTAATGGATTTCTCTTTTTTCTGTTGTCAAAAAAAAAAAAAAAAAAACTGCTTTAAATGTTCAATTTTTTTTTTTTTAATTTCCTAGTTTTTTTCTTTGTCTTGATTCATGCTGCTTTGTATGGCTAATAGAATTTTATATAATATTTTTTAAGGTTTTTTTATTAGTTAATTTTATTTGTATGAATTTATTTGTATCTTTATTTGTTTTTAATATTTTATTTGTTTTATTTTCATTTATTATTATTCATATTCTCATTATCGATTATGTTTATGATTATTATCGTTGATATTATTTCTAGTCAATATTATTATTATTGTTTCATTTATTTGTTAGTATCTTTGACGTCATATTGTGCTGGAACTTATTCGTTCTCTCAGCCGCCATGTTTTGATTATAAATAACAATAAATTTCCAATAACCTCCATAATATTTTTTTAACTTGTATGCTGAAGTGGAAATTTGAAGAAAAAAATTATTTGCTTAGTTTTGATTATTGTTTTCATGGCCATTCAGCCTCATAATTTTTTGGTTCTCCTCTTCAGCAACTTCATCCAATTTAGCCATCACCGTCGGAGAAGCGTTGATTTATTCCATGCGCCGGTGCTATCAATCAATCAGTTGCTATTATCGGCTCGAAATCCGTTGTATCCTTGGCCTTTATTTGGATGCAGCTGCGGAGTCCTATTTAGTCTCTCGCATCAGGTTTTCTCTAGATAGGCTCGGATGTTACTAGTTCGCACCATAGTTCGAGAGAGAATTTTTTTCCGAAAATTAATTCGAAAATGATTTATCGTGAATTAGATACTTCGCAAATTTTTCAGTTGTCGATTTGAGTGGAAGCTTTATCAAGCGACTGCGTCTCAACTATTATTCCTCAACTATTCCGCAGATAGTTTACTAAGGAAATTCCAGAACAGCGTGTTGTATATCTATATCATGATCTTAGTTGCTGTACCTAAGTAATTATTAATTTTCTTTAAATGGCGATCTTAAAAATCTAGTTTTGAAGAAATTAAGCACAGTCTTCCGTTTGAATCGAGAAAACTCTGAAGCTTCCAATATTCAAGCTTCGATTGCTCTCTAGGTCAATTGATTCTGGACTATTGTGGTAGTATCAGGATTGAAATGGATTCTATTAATGCGGAAGCTGTTCCATGCTACCCAATAACTCTACGGAAGTCCTCCATCGACCGGCTACTCTTTCTCTGCAGCCTGTAATTCGGCGGTTGTCCGACCACAAGCGGTTTCGTCTTACGCAATACGCCTGATAGACCACTCATCCCCTGGCATTGGCAGAGGGTCGTCTTGAAGGCTCTTGATGGTTCTATATAGCGGTTTTGACGCTGTTGTAAGATTGCACGAGCCGTTTCAATTCCCAGAACCTTCGTGCGTTCGTGTTCAATTGCACGATGTTGTGCTACGCATTAGTCAGAGCGACCAACCCCTGACCCTGGTCAGCCAATGACGTGGCATTTTATGGCAGTCTGGAGCAAAATTTTACAATTGTCAAGTTTTCTGACGAAACGTTTCCTCTGGAAAACTATTGAAAAACTTCTAAAAAACTTCTATGAGCGTGAAAATGATCTATTTATCAAACTGATGGAAAATATTCCTGCAGTTCTTTTGAATTATATTCAAACGGGCGTAAGCTCTTTACCAGAGGACTCTTTTTACCAAATAAAACAATGACAATTCAGCTAACAAACACTAGGCCACTCATTATCCAATCTTCTCATAGCTTGCCAATCACTTTCACCGGTTTGGCCCTCTTCAGAACCTTATTGAGTAAGAGCTCTTTTTTATTTTATTTATTTTTTTTCAATAAATGCAAAAATTGTCACTTTTTTGAGCTAGTTTATCCGGTCGTTCCTATCTTGTGTAAAAATGAAAAAAAAAAACACCTTCCACGCTTGTAATTTCATCCTCCTAGAATAACCCGATCAAATCCGCGTTCCAGCAATGTTTTTCATGGTCTTTCTTCTGCCACGCCTGTGACAGCTTTGGCCGTCTTCCTTTTTGTCGTAGTTTCAAGGAAGGTCTTGCATCGGTGACAGGGAGATGAAAAAATTAGACCGCCGATCATGTCCGAAGTCTATTCTTAGCACTGGTATGTCGCTGAACGGAGCAGGTGGGGCTCCTGGGGTGGGTGAGCTCGTAGCGCTTTCCTTCCTCGCTAAAGACTTGCAATAGCAGCGGAGCAACGTCTGTCAGTGTTCAGCTAGCTCGCGACGCGCGTGGAGCTTTGAAACGTTTTTTATCGTATTAAAAAAAATCCGTTCTTCTACCGACAGTTGCGCGTTCTGCACACTTTGCTGCCGGTGTATTTGTCGACAAGTCTTTTTTGCCGTTTCGCGCAAAGAGTGAAGATCTAGATACTTGTTGAAAGTGTTGAGCGTCCTCTGTCGTGTTTATTTTGTGATGTTTTCGACCGAAGGTATGATCTCAGATTTGTGATTTTTCCCCAACAGGAAGGACCACTTCGGTTGCGAGTCTCTCAATTTTCATTTACACAACGAGTCACCTAATTCTCTTTTACACACTGAGTCACGTTAGGCAAATTGAAAATCTCGCCGCTGATTATATCCAGCCAAAATGAGGAACTGATTGTAAGATGGAAATTGTTATTTCAATACAGCCCCTCGTATCGTGCTTACGAAATCTTACGGATTTTCCGTTACTTCATTTCGTTTCCAAATAATTTCCTCATATTTCGACATCGATTTTAGATTCTGATGGAAAGACAGCGATTTTTCGATTATTATCAAGCCAACAGAATATTTTCGAAAGAAAAGTGGAATTTTTGGATATGAAAAGAACAGCATTTGGGTGTTGAAGTTGACGTTGGGCTCTCTGAATTAAAATTAGGTATTTGGATATTTCTTTAATAAATTGACGAGTTGCTACTGCGCTACATCTTTAAGAAAATCGTCGATTTCTAAATCACTTGACGTTATGAAAAACTGCGTATTTTACTCGCTCAAATTGAGTCGGTACATTTTAAAAAGAAAATATTCACTTCATCTAATTACACCGAATAATTTAAACCAGCCTAATATTTTCTCATCTGATGTCATCGTCGCAATGGTCTTCGAAAATAATTTAAAATTTCTGGAAATCGATGAATCTGGGAAATTATGATAATTACCAGAATTTTCACCCATTTTTTAACACAATGATTTATCAGCTTCACCAATTTATTGCGTTGTGACATTATTAAACTACAATCAACTTATAAATAATTAAAGTTATAAATCGTTGATGAAATTAACCTAAATTGGAAAACCTAATTCTCATTCTGCTAAAACAAAAATATTACCAATTTTATCGGTAGTAAAAAATTGTTAACATTACTAACGATTGCTTTGAAATTAAGAAGTTTCTTTTGCCAACAAAATCTTCAATTTTAGACGTTTATTATAATTTACGATTTAAGGTACGCTTATCAATCGTAGTTACACTGGAGGTAGAGTCCCCGAAAAATGTCTCTTTATTGAGTGTTCAGAAAACTGATTAAAAACTGTAGAATATCTCGGCTTTATCCTACGATTGATGAACGATTAATTTAAAACGTAACTAATCAGGTATGTTAATCTATATAAAAAATACCTATTAGTTCTCGATTCGTTTTTCATTTCCATTTTAGAACTAGAAATGAAACGCGGTCGTCCGAATCGAATAGTGTCTACATTTGCGTCTTTAAAACGATCAAATGTTCTGTTCGAAACATTTCATTTTTCCGTACGCGCGTGGCGATTGGTTCTGAATTTAAATCGCGCGATGTTCATCTGTTGATTATGAATTGTAATATTATTGGTCGTTCGATCCAAACAATGTCTCATCATAGCGGTTTTGGCGGGGAAAAAAATGCAATTGGCTGTTCTAGGGCGAGCTGATCGCTTAGCCGTCACATCCGCCATCAACTCCCCTACTTTCACTCTCCGGCCGACGTGCGAGGTCCTGATTTATGTCTGCCGATAAGCGGATCTTCCATAACGCTAATTACGGATCGTTTCTATGCAAAGCGATCGAGCAAGTTATGCAAAACGCAGTGCAATCGATTCTGCGGTCGAGCTATTGAGGACAGTATCTCTTGCCGTTGTGAACTTATCAATATTATACCTTACGATTACAATCAGGATATGCTTGAGGATGGTGCCAGGGAAGTCTGATCATATCAGCTGAATCCGGATATCGCGCCAAATCTTTTATTACATATTAATTTTTAGTGCCCCAGGAAAGCGCAAAATGCTGATCTAAATTCAATATTTTACGCTGTGGACGTTGCACGTTTTAATTCGCGTTTTGCAGAACATATGCCCATCAGGCGTAGTCAAAACAAATGAGCCTGGTGGTAAAAATACAAATTATTCAACAGCTTAGATAACTTTCAATCTTTGTTTTCTCTCGCTTACAAATCCGATAAGTGCAAGTATTAGTTCCTAACAGCTCTATCGTCAAGTGAGGTGTAAGTGTCACTAAGTATAAGATATAGCTGAGTTAAATGGATTTATGCGTCAGACCTTGAGGCGCGAACTTCTAACACTGGCGTTTTTATCGTTTTCCAGTTATTTTAAGTTGAAGGCTTCCCTATCTCATTGCATTCGATTTGGCGCACTTTTCGGATGTATCATCTACCCTCGAGGTTTTCTTCGCTCATTTTCCACTTTCAGATATTTTCTCATTTTTAACCGACTTCAAACAAGGAGGAGGTTACTATGGTCGTCTAGCGGGATTTTTTTTTTTTTTTTTTTTTTTTTCAGTCATTATTTGAGCGTCTCAGGTTGACAAGCGAATTGGGGCGTTCAATTCTGCGCCGAAGGTGGTCTTGTTCTCAGGGAATGGCCATCGCGGTCGAAAATCTGCCGATTTTCTCGCCAGTGAAGTTCGTAGTCGCCAATAACGTCTTAATAATTAGAATATAGGATAGATCGAAAATCAAAACTGAGAAAAAATGAAATTTGAAATGCTTTTCGACTTAAGGCGAAAAATTTTTATTATTATATTTTATTATTATTATTCTACGATATCTATAGATTAAAATTCGAATCGGTTCAGTGCTTTTATTGAACGATTCCTAAGTTGTGCGTGTGAAGTGTCAATTTTCAAATCACTTACTGTCATTCGGTTGGATTTCTATTTATTTATTTTTATTTTTTGAAAATAGTTTTTTGAAGTTCAACAACATCTAATCGTTCCAGTTAGCTCTGCGTTCTTGATTCAATTAATTCATCCGCTGGAGGCTGTAAATAAATCTTTAGTATTGACATTCTGGTCTGACAGGCCTGCTCTGTGTCTCGAATGTTCTCGGCACAATCCAACCGTTCTGCTCACTTTCCATATCGAATTACGCTTCTGGGTGACTTCATTAATGGTTGCCACTGTTTTTCCCCAACTCCTACCAACGATCAAAATAGATACTCTCTGTATTCAAGTTGTCCTGTTATGTCCAAATTCGCTGTCAATAGCAAGAGCTACTCAAGGTGGTAAATCGTTCGAAACAAGTCGAAAAACTGCCGACCTTGGATCAAGTCCTGCGAGCTTATTTTCGATCAGGCTCGGCCAAGCTCTTTATTCCGATCTATCGTGATCTTTCTATTGTTCCTCGAGGTTTTATCGGCTCGGCCGAACTGCAGTTGCACTTCGGTGCATTTAATTGGCGATCGTTCCGCTCAAGTTGGCCGCATTCGATGGATCCTCGCAAACCGGCGAAGAGTTCGTTTCTGAAGTTTTTCCGTAAAAAGAAGGTTAGTTTTGCTTGGGATAGTCGACATTTTTCGAAATTTCGGTCTGAAAACGAAGGGAGAATGAGTGGCGTTTTTGAAAGCTGCGTGCTGAAAGTTCACTCGGTAATCGATAATAGCGCTTATCAAGTAGGACACGCAAGTCCACACGACCTCAATGAGTGGTCAGATTTTTTTCTGTAAAATAACCCGCGGTCGTGCGACCCGATGTAATTTTTTTCATCAGCACACTAATCGAGCGGACTTTTTATGGTAATTTTCCTCGGGAGCTTTTTCAATGAACTAGTACTTGTGTGGCCGTTGTCGTAATTATTTTTTTCAACATATTTTCACGTAGCGGACCTTTTTTTTGTACGTTCCGCCAAAAAAGCTTATTCTCAATTAATTGTTTTTTAATTATAAGAACAATTCTGTTCTATACCTATTTTTACCGTTTTTTTTTTAAATTAATTTTCTATATTAGATATTCGGCTTCTACATGCCTTGAAACGTAGAACATCAAATTTTTTTAAATTCTATTTTATTTGGGTTAGAAAAGAAAATGTTCTTGAGCGATTATAATGGTTTATTATTGATTGATAAACCAAAATCAACATTTTTGATTCGAAAAGTAATTTTTCCTCGTTATATTTTTCTCCTGCCGAGTTCTTGTCGAAAAATCGCATTAAATGCCGAGTCCGTTTTCATTTGACCGAATTCGTGCTTTTGAATATAAACTAGCTACCGTGAACTGCTGGTAGTTCGAAGTTCAAATATTTCCCGCGGGAACTTGTGCATTTCAGAGCGTCTGCATTGTTTTAAGCAGGAACGCTTTCCGGATGACTGGTCTGTAATTATCTTCCCCCGGGCTCTTCCGATCTTGATAGGCGCTTCCTGGACAGAAAGATTCAAACCGTTCGTTACCGAAACATAACTGGATTCGATTTTTCCCCACTGTTTCTGAAGCTCTTTGCCTTTCTCAGTAGGAATTTCCTGATACTACGCCTTCCGATTAGATTTCGATTTCAATAATGGTGAATTTTCATATTATTTTTCAATGATAAACCATCGTATCGGCCACAAAAAAAAATTGTCTCATCCTCCTCAATCCTAATCCTGCTACATTGTTTGAATTTTCACCAAAAAAAATCGTTATTGGCGTGACAATGGCTCAATTTATAAGCCAAATCGCTGCCTCAACTTTAGGAGTATTTTTCAGTAATTTTGGTGGAGGAAAAAAATATTTTTTTAAACGTTTTTTATTGGAACTATGAACTGAAATCGTTTTTGTGACGTTTTACAACGCATTTTTTTGTATTCAACTACTTTGTATAAAAAACTACTTCGGAAATATTTTTTCATCCAGTTATTACTGAAAACAGTCGAATATCGAAATTGAGGGAATTGCACGCGTACTCTACGCACTACAACATCGACAAAACCAAATCAAAATGTTCAAATTTTACGGCGGAAAACACTTCAAAATTGGTTTTTAATAGCTTGAAAATCCGGCTAAAATTCATCAAATGCCTAAAAAGCCACTCTTTTGGGTATTGTACGCAAATTAGTAATTATTTTCAATTTTTACGTAACATTTGCGCTACTCACGGACCACAGGGCGTTATTGAATTTTTGTCTCATATTTTTAGAAGTTCGAACGATACATGTGCCACTATGAACTTAGGAAATTTGTAGATAATACCTATTGTAAATAAGCTAGCTTCTACCTTCAGGAAATAGTTTATAATTCGTCGTATTGTTCTTTTCGATGTTGGTTTCTTCTCTATATTGCATTCTTCTGACTGATACGTCACAACACGCGTGAATTATTGAGAAAACTGCCCGTCTGGCACTTCGACGCCGCCGTTGACGGCTAACGGTTCCCTTTTAGCGTCTTGTCTTCGAAGGGATCGATGAGATTATAAATTAGTTTGCTCTCGACCTCGAAATAGCGAATTGTTCGCGTATTCGACCCTCCGAAATGATCGGGAAAATAGAAACAGCCCGACTGAAGGCCGGTGGATAATCTGAGATGTTATTAGAAAATGATTTGAAGCCAGTCATGTTCAGAAGCGACCAGGCGACTTCTTCGCTCCCCTTTAAAAATATATATCGTTAAAAAAATCCACGTTTCTTGCGTTAACCGTGAACTATCGCTTCGTGACGATATCGCGATTTTTACGACCTAATGAACTTCTACCGATTCTCTGGGGATGCAGAAATTGATCGTTTCTGTTGGTTCGAATGTGCGATTGATCGCCTGGTAAAGTCCACAGTAAAAACCTTTGAACTATGTTTTTATTTCTTTCTCACATTTTATACTACCAATTGCTTTCGGCATCGTGCGAAACGTCGATTCCCCTCAAAATGTGAACGATTCGAATTTCTGTTGTACATGTCTTCAATGCGTTGGCCTCTTATGCAAATATTTTTTTTACGATTCATCTCACCTTCAAGTAGCTTCGGTGAACTGTTTAAAAAATCTTTTTCGAAACCACGCCCCGGGAAACAATGCTAGAAAACACGCGCTCGTTAGCCTCGGTTGAGTCGTTCGTGAGATTTAGCGCATTTTCCCCTCGATGTGTGCAAATTTTCACTCGAAACCACTGACGTGTTACGTCGGTGGTAAATCTAATTCTAACCGGTTTCCTCTTAGGTGTACCGAGTTTCACCGAAAAACATTGGGTTTCCAAGTGTCTCGAAATCGTTCGAAAATAAACACTCGACGCTCTCCCCATTTGGACCTAATAGCTTCCTGAAAGACGCAAACGAGTAAGGCATCCGACAAACAATCCTTGACTCTTGAAACGTCGGTTCTAATTAAAAATACTCTCGATCGTTTTATGATTTTCTGTCAAGTCAATATAATAACCGCTCATTCGATCATCTTACCGCAAATCTTGAACGCTAAATCGTTTTCGAAAAAAGCTAACGGTGTAATTGATGTGATAGACTAAGTGGGAATTGTTGGAGAATTTTTCAATTGAGAAATAATAGTTCGTGAAAATAAGTTGTGGATCTAACTTAGGAATAATTATTTTTGAAAGCGAGTTAAGTATTTTTTCAACTTTGATATCACTGTAAAATTGTAATAGATTGTTATTTGCACAAAACGAAGAGTAGAAAAATAGCTAAAAAGAATTATGTTGAACACAAATTCGTACATTAAAAATATCTCTAAAGAATTTAACTAAACAAAAATTTAGAATTTGAAGCTATTTTGCGTTATTATCGATAATTGTATTTTGATCTTGGGTATAAAATGCTAGAAAATCCCTTCGGTAATTTCGAGTTGACGGGACGCTGTTTCTGTTTATACTTCCTGACTGTCCCGGATAAAAGCCGACAAAACATTTTGTTAATATTTTTATTTTGTTTCTCAGGACGTGACCCGTTCGCGAGACGGATGAATCTTTAACGCTAAGCGTTATTCTGTTACAAAATAATTTTTTTACACCTTAACTGAAGCTTTTTCAGTTCAGTTATTCGGATCCAATTTCAGATAATTTCACTTTCTGAGTTTTTTTTCCCCGTTTTATTTATTTATTTTTTTAATCAGCTTTTCATTTGTTTTTCCAGTTAATTCAATTTCAATTCAAATATAGCGCTGCTCTGTTTCAAGCAGAAAATTTTCACCTCTTTCTCATCTACATGGATTCGGAAAACGCGTTGTTCGGTTTTTTAGACAGTTTTTTCCTCTGTCGTTACCATCGGGTCTTTCATGTTTCATGCATCGCCTTTTACGGTTACTGGTTTCTTCTAGGATTGCGTATACTCAGCCTCAGAGGAACCGCACATTCCGTTGTTGGCGAGGCGTTGCGAAATTTCGTCAACTCGGAACGCTCTCTCGTTTCAGCGTATGAATATTGACCAAGTTAGAACTTCTAGAATATTCTGCGAGGCATTCGAATGTTCAAAACTACAAAAAATTATTTTTGTTTCAAAACCTTACTAATAACTAAGTTTTGATTTTTAATTAAAAAATATTTTATCTTTGTTCATTTTAATGGGAAAATTGCCCTATAATTACACGTAGTCATGGCGACCGGACGAGGCCCGCGGTTTTGCATTATTTCATAACTCAGCACTATTTCATGCTCAATTGATGCAACGAGTCGATTCAATCGCTTTACGCTCATTTGATACGACTCTTGAGCCCATTGAGAATGCTATCCTAAAATCGTTTTTATAATCTCGGGAGACGCTATGAAATGTGGGAACCAATTATAGAATTTTGATTCGAAAAGAGCTCTGAAGTGGTCTTAGCTTTTGATAAGATAAGCTCCTGCATCCGGAGGTTTTTAAATACGTGACGTCCCAGCGGGCGAACAGTTCAGTGCTTACTTTCCGTACGTGTGATATCGCATATCGACGAAAATGGTTAAGACCCGCATCAAGACGAGTTGGTCGAAGCTGAAGGAGCTTAAGGTACGCGATCGTTTCGACGCTTTCAATTCGTTAGCGGAATATTTCAACGGAACGAAAATCTTGAATTTGCGTCTCAATCGGGAAAAAAAACCGTTGACCTTTTTACTGACGTCGACTGCCGATTTTCTCATGGACGTTTCACGCTCGCTCGTCCGTTCGGTCGACTTCCCGAATTTCCTGCCTTTTCAGCTAAAGGTCGATCGAATCAAATATCGTTCCCAACTTGTCAACAGAGCTTTGTGCTCGGAGTCGGCCGAGGCAATCAATCCATCGCGGGCTTTGTCGCCGGATTTTCACAGAGGAAACGGCCGAATGAATTTCAACCGTTGCGCTTCCTCCGATAGGTGCGCATTTTCGCGATCGAAAACTCTCGCCGGCCTATTGCCCGGTTTGTTCCACGTGTAAGTTTTTGTTGGCGGATGAGGCGAAATTCGGCTTGATATTCCCGTCCGGATAAGTAGTCGGTTTTTATTTATTTTGTCCTGCCACAAACGCTTATGAAATGCCGTGGGACTAGTGAGAGCAAACTCAGTTGCTGATTATAGTCTCCTACATAACTGCTGTTTCCTGTCTTTTCCCCCCACAACGTTAATATTGGCATAAATTTGCTTGCTAAATTTGCTATTTGCTTGCTGATTCATGAGTCCTGAGTTAAGCCAAGCACTTGATTAGAGGCTGGTTCGTAGTGGAATTTGTTGAAATCTGTCACTCCATCTCAACTATTGGTTGTTGCAGGATGCAACATGTGTTCCCTGTTATTAGCAACTGGTTTCTCCAGTAATTAATTTAGTCGGTATTCATCACTTGTGTAATAATTTTTCTTTCAAATACAATTCAGTTCCCGTAGTTCATTTCAAAAGAATTATTCCGCTCCCTAGCCCTTCCTACTATGCGATCTTCAATTTTCCCATTTGTCAATAAAGTCATTGTTTAATTAGAAAGTATGCTGCATTAGCGGTATGGCTGAGTGAGTCGAGCTTGAAAATTTCGGGTTGGATTCCTAAAGAAAGCTTCGTTTCCCTTTGATTGATATTTAATTTTTTTTATTGATATATAGGTTGAGAAGGAAATGACTAGCCGACTTTCCGGCATTTTTTTAAATTTTAAACTAAGCTTGCTATTCAGTTGACTATTTGATTCACGTGTCCAAACGAACTTGGCATATGATGGGTTTTTTATCCTAGAGATGCGAGCGAAACATCCAGTTTCTATTATTCTGATGATAATTGAAAGTTTCTGGTGAAAATTGATAGGACGAGGAACGGAGGATTGAAAGAGCAGAACTACAAAAATCACTGAACAGAAGGCTTGCTGTTAAATGATGCACTATAAATTTCCAGGGAGTGGCAATAATTCTCTTGGACTAACCTCTGTCATTTGTGTCCCTCTTTGCCTTTTTCGTGGCTGTTGATCTTGCAACTCCGGATTATGGTCCTGATTTTCAAAATATCCTTCTCGAAGCGTCAACCTGATTGTAGTTATCAGGTCTCCTGGAACGAAAGGTTTCATTATTCCAGAACGACTTATCGCGTTGATTTTTCGAGGTCCGTTTGTCAAATTGAAATCTCAATATCTTATTGCAAGCTGTTTTGATCGGCAGGGTGCGGCTAATAGACTCCAATTAGTGGCAGTTGATCGAAATTACCCGAGCCGGTTTCACGACTGTCATTCGATACAACATTCTCAACTTGCGAATCATCGCCTGTTTTAGCGCCGTGTTTTAGCTATTTCAATTATTCTATCATAAACCCAAAAATCTTGGCGCGGTTTTTATATCCCTGGGAAAAAATCGACTTCCACTCTGGGAAACCTTTTTATCCATTGTTTCGCTTTTCATTGGAGGCTATGGAATTCCCCTTTTGTTATGTCTTGAAAAAATTACCTCTAGTCGATTTTCTTCATTTTTTACGGGTCGTTAATTTGAAAATTACGATCGGAGCTACGCCAATTATCGAAGTTCTCCACTGATCATTGGAACGTTAGGATTTTCCAGTTCAAAGCGGACTCGTCATCGGAGGACTTCGAACGCTAATCTATCGTTTCGGTTTATTAATCATAAACAATTTCAATCGCCCAAGGAAAAAATGTTCTAAACCTCCCACCTCGAAATTTGATTTTGATGTCCGTCCGCCGCCAACACTTTTTTACGAAATTATTAAAGCTAAATTTGTGAAATTAACACCAAAAATCAATCTTGGCTTGACAATGGCTCAATTCCTAAACCAATTTGCTACCTCAATTTTAAGGGTATTTTTGGGAGCTTGAGGGGGATAAAATTCGTATTTTCCAACGTTTTTTCAGAAAAAGGTGTATTTGGTAGCTATTTATGTTGATTTTCGAATCGAATGAGACCATCGCAGGGTCGATATCTTTATTCATTTTCGAGTCATCGCAGCTTTTGTGTAAAATTTACTAAAATTTGGCGTGAAGGTATAACTGAAGAGTTCTTGGAGTTATAAAAATCGTTCTGTTTTCGTTGGAATGCTCGTCAGACACTTCAACTAGACCGTTAGTCAAAAAACTTAGCTTTTAATTTGAAAATTGAGAAAAATAAAAATGATTAAAATTACAATAGTTGCTACGAAATTTTCCCTTATGGTTAACAATCTGTTGTTAAGTGGAAACGCTCAAAAATATTTGGACAAGTGATTACCTCAAATGGATAATCTTCTTGAATCATTATTGAAGCGAAAAAAATATTAAACCATTGTACAATCATTTGCAGCGTTTATTCTCTCTTTTTTTCGAAAATCCTACTCTTGAACGGGACTCGTCGTGACTGTTCGTCTGATGACTGTTGCTCTTCTAAGCATAAGGAAGTCCTCTTATATTAGTCACCGTTGCGTTCCGCTAGGGCGCTCTTTTGATGCAAAGCGTCTGTCGGGCTAAGTCCTAGGCAGTTCCCAAGGTTGTAAGTCTTCAACGACCTTAAACTGGCCCTGCCTTCTCTCATTATAATTCTCCGTCGCAAGTCCGGCACAATAATTGCGCCAAACGCGTGGATACATGTTTGAGCTTCGAGACGGCCTAAATCGAAAATTACACGCTCGTTGTAATTCCCTTGGTAATAGCCATTTTCATATTTACCGCGCTTCCGCGTGTTTTATTGATTGCTGGCCCTTGAGCGGCACCCATTGACCCCATTATGAGACGTTGCCGATTGTACTTTTGGCATATTGACCAATCATTTGAGCAACCGGTTTATCTGCCTTTACTACCCGAGTTAAAAGGTAGATAATAGAATGTCCCTCCTATTCTTCGCCTAATATAATTTTTTTGCCATTTTAGCGTTTTAGATGAGTTATATCATCACAAACTCGCCGATTTCTTCGTAAACCGTTAAAACAGCGCTTATCGTATTCTTGCTAGTTTTCTAGCTATGAACCGTGCCCCAAAAACTCGTTTCATTCTCGAACAGTATTAGGTTACTAGCTATTTTTTCACTGCCGCCTTAAAAGCAAAAATTTGCTTGAAAAAAAAATTGATAAATTGCGAAAAAATTGCTTGAAAAAATTCCAGAAAGTCGTTTCTAAATAAATATTGTTTTACAAATTGGTAAAAATCCGATAAAGGTTCCCATTTCAGTAAGTGCATTGTTTCTAGCATGTTTGTGAAATTAACACTATTTTATTTATGTCACTCAACGCAATTAGATAATTCAACGTGATACTCGTGAAGGTTTTGAGCCAATCATAGAATAAGAACAAAAAACTTGAAAGAAATGAAATTTTTCATGATATATGTTTACAGAATTTATTTAAATTCATTCATTCGTTGTTCGTATACCTAACTGAAAATAATTGCTATTAAGAGCTTTTCAAAGGTTTTCAATTGCTTGAAATATATTTTTCACCGAATTACGACTATTAAACTAAAAAGAGCATCAATTCTGGTCGGCCAGATCTGACCGTTTTTCGTCCATGATTGTCCCTGGAATAATAAGCACTATGAATTCCAAGAAAAAGTTCATACTGTAATTCAACCATTTTTTTAATTTTATCAAAAGAGCAACATATGGTAATTTACTCCGGGAGAATGTAGTAAGTGTTGGCCTTGAGCAAGGACATCATCATTCACTCCTTCAAGTATAAAAATTCTCAATTTGGCCTAATTTTATAATAGTAACCGACTCCGATTAGATCATCGACTTAATTTACCTCTGCAAAAATATACAGCTCGCTTGTTTTTCAATCGTCAATCAATTTCACTCCCTCTTTTCCTCGTTTAATTATTCAATCCGTTGATTCCCATTCGGTTACGTAACGGTTACTCGCCATCGATTCAGGTCATGTCGCGCCCGATCGTTGCAATTCCTGCAGAGCATCTTTATATGGTGCAGGTTAACGGACGGTTCTTTGAAGATATAAAAATAGCTCTCGGTGCTCGCTGTGCAAAATTAGATCGACTTTCTTCATGCTATGTCCTTTTTAAGATTTTCTCGCCCTATTAACGTCGCGGCTTTCATTTAACGGATCCTTTGTGCTCTCTCCGTTATTCGCGATAAGACGCGAGTGTTGGAATCCTGAGATTCTTTCATCGCTTTTATCCTATTTTTAGCATTAAATTAACCGGCTTCCTCCTCGCGTGGTAAAAATAGCCATTCACGGTAAGAAGTGTATCAAAATTCTCAATAGAGTGTATAGTTTGAAGTGCTAGGTAAAAAATGATGGGCGACTCAAATGAGAAACTATTGTGCTTTTTTACTGGCGATTCTGAATCGCAAAAAAACTACTCGATTCTTAATGTTGTTTCAATTCTTTCCGTTGTATTATATTACAAAAAAAAATTATTTGGTCCCAAATGTAAACCAAAAATTTATAACAAATATGAAATTTTTCGAATTCTGGAATGATTTTTGTCAAAAAATAAATTTGGGCGGGTGAATTTTTGAAAAATTAATTCGCAACCTGAACTTGGTCCCCGAGGTCTTGATAAATCGGCTCATTTCGCGTTTCCCGCATATCACTCAAGGCGATTCATATTATTCGAATGTTTCCCACTGATATAATAGAATTGAAATGTAATTCAAGACGTTCGCAAAGGCGAATCAAACCTTCGGGAACAGCTACGCTCATTTTCCCATGTCGATCTTTTATCTGACTTATTTCAAGACCTCTTTTCCCCTTGGCCCAGTTTTCTTCAAGTGTACGTTTTATTCTTTTCGGCCGTATGGGTTTTCCTGGCTCTGCTTACGCCTTACGCATTTTTATCTTTCCGTTTTCTTCTTGAGTTGATAATTTTAAATGTTGGCTCGTACTTTTCGCTTGAAAATTCGAACGTGCGCGCTTGGAATGCGTTAAACGAGTGAAATGGCCGTGGCGAAAGTTTGTCAACAGAAAAGAATATTGAATAGTTTTGTTTCGACTTTGATAAAATGGAAAAATAGCCGATTAAAAAATAATTAGCGCTAATTGCCGTTTAGCTCGTATTAAACCGACTGACGGTCGGTTTTCTGCCGTAAAAATGATCAATTCTTGGCCATGTTCCAACGAATTTCAAGGACGCCCGCTCTCGAACGTACGTCGTAAATAGTTTATGTTGCTTCTGAATCGCAAAATAATTGTTTTCGTCTCAAATTCCTCACGTAGGTATACATGTTGTTTTCTACTCGCACGATTCGGTTTATTACGATTCTTTTGCCGAGTTTCGAGTCGCCCGAAGGAGAGGAAATTATAATTTAATCCGTTCTCCGTCTTTCTCAATCTATCGACCATAATCGACTCGATGGTTCGATTAAGGAATTTTTTTCACCCCTAATCGCCCGTTTATGCAATTAATCAATTCGGCGATCGGAGTTTAACAACCTCGCGAGGTTCAGGGTGTTTGAAAAAGTTGCGCAACCTCCGTCCATTCGTTCCTTGTACCGGTTCCTAGGACACTCCCTTTCTTCGGCGTCGTTTCGGACCCCTTTCGAACCCTTTCGCTTGTGAGAAATAACCACTTGGCAGCCGTTCAGGATTCCTCGCAAGGCCGCGCATTTATCAGTCTGTCCGACAGAGCGGAGGAATTTCCGTGTCACCCTTGTGCATCGTAAAAATATATTGCGATTTAAAATAGTTTATGCTTTCCCTTCTCTTAATCCACTAGCGGTGGTATTTATGAGACAATTGAATCTCAACGGTTTTTCCGATTCGGTTTTTGGTATAATTTTTGTTCTCGATGCAGTTTTTAGGCTAAAATAAAAAATTTATAAAATTAAATAAAATAAATAAAAATAAAAAATAAATAAATAAAAAATTTTCCGCATAAAAGAAAAAATATTTTCAGCTGTAGGCAAAAAATGAAAAATATTTCGGTGACGAAATTTGCGAAAACCGGGCTCTTATGCCAGTATTTTACTCGGCGAGCTTCAAATTCCTGTGGAGCGGCTCGAAAAAATATAGCGTCAAAATATCGTGGTTAAAATGATAGTGCCATTATTCTAGCTTTATTGTAGCTTTGTTCAATATCTGTACAGTTTTCTCGCGCTAATAATAGTCATATCTCGATTGCGCCTGTTGTTACTTTAGCACTCTTGAGATGCAATTAAATCGCAGATCGCTGCTTAGCCTTCGCACAGTCATAAATTGATTTCCAACTCAAGCTGTATTGCTCAATTGCTGATCGTGAAAATGAGCACCTGACCCGTGTTTTCAAAACCGGTTGCTCGGAGCGCATAATTGTGCAATTCGATTTCGTCTCTAAGTCGCCGGGTTTAAATTTATCCGGCGCCAGTGTTTTTTACCCCAGTCGTCGCGTTAGCTAATTTCCTATAGTCCGGTAATTTCTGGAGAAAGTTTCAGCTTTGATGTTGGATTAATCTTCCATCGGTATCGTAATATCGGTCTTGCTATAATTTGATAATTATAATTATTCTATTTTTTATTTTGAGAAGGTTTGATTTTGTCGATTGCGATATTCTTAATGAATAATGATCCAAAATAATTACTTGTAACCGTTGGAAAAATAGTGACTTTTTCTCGACAGAAATAAAGAATAATAATAGGCGTATAATAATAAATTTAAGAAGTCATAAAAAAAAAGATAAGTCTGCTCTTCAAAAAAAAAAGTTTGATGGCTTCCGAAAAGACTAAAGTAAGCCTGTATAGCCAACTTTTAGGACCCTTTCGCGATTGAATGTATTCTTAAGCTTTCTCGCTCGAGTAAATTTTTAAAAACCACTGAGATAACTACTAAAATCATACGAATGACAACAATTTAGTAAGAAAATTATTTACTGCTTGTAATAAAACTGACATTATTAAATTCTAATTTTATTTCATTTATCTGCACGAATAAATATTATAAAAAATCTGGTCCTTTGCACTAGGTTCTCACCAATGAATTTCATTCGGTCCCATGTTCTTCCGAAATTGCTACCGCCGATGCTCTTTCCGCGCTATTATTTTCCTCCTTATTTCTCTTCTAATATCCTAAATCTGTCGGCTTTACGTTCCTTTTACGATGATCCTGTTCGCTCCGATATTTGTCCACTCGTCTCGATGGCTTGTTGACTCATTAAACTCACATATCTCTTATCTATTTTTCAACGACAACGGTAATTTAGCTGTTACGATTCTTATTTACCGGTTTATCTTCATCGCCGTTTCGTCACAAGAGTGACGTGACTTGCGGCAATGTTGCGACGCTAGCCTGAGATTATATAATCCACCTATTGTGACTCAGTGTGTAATTTTTATCATGATTTAGAGCAAAAACGAATTACCAAAGACGTCCGACTCGTCATTTTGGGAGTCTCCGACCGAAAGCGGCCTTCCGTTTCGAAAATTCGTTCTTTTTTGTCCGAATTGAAACTGAAGGATCCGTTTTTGGTTTCAGCCGCTAGTCATCCAGTGTGAAGTCGGCAACGTTTCGTCCAGTTGATCGCAAAAAGCTCTCTACGATTGTGATAATTTTATCTCGACCGTCTTTGACTAAAAACAAATTGAAAAATGCCCAAATCGAAGTCTCTCTTCAGGTTGGCGAAGTACCTGAAAAACAAGACGAAGGTGCGTCTCGCTATTTTCATTTGAAAATTTGAAAAATTTCATTTTCTATCGCATAAGTATCGAAAAAAAATGACAATTCTCCGCTAGTTTTGTCTTATGGTAAGTTCAGAAAATTTGGTGAAATTGGCTTGTCAAAAGGTGTAGGATAAATATTGTTTTTCAAATGTATTAATAAGTATTCGAATAGTCTCAGAATTGAAGTTTAATTCCAAGCGTTATGAAAATTCTCAATATCAAAATATTTCTCATTCGACGACTAGCGAATTTCCCATTTTATTGGTCGCGCTCAAATTTCGTCCATCAATCTAGTCCCAAGGCCGAAATTTCCACGCGTCTCATTCCCAAGGCATTTCGAAGCAATTTTTTAACCGTTGAGCAGTATAGTCGCTGACGTGCCCGGAAAAGATGAAGATGCGTGGGGATAATAGTCGTAGCGTGATTTTGTAAATTTTTACGCCCGTTTCCTTTAAATATGACGTTTAGGGAAGAAATTATCTCCGATTTTGTACATTTAACGAACTGCGTGCAACAAGGTTGTTTGAGAATCGTTTTGCGATAATTGACAACAAAAATAATGCTACGTCGTCTTGAGTGGTGAATTCATTGGACTTGAATTAGGACCGTAATGAGAACTCCCAAAAACCGTTAGTTGAACTTAGTTTGCGATGTAAAAATTCCGGACTCGGTAGATTCACGAAGAACTCAAGATTGTTTAATTTTTATCTATACTACGCCTCTCGAAGAGACATTGACTAAATCTGTGGCTCAAAGTTAGACGTGAAAGCATTTATTTTAAATAAACGCATAATAAATATCTCTGAAAATTTTAAAACAAAGTAGGTATATCCAAAAATCATCATTTCTCGCACTTTGCCTATCAGTATCGCTTTAATTTCTTAATTCAGACGGTTTCTACTTTTGTCTTCCTATAATCACTTCGAATTTATTTTAATTCTTACCGCTCTTATAAATTCATTCGCTGACCGGACGGTTCTTCAGTTCCGTTCACGTAATTGGCCATTGTTGGAAAAAAACGCCGGCGACGAAATTCGGTCAAGGCAATGTAGCTTGTTTTATTTTCACTCTACGATCGCGTTGGCTATTTTGGTATTTTTGCGGAACTTAGATAACAGCTTGAGAGTAGATTATCAAGTGCTTTTCGAACGCTTTTATAGTGAATTTTTGTCATCCCTTCGTATGCGAGAGATTTGAGTAGGTTAGCAATTTAAAAAAAATTGATTTAGTATTAATTTCTCAACCGTAATATCTCTGGGTCTTAATATTTTGGCCAATTGTTTTTATTGAAATATTATTCAGCAAAATTTTTTTTTAAATCCCAATATTTTTTGTTGGTTGTAATATGATTTTTTCTTCCTATTTTACATGTTTTGAACATCTATCTTTCTTGAAAAGTTATTCCGTTTTTTCAATTTTCTAGTTTCAATGTATATTTTTATTATGATTGTATCTAATTTTAATTTGGCGCTTTTTGTTCGAATTTTGGCAATTTTTGAGGTTTAATTCTTTGCGCTAGATTTGTAGCGCGTATCAAGCTTTTCGAACGCTTCGAATTGGGAATTTTCGAAGTTCTTTCTACGTC
The DNA here is from genome assembly GCA_037159825.1 of Tupiocoris notatus. Taxonomy (NCBI): domain Eukaryota; kingdom Metazoa; phylum Arthropoda; class Insecta; order Hemiptera; family Miridae; genus Tupiocoris; species Tupiocoris notatus. The sequence continues at coordinate 406,454 of JASJUZ010000671.1, read as the reverse complement.
AAATGTTTTCCCTTCTGTTTGATGCATTTTTGCGATGGTTTACTACCCATGATCTCGTGTCTCAATTAGGTGAACCTGTAGATAGGTCGATGGTCTTTGGTTGAGGTCGGTGACTTGAGTTCTTCAGGCACTTGCGGTGAAAGCCATGCTCCCATATCACGTTGAGGTTACTGTCCCACTTCTCCCTTTCAATTCGTCTGCGACCGCGCCCATTCTCATCCTGATTCGGATCTGTATCCCTGTACCATTGTGCGAACTCGATTAAATCGAATTTTCAAACAAATAAATTGTTCCGGTAAAATCCCTTGGTACAAAAGTACCTAATAGTGAATTTAAGAATCGCCGAACTCGCTCTGCGATTTTTGTAAACCCTCCATAATCATTTTAATTTGTTCTCCAATTTATTTTGAGCATTAATTATTTACTTCCTTGTTTACGTAGTAAATTGAAGTATTAATTTTCAACCTGAACGTTGAAGGGGTAAAGTGGTTAATGCTTATCGTTTTATTTTAGAGTATTTTTTTTAGAATTTATTTCAAACCATTCGCAATAAATTAGAGCCAATCCGAATTTTTGTTACCATGTGCTCGCGTAATGGAGTTCGAATTTACATTTAAAAAATCGAGGTCAACTGATTATCTTTGCAGGAAGATATTTCTCCTTTTGATAGGGGGATCCACTTAGTTGGCTTGTGATTCCGTTTATCTGAGGCCGCCAGGTGCTGTGAAATCAGTCGCACTGCAGATCTATCGGATAGGCCCAATAAAACATCGCAAGTAGCTTCCCATACACGGCTCCAACTAGGAAATGAACTCCTTGTCGGCTCTGGGTCGAGACTTCAAATACAGAAAAACGAAGGCTCGACAAGTTGCGGCTCCAGTGAAAGGGAATGCATGCTACGAATGGTCCAATTCGAGGTTACTCATGTTGAATGCGAGTGAAACACGTGCGAGCTGAAAAAGACGCCTCATAAAGCAAAAAAATTAAATAAACCACAGGAAAAAAGGTTGTCCTAAAGATGAGCAATTTTTTCGAACTAATTAATTTGATTTTGGCATTATTAGTGAAATCAAATTTGTATTTCAATATTATTTATTTTATCCAATTTTTTTTTTTTCAATTGATCACTAGCTTCGGAATATCTCAACTTCGAATACTTTGCCCTAACTAAGGCTTACAATCGCTTCCTCTCGACCCATATAGGGAAAACGTTGAGATATTTTACTGGAAACCGAGAAAACGAAGCTGACCGAGCAAATACCCATAGCAATCACAACTCCCCTGATTAACGATACTGCTCAATCGCTAATGAACACCAGTTCGTTATACGAGCTTTTATAGCTGTATGATAAACCTGGCCCCTGAGCTGATATAAAACGCGAAGTTGATTATTTTCTCGCTTCCTCGTCACCCAATTAGTGATGTTTTCATAAATTTCCGGTTTTCCATGTACGATTGATCGAATTACGTGGACAATATTAATTAAAACTTCCTACGGTTGAGATCAGATTCGAAAGTGGTATAGAAAAACAGGAATCGTTGCTTTCAATTTGATTATTTTTTTATTTTTTCAAATAAAATGGTTTCATGAGGTTCAGATTGTTCAGAATTTTCGTAAATGATTCTGAGCTTCTTGGAATATCTGCCGTGAAAATTCCAACCAGATTGTCTCGTTAGCCGCTTCTCTTGAGTAAACAGAGTTATCTTTACGTCTGCCGTATTTGTAGCCTCAGTGTTCGCCGATCGTTAGTTGCCAACAGTTGAAAATGCCTGCCGTCGTCGCGTCCTTAGCTCGCCGTAAAAAGCGGAAAACTCTATCGGTTCGGCTTGACAGGAAATTTCGTGCCGCCTGTTGTTTTCCCACTTCTGCCGAAGATGTCAGCAGCCCTCCTTTTGAAAAGGTTTCCATGGCTAAACCACTTCTTCGAAACACTGCTTGAAATTTTATCCGTCCTTTGTATTTTCCTTCGTTGAATATTTTCAACGCACAATGTGAACAATTTTTTTGAATTTTTCAGCTAATTGTTCGCATTTATGTTTCAGCTGCTGTCTATGAGCGGCGAGCTGAGGCGAACACTATACGCCAGCTCAGGAACCAGCTTAGATCTTGAAGCATTCATCCCTGACCTCCGTGGAGTGACTGAAATATTGACCGAAGAACATAGAAAACAACTGAGCAGGCATCTACCGGCTAGGGCTGAAGGTAACATCTTCTCTTTCCTTGTTTGGATTTTTGCAAAGATTTGATGGGATATTTGATTTTTGGGTGGCAACAGTAATTTTTAGCAGTGACTTGGAGGCAGAAGTGAGGTCACACAGTCTACAAGAGCTTTGGGAGAGATTGTTCACTACTTTTTTTATATACTAGTCTAGAGGTCAGCGGTCCAATACTGAAGTGAAAAAAAATGTTGGCCTCAGTCGCCTTATTTCAGCAAAGTTATTTTTGTTGGTTTCATTCGGATATGAAATCACTAGTTTGACCTTTATTGGGACATGAAGCGTCTTTCTGATCTACGAGTTTGACTGGCCTTAAATATTTCTTTCTCTTAGTAATATTATTTTTAATTTTGTTATATTTTTATTGGTGTTGAAGTTTGCGGAGGAGAACGAGTTGCCCAGTTTTTCTCCCCCGCAAACTTCAAAACCAAGAAGATATGAAGCGACTACCCAAAAACGAAGTATATTTTTATTGCTTTTTTCTCGTACTTTATATTTTCTCTCTCCATTTCCTATCAGGTGATAGATTTCTTCCCTCTAGCGAGTTCTACTACCCTGAGCATTGTCTCGTTTGCTTAGGGGGGTTCCAAGGTCACCGTTTCCTTCCTCTGGAAATTGGGCTGTGGTTTTTTTTCTGGCATGACTGGTATTGAAATTTATGAAGAGCTGACTCGCATTTGCGGTGAAGTGCAACGGTGTGCGAGTTTCTTAAAAGGGAATATAGGAATAGAGTTGGAAGACGTCTGGTGTGACTGGAGTAGTTAACGTCATCTTCGGCCACAAATATTTATCTTCTCGACTCTCAGAACATTTCACGCTCACTTTCATTGGTTAGTGGGGCTCGCCATTGAAAAAACCATTGTTGCCATCACTGACGGACCAAATATCCCTCCGAAACTACTAGGTTCCGGTTGATAGAAATTCCTGTAAGGCGGGAACGGCTAATTTTCAATCCTGAGCTTCAGGTTTCGAGTAGGAGGCAAAAATTAGAGCAATGAAAGCCAACATGAGCGGAACTAGACTCGAAAACCTGCCCTAGCTATCCATCTTTTCTGACGAGTTTTGAATCGCTAGGTCTACAATTATCTGAGATGGGTAATCGAGTAAAATTAACATCAGGGGGCTTGTCTTTAATTTCTTGCCAAGTCGAACTAGTCGAGAAGTCTAGGCGAGAATTCTTAGGCTAAATTTAGCTCTCGACAGTAGACTCGTAAACTTTAACTACTGGCCACGCTCGGATTGGATTTCACTTCTGACAGGGAAAGTCGACATGAGATGACGAGCTTTAACGTTTGCAGAGGAAGTCGTGAGCTTTCACGATATAATGGACAACGTTAGGTTTACTTTTCTAAATATAAACCTTTTAGTATCTACTTGCAAGTAGCTTCTTCTAATCGCAGTTGTGGATAATTACGATTTCTGCTGTTTGAAAGTGTTGACAATTTTTTTCCAATAAAAGAGCTGTTAAAAATTTTCCGTCCGCTTTCCTTTCCGTTACATAATTTCGCCATTTCCAATGAATTATTTTTGGATCGAAGTTGTTAATCCTTCAAAGCGAAAGGCAAGTAGCGCGTTAATTCCAAAGTTGGCAACCGACTTGCAGATTATAAAGGCATTTCTCAATCCGCCTGGCGAAATAGCCCCTTTGGGAAGGTCTGCAGGAGAGCTGCAGGACGATAAATCTGACCACCTGGGAGCTACGTTGTGACAGAAGGCCAATCTTATCTAATGCTATTAGTTTAGCTCGCCAGCCGGTAGAAACAGATAACGAGAGTATCCGACGTTCCGAAGAAGGGAAAAGCGATAGATGGCCATCGACTTCCGTCGTTGGACGGTTTTTCACAAATTTAAACGCACTTGGACAAACGTCCTTCCGAGGCCAGTGTTTGACGAATTTATATAGGTCTAATGGGTCACTGGAGATTATAAAAGCGCATAGTGTCGGTTTGGTCACAATTTTCAGTTTCACAATTATCATCATTTTACTTGTTAAGTATCCTCAACTTCACACCCGCCATTACCGGATCGTCATTACAGAAGAAGCCGTCTTAGATTGAAAAAAAAATTCGTCCCTTGAAAACGGGCAGAGGAATATTTTAGTCACGACTACGATCATAGTTTTTGTTTGCAAGTGTCGACAAAAAAAATTTATCTTTCAGCGTTCAATTAGGTAATCATTTTTACTAGACAAACCAAAACAACTATTGTATGCAAATCGTGATTGCTTTTAATCTGTTTGTTTGGGTAGTGCTAGTATCATTACCAGACTTGCAGCGCTTTTATGCGTCGGATTTATTCTGAACTAAACTCTTACTGATTTTTTTTTCAATTGTTTTCAGGTTATACGTGGACCCTGGTGTTCAGCACATCGCAACATGGTTTTTCCCTCAACTCGCTCTACAGGAAAATGGCGAACGTCCACAGCCCGATTCTCATGGTCATTGAAGATACCCAAAACAACGTGAGTTGTTCCCTGAGGAGTTTGGCTGAGGAGTCAGCCAAAAATATTGAATAATATACTAAACCGACTTGGCTTGAAATCAGCAAGTACATGAAAATAAGTTAAAGCTTTTAGTGTACCTACTAAAAGTGTTACCAATAAATAATTCAGGAATTTGGTTCTTTCAAATAAAAGTCCTTAAAATCAACTGTATAATCCATCGGATAATATGAAATATGCATCTGAACATGAATATTTCCTTCAGAACTTATTCATGGGTCACTGGAGTTTCATGCTATATTTTTGTCAAGAAAAATAAAAAACAATATAAAAAATAAGACATAGATTGTGTTCAAGCACCTAACCATCGATATCATTGAGTATCTATATTTTCTTTCAATACTACATCCCTAGTCTCAGCGACACTTTGGTAGCTATCAATAAAAAGTGGGATATTGCTGCTATCAATCCAGCAGGATAGTAGGATTTCATATTCGAGACAGAGTTTTGTTGAATTTTTAAAATCAAAAAACCGTTCTAAAATGGTTGAAAAAATACTATATGCGTTTTCCCTTTAAGTATGGCTAGGTTAAGTTATAGAGCCAGCTTGGTTAAAAGACCGTTAAAAGCCTTATAAATATATTGTTAAACGGTTGAAACACATCCGTTCACATGCCGTTCACGTCTGGGATTGCTGCAAAAATACTTGGACGCAAATTTAGTCTAAAAAATATAAGCTAGAAATTTTTTATGAAAAATTCCCTAGTTAGCACTGGTTTATAAAACTGTACGCTCATTTGGCATTATTTTCTTCCTCAGGTGTTCGGAGCGCTTACTTCTTGCTCGCTTCAGATCAGCGACCATTTCTACGGAACGGGGGAAAGTTTCCTGTACAGATTTGCACCGGACCTCAAGATTTACAAATGGACGGGCGAAAACACGTACCACATCAAAGGCGACAACGAGGCTCTCTGCATCGGCGCTGGAGAGTGAGTTTGAAAATTGAACTTTTCATTTCTTGTCAATGTTTGCTCAATGCCTGTCGTAATAAATACAGCAAAATGGAGCAAAATTCGAAGCAATAAAATGACATTAGGTGTAAGAAGAAATTGTAATTTACAATAAAGAACGGAATTCCTGATAATCGGTCCGTTTTGGTTTATCATTCAATGATAAAGCATCGTCATCGGCCAAGAAAAAAATATTTACGTCTCAAGGCATGTAGAATCCGAATATTTAATTAAGAATAAGCTTTTCCGTCCGCCTTCAATTCTCAAAAAACTATAATAGCTTAGTTCTTGACATTTTCACCAAAAATCAATCTTGGCCTGACAACAGCTCAATTCTTTAACCAAATTGCTATCCTACTTTTGAGGGTTTTGTTGGGGAGAAAATTCGTGTTTTCCAACGTTTTTCAGACAGAGGTGTATTTGGTATAAATTTCAATAGATTTTTGGACGCTAAATCGATGAGTCGCTGAGACCATCGCGGGGTCGAAAACTTAAATAAATCACAAATTGAATAAAAAATTATAATAAAGTAGATTCGTACAAATCAACGGCATTCCACAATTAATGTTGGTCCTGGAGGAATTTCTTTAATTTGGCTTTGAATACGTTCACCTTTTTTTAATCTTCTAATTCTTTAATTTTACTTGCAAAATATCGATGGTATCGATAGTTTTCACCGATATATTGGAGTATCGATTCTTTTCATGATATCAGTATCGAAAAATATCAATTATCGATGCTTCATGAAAAGTATCGTACCGAAAAAATATCAATACTTTCAGTTATTGTACCGTCCCTACTTGTGATCATTCGTTTGACCCCGAAAAAGTAAGGGGCAGAAAAATAGACATCCTTCGCCTTTTATGTATAAGGATTATTTACGTAGTTTTAAATTCAAAGGTGATCTTGCAGTAAAAATAATATCACTTGAGCAGAAAAATATATTCAATTTTTAAATTTTCATTGCGTACCTAGTTTATTTAATTAGAAAATGGATTTTGTCTAATATAAATAGAATTTCACCTGTAACTGTTATTCATCGTTCGTGTTCGATTTTCAGTGGCAAGTTCGGACTGTGGCTGGATGGGGATCTAAACGTTGGACGGTCCGAATCATGTTCAACGTACAACAACGAGCCCCTGTCGTCAAATCTCAATTTCACCATAAAAACGCTCGAATGTTGGGCGTTCATGTAAACCGTCGGAGAAACAAATGAAAGCCTCGTCTTTGTATTTGCGCACGTTGACGCGCAGGTTAGCCTTGTTTGCGGCAGTGGTAGCCCTGCCTTGAGTAGCGATCCGTTCCCCCACAGTTTCTCCCTCAACATTTTTTATACTATTTATAATATACACAGGCGATTTTGAGGAAATTTGTTCAGATATTCGAGTGCGCACGCATCCGGTGTCTGTTTGAAAATTGTACGGGGCGGAAGAAGATAAACGGGTTTCAGTTGGTGATCGCCGCATATTCATCACAAATTCGGAGGTAAAAGGCAAAAGAAATCCTTTCCGCCCCGATTTCCCCATTCGAAATCCTTCAGCGTAAACGTAGTTTTTTTAGCACATTAGAATCGAGTCAATTGATTGTTAATGATACGTAAGTACCTATAAAACAGATGAAAAATATAGAAACCGTATGAATACAGTTACGATTGATGCAGAAAAATAAATGTTTTCGTAAAACTAAATGTCGTGCGTATAGAGAAAACTGTATATTTTTGTTAGTTTCTGAGTGTCGTGGGTTACAAATAGCTGCCCACTCTGCAAGTCAGCTAGAGAGCGTAGAGCGCAATCTATCGTTATCAGTGTGAGCGATAAGGAGAGTTCGGGATACTTGGATTTCTACTGTTATCGTGTTGTTCGGATTTTATTGTTGTTAGCGCCGGTCGTAAATTCACTCCGGCCATCCGTAGTGTTCCCGATTTCACATGAGAGAATATTCAAAATTACTGTCGCGATGGATTCTCTACTTATGCGATGAATCTACAGCCGACTGCGGTTTCCGTAGAGTGTACAGAGCAATTTATGGCATGCATATTGAGATCGCAGGGAGAACGCATGTCCCTGATTGTTAACATATTAGTGCTGTTAACTTTTTCTCTTCAATTGTAGGAATATTTATGATGTAGACACTCTTTTGCTGGCTATTTTCACGAGCGGTTTTTCTCACTTAAGGGATTCAGAAGAAATTGTACCACAATTTTCCGCCCTCGAAGGAGAAGGGAACGCGTCGGTGATGAATATTCAGCAAGATGAAATTATCGGCTAGTCATTGGAGTTTGTTTGAATAATTTATAAGGCACAGCCCGTTGCTTTTTTTATGTTATAATCTTATTATTTTCAGTTCGTTTCCTTCGTTTTCCTATTCGAAGCGAAAATGAACAACAAGAGATCTGTTTCCAACAGTCAAACCGATAGCGAGTTGGTTAACCAATACTCGGAGAAAAATATGTAATATCCAAGAAGGGAAAAAGAAATTAATAATTAAGTTAAAGGATGTCAAGTCTTAAAGCGGCCATAGCACTAGTTTATACGTGTTTTAAATTAAATAAAGTAAACAGAATGTATTTTTATTTCGCCGCCTCCGAATGTAAACGGGGAAGAGGCCGCGTAGTAAAAACATAAATAATTGTAATCGACTTTGTAAGTAGATTTGAACGCAAAAGAAAGGTGAATTACTTTCAGTGCTTGTACTGTCGTGCTAAGTGCCGAGCTTCTATAGTACAACATTTGTTGTGCTTCGTTAGAGGTAGTTCACAGCGTAGCCTCGAAGTTAGCTAGTCTGTATTCGTGTTTGTAAACAGAGAAAAGCAACAAAAAAAGTTATAAAAAATACAAAAAAAAATGCTATCGTCTTGAAACTGCGTTCTTAGATCTTTTCGTTCTCAAAATATACCGCCTCACATTGTTCAGCCTGTGGAAAGCGATTGTATTTCATTTTCCATATCGAAAACGCGGTAGCCTCATTTGTTGTATGTTGCAGTATTATTGTGAAAAAAATCCCGTTGAGAAAAGTAGGAAGTAACGCCGGATTGAAAAATGAGCAGTTTCTTCATGTTTATTTCGTTTCTTTTTAATAATGTAAAAATAAATATGGTATTTTAATAAAAACTTATTTACTATGTTTATTTGGTTTCAGTTCATTTTTCTTACCTTTTTTTTACTCCGCTGTTTTTTTTTTTTTTTTCGACTTCGGTGTAGAAAAGCGAAGAGGAAATTCTTTCAATTTCAAAAATATGTTGGACATTAGTTATTTTTGTATTATTACTACTTATTATTTTTTTGGTTGGTTTAATCATTGAAAGAATGGTCTGCCGACGTCAAAAGATAAAAACTCAAGTCTGTGAATTTTCCGAGTTCATCGTTGTACATAATTGATTGCTGCTGCTGTTAAAAAAAACCCTGCCCGTCTTTTGCTCATTTTGAGGACAAGGAAAGTCACTCATGCTGAAATTTCAACTAATAGACTAGTTCACTAATTGTTGCAAAATAATCGGTGACCCAATTGGTTGAATCTTCCTGGCATCAAGGATAAAAAAAATCGCTAATTAACGAAAAATCTAATACAGATGATGACGTAACGCATCTCGGGAGGAGGAATGGGTTAAGCAAATAATGAGTTGTTCTCCATCGACAACAAAAACAACTGAAATGAAAGCAGAAATGACTCACTTGATGGGACTTCATAATATCCAATGCATCAATTTTGTACAGTCTGATTGCGCGAGAATTTTATCCACTCGTTATAAATTTGAACGATCAAATCCCAAAAATGTGATCTCATGGCAGCAATAAAAAATCTCTTTCTCGGCGTGCGGTATTTTTTGACGAACGAATATCCCGTGAAATGCGATGATCCTTCAAATTCAAAATGGCTGTGTATCTTCCTATAGATTGTTCCGATCTTGCATTAAACTGAAAAGGTACACGCTCTATTAAACATAATATACCCTCGTAGACGCCCATGATGCATTCACCCGATGGAAAAGTTCTTAGTTACCGCTTTTTGTGACAGGTAGAGCTAATCGAAGCTGAGTTGGCTATTGGAAAATCCTGCCGGACTTTTCTACTTATGCGCCCGCTTTGCTTGATTAGTTCACCCACGGTAACGTCAAACGCGACCTTAGAACTTCACTAATATTAAATTCCTTTCGTTCTTTATGAATTTCTATATTCGACAAGGGCGATCCTTGCGATGGGAATGAATTTTTTCTTACGAAAGACAAAATGGTGAATAACGAAAAATTTAGCCAGTATATTGGACCAAAAATTGAGAGTGAATGTATCATTCTTTGAATATTTCTAAGGAAAATAATAAAATTGCATTTGTAAAATCGTGTTATAACTATTTGTGCGGTGGAAACCTAAAAAAAAAAAAATACTGTATAGCGGAAACGTGTTATTTTTGTAGCTGAATGTCACTAATCATTATTCGTAGAATATCCGTAGCTGTGAGTAAACACGAAACGCCTACTGCATAAGAAAACAATTTTTGGGCGAGAATGCGTTGAGCAAGTCGAATTCGGTGGAATTATTTCGACGAGCGAAGTTCGATTGAAATTTGTATAGTCATTAATCACAAGTGTAGCAAGCACCTGATGAATGAATATTCCCTTCAGCTGTGATTTACCTGGGCTCGTATAAATACAACTCTATGAAGCAGTTGGAGCAATTGGAAGCTTGATTTGTCATCAACCTCCTGAGAATTATCATTTTCGCCATCGTAAATTGCTATTAAATGAAAACGCGAAGATTCAAGTTCCAATTGCTAGAGCTCGAGCATTTTCAGTAGCTTGATAAAAAAAAATATATAGAAATCGAATAATTTCACACGTGCAAAAAAAACGAAAAAATGCGCCCAACGAAAGATGAAATTATTTTTGATTTGGAATCCTAACTTTTTTAAACAATGGTCTGCCAAGATATGGATTGATGAACTCAGCTTCCCGCTTACTCCTTGTCCGTTTGGTTTATTATTCAATAATATACAATTGTAATCGCCTAAGAAAATATTTCACGTTTCAAGCCATGCAAAATCCGAATATCCAATAGAAAAAACGCACTTTTCTCACGAAACTATAAGAGCTAATTGTTAGAAATTTTCAGCAAAAATCAATCTTGGCCTGACAATGGCTCAATTCTTCAATTAAATTGCTCCCTCAATTATAAAGTATTGTTGGCGGTTTTGAGGAGTTGAAAATTAATTTTTTCCAAGGGTTTTCAGATGTTTTGGTATCAATTGGACGCTGAATAAAATGAGACCATCGATAGCTTTAATGGTTAGCCATCGCTGTGTAGAATTTTCGTAAATTTCGCATGAGGATCTCGAATATTTCTGGCGCTATAAACAATATCTATAAAAATATCTCGATTCGTTGGAATGGACGTCAAATACTTCCTTCTGCTGTACCGTTATGCGATGCGTTTAGCTTATATTTTGAAAACTGAGAGCAATAAAAATGATTAAAATTACCATAGTTGCTTAGGTTATTCGGTGGAAGCGTTCACAAATATTCCGAAAAATTATTATCATAAATGGATTGAAAGAAAGGAATAATATACCAATGAAAAATCATTTGCAGAGTTTTTATCAGTAATTTATGCACCGCGAGGCTCTTGAATAAGGGGTTTTTCTAAGGGCCGAAACAAGCCTTCCAATCTCTTCAAGCAGAGTGCTAAAAATTCCTCGATTGCCGTGTTTCATCTTCAAAAACTGGCTCTTCGATGATTGACGTATATTCAGCTGCTCATTGAGTGAAAATGTGCCCAACCATGGGCAAGCTTGGTTCACACCTGAGAGCAAATTCAGGCCTCTTTTTTTTCCCAATGGAACTTCCAATTCCATCGACTTCACCGCACCCGGCTTCAGCCGACTTCAGCGCATTCTCGATCGCCATATGTTCTCGATGTTGTGTAGAAACAGTATGCTCACTAGGATAATGAAATTTAAAATTCTAGAAGTGTGTGAAATAAGCATATATATTATATACGTTTATCATGTAATCGTCGCAAACTAAGGCAAAAAAGTGTTCTTTAGATGAGTCGAAATCCCTGGCTTAGACGAATTTCGGTGCGTTCGACTGTATTTCTTAAACCCGTTTAGAAACAGAAGGGAAGCTTGTGAATATTCGCCTGTAAATGGGGGAAAAGGATTAGGAATCGGGTAGATTTTACGGTTCTTCGACTCGGTCTGTTTTTCCAGAGCGAATTTTCCGTCTGTTCGTATTTGCAGTGTGCGTTGTTATTAGAATAAAATATGAATATCTAAGCCGTCGTTATTGTTGTCGTTGTATATATTGTATATTGTTTATTTCATGATGCGATCCGTCGTTCGGACATTGTAGTCATCAGTTATTATTTAAATAGAGCGAAGAGCGTGGATTGAGGAGGACTTGAGTTCTGTCTGGTCGAATCGGAGAAAACGGCATCAAATTGAATAATTTTCAGAAGGCGGCGAGAAAAGGATGTTTCTCTGATTTATCGAATCTCAGAATCGCAAGGCCGAGGATTGCTTTGTCAATAAGAGAAGTTTTGAAAGCTGTCACGATAAAGCTACGATACTCGATTCGAATTCGATTTTTGTCGAACATTTCAATGGTGAAAAAATTCCATGGGATCGATCAAGTTCGCACCTCTACATTTAACGATCGATTAGGTACTGCAAAACGTCCTCTAGTAACAAATTGATCGAAATTGTGGATTCTAGAGGAAATGTAATGTTAAAGAAAAAAACGAATCGACCGAAGAAATTGAACGCCCGTTAATTTTTTTTCATTTCCCTAGAAGACAAGGAGATTGTTACTAATTTCACTGATTATAAATTAGTTATTATGTTGTACCCAATAGGCGAAAACGCCCAATAGCCAAAAAGCTACTCATCCCTAGGACTAAGCAAATGAAAATGCTCAATCCGGATAGTTCAATCAATAAAAAGGCGAATGGCAAGCCTGTTTTTGGGATTGAGCACTTAAAAACGTCCAATGGCCGAAGAAAAGGCCTATTGTCCTAAATAACGCTCAAAATGCGTAAAAGTCCTTATAAAACTCTCAAAAATGTCCCAAAATACCCTGAAAATTAAGACTGGCGTTCAAAGTGGTTGGTTATTGCATTTCCAAATAGGAAAATGGGGGTTAAATACAGCTCTGTGGGATACCTTTTGAAATGACAAAAGTTTGCCAGTCACTCAGCTTAAAATGATCACAACATTTATAAATCAATTTGTATTTGGCTCTTGGGTCTTTACATTGCCACGGCCAACAAGTTGATATCAAAACGTACAGTCCAACCAATTTGCAAAAATGTTCAGAAAAATACCGAATCTCGGTTGCTGGAGATATTCACCTCGCGAACTTGGAAAAAATAAAAAGTACATTTACAGCGAGTTCAGACAGAGGAAAAAAATGTATTTTCCGAGAACTATCGGTTTCGCCAAAATTTTGAGGTTTTCCCTTCAATTCTGTTAAAAGTTTGAAAATTGGTACGGTGGAAAAAACTCTGGAGAATGATTTTAATATGAAAATCTCACGGAAATTAACCCTACAATCTGTTAATAATAAATCCCTCGGTTCATAATTCATTATCAAAATATTTTACGCCGAACGTCAGAAAAAGTTTTTTTTCTTTGTTGCATTTTTTGAACCGCGAATAATTCGTAAACGAACCAACATAATTATACTTTCAACCACGAAAACAGATTTGATTTCGATGGATCAACCTTTTTCTCGACTACGACCCCACCGAGTTCAAACATTATTAAACAAACACCGTCAGAAAAAAAATGATCACAAAAACAGACGCATTCGAAATTTCTCTCTAACTTGCGTGAAACTTTTACGCGATTTTTTGGCCAGAAACCATTTCTGGGATGTGCTCGGATATATATTACTTTGTATAATAAATTACACACCCACATAATTGCCTTGAAACGTAAAAAATCCAAATTTTGAGTGGGTTAAGACATTTTTTAATTAAATTGATTATAACGGTTTGTTGTTGAATGATGAGCCAAAAACTATGGTTACACTAACTTTAGTACTCTCTCAATATCAACACGTTTGGTGCCTTCTCCAAGCAGAAAAGACCCTGGAGCAGATAATTATCAGTAAATGCGATTATTTGAAAGGCAAATCCATAAAATACACCATGATAGATTAATCGGGACTCAAGGATTTGCCCTGTCAACCTTTAAAATATCAGTCGAAAACGATCGCACGCTAACGCTCTTAAACAGATTCATTTTTGTTCTGAGAAGACGACGACGCTCTAGTCTAAAAGGTGAAATAGAAAGTCTCCTACATAGTATTGATGAAGGAATTAGATTGAAAATGTTGGTGTTGATAATTATATTTTTGATTCTGTTGTGTACCTGCGTATCGCTGTTTTATTTTTATAGTACGCGTTCGGAACGAAGAGAGAAAATTTGTCAAAAGAGCGACACTGTAAATTGCATTGTATAATAGATTCGCTTGTAATCAAAAAAGGTTTTAATAAACATGAAAATGGAAAAAAAGTGTTGAGTATTTTCCAACCTAGAAACCCTTTAGAGATTATTATTCTATTTTTATTCATTTATTTTTCATCGTACAAACTTTTGCACTGGGAGATGATGTAAAAAAAAATCTTAGGACGAGAAAGTTTTTTTTTTCAGGTATTTTTCGTATTAAAAAAGAGAGAAATTTTCTTCGTGAATCGAGAGACCTTCATTATTTCTAAAGACAGTGGTCTTGGAGTATCAAGTTCCCACATCAAGCGCGCGCTTGGCAATCGAACAATTGTTGTACATCCTAGAATCCGAAAGGAGTTTTAGGGTGAAAAAACGAATTCTCTCGTGCGACGCGCTTGAAATTTGAAAATACCTCCGATAATGGTCAGACTGCGTATTATACTGATTTGAAGAGCTCATCTTATACGTATATGTCAGACGAAGAATTGCAAGATATTGTTTTCACGCTTCATTCTCCTGTAAGTAATTCCACCAAGTTTTGACAACGCTAGAGTCTCTAGTCTCTAGTTCGGGCAAGTGAAAGATGTCTAGGCTGTAGTTGGGTCTTTGTCGATGATGCTGGATTGCAAGCGAAGAGTGTTATCATGGAAGAGCTGAATGAATTTTTCAGTGGCCGCAGTGATTAGATTGGACATTTAGAGGGGATAAAGGTCGCAGAGTTATTCTGGCATTGGAATATTTAGAGTTTTTGAAGAACAATGGCCAGAATCTGGGCCATGGTTGACAGGGACCAACTTAAAGGGACAATTTTTCTCAATAGATGATTGCATAATAACAGAAAAACCTGAATAGTCTCAGGATAAAAAAAAGTTCTCCTGGTTACATCCCACCCTAAAATTTGAGGAAAATCCCCGCTGCAACTAATAAGCTAGCATCTTTCACTTGCTACAGAGACTCATAAAAAAACCAAGATGAACATACCAAAGCTACTTTTTCTTGGCGTTGCATTTTTGATGTTCATGGGTTGTGAGGGGGAGAAAAACCCCATGGGTTGTGAGGGCTGTGGACCTTACGGCTCCAGGTCGCCCTGAAGATGCCCGAACAGGAGAAAGTGCTCGGCCAGCCGATAAAGAATCAAGAATGAGTTGCCCGGTTTTTCTCCCCCTCACAACCCATAGATACCACAGGTACATTTAAACTCGCACCTCTTGAATTATCGGATTTCAGGTTCACTGCAGCGCTTGGCTCAGCTCGTCTTTCTTTACCAGACAGTCTTGTGAATCAAAGGAGCACGATCGATTCAAAACTACCCGCCCGATCTCGGGCCGCTGACAAAAATGGGCAACCCTCGTGGGACGAATTCGTGCGAAAAGCCAACGACGAGACATCGCTGAAGGGGTGGTTTGCTGAATTTCAATCGTTAAAAGATAACGGCCTACTACCTCCGTTCATAGATCGTTTGAAAAGGCAGCAACCGACCACGAATCGCAGCTGGTTTCTGCGGCTGCTAAGACGCAACAATAATTCAACGACAAATCAGAACAGTACGTTGGGAAGTTCGAATGCGACTAAAAACGTGGATAGCGTGAAACGATCATCCAGGCGAACAGTTCCTGGAGTGATCCCTAACGAGAGCGCTTTGGAAACGCCAGACGGCCAGATCACCCAGTTCGGATTAGCTGTGTTGAACGTGGCGCTCAAAAGTTTCCTCGAGCAAGCTTATTCTCTAAAATCGGAAGACAACTCTACTAAAGACGACACTCATGGCCGCCTCAGCTTCCCCGGCTATCTTATATTATCTAGCGAACTGCAAAACTCGTCGAGCAAACATCGATCGCACCAAGTACTCAGAAACATGAACGTCCACAAAGTCAACGTATTCCCGCCGTTGAACGTTCACTTTGAAACAAACAAGGGAAAATCGCACGGTGTCAAAGGATGGGCCGAAGTGTCGCCCTCATTTTACAATTCTCTTCCCAGTCCAGGTAAATTGTCTAATTCGCCGGATCCGTTTCGGAAGTCGATCCAGAAGTCGAAAGAGACGCCTGAAATTCGAGGGATGTTGGGTTTAAGGGAACCGCATTACGCTATGAACCCGATGAGACTCATGGTCAGCGATACAGACAGACTATCAGGCGCTTCCATCAGAAAAATAAGGAAAAAAATGACCAACATGCTCAACCCTTTTCGGTTGCTCAACGAGCTGAAAGTTAAAACGGTGGCTTCAAACGGACCGGCAGGAACGATAAAAGCGACTAAACCGGAAGGTAATAAGCGAGAAAAACGTGCGGACCAAGATGCGTTAATAGACCTTCGAGAATTGCTAAACCTTATTCGAAAAGCGATGAAGAACGGTAAGACACAATTAAGAGAAGATGAAATCGAGGTGACAGAATGGCCGCACCTTGCTTTGGCTCTACCTGATAGTCCGTCGCTAGAGACAACGACTCATCCGAGGCGATCGAAATTGAAAATAAACCGCTACCATTGCCATCGATTTCAGCCTCCGTGCGCCAAATATGCGACCATGAGCTCGAGCAATAAGCGTTTCGGAAACGGAAAACCGGACGATTGGCCGCAGTCGTCGGATTTGGTCAATTTTCTGCTGATGCTGCACAGTAACAATTCTCAAAACGAAGACGGTGACGAGTACAGCGAATACGGCAATGAGGGGATTGAAGATTTGAACGACATTGACATTCCTCGACTCTGGCTCTACCCGCCGACCACAGGAAAATGCGACTGCCTCAAATCGAACGACGCAAGCGAAACCGGGTCGGATTCAGAAGACGACATCAACGCTATTACTGTTCAGGGGAATGAATCAATTTTAGAAAAAGTAGCCAAGCAATTCAACCATGGGAAAATATTTGTGGAGAATGCGAAAACGAAATCCAACGCAGAAAAGTGCTCTCACAAATGCGAAATTTGCTCCTCGACCACGTGTCATACAACGAAGCGCACTATGCCCCCTTGCTGGGCAGAAGAGCCGAAATGTCCGCATTGCGGCTCTTTAACAACAACAACGACGGCCGCCACCTCTAGAAGATTTACTCCGTGCGCTCATTGTAAGTCATACTGCACAACCACGTCCTGCTGTTGCGGGATGGCGACCACCCTAAAATGCAAACACGACCAAGCCACGCCAGCGGACAACAAGCACCACAAATGTAAAGATCCGATCAACACCTACGAGGATAAACAGAGGCACGATTCGACCACTAAACGGTTGAAAAAGAGGTTGAAAATAAGCGCGATGTACACGCCGGATAAACTGACCTCTGACAATAACCATTCGAGCCAGCGGAAATTGTCGCGAAACAGAGAAGTGACGTTATTCAAATATCCAGTCGTGTCGAAGAAAAGGTCCAAAACAATTAGCCCGGACGAGACGGACTATGGGAAAGTTTTTTCCGAACTTAAATCTCCCTTGGAATCCTTGCCGCGTAAGATCCTCTACAAGCTCGTAAAATTGAGCTCAAACTCAAATTTGATTCCGACCGACGGTAAAATCCAAATACCGGAATCGAAAATTCGAATAGTAAGGCCTGCGGATGTGAGAGCGTTTCAAAAATGGCTGAACGGCGAAACGGATGTCCGATATCAGCTGAACAATAAGTACAGTAAGAAAGACTACGATGAGCAAGAGATACTGGATTCGAACAGGCGCCTACAAGAAGATACATATCGAGTATAGCGTCGAATGGTATATTTTAAGTAAAAGTCGCAAGAATAAAACGTCGTCTGTAGTGTTGTTTGAATAATTTCCAAGACATTTCAACTGTCATAAACGTTAGCAAATTTAGGGTTATCATATCTGCTCAGCTTCTATTGAGAATATTTGAACTTAGTAAAATCGATCATTTTCTACATAACCAAGTTGAAAATAAATAAATAAATAAAAAAACAGATGGTAATTTTGCTCATATTACACCCGTTATATAGATGTGAACACGAAATAAGCATTTAAAGGGTCCCCTCTGATGGCCACTAGATCACGCCTCTTGCTTCCTTTCAATTTCCTCAATACAGCTGTTTGGTCATGGTTAGGTTATAAAACACGGGGTACAAAAATAAAATGTATTAACCAAAATCAAATAAGCTTACAAGGTGAATCATATTCTTTGAAAATCGCTCAAGATCACACAAAATAATTATTTGTTCACGGCTCGCTTGGAAACCAAGTTCACATGGTTGTCGACAACTCCAAAGCCGGTTACAAGAAATAGGCAAGAAAATGGTCATATAACTTCGAATTTACACACACACGAGCGCGCTCTGAAGCAGAGTTAACAGGCCTTCGTCAATTGATGATGATTGTTGATGAGTTTTGCGTTGGATCTGGCAAAACATTGTGGGAACACAAGCTATGCCCATTCAAATGCTACAGTTCATGAACACTAACTTATGCAAATCGTCAACTGATACCTTGCTAAGCTACTGATGGGAAAGTTTTCAGTTAACAGAAGCCCAAACGCATTGACCAAAAACGCATTTGATGGAGGCCTGTGAACCCTGCTCAAATTGGTTTTCTAAAATAAAATGGCCAAGTAGTTATCGGCACACACTTACTCTGACTTCAAAAAATCGCCTCACGCGTAAAAGTTCGCAATCAAACGGAACAAGTTCACTCGCATTGCCGAACCACTAAATTCAACTTTGAGACACAAATCATAGAGTTATTATCAACATAAAGACAAACTACCATCAGTCAAACAGCATCACTAGATGCCGTACTAACGTAGTCTACGATCAGTACTCAAGAGTCAAGTCCATGCAAAGCTTTTGAAATGACTCGGTTCATAATAATTCTGCGCGGCCGATTCAACAGCTGATTATTATAACCTGGGCTGGAGGAAGTTAAGAGGCGTCTGGAGACTGACCTGTCAGCTGTGCTATGATCTAGCTCCTCTCGGTAATAAGAGAAAACATATAGGTAATTTAGCTCTCTCTAACAAGAAATTTTGAAGATGGCGGTGCGTCTAAATGTATGCCATGTTTTCATCAAGATGGACTAGACAAAAATGTTATGGTTTATGAAGATGATCGAGTTGAAGTACTATTTATCGCTATACCAAGTCTATGGTGAGTAGTTTTCTCATCGGGTGAGACACTGTAATTGTTTGGGCGACAGATTGCAGCTCCAGATGCTACGACGAATGGATAAGTAGAAGTCACTGGGATCCTAAGGCGGAACAGGTCGTTCAACATTATACATGTGGTGAGTTACAACAGCGGGGTGCCATTTGTCAGTAGGGACTTTTGTGGGTGAAAAATATTTTTAACAAAATTTGGTTATCTACGCTGGTTCAGTTCATTGTTCCCAAAATCAGTTGGACGATCTTCGCAACACATAGAATTTCTGGGTTGATGAGTGAGGGGAGAGAGATACTCATTATTTGTACTTTTATCCGCTGGCCGAGCTCTTCCTCCTTGCGAAATCAACCCAGTAAGAAATATGATGACAAAAAGATTTCGAATCCCGTTTAGATGAAAATTATTCTACATCACGATGATATAAAAATTGAGCAACCCCGAGAATAATACATAAGTGCTTAGCATTTTTTCATTTGTCGGCTTGTGTGGGGTTCTTATTGCGATTTCCTCGTAGATGAAGGCGAAGACATGCTGGGTTGGCCTAACGTCTTCTTCCGCTGTCTAATCATGTGCAGGTACATTTCGGGGAATTCTGCAATAGAATTGGCAGCATTGAGTTGAAGGAGAACTTTTCAAGCAGACAAGGATAGGACACAATACACAAAAAATCATGTTGTTTCAGCAATTAGCGCTGTTGCGTTTTAGATGAATAAATATTGCTTTTGGATAGGAGGAGTGATGAAAAATATTTCATAGATCAGTGGTTGCAAAGGGGCCTTAACGTTTCAAGGTTCAGTTGTTGGTAAAAGGTTACAATACATGAATATATTGATAGATTATGTAGAAAAACAAAGCAGCTGAAATATTGATATTCTCTCTCTCCTATCTTACCTGGTGTGGGCGCTGTAACTGACCACGTTTGGTAGCTGTCGGTTGGGCCCTGTTGATGACGAGGGAACCAACTAACTACCAAACGCTTTAAATTCAAGTATTTATCGAGACTTCCTCGGGGGAAGTCCCTTCGCAAAAATATTGCGAACTTGGCCAAGCTCAGAAGCTAATGGTTGCAAACGGGCCGACCTAGCAGGGAGGTGGCGCTGTGCGTATCAACCGAACCTGTCGAGAAGGTAGCGGTAGCGAATTTGAATCAATCCTTTGTCATTTCTCAAGAAGATAGTGGGTGTTCCCCACACCTGGCAATCAATTTTTGGGTCTTGACAATCAATGCGTTGAGTCAAAGCAAGACGTAGTTCAAGGCCTATTCTACAGATAGCGCTACAAAATGGCTTTTCTTTAAATACAAGTGTGCCTTCTGTACGCAGCACAACAGTATTCTGAGTTGAAGGGCAGATCTTTACATTCACGCAAAATTCTTTTGGTATTTTACTTGACTTATTTCTGTGTAGTTTACGTCGATAGAAGTTTACAAAGAAAAGAAACTCAGTATTATCCGCTGTTTCAACGGATTCAATTTACTTACGGGGAATGTAGTATAACATGATGGCGATAAGAATGTATCGTAGGTTGAATGTGGTGTTAATCATGTTCGGCAACTCCAAGGTATAAACCCCCGTTTCGGCCACGTACTGTTGAGTCGCATAGTACAATAGAAGTTCACCGCTTACTCCAATCGGGTAGAGCGCATAGAAGAACGTATATCTATGCAGGAAAAACGATTTACATCAGTTTCTTGCTTTTTTCAAAAAGTGAAACGGATTTTAACAAAATTTCGGAAGCTAAAAATTTATTTACAACTGAAAACTATGATACTTCGTTCTAAAAAAGGATTTACGAAGTGAATAATCCAATTTCGAGAAGAACGTACCTGCACCAGATTAGAAAATGAGGGACTAGGTTGACGAGGTTCAACGCGTAGAAGGAGTAGCGGACAATTTCAGTGACCGACCAGGCGAGAAGAATGCAAGGAAGGCCTAGTGAGACTTGAGTTGGCGGCGATATTTTCAAATGTACCGACACGATCGCCACTCGCGACAAAACCTGGATGAAAGTGATGAACAGCGACGATTTGACGTAGCCCATCTTCACGTTTAACACCTAGAAAACAAAATAAACGATTTGTAAAATGATTGAATTTATAAATAGAGGACAAAAATTAAATAATCAATTCAGATGAGGCGTAAGGAGCCGAAATTATTCCGACGACGAGATATTATACGGAAACACAAAGGGTTATTCATAGTTTACGACGTGCTAAGTCTGCTATAAGTGCTATCTGTTGGTAATAACTGATAAAAAAAGGTTACACTGCTAAACATGATCATTCTCTTGTATCCTTAGCATAGTCTGAGATTGATATGGACCCAAGCATAATGGAATTCAGAAAAATTCGACTTCAATTGAGCAATTGAAAATACTTTCAAACTTAAAGAGGCTTTGTTTGACATACATACCTAAAAAGGGCAAAGTGTGGAAAAAAATAACCACGATCAATAATTATTGGACTAATCGTACATGATTTTGTATTAAGTTGATGAGAAAAAATACTTCAATGATGAAAGGAAATGTGAGAATTACCATCGGAAATAAAGTTTATTATTTATTTCCAAACAAATTTTAAAAACCCTAAATTATTTTCAATCGAATGAAGAAGGAATAAAAGATTTTCAAACAAACTTTTAAAAAACTAAATGATTTTTAATCGAGTTAAAAAACAAATGAAGCATTTTCAATCAAATTTCATAACCAGCTATATAAATTCATTTTTAATAACTGAAGAATAATTTCTCAAAATATTTCAAATTAACTAAAAAGAAATAAATTATTTTGTATAACAAGGTACCACATAAATTAATTTTGGATGACATAAAAAAGTCTTAAAATGTTCTCATTTGAAAAATAGGTGATTTTTCTTCTTCTTTTTATTGGTTTCAAACTGGCCAATTTTTGAACGCAGGTGGAACCAGTGAGGAATTGGGTGAAACCGAAGATGGGCCGTAGAAGTTATACAAGTTTCTCTCGAGCCGAGATAACTGTACCTAGATTATGTCAGTATAACTGTACCTAGGTAGATTATGTCACGCATCACCGCGGTCAAGAATTCAGAGCCTTGCGGTAAGGGCTACTAAAGATTACCAAACCTGGCTCGGATTTCGATTTGGAGATTTCCCAAAATGCGGTTCGATTGCAAACGAGTGGTGTGCATAGATCACACAGGACTTCCATGTTTAAGAAGGTAACCGGAATAACCGATTATAAAATGAAGAACTAGCGGATGAAAAACTAGCCATGAGAACTCCAAAATGGAAAAACGCACGAATTAGGTGAATAATGCGCAGTATGTAAGCTTAACATAACAATACAGGCCGCGTTTGAAAAAATGGGATGATTTCTATGGACCTCCAGCGCCGAAAATATTGATTTTTTCGTGGCCTGAAAGCCTGTAAAAGCAGAAGTACAGTGTATGATCCAATCGATACAAAACAAGTTTTATGAAATGAAGTCCTTTTTAAAGCAAAGAGAAACATACAAAATCACACAAATAAAATAACTGAAAATTACGTAATGAAAACCAATCGACATTCAGCTGACATAAAAAACATTTCAAGTCCCCCTGGTTTTAAATATAATAATTTTTGCAGTCTGAAAAATCAAAATATAGTCAATATGCGTATAGCGCGGAAGTACTGTAAGTGACCCACGTGATAAAAATCAGAATTCATTCAATCGCCGTCCCAATTGTCGGTAACCAAAATCGGTATTTATAAAATAATTGTATACCTACCGATGGAAAGGAAATAGGCGAACGAGCGAAAGAGATAACACATAAAAATGTTGGTAATAAATTCATTAAAAAAAAAAGAAAGAAGAAACAAAGAAAGTGTCAAGTTATTGTCAATAAAATCAAATCATAAAGTCAAGGCAATAAAATTTGCGAGTTTTTTTTTCGGTACGTACAGGTTAAATATTCATGCAGATTATTCGAATCGAGCGATGCCAGTTGGTATACTGCAATTGAAAAACTCGGCCTTGGGAAAGAAAATCAACCAAAATGTAAAGAAAGTGAAGTTTTAGGTTTTTTTTTAAGATGAGAAAATTAGTAGGTACTCCTATTTTTAAATACCTACTTAAGCTAATTTGTAAAATTTCAAACGGTGAAACTTATTTTTGTTAACGTTATTATCTCAAGATATAATCCAGGACACTCTTTGACCTCTAACGTACCTGAAATCAAGGTTGTCTACTCTTGTTCTGAGCAATCGTGAGAAAACGGACAATAGGCGCTTAAAGAAAAGAAAAAAAAAACAAACCAACGCTCAATGGCTAGGTCGATTGAACGGTTTGTCAGATAATTTAGAATACATGCACTAACTTATTTTCGTTAGCTATTATAAAATAGTCGTATCGAATTAAGTAATAATTGTCGTGATGATTATAAAATAGTTGTATCGCATTAAGTAATTTCCATTAGGTAATTCATCGCCAATAAAAAAAAGAAAAAATTAACAGCTTATTATACATTTATAATTGAAATCCAATAGAAAGTTTAAAAATAAATAATACTTCCTGTAGGTTGAGGGGGAGAAAAACGAGGCGACCTCTTCTCCATTTTTTATTAATCAGCCGAGTACTTTCGCCCGTTCGGACTTCTTCAGGGCATTATCGCCTCGTTTTTCTCCCCCTCAACCTACAGGAAGAAGTAATGCGACCACCTGGAGAATAATAAATAATAATTATAATAAAAACGAGAAAACTGTCATGATAGAAAATGTGATTGGTCCAGAAACTTAAAAAGGACGTTTTTTTTCCCTGGCTATAATTCAATTAACGAAGGTCGACATGGTTGAAACCGTTGGAAGTCGCATGTGGTGCTGACCAAAGCTATTGTATGCGTAATAGGGAGGCGAATTCAGCTCGAACAAAAGGTGACAGTGACTTGTGATGAATGAATTACCATAATTTACAACAGACTCATCGCCCATTACGGGGAATGAATGTCTAATCGGCCAAACACGACCTAAGCTCGGTTTCGATTGTACAATTTAAGTTGACTTAATAGAATGCAACAGGAGCATCACTAACTACTCTAATGGTAGGGAATCAAAGAGCAATCACAAGGCGAGAGATTCGGTTTACTTCAGTCAATCGATTAGAACAATTTCAACAAAGGGGCTATGCAATATAATAGTCATATTCGTTTTTATCGATTGCACATGAAGCATTTCATTGATTCCATGTTTTATATATGATCACGAGGTGAACGTTGAACAATGGCCGTGACAGGCAATGAAATTATTGCAAGTTTTTTGGTACGTACAGGATGAATATTCAGTTTAATGCAAATTATTCGAATCGAACGATGCCATTTGTACACTGCAATTGAATAAATTGGCCTTGGGAAAGAAAATCGACCGAAATTAAAATGAAATAAATTTAGTTTTTAGGTTTTTTTTTTGATGAGTAAATACGTACCCTCATTTTGAAAATTTCTAGGAAAATTTTCTTAATTCATTCCACTCGACTTAATAACGTTCTCGCCGTTCAATTGGACGGACTAATGATAGCCCGAAGGAGTTAAATTAAGACGGCAGGTTAGAGAGCAGAGTTTCATTCGGTACGTCAATATAATATTACTTCATAGGAATTTCCACTCTATTGCATACTTATAGCCACAAACGAGTTGACAATCGTCAACTTTCCTTCCTAAACCAAATTATTCGTATTCAGTCATTATAAATTAAACTCAATAAAAGAATAATAATTTCCTAATGATTCCATATTTTTTCAAGTTTTAAAATCTACCCCTAAGAGCAAGCACTTTTTGGAGGAAATAGCTTTTTTATAGAAAGTAGCTATAGAATAGCTGAATATTTTTAAAATTGGCCGACATTTACTAAAATATCAACTGTGAGACGTG
This sequence comes from Tupiocoris notatus, assembly GCA_037159825.1. Classification (NCBI taxonomy): domain Eukaryota; kingdom Metazoa; phylum Arthropoda; class Insecta; order Hemiptera; family Miridae; genus Tupiocoris; species Tupiocoris notatus. The sequence continues at coordinate 381,373 of JASJUZ010000671.1, read as the reverse complement.
AAAAAATGGAATAGCCAGCGAAATTTAGATTGGATTGGAAAATTGGATTGAAATAAAAATATTAAATTGATACGCAAAATTATCGAATTGAAAAAAAGGATTTAATAAAGGGAAAAAGTCTAAATCGGCATAAAAACGACTGAAACTATGTTTTACTGTTCGTTTCGTCTCAAAAATGATTTCCAGTCGATTTTCCTTCCTAGAATGAGTCTGTGATTACTTCGAGATTCATTAAGCCAACAATCATCAGAAGACAACGAAACCTAATTGGCTAAAAATGAACGGTCATCCGCCAACATTGAATTCAGCAAAGTCATCTGTAGAACCGGTTGTGTCAAGGATAATCGTACGACGACGTCCACTTCTACACTTATGACGATTTCTTCAACCGAGAGAATTCATATAAGCTAAACTATCAATCGTCCGAAAATAGCGGAGGTATAGCAAGGAAAACGAATATTGAGATAGAGCGGTATCTAATCGCCATCATTCCGAATTCAAGGTTGCTTCAACATGAAACTCTCAGGTCGCGAAAATCGGTTAATGTTCTGAGAAAAATATTACCGCCTCGATTCTACTGACCTCGAGGAGCGCTGCATTTTGAAACCAAAGAAGTGTTGTTGACACGACCGGCCAAAGGTTATCGGTTCTGCCTCCGGTCAGGTAATGCCTCACAGTTAGGTACAGCAGGTAGGACCAACTGGAAAAAAAAATAAATAGATTAGAGAAAATGAAAGATGAAAAATTAGATGAAAAATTCATCAAGATAATACCAAAACAAAAGAGCAAAATATGATAACGTTACAACAAAAGAATACTAAAAAAAAAATAAATACCTAGGTACCTACTTATATAAATAAAAATAAAAAGGAAACAGAGGAAGAAATTTCAATACAAACAATTGAAGTAGCTGATTTTTTCGTTGGATAAAATTCAAGGAGAGAAACCGAGAAAAATGCAACTTTGTTGACCATCTTTTCGAATATAGTAGTTGAAAGCTCAAAACGACAGCCTCATAAATACCTTTGACAAAAATAAAATAAGCGCTACGAGACTTGAAAGTTAATTTCTTTTATCGAATTTGAACAAAAACCCTTCTACTTATAACGTAACAGAATGATGATTTACCTTCTTGATTTTTACCGTCGGGGTCACAGACCGTATTCCGCGTGGTTGGCAATTTATTTTCTAATAAGGCCTAAATTTCCTACGTTTATCCCAAACCAAATAATCATACGATTAGAGGACACGTTTGGATTGGATTTAAACTGAGCGAAAAAAAATTGTATAATCAACTGAATCTCGTGCTGATGATCCATTAGTTCAACTAATAGACTCGACATAGATATTTTGTCATCAATATATTTTTATAGAGAAGGGTAACCCAAGGGTTTCAATAAGATTTACTAGAATGCACGAAATTTATCCCGCATGATTAAAGGTCGATCAAAAATGACCCAAGAATCGGATTTTTCTTAAACCACTCCGTAATTCACAATCTTTCGTTAAGTGGGTGCAGTTCGATCAAGGGGCAAGAGGTACATCGTGATTGCGAAATAAACGCTCTCAATTATAATATTCATTTTCTAGTTCCAATTCAATACAATTGACCCTGAACAAAGTTTAGAATGATGATATTACATTCTCATGTAGTATTCTTCGTTCCCTCAAGTACACTTCAAGAATGATTTGCCAACTTTTTTACGATTTTTACTAGGTCTATTCAATGACCTATATTAGTATAATTTCTAATCAGGATCAAAGTGGTGAGAAAAACCAAGTCCTGTTTTTTAAAGTACTTTTCACTCTTCATTTTGCACTTTTGCAGCACGTTCGTGTTTTTTTAAAATCCGAACTATGGAAGAATGAAACCACATGTAGTTTAAAAGTGCAGAGAACGGTCTCACTGGTTTTTTTGAAAAAACGTATCACTCCAACTTTTCACATTTTTGAAGAAAAGTGAAAAGTTGGAGTCTTATCAAATTTTGGAGGTAATTTTCCAAATGAGCTCCGAGTTTCCGACTTGGCAGAGTAAAAAAATACGCTTTAGTAGAGACTTGAGAAACTATAAGATCACTTCGAAATTGAGAGCTCGTCTCAAACTGGCAAAGTCTCACCGATGATTGAAACAATCTAATATTATCACTAATGATTGAAAATTTATGCTCGCTTCGATTAGATCTCCGAGAGACGAAACTATAAAATCAATCTTGATTGGACAGTGGCTCAATTCTTTAACCTAATCGCTACCACAATTTTAAGGGTTTTTTTTGGGGGTTTGAAGGGGGAGAAAGTTGGAATTTCCAAATTTTTTCTGACAAAGGTGTACATGGTATCAATTTCTCAATATTTTTACCCTAAATCGAATGAGACCATCGCAGGTCGATAGCCTTATTGGTTCACGAGTTACCAATCGCAGCTTTTGTGTAGAATTTTCAAGATTTTCAGAAATTTGCCATGAACTCGAGAATTTTTGGAGCCATAAAATCGTTCTATACTCATTGTAAAGCTCGTCAAATACTCTCTTCAGCTGTCCCGTTAAGCGAATCCCGTGGCTTTAAATTTGAAAATCAAGAAAAATAAAAATGATTAAAATTACAATAGTCGCTACGTAGTTTTCCTTTTAGTTACCAATCTGTTTTTTTGGAGGAACGTTCGCAAATTTTCAGAATAGTTAGCGTCACAAATAGTCTTCCAAAATCATTATTGTCAGGAAGGAATAATAAACCACTGTTACAACCGGTTGCAGTGTTTTTATTGGATGTACGTATACAGATTCCACAGGCCTTGAAACGTAAAACATCACATTTGTGGGGGTTAGAAATTTTTTCATGGGCGATTACAATGGTTTATTATTTAATAAACCAATATTATTGAATCATAAACCAGTACCAACTTACCCAGCGACTTGTATTCCGTTGTACAACAACAGGTACGCCTTGACGGAGAGACTTGATTCGGATTTATTTTCAACTTTTGAGTCAGTTTTCGTCTCAGACTTCCCAGCCATTCTTGACACCGGTGAACCACCGCTAAACTAAATTTGCTTGAAATTTAACGCGACCGGTGGCGACCAACCGATGCAGACCGACACGGCACTAACGAGAGGCGATAAGCAACTGAAGGGAAAGCTGCTCCGCTAGTTTCACTCGAGTCTTGGTTAATTATTTACACATGACAGTTCCTCGGCCTTACGAACCAGACTCTCCAAACTGCGGGGCGTTATCTCTTATCATGCACGACCACGCAGATTCAAACTTGTTGTTGACCGTGGCCGTGCAGACATCAAACGTTATTTAAGAATTCTGACTGAAGACAAAAAATATTATTAAAAAAATAAATTGTTGGACTCGTTATTCGAGAGAAAACAAAAAGTATCATCGAAAAGGGCATACTTTCCTCTCACCTTATTGTATTGGTGTACGTTTAACTGTAAAATAATTCAGATTAAATAAGGATGAATTCTAACTGGTGTATTGACAATGAAACGGATAAACGATTATAATAATTACGTCCAAAAAGTGCGCTAGTAAAACTATGCTCAACAGGAACGAAGCGAGAGTCTAACAAGAATTGCAGGCGCCAATCTGAAAGCTGCCTGCACTGTCCTGTCAGGGTTGGATGTCACGATCAGTGTTGTAGATCTGTTCCTTGTTTCAAAAATCAACAATTGGAGAAAAAAAAATAACTGGAGCGCCAGTGGAAATTTAAAATTTAGCAAGGCACTTGGTTTTCTCCTTCAATACCTTCATTTCCACGTTGGAAAATTAACAAACGAAAAACATACCATCTGCATAATTGATCCAATGTTTATTCAAATTATGCAAACTTAAAAAAAATTTATGTTAACAATTATTGAGCTTCAATGACCTTCTTAGGGCCAATCCACCATAGAGTAACACGATTTTCAATTTTTTTCGCATAATTTTTGTAAGAGAAAAACTGATCGCTCTCGTCATCGCTGTTTAAATCAGGTACGTGTCTTTTCCCTGAAGAGGTTGCCATCACTGGTAGTTTACTGTTCAAACTGAAAAACACAGGGAAGAGTAGTCTCGAAATTTTAATAGAACAACATTTGTTTGCCCTTTAAGGAACTGTAATGAGCTGAAGTCTTACCTTACACCGTTTACACAGTCATTATGTGCTTTGAACATGAAACTGGGCTCGACTAAGTGAGGTTTCTTTGTTATATCGTTCAAATCCCACACCCGAACGACACCATCAGTTCCACCTAGAATGAATAACAAAAAAGATCAACAACAGTTCAATAATTGTTTTTATTGATACTGAGTAAATCATGGAAAGTTACCTGAGACTAAGTATTTTCCATCGGCACTAACGCTGATCCGTATTCTCTGGTTAGTTTCCATAACTCGAGGAAGGACGTGGAGAACCTTGCCTGGGTTCCTCAAATCCCAACAAAGAATCTCTTGGTCCATGCGGGCTCCAGAAAACAACATCGACCCGTCCGTCGAGAATGCAAGGCTCGTCAAACCATTCCTTTGGCCTTTGAACAAGCAAACTGCATCGCCGTCCAATGTATACAAACCTAAAACAGCAATATGAAAAAATTGGGTTTCTTCATGATAATTTATTACATAAAAGAACTATTTTCGAGTTTGGATGGGTAAGAATAAGTATTAGAAATGGTATTTTGTTATGTTTGTAGTCACGGAATACATTGAGCAGGCGCTTCAGCCAGGCCATAAGGTGGATAGTTTATTAGACGCATGTGCGAGCGTTCCCAAGGTGAAAGTAGTACGTACAGGGTGGAGCAGAGCTAACAGATGGGTTTTAAAAAATGAAAAAAAAAAATAGAAGTAAATTGAAAGGAAAATAAAAAATTATGAATTTTTATATTTTTCCCTAAAAGGTAACTAGGTATTGGAAATGTAAGTTTGGAAAAATACATCGATTCCGATATCTCACAACTTCTAAACTCCTCCATCATCCCAAATCCCATTTGCCACAAACTCAACAGACTCCATTTCGATACTGATTGCTCTGAATAGAGTTTTTGTATTACCCGTAGATTTCCACGTGGCAGTGGGGAGTATTAGTTACTTTTTCAAACCATACGCATCTAATGGTTACTGTCATATGGACGTAAACTGTGGTTTCTATTAGAAACGTGTGATTTTAAAAAGTAACAAAACTCCCCACGGCCACTGTGGAAAATCTCCGCTAATAGCAAAAATTCTCTTATATTACGATAGCAGCATTATCTCTTGCTAACAGTGAAACTGTGAGGGTATACAATTGTTAGCCTTTTGCTGTGGGGGGGCCCTCGTACATGTCCCCAACAAATGACAATTACTTCTTCTTACTACAATGACTATTTATCTATTACTAAAAGCAAATTAATTGCTAGTTTCGTACCAATAGTTCGGGAAAATGATGCTGCTGCTATTAGTGAATGCATAGTCGGATTCTGAGCAATGCACGAGATGTAGCCAGTCTGTTCGTTCAGTTCTGAAAAAAAAAAATAGAAAAATATAATTCGGCAGAGTTCAAAATTGAGAAAGAAATTCCATAGTAACCACAAATGAGCTAACTTTTTGCATTAATAGTTTGACAAGTAGTTCCGGGTATGTCAATGTCAAATATTTTAATCATGTTCCGGTAACCGCAGAAGATTTTCACTCCATCGTTGGAAAACGCAAGACCGAAACAACTGGCGACTTCAAACACGCTGTAAGAGAAGCATTCAGTTAAACGCAACTTGAATCTGGTATAATTTACCATAAATTATTCACCATACAATGAGCTGAAAACTTTGAATCGAATACTGCTAAGCTTCTAATTTTTTTTCAAACCTGTAGGTACAACTGAACGAAAATTAAAGAAGGAGGGCTTCTTGCTCATGAGCGACTCACCCACCTTATTATTTAATTGTCTTTTGAGGACACTGCGACCTCCTAGTGGATCTATTGCATCCGCTGCTCGCTAAGGCATGCTACACGCCTGGAAGAGCCAACAGGTCATAACCCCTATTTCAAGAATTGTGGGGCTTCTTGTTGAGAACTGCTACACTACATCTGGAAGAGGTCAGATCCTAAAGTCGTTTGGCTAGAGGTAACGTCTCCCCCAGCTCCCGGGGCGTTTTCGTAGCACCTCTTTTTAATTTTTGGGTAGCGACCACAGGCCTTTTATTTTTTTTTTTTATTTTTTTTTTTTTTTTTTTTTTTGTAGGTTGAGGGGGAGAAAAACGAGGCGACCTCTTCTCCATTCTTTTTTATTATCCAGCCGAGTACTTTCGCCCGTTCGGGCTTCTTCAGGGCATTCTATCACAGATTTTAAACAACTGTTAGGGAGGTACAGGTTCGAACATTATTTTGATCATGTATATTTAACACTTACATAGGACCAAGGGTACCAGGCCTTTTATTTTCGAAAAAGACGCCTTAACTTTTTTACCCACGGAAGCCGGTTTTTCTAACCTGTGTAATTCTCACCAGGAGTCGACCTATTCAACAATACAAGTAATACTAACTTGTTGTAACCCGTGTACGACGCACGGACGGTTCCTGTGAACGCATCAATCAGATGCACCGGAGCTGAGGAACTTGCACTGATAAAGCTGGGGAAAATAAAAAATTGATGATAAAAATTTGATAAACGTTCGTAGGAAAATCCAAGGATACATATAAATTAAAAGAAGAAAATCACTATAATAAAATTAACAACAAACCAGGCGGACTGAGGGTTCCAAGATGACATAAACGGGTACCACTCGTAATCGTAAACGTCTCCATTTTCCGAAACCGTGAGGCTCGGTTGCAACGGGTCACTCAGTACATTTGATTGTTCGAATTCTCCAATTGAATAAAAAGATGAAGGGAGGTCGAACAATCGCAATCGTCTATCAGCACAACATGTGAGCAGACATGATCCATCTGGAGACCTGAAAAGACTTGTAAATTATTGAAATGAACTTTGCACAAGACAAAATCTGGACAAAACGTCTATGATTGAGCTAATGCAAAAACGAGGCAGTGCTGATTGGTAAAGTTACTTTTTTCTATCATAGTAAATAAGGCTATTACCATTTGCAAGAATAGAGGTATTGTTCAACTGTGAAGAACGACCCAGTGTTCGCTAGTTCTGCAGGTTGTTCAAAATTGTATTCAGGACACACAGGCTCACTAGGTTCACAAGATACTGGAGGGTTTTCCGAATTGTTTTCAACACTTTCACATTGAGAATCTATTAAGCTTGGACCTTCGCAGCGTTGATCGCTAATTTTGTCAGACAACACAAACTGTTGGTCCTTGTTCGTATCTTCGATGCTATCGATCGACTCTTGAACTAGCTCTTCGGCAGGAGTATTTTGAGCTTCATTGCAATCTGCTGCATCAGAGGCGCCAACCAATTCGGAAGATGTGTTTTCATTTCCAGCTATTTCCATGGGTTCGTTCACTTCCATTATTACACCTAAAAGTACAAGAATGACCAAAGATATCACTTTAGGTAGAAAAAAATATTCAAGCAAGGGAAAAGATTGAGAGAAAAAACCCAAAAGCATCAATTTCAACACTAGAAATAAAAACTTCACAATTCGGCGGGAAAGTTGGGTTATGCAGCTCGGAATTGGCAGCGACCGGGCTCTAGAGTTCGTTGAATTTTCAATAAAAGGTGCCGCAGAATTCTAGATAACCCACAGTACTTCCATTACAAAAATGATCAAGTGATGTGATATATTTTTATCAGGCACTTTATCAATCTTATATGAACAACAATCATGGTCATCGAATGCTCATTGTAGCGCAAAGTAGATGCATCTACACAGATTTTTTTAATTGGATATTGGATTCTACATGCCTTGAAACGTAGAACATGACATTTAGACGAGGGGCTAGAAAAAAATGTTTTCTTGGGCAATTTTTTCTAGGACAATGTTTATTATTGAATAATAAACCAAAAAATTCTGTCCGTCTGCTGTCGACACTTTTCTACTTGATTAAATTATTGAATTTTTCACCAAAAATTAATCTTGTTTTGACAATGGCTCAATTCATTAACCTAATCGCTACCTCAATTTTAAAGGTACTAGAGCTCCAGAAAACCTTGGTCAAACACTGTTATGGTTTCATTTGATTCAGCAAATAAAAAATCTATATAAAGTTATATAAATATTACTATGCTTCAAAAACTTTAGAAAATACAAATTCCCTTTCTTTTTTAAACTCTAAAAACACCCTTAAAAATGTGGTAGTAATTTGGTTAAAGAATTGATAATCAAAATTGTTCAAGTTGTAGATCGTTGGCTGAACATCGGTTATTCTACATATTATTTACCGTTTGACCGACAAGCTTCACTTGATGTCCACTGTTCAATGTTTTTTCACTTCGCGAATTGTCCTCATTCCAACAAGTACCTAGGTATCTATGAAAAATCCACGAGCTTAATTAACAAAACAAAATTGTCCAAAAGCAAGACAATTGGTTCAAAAGATTTAATATTTTACTGATCCAAGTTTGAACCTAAAGTAATAAATGAGCCATTCATCACGAACAAAAAAATAAAGAAGATACCATTGACTATGACCATGTTTGCATGTTTACACTTTACACCATCAAAGCCAAAAGCGGTAGGAAAGCGTCGGAGTCGGAAGTCGGAAAGGTGCAATTGAAGTATCGATACATTCAGAATCGATACATCGTGGAGAATATTTTCGCGATTATAATTTTAAAAAGATCGTAAAGAAATTTGGTAACTTTGTCGATCACAAGTTCTATCGCTTCTTAGTAAAAACGATTTGAGTGATAAAATTGTGGATTGATCTAGTAACAGTGGGATGTAGTTGATTGTGCCTTGCATTCACCCTTTCTCTATGCTTGCAATACATCGATGACGATGTAAAGTATCGATGTTTATAAAATCACCGAATCAAAAATCGCGAATCGCGTCTTGTTTTCAGTGATAGCGTCTTCGGAAAGTTTACTTTTGTCGAACTCTGCATAATTTTCGAATAACGATCTCGTTGAATAGAATCGCAATTCCTCACCGAATAAGCATTCTTTCGCTGATCCAGTCGCCGAGAAGAGTTTGTCGTTTGTTCAGCTACAAGAATAAGGTTAGTGCTATAACCTCTCTTCGAAACACCGGTTTCTGTTGATACTTGGCCTTTTATTTCAGAGCTTGACCAATTTGTAATTTTTCGGGGCTTGGAAGCCCTGGCATAGCAAACTAATCGGATGACGTATAGAATTTACTTATCTCCTCCTTAGAAATTCGCTGAAACCAAAAGCGCGGCGTTTGCTAGAATGAATCAAACTTGCCAGAATAATTATAGCACAGAATACAGTACAATAAGTAGTACGCACAAACTTGGATGAACATAAAATATTTACAAAAATATAGGAGAACGTAGGTCTAGAAATGTGGAGTAGAACATTGAAATTACTTGGTAAAAAGGCCGTACAATATTCTTATTGCACTTTAACGTCCTGGCACGATAATCAGTGAAGATAGCACGAATCGACAGCGCTGACGTCGAATATCGAGAAAAAGAGTAAGAATTCGCCATATTCTTTTAGTTAAGGGAAAGAAAGATCCATTTTTCACTTCAATTCTCTCAATTAGGCGTTTCACAAATTCTCAGTTGGCCTCATCAGCTTCCGAAACGCACAAACTGAGGCTGATGCAGCCAACTTTGAACTGGCGAAACGTCTTGAGTTGAAGTTGAAAAATTTCTTCCCCGGGACCAAAAAAATATGGCAATAATGAAGATCCTGGATATCAATCTTTCCTTTCGAAAAAAATGTTCAGCGATTTGCCGGGATCAGATTCTATCAGCATGTGTACACTAGAAACTATGGGTTGTCTACTGTTACAGTTTAAGTTCTCCCAAATTAGAAGAAGCTGTTACCTTTTTTGCCGTTGATACCTTGTAATGGTGCTACGAAGCCCTGATGATGCCCAAAGGGGCGAAAGTGCCTGGCAGGCTAATAAAAAAACAGGAGAACAAGTCGCCATGTTTTTCTCCCCCTCAATCTCAACAGCTAAGGATGTTAACGGTATGTTTATCACTGTTTCAGGTGAATCGCGTCATTGTCGTTTCAAACTGCAAAAATGAGTGGGGGAGGAATGTTGTACGGTGGTGACGAAATCGGAGCGCTCGTCTTTGACGTTGGTCATCATTCGTTCCGCGTTGGATACGCCCAAGAGGACACTCCTACAGCCGAAATCCCGTCTGTTGTTGGAGTAGTCGAAGATGGCAATCTCAACGGTTCTGTCCGAACTGACGTTTTGGACACGGAAAAGAAACCAGATCCTTCGAATATTTCTTCGACTGCCAAGCATTTCATTGACACGACGACCCTCAGCGTTGCTCGTAAGGGTATGGAGGTGGTTAGCTTCATGAAAGACGGCATGATTGAGGATTGGGATCTGTTTGAAAAGGTGATTATCCTACGGTTAGGTTGGAAGTTGTAATATTTTTTTGAACCATCATAGATTCAATCTTTCTCCCAATATAAAATTTTCAGGTACTGGATTACACGTATTCCAAATGCATTCAATCGGATTCCGAATTCCATCCTGTACTGATGTCAGAGGCGCCTTTGAATATTCGAGCGAAACGAGAAAAACTGACAGAACTGATGTTCGAAAAGTATCAAGTTCCTGCATTTTTCCTGGTGAAAAACGCTGTTTTAGCTGCGTTCGCCAATGGTCGTTCCACTGGATTGGTCGTCGACAGTGGAGCCACTCATACTTCTGCTGTTCCAGTTCAAGACGGATATGTAATATCACAAGCCATCGTCAAATCGCCGCTTGGAGGCGATTACATCACAATGCAGTGCAAACAGTATCTTCAGGTATTTCAATCCTTAGTTTTCTTTATGACGATAGCTACTATTCTAACAACCAGTTGTAGCTGATTTGTGTCAAATAATGTGAATTTTTCTTGAGTGGCTGATCTCGGAAAAAAACAAATGGAAATCTAACCTCAGTAAGACTTCACTCGGAATGAAGTTTGCGTTAAGGTTGATTGTTTCGAAATTTTCAGGATAATGATATCGAAGTGGTCCCAACCTACTTGATCGGTACTAAAGAGACTGTCAAAGAGCGTGAAAAGGCGAAATGGACGAAGAAAAAGAACCTGCCTGAAGTAGCTGTTTCTTGGCACAATTACATGACCAAACGGGTTGTTCAAGATTTTCAAAACAGCCTTCTCCAAGTATCCGAAGCTCCTTACGACGAGAAGACTGTTTCATCCGTACCCTCTGTACATTACGAGTTCCCTAACGGCTACCACCAGGTGCGTACTTGCCAATCTGTAGTTGATGAAGAAACGATTATTTTAATTGCTCTCTTTGTGAATCCAGCTTTTCAAACCACTAGTTCACAAATTTTTCACTTTATCATTTCATCATTGTTCCACAAAGTGCTTATTTTTTTAAAGCGACGTCAGCTTCTCTGATGCCAACATGTTTTGTGATTGTTCATTCCCACCTTGTTACTGCAATGAGAAGATTCTATACTAACCAAATATACTCCATTTAGTTTATTATTCAATAAAATAATATAAAACCATTGTAAAAAAAAACAACATGTTCTAATTCCTACTCACGATGGCTATAGCTTCGCCGAGGTGAGGGTAATTTGAACGATCTTAATGACAAAAATGTCCATAATTTATCCGACTCCAACTAGCAATGCATTATTTTAGTATAAGTGAAGCTCAATATTTAAATAGCAATAGCTTCCAATCGACGAAATTCCGTGAAGCCAAAACGACGTAGAAATTTCCTAAAATGACGTAAAAATGTCCTAAAACGATGTTTTTGATACCATTTTTTTGTTGAAAAATTGGGGCGAAAAATCGATAATTGGCGATTTTTTTCACCCGATGGTTTCAAATTTAACCTTACTTTAACATGAATTAATCTATAAAACTAAATAATACTAATCTAAATAAATAATATAAATATAATATTTACATTTTATATAAATAAATATAAAAATAAAATAAATATTAATAGGTAATTAAATAAAACTAATTGAAAAATTAAACCTTATCCCTCCTCTCCTTATACTTCTCCTCATCCTCATTGTGTAGTTTGAGTAATTGAGGAAAATTTACCAATATGTTCATAGGGTTCATGAGAGTTTGGGTTAGATACCTACTAAACTAGCGGATGGTCTTTCCAAATCATGATTGAACCGAAGGAATAATAACACACTGTACAATAATTTGTAGTGTTTTTTTTTTTCTCTCTTATTCATAAGAACTGTTTCTGCAACATTAAAATGGGAAAATTCAAATATCCTCAATCTAAAAGTAAATACCCCATTACTGAAATTTTCAAAGAATTTTTTTAGGCTTCCTGGCTCCAGGTTATTTTTCATTCGACTTCAGGTACTGTAATCAAAGTTTAAATGAAATATCGATTTACAAAATCGCTAATTGCAGGATTTCGGATGCGAGCGGTTCCGAATTCCAGAGGCGCTTTTCGATCCGAGCATTGTGCAAACGCGCGGAGGCCTTGTAGGCAACACGATGCTCAGCGTTGGCCATATTGTCACTACAAGTGTTGGCATGTGTGACATTGACGTTCGCCCGGCTCTCTATGGCAGCGTTGTGATCACTGGAGGCAACTCTTTCATTCAGGTACTTTCCTAGTTTATTTTGGTAATTAATTGAGCTAATGCATAAAAATGAATTAACAGACAATATTATGCAAAGCTCTTCTAGCAGATTTTCATTATATACCAATACTTTGGATCCAGGGCTTTCCTGACCGCCTGAATCGTGACTTGTCGATGAGGATCCCTACGAGTATGAGATTGAAACTCATTTCAGCCAATGGCTGCTCGGAAAGAAGATTCGGCTCCTGGATCGGTGGATCAATATTAGCGTCGATCGGAACTTTCCAACAAATGTGGATAAGCACACAGGAATATGAGGAAGGTGGAAAGAGTCAAATCGACCGGAAATGCCCATAAAGTGGTTGTAAAAATATTCTTTCATAATATTAGTTTGTCAAACTCAGTTCTTGTGTCTATCTTGGAACGGGTAAAAAGCAAGATTGCATGCAAAATATGTAATTACTTTACCAATAGTAATATCCTCACAAAAAATAAAAATAAAAAAAAAAAACAGCGGGAGAAACGATATTGTTGACACTGGCGGTGAATTAACAGCAAAATGTCATCGTGTTCGCTCATTTTCTCATTTTAATTAGAAACTTGATTGCATCTACGTAGGCTCCTTTGCACGCTGTCGTCCACATTTTTCCGGTCCCCAAGAAAGTCCAAGATGGCGTTGTGCAAAGGGTTAATACAACCACAAACATCTCAGGCTCTGAAGCCTCCATATTTTCCAAACTGTATTCTCGAAGCATCTCCCGCATTATGGAATCAAGTGTCACTTTGAGTCCTTCAAGATTGAGAGTGTCGACGAGTTTGATTGACTGGTCGTAATTCTGTGACAAATTGCAGTTTGATTAGTGGTAAATCTTGATGTGATGCGTGAACTTGTAAAATTATTTGTATTTTATTTTATTTCATTTTTTAATAATCAATTTTTGAAACCAAAATCGTCTCATTCTCCCAGGTTTGCGTTCCAGAGATGGTAACGCGATAGTATCAATGCAAGCAAACTGTGATGCCATGAAATTATGTGATAATTACCTTAACCAAACCATCCAGGTAGGGAAGTTCGGGTAGATTTTCATCTTTCAATGAATAACAAGCACTGGCTAAACTCGTGCCGAGTTTCTCTGCTTCTCTGATCTTTTTGACTCCGGTGGTCGGTGGAAGTTCGGCCAACCTTTTGATCACTTCAGCCATTTCTTTATCCATCTGCGAATCGAGGGAAACATTTTTTAGCAAAACTAATACATTTCTGAGATTCAATGAAATTATGCGGTCAAATAATTGATTAACTAAAACTAGTTTGAATCTATGAAAACGGACAACTCACCAATGATGGTTCTTTGTTATCGGTTTCTTTTTTAGGCTCAGTCTCTTGCAGTATTACAATATCATGAAGGCTATCTTTCAGCTTGTTCAACATCTCTTGAGCGGCCATTTGTTTGGCGTTTTTTTTCGTTCGAGCGGTCGCTGAAATCAGTTTGCAGGCATAATAAAAGGGAAAACGGGCGAATCATTTCGCTGAAAACGTTGTTTTCACTAATAGACCAACACTTTCGCCTTCTAAGAGCAGTATAGTTCCATTTGATTTCTAATCAACCAAATAATGGAGTCGCCTAGCTATTTCCTCTTAACCTGTTAACTTTGTATAGAATGCGACAATCAAAAGAAGATTGTACCTTTTACAACATGATAATCGTTACCTTCTGTGGTGTACGATGATACCGAACAAGACCATGAGAAGACTTTAGCATGCGCAAGACCCTCATCTCGTGTTAATTTGTATTCAGGAGGTCTCAAATTGTTGAGCATGCAAAAATCGGCCAGCTCTCCGACGGCGTTTTCTTTACAGATTCCTTCGTACGGAGTCATCCTTGAAATAATTACGGATTCAAAATCGTTGAGGTAATTTATCAATTTTAAAACTCAAATATTCTTCGACATGACTTACAATTCATCGGTTACATTCAATTCTCTCTTCCCTTCCATGGTGAGGAGAAGTGCGTGTGCAGCATCGTGCTTAGCTTCCTTCTTTGATTTTCCGGCACCGACAGCTGAAAAAATTTCCCTAGTGGGTCAGCTATTTGGAAATATAGCACACGACATTACAGCATTACATTTTTGTAAAATTAAATAGGGAAATGAATACAATAACCTACAATAAAAACTGATCGCTAAAAGAATCATGATTGAATGGAGAAAAAATCGATCTTGTCAATCCAATTTTGAATTGGTTGAAAAAATCTATAGTGCTAAGACGCCATTTTGGCACCATATCAATTGAACTACTGTTACCAATGCTCGATAATATAACAAGCACGTTCTGCTGTTGAATGATCGATTCAGAATTGACAAGGTTCCAGAATTTTTCCAATCCATGATTTTCATCAATTAAAATAGGAAAATAATTAACTGCATGAAGATCAACGAACGAGAAGGTAGAAGAACAGTCGAAGAGGAGTTCTTGAATGAAAATCAAAGAGCCCAAGAACATCGATTGTCAGTTGATGAATCAGAATTATATGAAAGTCTATTGATTATTCCAGGTCCTCTTAAAATATAGATAGTTACTATACCTCTAAACCCGTCAGCGGAGACTTCATACTTGAATATTGGCTCATGAGAACCCGTGCCATCGACGATCAAACTATAGTTGGGTATCAGCCTCTTTTTGGTCAGTAATTCCTGCAGTAAAGTGACAGGTGTTTTACCTTCCCTGGAACAATAAAATGCATTCAACCAGTTAGGGTCTAATTAGAAAATAAATAAATCTTTTCATGCGATGAGCTAGTTAGAACTGATCGCACTTTTCCATATTATACAACTCAATTTAGTATTTATTCTTTAAGGTCGGTGAAAAATATATATGATGATATAAATGAAAATCATTCATACATAATATAGCTGATATAGTTCTATTTTTTTTTAAATTATAAAATGTTTTGTTATATTAAGCTTTGGATTATTATTCAATACTAAACCATAGTAATCGCCCAAGAAATTTTTTTTTCTAATCCCTCAAGATTTGATGTTTCACGTTGCAAGGTATGCAGAATACGAATAACCAATTTTTTAAAAAGATGCTGCAAATGATGGTACAGAGGTTTATTATTCCTCTGCTTCAATAATGATGTTAATTACTGATACAATTTAAATTATTCGCATAACGGTACAGCTGAAGAATGACCATTCATGCTTGATGACCATTCCAATGAGTATAGAACGATTTTCATAGCTCAAAAAATCCTCAAGTTACATCCTCATGCCCAATTTTTCATAATCTCGCACATTCTACACGAAACCTGCTTTTACTTGAGAACCATTGTAGCTATCGACACCGTTTTAGTCTCATTCGATTCAGTATTTAAAAATGTATGGTAATTTATACCAAATACACCTTTTTATGGAAAAACGTCGGAAAATACGCATTTTCTCCCTCTCAAAATACTCTTAAAATTGAGGTGGCGACTTGGTTGAAGAACTGAGCCATTTTCGGGCTGAGATTGATTTTTGGTGAAAATTTCAAGAATTTAGCTGTTATGGTTTTGTCAGAAAAGCGTTGACTGTAGACGTGCAGATTTATTTTTAATCGGGTATTCGACTTTTACAAGGCTGGAAACGTATAACAACCGGTTTTGAGGCGACTTTTTCCTAGGCGATTACAATGGTCTATGATTGAATAATAAACCAAAAAATTCTGTCCGTCCTCCAACACTTTTCTGACGAAACTAAAATAGCTAAATTCTTGAAATTTTCACAAAAAAAATTAATCTTGGTCTAAAGATGGTTCAATTTTGTAACCAAATTCTAGCTCAATTTTAAGGGTATTTTTGGAGGGTTTTGAGGTGGAGACAATTCGTATTTTTCGACAAAGCTGGTCGAACAACTATACCATTAGGCGAAATATATAGCTTTTAATTTTTAAATTAAGAAAAATAAAAATGATTAAAATGAGAAAATTACAGAGTTTTCCAGCATAGTTACCAATCTGATTTTAGATGGGAACGTTCAGAATAATTACTATCACAAATCGATAATCATCTAAAACCATTATTGAAGCGAAGGAATTATAAACCACAGTACACTCGTTTGCATTTTTTCCAGTTGTATTTCATTTTATAATTATTCGTTCAATCGAAAAAATTCTCCTAACAAGACATTGATAATAGTAGTTGGCATCCCTGTTCGCCTTTCACTGCCCACGCCATATCACAGTTCCTCACTTTCACGGCTGGTTCGTTGTTTACAAAACACTGTCATAAGTTGTTTATAGAAGTCGAATAGTTGGAACAAAATCGCCCCGAAGGAATGAGCGCTTTCGAAAGGAAATTGATGAAATCCGTTAAACAGCAACCGATAATATACGATATAGCGCATCCGCTTTACTACGACGCTGAAGCGAAGGAACTCGCTTGGCAGCAAATAAGCGAACAAATTCTTCGCAGTGGTAAGTGCACATACATTCGCGCTAGTACGTTATACGCCAACATCCTATGACTAAATGTTTTGCGATAAAGAGTTAAATACCGATTTGTATTTTAAATTTCACGCCCGATCGATTAGTGTCGGTTTCCCAAGAAAGCAACTCGTTCGCAGTTTACATTAGAGGGTTTTTAAAAAAATGTATACAAAAAGATTTTGAGTAAAATAGGAACATGGGTTGACTAGAACTGATTTTTCGCCTGGTTTTTCTCCCCCTCGTACCCCTGGACATTAAAAAAAAATGCGACGACTAGGAAAAAAAAGAAATAACTGAAAATGCGAACTACGAGGAAGTACGGTGTGTGACACCGATAATAAAATTCAAACGAAATTCAGCTGACATAAACAAAAAATTTGAACTCCTCCAAGTGTGAAACATATTGACTTTTGAGGTCTGTAAAAATCAGAATTTCGTCATTGTCAATATGCAAATAACCCGGAAGTACAGTATGTGAACAATGGGATGAAAAAACAGCCATTCATTCATTCGCCCTCCCGAATATTTCAAGACCTTGAGCGTTCAAATACATTGAGTTTTTCAGCCTGTACAAATCAAAATTCAAAGTACGCTCTAGTGAAATAGCGAAAAAAATGCTCATAACGTGGAAATACTGTATGTGAGCCAATAGATCAAAAATCGAGGTTCATCAGCTTGCCATAAAGAACATTTTGAGGTCTCAAACGTTTAAAAATATTGACTATTATAGCCTGTAAAAATCAAGATAGAAAAAACCTGGAACGTGTATATCTCGAAAGTATTGAGTGCTATCAGAAATCTGGAAACAGCTAATTTTGCACATTCACTGGGAGAAAATTTTCCAAAAAATTCATCGAGTTAAATTCATTTTTCAGGGAGATAAGGCGTTTCATGTCAGTTTTTGACCACAGACGATTGTTCAGAAATTGTTTCCAAGAAGCGAATAGAAATGAAGTACGAATTGTGACCATAACAATTCATATGAAGCTTCTCCAAAACGCAAATTTGAACGACCTCAGCGTTCTAATTACATTTTGAAGGCGTGTGGAAAATTCGTTCCAAGGAAGATCTGTTTGTCCTCCGAAATCCAACAATACCAGACTTTATACTGATGTGATAAACGTTTTTATTTCAGTCGCTGACTGTAAAAAGAAATGGCAGCAATTGCGGACGAACTTGCGCAAAGCCAGGATGAGAAGGAAAAAATTCACAGGGGAAGAATGCGACTTCAAGCCGTGGAAATACGAAAAGGACCTTGCCTTCCTCGAACGTTGCAATATGCCACCTGAACAAAGGGTTAACCTTCCCGAAGACGATCAGGACGATTCGAACGAAATAATACAAATATTCAAAACCGAAAACAGCGAATATTCTTTCTCTCGGTCGCATATTCCTTCGCCGGCTCTATCGACCCCATCGCCTGTAGACTCTGTCGACATTAAAGAGCGCAAACGATCTAGAAAACAAAGCGGGAGCGATTTTTTTTCGAATTCCACATCGTCAAAGAGAGGGGACCCTATGGAAAACGACCATATCCACAAGTTCTTCGTATCGGCTGAAGAGACGTTTCGACGATTACCGCCAGAATCGCAAGTGGACGCGAAAGTGGAAATGACGCTGCTTTTAGCCAAATTTGAAAAACTCGCATTGAGGTCAGAGGTTGCATCGTACGTTACGATTGCACCTAGTGTCGCGCCGGAAAATGTAGAGCTGCAATAGTGATAATTTCCTAATTGAAACGTGATCATGTCAACCAGAGCTACTTAGGTTGTTGACAATTTTTTTTTTTTTTGAGCATGAAAAAATCTATAAACTCAATGATTTGAGCAGGATTAGGCTGTGGACACGTGTAGAATACTCTTAAAATTTTCATTAAATCAAGATAGCTCATTAAGGATAACTCATACGGAGAATAGGAAATATCCTGTACAATTTTAAATAGACAAGCGCCCCAAGCGGCATCTAGGAAATAATGTATTTTTTGTAGGATTGATAATTTCCTAGCGCTGCAAGGAGCATAACACATTTCAGTAACTCACGAGCATTTTGACGATCCTCGGAAGAGCTGTGTCTATAGAAATATTGGTGAGGTTCAGTGCATTTTGTGTTTTTTTTTTTGTAAACTTAGGAGTTATGGTTACTTTGTGAAATCATACGTCTCTAATGGTCACCTCACCACGCCATCCACTCGGCGGTAACCGTAAGAAACATACGAGTAACCAAAAGAAACATACGATTCAACAAAGTAACCACAACTCCTAGGTTTAAGTTTTCGAAAAACTAAAAATGAACTAAAACTCTGCAACTAATTGCGCTGTTCTGCAATCATCATAGCAGAATAGTATAGTGCTATGTTAACAAGAGTCATTGAAAGTTTGGTGGGTACATTTTACCTTATTGCGATTAGAATGACAACTGGTTTTTCGAGTATCAAGTTGATGATGTTAAGGCAAAAATAGCTAAACCGCTGCAAATCATTGTACATTGGTTAATTATTTCTTTGCCTCAATAATATTGCAGGAAGACCATCCATTTGTGATAGTAATTATGGAATATTTATAATAAGGGGGAACACCTGGCAACTATGGTAACTTTAATTATTTTTATTTTTCTTAATTTTCAAATTAAGAGCATATATTATGTTCGCCTAACGGAACAGCGAACACGGAAAGTTTGTGACGACCATTTCAACGAACATAGAACGATGTTATAGCTCCAAAAATTATCGAGTTATGCCAAATTTCTGAAAATTTCGCGATTTCTACACAAAAGCTGCAATACCTTGGGAACCATTATATCTATCGACCCTGTGATTGTCTCATTCGATTTCAAAAATCTGTACCAAAAATACGCCTTTGCCTGGAAAAGTTGGAAAATACCCATATTCTCCTCCTTGAAACACACTAAAATATCCTTTAAATTGAGGTAGCTATTTTGTTAAAGAATTGAGCCATTGTCGGATCAAGATTGAGTTCTGGTGGAAATTTCAAGAATGTAGCTTCTATAGTTTAAAAGTGTTGACTGCGGAGGGACAGAATTTGTTTTATTGGATATTCTAATCCTACCTGCGTTGAAACGTGAACTTTTTTTTCTTGGGCGGTTACAACAGTTCATTATTGAACGTGTTAATTTGTACACTTGTAATTTGTTGTACTTTTATGATCAAGGCGCAATGTGGGCCATGGGTTGTTTGAAATCACCAAATATTAATAGCTCAAGCTTCGAGCTTGGTCATGTGGTTGACGAAAAATGTGAAATAAACTATTTTTACCGATTTTGATCAATTTCCTTTACAATTCGATTTGAAAAAATTGTAAATAAGCAGAGAAGTTAACGCAATTAGAAATACCGTCGAGTCTATGGAAACTATCTTGACGAATATGTTTCTCATATAAAAAACGTCGAGAATGATCCTAGAGCAAAACTATAAAAATAATCAAAGAAGAACTATATCTGGGTAAGTACTTACTTAGTGTATATCATGATTCCAGGATAGGTAGCTCTGATTTGATTAATGAAGAAGCACGAAATAATTTAATCCGACGTGGGGTTGAGGTTGAGACATTATTGGCGACGTTATCTCATCTTGCATTTCTATATTTCTAGCGCTTTCGCCACTCTGCGCCTCTTCAGGAAAGATCTTCTTTCCTAAGTTTTTTTTTTTTAAATAGGTCCTACGATTGCTCCACAAGGCTGGGATTGTCATGAATTGGGAATTTTCTAAAACACGTCCGCTTTTTGAACCTAGAGTCTAATAAATTAAAATAAATAGGGTACTAAATTCAAATGCAGGGGTGACTAGAATTTTTTGAATCAAGATGAGATAACGTCGCCAATAATGTCTCAACCTCAACCCCACGTCGAATCAAATGGATATGCGACAAATCACAACGAAATAATTTATGGCTTGACTGGCGATATAGTCCGCTGTACATTAATTTTCTTTATCTCCCAACTTTCGTGCTACAGTATGAGCATTTCAATACAGGTTCCAATACGACTTTTCCCCCGGTAATATATGTCCTGCAGTTTTCAACAGGCTTAGTTGATCACCTGAGCTCCAATGTTAGACAATGCACGAATATATGTTATTGAGGAGGTAGTACTTTTAATTCAGATTTTAAAAATGCTGCAAATTATTGTACGGTGGTTTATTATTCCTCTGCTCCAACTATGATTGTAGAAGACTATTTACTTATGATGGTAATTATTCCGAACCTTTGAGAAAGTTTCAGCCTAAACAGATTGGTAAGTATAAGGGAAAACACCGAAGCAACTATAAGGTAATGTTAATCATTTTTATCTATGTTATAATCATTATTATTTTAATGTTTATCATTTTTATTTTAATTATTTTTATTAATGTTTATCATATTTATATCATTCAATTATTTTTATTTTATCATCATTATTATAATCAGTTTTTTTAATCGGTTTTTTTAATCAGTTTATCATTTTTATTTATTATCATATATTTATTTTTATTTTATTTAATTATTTAATTTATTTTATTCATATTATTCAACACCTTTAGACAAAGGTGAAATTTGGTATCGAATTTCTATAGATTTTTGGATCGATAGCTACAATGGTTCTCAAGTTATCGCGACTTTCGTGAGTGAAGTTCCAAAATTGGGAAAAATTTGGCAAGATGGCTCAACTCGAGAGTTTCCAGCTATAAAATGCGTACTCGTCAAACACTCTAAAGCTATATCGCTAGGCGAATAGTTTTTTAACTAGATAATTAAGAGAAATTAAAATTAATAAAATTACCATAGTTGCTATGGAGTTATAGCTACAATTTGTTGTTAGCCGGAATAGTATACAAAAGTCACTAACACAAACGAATGGCAAAATAATAACAAACCACTCTAAAATTACTCGCAGCGTTTTATTATTTTTTAACTGAATATTCGGATTATACAAGCCTCGAAACGTAAAACAACAGATTTTGAGGGGTTAGAAAATTTTTTTTCTAGGGCGATTACAACGTTGACATTGATTGGTTACAAGGTTGACTTAGAACACGGATGTTCCCAACGAATTGCAAGTTCGTATTATACTCCTCAACCATGAATACCCTTCGTACGTACCTCATCGCTTAGAGATCAGAGGATGATGAAATTTGAACCAGAGTCAATTGGCCGTGAGTCAAATTCAGAGAATTTTTCAACCAGAAGAAATAATTCTGGATTGAAAATTGACAACTTCCCAATTTTTTATTCCAGATCGAATTTCGAAGTCGAAACTCTCCTTACGAATGAGGTACTAATAATGATTTTAAAAAATTCGCTCGTAGTTAATTTAAAAAAAGTTACTACTTATGTAAATTATTAATATTTCTTCCCTTGTGTGGATCAGAAAGACCTTAAAGAAAAAATATATTCCCTACTTCGGACTTACTATGATAATTATGTCACACGATGGGAATTAAATCGAAAGAATTGTTGGTTTCAATATTAATAGAATAGATGTATTGGCAGAAAAATTACAAAAACACGGAAATTATCATTTTTCACTTACAGCGCCATAGCAGAGGGATCAGCGACTGCACGAGAACCGGTGAGCTCAAAAAATACGAACTGATAAATTAATAAAACCGTGTTCGGTGAAGAAAGACAATTATTTATTGCTTTCGCTGATGTTGGAGTAGTCCGAAGCCGAGTTTTGACTTTGACGTGTCTGTATTGTGTGAATCACATTTTCCACTATCATGTTTACTTATCTACACTGGATAAATACTATCGATATTTGGCGTGGGAAATATCGATAGACACGCGTCGAGATAGTTATCCTTACACAAGCATCGATAGTCAAAAATATGGGATCCGACATTGTTTATCGAAAATGTTCAAAACTACATTTCAACATAAATTGCGCGATGCGGAATCGTCGCAATGAAAAAAGAAATTTATATTGATTACCAGCGGGGAAATACGTAGGAAGTTTTAGCTTCAACGAAGTATCAACAATTAGATAGAAAAAAATTCTGGGTCCATGTTCAGGCAGTGTTTTCAATCCAGGGAATTTTTTCCCTAGATCCACGGGGGCTTTTCTGATTGGGGAAAATTCAGAGGGAAGAAAAAATATCCGGGGGATTTAATTCTTAGAACTGGCTTTTTTTTGGAGGTTTGAAATCTTTCCTTCTTCGTGAGTAATTCAGTTTTATTCATAGACCGCAAATATGAATTATATTTGAACGCTGAGGGCTTTAAATTTTTCTATATGTCAGCTGAATGTCGCTTGATTATTATTATTATTGTTGTCACACACGGTACTTCCGCCTAATGCAGTTTAGATTCTTACAGGCTGCGAAAATCAATATTTGACAGTGTGTCTGTCTGTCCTCACGTCCATCGATCTATGATCAGTGACAAATATTGCCATTTCTCCCAGAAAATTCTTGAAATTCGATGAAATATTTTCAAAGAATGCTCTCCCAATGCAAATAAGACAAGGTGATCGAAATTCCAATACCTAAAAATCATGAGCGATTGCAGCGCTTTCTTTTGGCCTTCAGGCAAAAGACGAAATCCTGTAGATGAGTGCTTTTATGGCAAACCTTTAGAAAACTGAATAGGGAGAGGGGTAAACCAGATGAAAATACTTTTAAACGCTAGTAAACTATTTATTTCATAAAAATAAAACATCTCGAGGCAACAGATTTTTTATTTAAAACAATAACTATCTCTGTAATCAAAAAATAAATACGGAACCTTTGCATGTTTCGTATTTAAACCTGAATAGGAACATGGACAAACGACCGCGCTCGCACAAAACGCGATCAATGTGACTTCCGTTTATGCCACTACTGATAACATAAATAAATAATGGAAATAGAATATTTTGAAACAACCAACAATACTTAGCGGTTTGATACCTAAAGGTACTCAACAGGTAACTTGATCTCAGACTAGATTCAATTTTCAAAAATCATTATTCCACTTTCCCGTCTACAGTTTGTTCAATAAAATATTGCATTTTTCGTTTTTTTTTAAAACACGTCGTTTTCGTTCGTCATGTTTTCGGTTTTCGCAATTTCAACGCTCCTTCCGTTTTGAGGCGGCTCGCTTCGATTTCTTTCATGTAGGCGAGAAACGTCGTCCAAATAAGGCTGCAAAAGCTGACGAAAACTATTCGGTTTTTCTCGGCGATACACGAGTAATTGATCGTTTGAAGGAAAGGCCAAACGAGAGCTCCGACCTGTAACAATGAAGTATTGTTTCAATAATAGCGAACGAAATTGTAAACTGGACAAAAACCTTTTTATTGGCGCTAAAAAAATAACTATTGAATTTAAGCAAGAGTAAATTGAACTGGTTGTATCTCTTTCTTTCAGAGCATAATTTGTGCATTTTCGATTCGCACGGAAAAGGTTTTTTTTTCAATTTCAGGTGAGAAATGAACGGTACCAACATTCGATAAATTAAAATATTAATTTATTCAAATAATAATCTGAAAATGAGTTAATTTTTCGGCTAATGACGAGGACAAGAGTAATGTTATTGTTACAGCGGAATCAGGAAAACTGAACAAGTTTTTAACACGGATTTTGAGTGAAAAACTTGCGTTATAAAAATAGGAATCGTAGCTTCGTCGCGGATTTGGCCGTTTGACAAGAGATAGCAGCTGACCGGTGTACACTACAATAGTGACTCCTCGACCGATGGGAAATAGGACGCTAAAAATAGTTAGGACTACGTCAATTTTGGATTACCTTGTACGTGGGCAGGAATTTATCAACCACCTCCTTTTTGGCATCGTCTACCGACTTAAATTCGAGCAACGTCATACCGAAGTAGAAACTCGTCATTGCGAAAGGCGTGTAGGTGACTTGCTCGACCAAAGCCTAGAATAAAATTGAAAAATTGATTAGTCACGAGTCAATTACGATAATTTCGATAACAATTATTCCCCTCCGACTTTCCGGCTGGATATTTGAAAGTTTGATTTTCAACGAGACTGCGCATAGGTCAAGGGTATGGACCTAAACAAATATTCCAGTTTATTCATCGCTGGAATACTTTTAATAAGATATTTAATAAGATTTGAATAAGATTAGTAAGATTTTTTTGATCTTTCACAGATTTTGGAATTTTTTTATAGAATTCTTCAACTGTCAGTGGCCAGGTTTAGTGGTTTAGTGTGGTTTAGTGGTGGTGGTGGTGTGTTTAAGTGGTAGTATTTATTCATTTTGGTTTATTATAAGTATAATCCCTTGTAATCGCCTAAAAAAGAAATCTCTAGTCACTATTCAGAATTTGATGTTTTACGTTTCAAGGCATGCAGAATCGGAACATCCAATAAAGAAAATTTTGTCCGTACCTAGGCCGTCAAAACTTTTTTAACCGACTTCAAACAAGGAGGAGGTTACTATGGTCGTCTAGCGGGATTTTTTTTTTTTTTTTTTTTTTTTTTTTTTTTTTTTTTTTTTTTTTTTTTTCGGTATGTGTTGTCCACCGGCGTTCAGCTCCTGTACGTCCGATCGGGTTACTTTTTTTTTTGTTTGAAAGGGTTACTATCCAGGTAGGTCCCATAATTTTTTCAATTGAGTCCATCCAGTAGTTACGTCTCCAGACGCGGAGAAACGCCGGAAAACGTGATTTTCGCGAAAAAAGGAAGTTTTGACTTTGCAAGCTTATAACGTCTAGAATACTTGCTCGATTGTTTTGTTTCTGGTGTCATTTTGTTCATAATTTATCTGCCTACAAGAGCCTAGCTTCGATTTTTCGTTCGGCATTCTAATATAGTGTGTAGAGAAGAAAGTGTAAAAAAAAACGTGATGCCGATTTTCACTTTTTTGAGGTTTTTCGAGCACCGTTCCCAACCACGTCGAGAAAAAAAATATGAACACTATCGCACTTGAAAGCACTTAGCTGGAGCTTTCTAACGATGGTAAAAAATCAAGTTTAGGTGGCATAATAAGGGAGCAATCGGTGTTTTAATGGACCTGTGTTTGAGACCTCATAACTTCCAAACGAAAACTGTTTTTCCATAGTTTTTAGACTTAAATTGTTCAAATTTGAGTCTAGTTTACGTGATTTAAATTTGGTATTGATTGGAATAAAAGAAGATACTTTTTAGGCCGTATTACTAAAAAAATTGTTTCAAAATCACGTTTTTTGGACTATTTATGCTTGTAGAAAAAAAACTACGTTAGTCATAGCATTCTCGTTAGAAGATTTGAATTCAGCGTTAAATTTTCAATAAATATCATGGTTTTGAAGGCCAAATAGCTCCATTTTAATGCACAAACGTTCGGCGAATTTCTGAAATTTGGTTCGGATTCTCTCATTCAGTGCGATTGCGAATACGCTTCAGGAAATCATCACTCTATTATCGTTAGAGAAATAAAGAACGAGTGAATTGGTGCAATTCAGTAACCAGCAATGGTGTAGACAATAAATTATTTGAGTTTTGTAAGGTGTATCAATGGGATCAAAGTATCCGGTATGTTGACCAAGAGACCCAAATCAGTGGATGGATTATTCCAAACGTTCAAACTCACTCTCAATTAACATAATAACATTGAAAATAGTTAGGTAATCATTATACTTTAGAACTTCATGGTTCTACTGACTTATGAATTGAGTTTGGACGGTTAGTAGTAAGTGACAAGAACTCAATAATGAAAGCTTGGGAAAATTCTGTAAAGAGAGCTGTCCATAATTGTAAGTCACTAAAAAGAGAAAAATAAAAAAAACTTTTTAAAAAAAAAATAAAACCGACTTCAAAAACTTTGTCTATAAAATACACTCTGAAAAGAAAAAAATAACAAAAATGTCCCAACTTCGCAGCAACTCATTCGCCAACTACACATTTTAAGGACTACTTTACTACTCGTATTGACCTGACCACTTCCTGATTGATTGGATCACCTTCCCTAATAATATAAAAATTACTATTTCTCATTTCCCAAATGATTAAAAGATTTTCCTTTCACCTCTGAATTGCCTCCAGATTTATCATCTTTTGGAGTCGGCGCCTCTCTGGCAAAATAACCGATGGTTACAAATAAATATGAATTTACGATAAATTAGTAGGTGCCAGGTAATAAGTCTGGGTCTGGACGTAAAGATTCTTAGAGAAACCTGAAATGGTTTTTAGGAAAAGGCGTGAATAGTCACCTTCAAATTGATATTGTTAATAATCAGTTCTCATAAATGCTGATGTGCTCTGTTCAAGAATCGTGAAAACTCATGATATTTATATTCTTACTAATTCGGAATCTATAGGCTTCTCCAATACAATATAAGAGAGGCGCCGACTCCAAAAGATGATAAATCAGGAGGCAATTCAGAGGTGAAAGGAAAATCTTTTAATCATTTGGGAAATGAGAAATTGTAATTTTTATATTATTAGGGAAGGTGATCCAATCAATCAGGAAGTGGTCAGGTCAATACGAGTAGTAAAGTAGTCCTTAAAATGTGTAGTTGGCGAATGAGTTGCTGCGAAGTTGGGACATTTTTGTTATTTTTTTCTTTTCAGAGTGTATTTTATAGACAAAGTTTTTGAAGTCGGTTTTATTTTTTTTTAAAAAGTTTTTTTTTGACGAAATAGAACCTATCAATTCTTGAAATCGTCACCAATAATCAATCTTTGCCTAACAATGGCTCAATTATTTAACCAATTCGCTACCTCGATTTTTTTTTTTTTTTTTTTTGTGGAAACGTTTAAAATTGTACGGGACAGTTAGTATTATCACAAATAGATGGTCTTCTTAAATCATTATTGAAGCAAAGAAATAATAATCACTTTACTATCATTAGTAGCTTTTTTATTCTTTGTGATAATTTGCTTTTGGTTCAATTGTTCTCAATTCAAAGTCGTTAGCTTATCTTTGTTCAGAAACTTTCAGTGGACTAGTTAGGTAATAAAAGATTCAAAATTGCATATCAAAATTTGACTTTCAAATAATGTGAAAATCGAATTTCATGGGCGAAAATCAAATTAAATCAGCAATTGACGACCAGGGTCAGTTTTTGGAACTGGGTCACGCTAGGTCACGGGCTCGGTTTCAGTGGTTCGCCCGAAGATTATCATCCCACTGACGAACGAACATCCGTCAGCAACGATGATTATACAAATAATACGATAAACCGATCATCGAATGCGGTGAAGATAAAATGTTTCGTAATAGAATGATATTGTCCAAGCGGATTTTGTTCCACAGACAAATCTGATTGAAACATACATTATAATAATCTTTTTTTTCCAATAGAGCCAACATTGGAGTCTTCGAATGTAACCTCATTTTTATACCTTCTGGGCTATTCTATTTAAAGGACAGGAAACTTGATACATAGAATAGTTACTGACAGTGTCTCACTTACAGCTAGCTAGTACAATTAATGGACCATGGTTAAAGGCTACTTAGGAATTGGAAAGACGATTCAGATGGAGTTTACAACCACACTACTTTCCTTAGTCCAAAATTCTACACTAAAGCTGTGATAACTTGAAAGCCATTAAACCTATCGCCTAATTTTTACCCAATTTTTACTGTGATCGTCTGAAAAGTCGAATTCGGAACAGAGAAGAATTTGGAAGAAAAGAGCCAATATTTTTGATAGGTCAAAGCCATGGAATGATCTTTATGATTGCCAGATGATTTGATTTATATCTTTGGCTCGCACACCTTGGCGTTCCATGTTATTAACTTTTTAGTGAGTATCTTCAACTGGCTCAAAATTCAATACATTAGAGCGCTGGAGGTTTTCAAAGGTAAATAGTTTCTTGATTATGAAATTGATTACACCTGTTACCGGCTCAAACATGGAACTCCTGCGAGATCTATGCCCACCACTGGTTTTTAAATAAGAACAGCACTTTTTTGGACTCTCTGTTAGTTGCTACTGATTAACGTTTAATTAACCACTCTATGGCAAATACAGTACGAAAAAAGCATTTGTTGAGGACGGTTACCTTTGTCAACGCTGAGCGTAAATTGTTCTGCGGCCAAACGACCCTCGCTATGGTCATCCATATGGTCAATGTCGGCGCTACGTAGAACGAACCGTAAATTAGAAACCTGCATATTCGCCAATAATCGAGCTCTTCTCGCCCTTCGATCTTCTGCTGCAATGCGCTTCCCAAAGGCCATATCACAGCGTAAGATGCCATCCCTCGAAAGAGACCCTTGCGCGATTCGCGCGCGTGAGTGCCGCATTTTTTGAAAAAAGGAGAATTGAATATTTTCCTCAAAGACATCCGTACTTCGAAAACACGGCACGATGGAAAACTAGGGCATCGAACCGGACACTCAACGGACGGACGAGAGGAAACCGACCGAATCCGAGCGGAGCCTGATAAAGGACTAATGACGCGCGGCGACCGAAACGTGATAGAGAACAAATTTGAAATACGCACACCTTCAACAAGGTCTCTCCGTCTTCATCCCGTCATTCTTGCTCTACTTATCACAAACCTCGTGCCGTCAAGCGTTATCAGACGATCAGCTGTTCGCGAATGATCGAGTAGAAGGTTATAACAAGGCTGTCCATCTGGCATAGCCATGGTGAGCATATGAGTTAAAAGCGCTAGTGTGTTGATTAGTTAACAAAATATCTTTTTAGAACTGTCTAGTAATTAGGTGCTCTCTTTTGATATCTAAGCGAGTATTTAGCATGTAAGTAATTGCTCAAGGAGAAAATGTCCCTCTCCGAAATTTGTTTTTTTTAATTACATTTTTAGACAAAAATCAAGATTATGAATGTCGGTAAAATCAAGAAGCTATCATACTAAGACGCAACAATTTTACTTCACAACTGTTTTTGAAAAGTAGCAGGGAGAACTCAGAAATGGAAAATGCACGAACTAGGTGATGTGGAATTAAGAATAATAGATGCAATACGTGAGCCTAACATAACAAAATTTAAATTTAAATAGGGGACTGTAACTAGATAGGGGATTTCAAAGATGAAATCGAGTTAGGAGAAAACGCCGTAGCAACTATCGTAATTTTAATTAATCATTTTTATTTTTCTTAATTTCCAAATTAAAATCTGAATTTTTCGCCTACAAGAGTTCGACAAGCATTCCAACGAGTCAACATTTTTCTGACGAAACTACAAAAGATAAATTAATGCCTGAAATTGTCACCAAAAATCAATTAAAAGGTATGTAATTAAAGGTAAAAGGTAATTAAAGGTTTTAAAAGGTTTTGAGAGGGAGAAACTTCGTATTTTCCAACATTTTTTCAGAAAAAGGTATTTTTGTTACCAATTTCTATAGAGTTTTGGACGCTGAATCGAATGAGAGACCAATGAGATTTTCGATGTTTTCGAGTAAATTCGATAATATATTACCTCAAATTTTGAGAGGTGTTATGAAAAAACTTTGCTCGGCCGATTACAATGGTTTATTATTAAACCGAATTCACCTCCTGTACATAAAAAAATGCGACGACAAGGAAATGGAGAATTTCGTTTCATGTTCATCGAGACCATTGTCGCGCGTTTCTTCGCGATCTTTGGTTCGAAAGGTCTGCCTCTCCACGTGAGATCCTGAAGAGAGGGGAGCTAGGTATCCAGTCTCGATCCCTGAACTGTCCTCCTCTAGAAGTGGAAGGAGAGCCTGCGGCCCAGAAAATCTCTCCAGTTCAGTCGCGCTTTCGTTCCGGTCTCGTGTAAGATTGTCGCTGCTCGTCTTTCGGTTTGAAGTCCACGGCGAACTATCCTGTTTCTGTTATGGTCTGTTATTCAAATTCGTAGTCGATGACAAGCCTCTGGGACGATTGTCCGGTGGTCATGTTCCGCGTTAAGAAATATCTGCAGCTAGTTCTGCTCGGATCTGTCCTATTGACCGCGGGCGTTCTTCTTTTGCACCAGAAATCGTATCGAACTCAAGGCGCGGCTGAGTTGTCGCACGCCCAGGTGAGCAACTAACAACCTGTTGATTATTGTAGTAGTGACCTAGCATTGAGTGTAATATACATGCTGACGTGTGCGGGAGTAATCAGGAATAAGTGTTAAGGATCGGATTCGAAATAAAATTGGCCTCAGAAAATATTTTTAAATTGCAAAATTTGACTTAGCCAGTACTAAGTGATTTTGGCCTATTATTCAGTA
This sequence comes from Tupiocoris notatus, assembly GCA_037159825.1. Taxonomy (NCBI): domain Eukaryota; kingdom Metazoa; phylum Arthropoda; class Insecta; order Hemiptera; family Miridae; genus Tupiocoris; species Tupiocoris notatus. The sequence continues at coordinate 350,244 of JASJUZ010000671.1, read as the reverse complement.
ATAAACCATTTTAATCACTGATAAAAAAATCGTCTACCCCCCAAAATTTGATGTTCGACGATTTCAAGGCATGTAAAATTCAAATATTCAATAAAAAAAAATCTTTTTGACAAAACTATAAAAGACACATTTCTGAAATTTTCACGAAAAATCAATCTTGGGCCGACAATGTAATTCCTATTTTTTAGCCAAATCGATACCTCAATTTAATGGGTATTTTTGGGGTTTTGAGCCGAAGAAAACTCGTATTTTCCAACATTTTAAAAAAAAAGTATTTGGTATCAATTTACATAGATTTTTGGACGCTGAATCGAATGAGACCATCGCGGGGTCGATAACTTTATTGGTTCTTGAGTTACCGCAGCTGATGTGTTGAACTTGGAGGTTTTCACAAATTTGGCATGAGAGTATAATTTGAGAGTTCTTGGAGCTATAAAAATCGTTCTATACTTGTTGGAATGGTCTTCAAACACTCTCAAATAAAGTTTTTCAACGCTCTCTTCAGCTGTACCGTGAGGTAAAAAATTTAGCTTTTGATTTGTAAAATTGAAAAATAAAAATAATTAAAATTACAATAGTTGCTACGGAGTTTTTCCCTAAAGTTACCAATCTGTTTTTCAGTGGGAACGGTCACAAATGTTCGGAATAATTACTATCACTAATGGATAATCTTAATTCATTATTGAAGCGAATGAATAATAAACCACTGTACAATCATTTACTTTCATATCAAAAGTTACATTATTCGCCTAACGATACTGGTTTATGTTTAAGAGGATTCCATCAAGTATAGAATTATTTTATAACTCTATAAATCCTCGAGTTGTATCATGATGGTAAATTTCTACACAAGCGCTGCGATAATTCAAGACCTATTGAAGCTATCGACTCCATTCTGATGTCATTCGATTCAGCGTAAAAATTCTACGTAAATTGTTATAAAACATACCTGTACTTTGAAAACATTGGAAAATCGAATCGATTGAGCAATTTTCAGTATGAAAAGCCTTTAGAAATGCTTTTTTTTTTATCGACGAGCCGAACTTTTTGTCGACGTTTCAGCCTACAGAAAACTCCGTTTTAGTCTTCGGATTCAATACGAAATTATTCAAGCAACAACAATTTTTTCCGATTTTTTTTTCTTCAAATTTTCGATAATTTATTTTTACGCGCAGATTGAATAGATGAATCTCACAAAATTTCAACCTCGATGGACAAACGGCTCGGATTCACTTCGGGGAAAATAGCCAATTAGAACGCATAGCTCTTTAACAAAGGATACCGCGTCGGCAGATTGAGCGCAGGGAAAAATAACTGCGCATCTACCGAGTATTGCGAGTTCAGTTGGTAGTTTGGAATCAGTCAGCAAGTTATCGAGGGGACGCGAGAAGGCGCTTCGTTAGCGCATACCAACAACAGCAACAATGCCTATTAGCACCCAATTAGGAAGAAAAGTTTTGGGACGGCTCGCCTTTTTCTGAACGGCGGCGAATACTCGAGAATTCCGAAGAGCAATCCGTTTCTCACGCGTTCGTAGGCTTGAATTCAACCTGGGAATTTCCCAAGTTCGTTACCCCACTCGAAATCGCATTTTTTGGAATATTTCGCCGCGTTTGTGATTTTGGACCTGAGTACAAGTTGATTGAAAACGGGGGCAAGTCCTTCGAAAATGAAAAATAATTTTTAAAGCTCTACAACAAATTTTGATCAGTCTATTTTCCCTTGTTTATTTGCCCCAGTTTATTTGCCCTTGTAATACCTTACGGTTGTACAATAAACGATATTTCATTTCATTTCATTTCAGTCTATTTTCTCGAAATTGATGGGCGGCGACAAGTTTTTTCAGTTCTTGGTTACGATTTCACAATTCGACACTATTCTTAGCCAATTATCGCCTAAGATGGTGCCATTTGACTCGTTCTGAAAAATCGACCGTCGAATTTCGGCCTGAAAACACACAAAATATCAACTTTTTTGAGAATCGAATTCCAGAAAATTGTTTTTACTTCCATGTTTACGTAGTAATTAGCAGTATTAATTGTGATCGTCCAAAAAGTCGAATTCGGGACGGAGGTGAATCTGGAAGCAATGTTTATATTATTATACCCAGAAACACTTTCTGAACAAGAGTCGTTAGGGCCACATACTGTACTTCCAAGATATGAATATATCGGTATGTATTCTGAATATTTACGGCCTGATTGATTCTTTTTTTTTTTTTTTTTTTTTTTTTTTTTTTTTTTTTTTTTTTTTTTTTTTTTTTTTTTTTTTTTGAGTGCCCTGGCTTACTTTTTGCGGCCTTGGTACCTATAAGTTCCTTAATTTCATAATTAATTATACGTATTTTATTTCAAAAAAAAAATTTTTACCAAAAACTTTTTTTTAATAACTAAAATTTTCTTATTATTGTCCTCAGGAGGTCGGCTGGCAAGAAAGAGCTCCCCGGTCGCTGAGTGGCAACGATTATGACAATAACCTTGCGGAGGTGTTACGATCCACGGCCACACCGTCACCGTCGTCGACGACTATCGCCGATCTGTTCATCAGCGTAAAAACGACCGTCCATTACCACCAAGCCCGTCTGCCTGTCATTTTGAAAACCTGGTTTCAATTAGCGAAACAACAGGTAAAAGAGAAAATATCCATTTTTGCCCTCTAGAATACATTTTTTTTTTTGAAAAACCTAAAATTCGTCGACCTACCGTATAGATTCAGTATTGTCAGGCTTAAAAGAGATAGTAGTAATATGCGGACATTTTTTCCCCCGGGTAGAGGTATTCGATAAAAAAAAGAAACATTACTTCTCTGTTGAGTAAATTAGTTACGAAAAAATCCTGCAATCAACTCGTTACTCTGTTCACTCAGTAATTGTGACCAGTTTTGTTCTTCTCTCGACACAACTAAAATAACCAACTTTGACGACACTAGCGTTCGGATGCTCCGCTTGTCATTTTCGGCTCCCACAAATTTTTTCTGCTCCAACACGTGGAAGACATGCGAGGAGTCGAAGTTACGAGAAAAAAGTACCACATGACGAAATCGGACCTTTTCTGTTTCACAGTTCAACGACATGGAACAAATCTGTTCTGATTTCGTTTCTTATGAAGGAATGCGCTTAATTTATGGAATAGTGCGCCAAAAGCCCGCACAAGGATTGAGGATGCGGGTCAGCGTCGGATTTTTCGCCCGTATGGGAGCTTCGGTTTCTATCTCAAACCTTAATACTTAGAAGGCGAGCTTGTTGCCTACATGAAAAATATTCAAAAGCATTAAAACAATTTATATTTTCATCTATGATAAATTTTATTTCGGTAGATGATTTATCTTCAGTGTCTACGGTTCTTAGGTTCAACTGCAAATTTCAATAAAATCACTTAAAAACCACAAAAAAAGAACAAAAAAACTGATTGCAGTTTGCTGTTAGATGTATTATTTGAGCTTGAATCAGTCGAATGTTGTTACGCTGAATCGTAGCTTGGCTATTTGAATGACTTCAAAATACGTTGGTTCGAAATTTCTTTAAAAAAAAAAAATGTGCTGCAAAGTAGATCATATCTTTCTATTTGAATTCTGTACGATGTATTCTAAGCCAGTTGCTCCATTAGTCATCATGTTGACGAACTGATGAAAATAAACCCTGAAAAATTCCCACGGGTTGGCCAGATTGGCAACTGGGCCACATGGCTTGTCATTCAGAGGAAGAAGCTGCTACATCAGGAAAGCAATCTCTCGTACAATCGTAACATCTGCTATCGATCGCTTGAACATCTAATAACTAATTGTGTGTTGAGGTGGTTAATTTGATTTTGAGCTTCTCTCCCCTTTGAATACAATGCCCTAATGGCTTTCATATAGTTTTAATCTTTGATAACTTCAATAAAAAGTTTTTATAAATTTTTTTAAATTCAAAATTGTAACTTAAAATTCGAAGATCTCTTCACCCTATGCTTTAGTTGGTTACTTCAATTTCATTTCCTCCCTTTTCGATGAGCCCAGTTCCTTGAGCAGTCCCCTTTCTTGGTTGTGCAGTTTCATATCCGAAGAGAAGGTTCGATTCGCAAAATTTCGAAAATCATCTCCTGTGATGAAAAATAGGCTGTTGAAATTTTTCCCAACAACGCATCGGACATTGCAACAATGGAAATGGAATTATTAGAATCTAATGCGGAAGGGAAATATTCACCAACTTCACTTTCCACTTGTTGCCATAGGGCGGGAATCGATCGGGCTGTAATGGGCGGGAAACGCGAGTTCCCGAGGGACAGCCGTTTCAGTCCCCGCATAACAGGGAAGCAGGAGCGAGAAAGAGCTTCCAGCGTCCGAGGAGTTATTTGAAGGGATTTAAAGCGATTCGTGGCGTCAATTCAATTTCCCCCTATACCCTTAAAAATATTTTAAAAATAATTGACAATACGGCTAGGAATGAGTGCAGTGCTATTTTTATTAGTGATTTTATCGGTGCACGTTTTTTAGAACATTTCATCAATGTAACTCTAATATTATATTGGATAATACTATTATTTAAAAAAAAAAAACGAGTTTAAGATTGAGGTACATTTGGGTTTTGAATATTTTGAATGGAACTACAAAATTATTATTTTAATTCCCATGATAAAAGTTCGGTGTACTGTTACTATCCGAGAATGATGTTAACTTTTTTGGCGAAATTATGATCAATATAAATGTTTCGAATCGAATATTTTCTTGCAACAAGATTGAATGCAAAACACGAATGGAATAGTTGCGATACCTTATCATAGACTCTAACAGAAAAGAGCATTAATTTTCCCATCAATCTTTTGTAAAAGCAATTTTTCTGAGCAGATGCAATAGAAGAAAAAATCGTTAGAAAAGAAAAATTTGTCAAATTGCGAAAATTTATGTTTTTTCAATCTCTGTGATGCCTATATTTAAAAATGTTCTTTTCTGGTGTAAGCTGGAACGTTAATTTCCACATTCTAAAAGTCTAGTTAAATATTACAATTGAGAAAATACAATTTGGGAGAGAGAAAGTAAATTTAGTAGAGATTTAGTTTTGCTCTGAAAAACAAGTTTTCCTTGAAAAATCGAGCTTCTCGGGTGGCATGTTTGGGCCAGATGTGTCCAGAACAACGTGAGGCCTTGTTGAAACTGAGAATTTGAACGAAATTTTGTACACTCTTTATAGAACCGCATTGCCATCGAATTTCGGGATGTTATGAGTTCCTAGCGCAATTCGCAGTTGAATTTACTTAATTCTATGACAAAATTATGATCCCGTTGTAAATGTACGGTTTCATTTTTTATTGGCCTTTATTATACCGTTCTTTCCGCATCAATCTCGTCATCCTATGGGAAAATCTGTTTTTGTCCGGCTATAATTGCCTTGTTCCAAAGAACCGCTCCACACAGCCTCCGACCACCTGTTACACACGTGCAAGGACCACGTGTGTGGGAGCGTCCCTAGTCCGTATACAAAACGACCATCTGCTCTTGAATTTTGTAGATGAAACCGTGAACCTAGAAAAACACCCTTTGGTTCCTTGTAGCATTCTATAATATGCGGCTCTATTGAATTTTTTAAAGTTATAATTTCGGTTTTTTGTTGAAAATTAACTGGCTATCTCGACCAGGATTTTTGAGAAAAAATTGAATCATATCCATTGAAATGTGAAGGCGAAATAGTACAGAATTTGTCTTGATCTTCTTCGAATGTCCAACCTATTACGTAAATTTTATTAGAACACGCCTCAAACTGTATATCATGTTGATTTAGCATTAATAAACACTTTTTGGGTTAAGTGATTTCCTAACTATTGTTCTTTCAATAACACATTGTAACATTTTGGTTTAATGAGTTCAAAAGTATTTAAAAACTTGTGCCGGACTGCCACTCCGGTGGGCAAAATTTTATGATGGGCCCCCAATCAAAACTCCACATCGAATTCTCGATTGAATACTATTATTACTCTAATTCGTTAGTTTTGAAAAATACATAAAATAAGCCATTAGAACCATTCTTAATCTACGTTATGATAAAATTTATATTTTTAATCTCTCGTTCATTTGTTTCAGACTTGGTTCTTCACCGATTCGGATGACCCGGAGTTTCAAAAACGAACCAGTAAGTTTAAAACTTATATAATTTTAACATAGAGGGGTTGTGAGGGGGAGAAAAACTAGGCGACTTATTCTCCAGGTTTTTAATGGCTGGCCGAGCACTTTCGCCCATTCGGGCATCCTCAGGGCGACGTGGAACCATGAGGTCCACAGCCAGGTCCACAGGCTGTGGACCTCATGGTTCCACGTCGCCCTGAGGATGCCCGAATGGGCGAAAGTGCTCGGCCAGCCATTAAAAACCTGGAGAATAAGTCGCCTAGTTTTTCTCCCCCTCACAACCCCTCTACGACAATAGATGCGACGACAACCAAGCGAATAATTTTAACAGATTGACAATTAACACCCTTTTTTTAAACAATATTCTCTCTTAATTAACAATTAAGAGGGAATATTTTATTTACCCTTTACGGACAAAACTTTGCATTCCAAATTTGAATGGTCGCCGGTTATTTTACGAATCTCCGTTCTTTTCCCAATACTGCGGCTCAAGGCGAAGCGTAGTTGGGAATAAATTGCGGTTAAAATTTATGAGACGTTCGAGGGTGGGGGTCTGTCGGTCGTTTCGCCTTGATTAACTGCCGACCGTTTAATTATTGTTGAGCTTTCTGTTTTGACTCGATCATTATCCGTGCCAGACGGCTCGAGTACTGAATCATCGCACGGAAAGGTCCTTTATTTCGTAAAGAACACCCGCTGAGCTGTATCAGTACTGTGAGTTTAATAATCGCAGATGCAGTGAGTGGGATAGGAAAAACTTGTATTTCGAACTGACAGAGAATTAAACATTGAATACAGACGAGACATTACGCGAACGACGGAGTCAAAAGAGTCGAGACGGAAGACAGAAAGGCGAACAGATGTTGTCAAGGAGTCATAGCAACAACATCAGCCTCGCAATGACTGAAGGCGAACCAAATTAATCTCACACCCTCCGTAATTTGGTAAGTCCTTGATGCTTGAGGCATGCTTGAAGTTTCGTCTGGTCAAGAGGTTTCGTCAGAGAGTCAGCGACGATCTTGCTCGTAGGGACGTACTTCAACGCGATGTCTCCAGCAGCTATCTTCTCTCGAAGGAAAGGGTGACGAACATCAATATATTTCTTGCGGCTTCGATTATAAACCCACCTGCAACTGTGCGCCTTTTTTTCAGGAGGAAGATCATCAAGCTACAAGTTTTGTTGATCAGGGATTGATGTTCTTTTTTCATAGCATCGAACCACACGTTTTTATCAGTTCGATCCATCGCTTCTTCGTAGCTTGCCGGTTCTTCGCTACAGAAAAATGCAGAGTACGAATTGAAATTTTGCTGTGACCTTACTCGCCTACGTTCTCGTTGAGATCTTGATTGTTCAGATGGTGTGGATGAAATACGTACGGGTGGTACATAGTCAGGATCCCCTCCATCATCCTCACCATTATCAGGATCTTGTGAACTAGGCGAATCGGAGTGAATTTCTTCAGAAGCAGTTGTAGCGCTAGATATGCTGATGAACGGAGACGATTCAGAACTTTCCAAGACACGGCTAACAGAGCTGTTGGGATCAGAAGTTTCGTCATCTTCATCATTCGAATCTAGAACAGGATAGATATCGTGAGGATAGAAGAAACCATCGATTTTTGATACTTTTTTCAACAGTGTACTTCCTTTTTCGGTTTCAGAGAAAGTAACATCTCTCGATGATATTATCACACTTTGATCGGGATCGTACAGTCGATAGGCTTTCTTTTCACGGCTGTAACCTATGAAAATGCACGGAGTCGCTCTTCGACTTAGCTTTTTCCTTTTTTCAGATGGAATGTGGGCAAAAGCCTTACATCCAAATCTTCTCAGATGAGCGATTGAGGGTTTATTACCACTCCAGAGCTCCTCAGGAGTTTTATCGATTGATTTCACGGGCGATCGGTTCATCAAATATATGGCAGTATTTACCGCCTCTGCCCAGAAAGAGTTAGGAAGTCCCGATTCAATGAGCATGCAGCGTGCACGATCAAGGATCAGACGGTTTAAGCGTTCAGCCTTTCCATTCTGAGCAGGGGTGTACGCGCAAGTAGTCTGATGAAGTATACCAGACGAAGTAAAAAAATTGTTCAGTTGCCCGTTACAAAATTCACCACCACCATCACTTCGGAAAATTTTCAACTTTTTGCCAGTTTGCGTTTCTGCAAATGCAACAAAATTTTTGATGTGTGTGGCTGCTTGATCCTTTGTTTTTAGAAAATAGACAAATGACTTGTGACTGAAGTCGTCTAAAAACGTCAGAAGGTAGCGTGATCCTGCGAGCGAATTTTCAAGTGGCCCAACCAAATCGGAGTGAACAAGTTCTAAAACAGCAGATGACTTAGACTTGCTACGCTTAAATGGTAAACGGTGGCTCTTACCCAGAACGCAGATTTCACAAAATTTTTCAGATTCGGCTGAAGCGGGAAAATCGAGTCCAGAAACCATGTTTTCGTTCTTCAGTTGTCGAACACTTGCGAAGTTAAGGTGTGCCAATCTTTGATGCCACAAATCGATGCTCACGGAATGCGCGGACAAAGCTGAATCTGTCGAAGGTTTAGCTTGAACATCAAGTTTGAATAAATTATTCATCAATGTAGCAGTGGCAATAACTCTTCCATCACAATTTATGATTTTTGCCCCATTCTTATCGAAAATGACAGTGTTATCCTTTTGTACAATTTGACTCACGGACAACAAATTAACGTTCAAATTTGGTACGTAATAAACATTACTTACAGGTACCGACGATATTCTATTTTTCGAACGGAGAACGGGCAACATAACATCTCCTACAGTTTCGGATACCATTTTTTCGTTATTAGCAGTGGTAATTTTCAATGTTCGGGGAGATTTTCGGACATTTTTCAGACAATCTGCATCTTTGGTTAGGTGTTGAGTGCAACCAGAGTCTAGATAATGATCGTTGGAAGAATTTTCAATGACGGATTTAGCTGATAGAGCGGCAGCAAAATTTTCATTATTCCAATTTTTATTTTTCGATTTTTGGCAATCTTTACTGATATGGCCATACTGATTACATTGAAAGCAACGCGGACCTTTTTTCATCACGATCGAATCGGAATCTGAATTGCGAGATATGTTTTTAGCCGTCCCACGGAAATATTTTTTGGGACCTGAACTATACATCGCTTTTTCGGCAGAATTTTCGGACGTGTAAGAAGGAATATCCTGGAGCAATTTAGTTTTGATTGAATCGGCGGTTATCGGAACACCAGAACTTTCGATTCCCATTATCATGGGTTGGAACTGCTCAGGAAGGCCGGCGAGCAAAATGGTTCCCACCCATTCGTCAGCTACAATTAGTCCAACGCTCGATAATTTGAAAGCTGTGTTAACGATTTTATTTACATAATCGTCAACCGATTCACATTGCTCTAATTTGGTCGTGATCAATGTACGGAGCAGACCTACACGACGCGTGAGACCTTTGTCTTCGAACGCTTTCTGCAAACAATCCCAAGCTTCTTTTGCTGTCGCAGTTGATTGAATATGAACATATATTATCGGATCAACCAGCAAAATTATCTTTGACCGGCACTTGGTTATTTTTTTCAGATTCTTTTCAGTCCCGAGAATACAATCCCACAATTCTAAGTCTTCTAGATAAGCTTGAACGGCGAATTTCCAAGAATCATAATTTTCCCGACCTCGCAATCGTTCGATCGACGGCGGTTGAACAGAAGACATCTCGGATACGGATTCGATTTTCAAAGCTTAATCACTGGAGTACTTACAATTCACGCCGATCTGGGCCCATAACCTGTGAGTTTAATAATCGCAGATGCAGTGAGTGGGATAGGAAAAACTTGTATTTCGAACTGACAGAGAATTAAACATTGAATACAGACGAGACATTACGCGAACGACGGAGTCAAAAGAGTCGAGACGGAAGACAGAAAGGCGAACAGATGTTGTCAAGGAGTCATAGCAACAACATCAGCCTCGCAATGACTGAAGGCGAACCAAATTAATCTCACAAGTACGGCTCTTCTGGTCAGAACTGAATCGAAAATTGAACGAACTGTTCACGCTTTGTGAAAAGGGGCTCGAAAGGATTGGATTCACGGTAGCGATTCGATCCATCGAAAAGCACAATTGACTCCTTCAAATAATTTCGACTGATGACTAAATTAAATCCTCCGTCGGCTAGAAAGTATTCGAGTTTGTCGAGTCGAGAAAAAATAAATCGAGGAGCGTTTTTGAACTGGCGAACGTGTAAAAAATCTGGCGAAACTGTCGTTAAATCGAGGAAGACGGATCGCACTCAGCAGTTCGGGAAATTCGCATTTTTTCCTTTCGGAAACTTCGGTTTCCTTCGAAAGTGCCTCGTTTTTTTTTGTCGAATTCAAACCTCAAAACAAGATAATTTTGAAAGTGAAATCCCGATTCATTATTCCAAACAGAAAACGGATTTTTACGATGAAAAAAAAAAAAAAAAAAACAGCCTTTAAGTAAAGTCGGAAGAATTAGTATTTCAGACATATTTTTCCCCTGTTAAGAGTACCATTGAATTTCAGTTAACTGTAGTAAAACGAGAGTTGGAAGAAAAGCCTCAGCGACATTCAATGATTTCGATGGTCAGCGATTTGGGCGCAGAGATAGCTCATTAACTATTTATTGAGTCTTATCAGTGCCTTACTGGATTTCATTTTTGTTTGAAACAAACTCGTAATTTTCGAACCTTCAACTCAATAAAATATACCGTGCGTCTGGTGAGCGAAGGCGTTCAACCTGCTTCATTATTGCGGAAAAATCCCGTTCCAATCCTTCTTGTTCGGTCTCTAGCACCTGTGCATTCCGCTTTCGGCGAGTTTCCCCCACAAGCTCATCTCGGCAGATTAGTTTTGAAGCCAGAGGGTAATTTAAGACGTGCTCCCTCATTCGGGCGAAGAAGCCTACGTGATTAGCTTCAGCCGTGAAAGCAATTATTGCACGGGGCTTGCAGAACCTGGTCTAGGAACGCTCCTGGCTAGAAACTCACAATATGCATGTCGTTCGTAATCTGCTCAAAACTGCGAGGCCGAAATTATAATAGTTTTCACAGCAAGTCAGATTTTTGAGCGACTAAAAATTTACAGTTTTTGTCTTGGTTTTGATGTCGTGCTTTTATTAAATTGCGAATTGCTTCTGTCCCTTCAGGCATCTTGAGAATAATCTGAATAATATTCACCTATTTGCTAATTTTATTATTATCATGGAAGTACTTCGGCTAAAGGGCTAAAATACCAATTAATAAATGCAGGGAGAATGAGTTGCCGTTAATAATATTAGCAGCTTTTGTTTACCGACGAAAACAAAACCTCTTCATTATTCCCTCTCTCGTGTTTTGACAAGTAGAAACACCGTTTGCCTTAATTATGTAATAAAGAGCACAAATCAATTGTACCTCGTATTTCGAATCGCATTCCAACGTCTAGACTGCGGTTGGACTCAAATGGCAATATTTTGCTTTTCCAAATCTTTTCAAAATCTTGACCAGATTTATTCGGTAGCAGCTGCACAATGAGCACTCGGACGTTTGTGGCAGCCGGACGAAAGATTTGACAGATGCGACCAGAGTGTACAGAACTGCCCTCGGGCCTGGACAGACATGAAGAGCAGGTGTCGGTAGCTTATTGAAAAAAGGTCTCCTCAGGTATATAACCTACCTACCGTCTTACTCGCAGATCCCAAAAACCTCCGGGTCTAGAGCTCATAAAAGTATAGAAATCTTCGATGGCCTCAAAAGACGGAACACAATACTTTAGACGGAACACTATACTTTAACTACGACTTAAGAAGAGGAGCGTGGCTGGCGCGACAGGTGCTGTTTAGTGACGTCAGACTCGTCTCATCCGCAGAAAAGACGAGCAATAGTAAAACTGGAAAATCTTCTTTTTGAACGGGCAGCCAGGTGACAAAATTAATATAAAATCACATAATTTAATAAATATTTAGGTAAATGGAGGATGTAGCTAAATGGTACGGAGTAAACAAATTCCAACAAAACCTACGTTTTGACTATTCTTTTTATAAACCTTGCGTGCGGCAGGTGCAACCGAATGACGTCATACTTATTGCGTTCCGCCGACGAAGAAGGCTTGTTAGATCCCGTGGGAAACCCATTGTTTCCTTACGATGACTTCCTTCAGATGGACGGTACGATTTGCATTCGACAGGTGAAGCAGAGCGACCAAGAGACCGTGAAATTCTCGGTTTCGTCCTCGTTTGTACTGTGTTGGCTACAATCAGCGGTTAAATCAACTCCCATGACGAAAAGTTAAAGGTTTTAAAGGGCTATTTTTACTGAAAATATATCTCGATAAGAAATTAGTGTGTACGCACTAGAAAAAATGACGACTAACGCGGAAGCACTGTGTGGGATAAAAATCAGGCTCCGACTACTCCTCATTGGACATTTCTTGACCTTGACGTTCACACACACTGATTTCAAACGCCTGTAGAAATTTATCGAATTTGTTCCAGGTGCTTTGAAAAATTCGTTTTCCTTTGGTCATTCCTAGGGAGTTAATTTTTGAATAACAATCCCAAAACATTGCTGCGTTATATAATACGCGGTGAATAATCGGCCAAATTTCTCTCGGAATATTAATGTTCCAAAAATCAACTGCTGCTTCGTTAGCATTCAGAGGAGCTTCCATTCAACGGATTTCTCCTCTTTCCAATCAGAACACCGACCGAAGTGAACTGAGAAGGAACGGCGCTCAAGGGTCATGCGAACGGCCGTGATTGATCGGCCCACTTAGTCAGTTGAGGAGTCTTGCTTCGACCAATTACATCCATCAAGAAACAGCGCGGATATAACGCGGAAACTGCCGACCCCCTCGAGAGCTTGGGTTTGGAAATGATGAACGAGAGCGCATGTCACTTCAGTCGGCTGAAATTTCGAGACAAATAGGAACGCTTTGTCTTGGGTAAAGGATATCCAACTGAAGTTGGTAGAATCGCTGGTATCGGATTTCAATCTGCAGGTTATTATGCGAGTGCTAGGGGTTTTTGAGCCATTGAAAACCGCGGGATACGACTCGTATGATTTGTTTCAAATCAGCTTAGACCAGCAGGATGCATTGCCTTATGTGAGCTGTTTGCACAGACCTTTCTGCAAGGGAGGTTGATTAAAAAAAAAAAAAAAAATTAATGAACTCTAACCATGGTTAATTGTAATTCATTTTGTTCCAGATGGCCACATGGTGAACACAAACTGTTCGTCAACGCACAACAGGAAAGCCCTTTGCTGCAAAATGTCCGTCGAATTTGACGCTTTCCTCGACAGCGATAAAAAGTAAGCCATCACTTTTACAGTTAATGTTGAAATTTCCAAAACATTTTCTCTTGTCTATGCTTATTTTTCGAAAATTGAGCCATTCCTCTGCTTATTCCATCGCTTCGGTAATACACTGAAGTCTTCGTATCGAATTTCAATTCCTCCCGCTCAGACTGAAGTATCTCTCTTAACGTTTTCAAGTGGCTCTTGAAGCACTAAGCCGAAGTCTTAGCCTGTAGAACGGTACCACCTAATAATTGAGGAGCATATGGTCAACGCGCCGGGTGGTTTCGAGCAAAAAATCGTCAAACCTCCCTTCCTTTGTACGTCGTGAACCTTTTCGGCCTCTTCCCGAAGGTCTTTGGATCCATTAAAATCTGGCACTGAAACTCGGGATCAATCCGTCTCAAGGGTTCGATTTTTTGATTAATTCGAGGGTTCGTCCAGTCTACAAGGGATATTTACCATTATAGTCGGTCCCACGAAAGGACTCTTCAGAAGAGAACCATCATTTTCGATGTGCGGTCTAAACTACGCTTATGTCTGAACTTTTCAGTACTGTTTCCAGGATAACATTGCAACCTGTGGTTGGCATAGATCACACAGTACTTTCATGTTTGAATCAATAACAGGTATAACCAATTGTTTTGCGAGGATAGGGATTAAGGTAAAATAAATTGAAATTTTTCTATCCAACCACGAATTTAATGAAAAATAATAAAATATCTCGGTTTTACTGGCGTTAATTTGCTTTACTTCCAAACTTAGTTAAGAAAAGGAATAAATAAATCGAAAATGACCAAAAATATTAAAATTAAAATCTTTCTTGAGAATAGATAAATAAGCTCTCATCCGCTCACATGAAAGTTTAAATTATGCTAAAGTTTTAGTTTGTTTTACTTTTTAGTTTTATGTTGAAATATATATAAAATATTTTTTAAGTAAGTTTAAATATTTTGCGGTAGAGTCAGCATGTGTCTGAATTTTCATTGCCCAACATCTAAACTGGTAGGTAATAGGAGCCAATAGACGGAGAAAACAGTGACTGTTCAGGCATTAACTCGTGCCTGAACGAAGGGCGCCAGTAATGGCTGACGGGTTTCAATTCACCTTCGTTCGCTTTGTTTGGCCTCAAGGAGCAGCATTTTCGCATTTTCGAAAATATCCAATTCAAATAAAAGGCGATATTCTAAACAAAGGCAACCTTTTTTTAAAAATCTTTCTGGCATGTTTCGGCCTGTAAAGTTGCTGAAGTATTTTTGTATATCCCATTAGTTTCTGAGAACTGCAGCGCTTCTCTGGTCAAACAGAGCCCCCTTGTACAGGCTTGAAGGTTACTTTCTGTAATTAGTACTTGCCCTGCTTCAGCCGCATGCAGACTCTGCCACCAAATAGAGCTAGCAAAAAACTCCGAGTTAAACCTCTCTTTTCATGTTTTCTTTGTAAACCGTCTGACTTGAAAATCCTCTGCGGCTGTCTTGGTTCGAAGTTCGATGTTTGCTGCGCGCATTTTCCACAAGGATTTGGCTTCAGCGTCGAAATCACGCGGTGTTGAAACTCGGAAAAAATAGTTCGTGCATAGAAATGTTCATATGGCGATACAATAGGGAAGCTTCTTCACATTGACGTGCTTATTCATTTCAAAAGCCGCCGGTCCTGACGATACGTTAAAAACAAACACTAAAGCGAAAAAATGTAATTGGAGCACGGACTGGCCGTTGGGCGAGCCCGTGGTCGTTGTCGTCGAGATTATTCACGGTCATGTTAAATAGAATCAATACAGAAAAGCGTGGCGAGACGCGGGCATTGTGTTTGGTTAGTCCGTTATAGAGGGAGGTTGAAGGAAAAATAAACGATCCTCAACATGATGAAACCGTGCGAAGAAAATTTAAATTTTTTCGAAAACGTATCGCGATTGTATTGACGGTGTACGGTCTTGATGTGGACTCATTTCTGATGGTGCTGAGTCTATTTCATATTTGTGTCTGCTATTCTATCTTGTCGTCGCTTAAACGTGGATTGAGGGTTTTTTTGGGGGAGAATTTCCTAATTTCTAAAGTTTTCCAACAAAGGTGAATTTAGTAACAATTTCTATAGAATTTGGACGCTGAATCGAACCATCGCGGGGTCGATAGTTTTATTGGTTCTCGAGTTATCGCAGCTATTGTGTTTAATTTGGGAGATTTTCAGAAAATTGTCATGAGGGTATAACGTGAATTTTTGGAGCTATAAAAATCGTTCTATACTTGTTGGAATGCTCGTCAAACACTCTCTTCAACTATACCGTAAGGCGAAAAATTTAGCTTTTAATTTGAAAATTAAGAAAAATAAAAATGATTCATATTTAATTATTAATCGGCGGGAACGTTCGTAAATGTTGGGAATAATAACTATCAGAAATGGATAGTCTTCTTAAATCATTATTGAAGCGAATAAACCACTGAAAAATCATTTGCAGTGTTTTTCTTTTTAGTGCTTCGCAAAAATTTCACGAATAAAGTTGGTACTTCGCAATTTTCCTGAAAATATCTATCTCAAAGGCGTTCGATTAGACTTCTTCGTATATAGCGGTAAGTTTTCTCGTTCAAATTCTATCGATTTGTCGTGATTTCAATCGGTACTGTCGTTATCGCCGGCATCGTCCGTTCCCTTTGATTCGACAACAGCTTCACTAGTCGGTTTGTTAAAATTGCTGTCCAAACGCTCCGCATTCCCGCGGAGATTTCCTTACGGGCTTCAGTCTTGGGTCGGCAGTATATTTTTTTACCGCCTTTTACACAATTTATTTTTACTCTTCGAGACTGGAAGGATTGAAAAACTTGAGCCGGTTTCCAATCAAAATGCCTCTTCTGATCGGAATTTCGAAAACGATCGGCTCCGTTCATTATCTCTACCCTGAGAACTGAGCTCTTTCAACTTATGCGTCGCTTTTGTCCCGCTAATTAGAACTTCGAAGCCTTTTTCTGCATTATTTATCAAAAGCCGGTCGTGATGGGCTTTTCACTGTTTGATATGGAGCGATCCATATATGGCGGATTGGCATCTTTTTAACGCAGGGATTGAAATAAGATAGGTATTCGTAGAAATTGCTGACATGCCCTTACGGCGGATTTTATCGACATGGCGACTCTGATGATGACTGTGAATGGTGGACATCTCCTGCTGATGTGATGGAGATAATCCAAGGATTTTTGCTATCGCAAGTTATCAAGAATGAAAATTCGATAACATGAATTTTGCCCTTGAAAATTAATTACAAAATACGAGTATTATAAATAATAATATAATTATAATAATACAAATAATTACCTATATAATAATAAATTATAAATGATTATATTTTTCTTTTTTTAAATATTCAACGCTTTCAACTTATTTACACTCGATCTGAACGGAAAATTGTCCTTGAAGCCCCTGTCTTCGAAAGATTTGTCGCGTTCTCAAGCATTGAGTTCTAATTAAATAGCCGGATGCGATCAGCGATCAAAGGGCAGCTGATAATTACGCATGCACGCAATTGCAGTTAATTAATGTTGATAGTGTTTGGAACATGGTCTACTGGAAAGCGATGCTGTGGATGACCCGAGGCTTCTAATTGGAAGTTATTCGGCCGTGACGTCTCGCAAAGTTCTCCCAGGTCTCGCGAGAGCGGTTGACATTTCTGAGAACTTGCCCTGGAGCCCTGTGAAGGTTCGTGTTTCCATTCGTCGACTTCAGTTATGGAAATGAGTGTGGACGACAATTAAAAGCGAAGAGAGGCAACAATGCTCTTCGTGGTTTGAAGCTGTGGTTTGAAGTTTTCGAGCATCCAAGACTGTTGTCAACACAAACGGATAGGGCCTACGCAACCTGCGAGGACAATCGTTTTTAATTTTAAAAGACGCATCCGTGATTCGAAAAGGAGTAAAAAATTGAGGACGGACAGGACAATCGTCAAGTCATGTCAACACCCACGGCAAGGAAAGCTGACAAAAAATGCATCCGTAGAAAAATTATTGTCCCTGCAGACCAAACAGAGTGTAGAAGTTTGATAATTAGGAAGAATGTCGACTCATTCAGTATACCTGGGTAGTAGTTCTTGGTTGTGTTCGGTCGGACGACCTGGTTGAAATTTTGATTTTTTCATCTGTTGAGCGTAAATATTCACGAGTGAAAACGAAAATATTCGAGCGTGTGTTCTAGTCGATAAACAGGTGTAACCAATTATTATAAAATCCAGAATGTCGTACAATGCCCGCTAATGCACTATAATATATATATAATTGGTATATATAATTAGTTAGATTAATCACTATATATAATTCGTTACATGCCGAGCACTTTCGCCTCTTTTTGCATCGTTTGAGTGTTGTAAAACAAAAGAATGTAGAAACCCTATGCTTCCATGTTCCTAGGGCTTTGAAGTGACTAAATGAAAGATTCGTCGGTTTTTTCCCTCTCGAACGATTAGGATACCTCGTCAACAGGAGTGTTTACATTCCGATGCTACCATAGAATTACGTTCGACTTGGCGCCTATTCTTGAGTAGGTTTTTTCCTGAATGAAAATGAATTACGCCAAGTTGGGGCGATAGTAAGCTCGTGAAGTCTAGATAAATAGCCAGAGGCTCACAACTGGAGATCTGTGTTGTGCCAGAAAGTGACCTGTCTACCTTTTAACTTCGGGTTGAAGGGCACGACCACGGATCGGGGCCAATCGTGACTTCACTCGAACACTCCTCTTTCACTTCCCTAGCGGTTCGAAATCCATCTCAGAGTTTCGCTTTTCGTTTCATTTTTGTTCAATTCCGAACCCTCGAATTATCGGATTATTTTGAACACGTCTTGTGTTGAAGGAAAATATTTATGACTCCTTTGATTGGATAATTTGGTGTATTTATTGAACTAGCGGAAAAATTACTGTTTAAGGAACTAGAATAGGTCGGAATATTACTATTTTGACCACAGATTTGATTTCACCGACCTTCAGAACTAAAAAAAAAAAAACTATTAAATATTTAGGGAACGTGTTTACGAATCGGTTTGATTCCCAAGCCATTTGCAAGCCGAGCAATTTGGATCAATAGGTTTTCCCACGGGTTTCATCGTGATTGATCATTGTAGAGAGGACAAGTATATTTTTTCGTGTGGAAAAAATTGATTCCGTCTCTTACTCCGGTTCCTGGGCGAACTAATGAGCCGCTAACGAAGGAACGTTTCGAGGACCGCCGAACCTCGAAATTCCTCCTAATGATTTGAAAATGCTCAAAGCGGCTCGAAACGGGATAAGAAGCCGATGATGGGTAATTGGCTCGACTTGAAGCGACCATGCGTTCGAATCGGTTTTTGTTCGCTTCTGATAAATGTCCCATCGGTTTAAAAACGAGGAAAAAAGGTGGGAAAACTGTTTCAATTAATTCGCATTATATTCAGACGCGGGAAGCTGACCATTTATTGTCTGGAATTAACTGACAAATCGTATACTCTATTAGGCAGAGTTGGTAGCAGAGATTTTTTTTTCTTTCGACTTATACTTAAATAGTAAACAAAAAAAACTTCTCCTTGTATCCCATTTTAAAAATGTACAATAATAAAATTCTGAACAAACAATAAAACTATTCTGTCCGTCTGCCGTCAATACTGTACGAGGAATCTAATAGCTCAATTCTTGAAATTTTCTCAAAAATCATCTTTGTCTGACAGAGGCTCAATTCTTCTGCCAAATCGCTACCTCAATTTAACAGTATTTTCGAGGGATTTTGACGGGGGAATTCGTATTTTCCCAGGTTTTTCATTCAAAGGTGTATGCGGTATTAATTTATAAAGATTTTTAGACGCTCAATCGAATGAGACCATGACGAGTTTGACAGCTTAGTTGGTTCTCGAGTTATCGCAGCTTTTTTGTGGAATTTTTGAGGTTTTGGGCAATTTGGCATGATGGTATTATCTCAAGAATTGTTGGAGCTATAAAAATCGTTCTCTACGTGTTGGAATGCTCGTCAAACGCTCTCTCAAGCTGTGTCGCTAGGCGACAAATTAGACTTTATAATATTCAGTAATAAGTAAAATTAGATTTATAAAACTTCGTTTACTTACTACAATAAAACTACGTTTACTTACTACAATAAAACTACGTTTACTTACTACAAAAAGTAGATGGTGTTTTCAAATTATCTTTGAAGCAAAGGAATAATAAAATTTCTGTAAAATCATTTGCAGCGTTTTTATTTTCATTGGTTGTTGACCTCACAATCGTTTTTATTTAGGTAAATATCACGCTGTTTTCCGTCGGAAGACCACCTTTAAAATCAGTCAGGTTATTTTTATAAATGTCTTTTTTCGTTGACAAAATAGAGCAGACCACTTTTGTGTTTATGTTGGTGACAGCGAGGCGTGTTGCTGGTAAATGGCCGGGGCATTATGTGGCCAGCAGGAAGGAGGCAGTTAGGTTACATTGCCTATTTCCTATCCCCTGAATCAGTTGTTGAACACACTGCTGACAGATCGTCACTCGTCCTTTTTCCCCTTACCTAATTGTGTACATTCTTCAGATAAAAACGTTAAGTTTGTTTTCCTCCCGATTTACGACGATCATAATCTAAAACTTATTCGAGTATTTTAATTAAGCTACCTTCTGTAGCCTTTCTGAACTTCATTGGTTAACTGAAGGTGTATGCATAAATATTGAATAATTAATTGAACTAAATGTGTAATTTAAGTAATAGAAAAAAATCAGTTTCGCAATTATTTCAGATTCCAGGGCCAACTAATCCATTTATCTTAGGACAAATCAGGGTAAAGATTTTTATTTCTTTCGTTCTTCTTAAGAACCTTGGGATGGGAATCCTTGATTGAATCGAGAACGCTGATGGGCGATAAATTCGAGTAGAAATCCCGTAGGAGTCTCGTGGGACTCGGATCCGGCTGCTGTCATCAACTTTTGGAGTCTCGTTTCACATGGCGGCCCTTGTCGTAAAAATCCTATATAATTAGAACGGAAAACTGAAGGACCGCTCTTTGATTGTAAAACAGCCTTGATTCCGATCGCACATGAATCGACTGTTTATCGATTTGAATTCCCTTGCCGAGAAATTCGATCTCACAGATCTTATTTGTGTACCGCAGCAAATGTAGAAATCTCTAAACGAAAAAGAAAGAAAAAAACTTTGAGAGCTTCGAGACTTGAGAGCTTATTTATCAAAAACATACCTAATTGTAATGATTTTCGTAAATTATTATAAATAGAAACTGAAAAGGAAATGAAATTGCGGCCAGCAAGACAAGCAAAATCAGTCTTGAAATCACCCGAGCGTATTTAATTTATCAAGTTTGGATGGTAAAGTTCGTTATTACAGAGCTTTAATTTTTTTTATAGAATGCAATGTTCAAAAATTGTATTTATTCGGTTGGTAAAATGATTTTTGGAACTTTTTGAGAAATTGCGTCCGGGATCTTGACACCTTTGAGCTTAATTTGACTGCGCGATTATCGTGTTTTAATATTACAATTGGGACTTCAATTTCAGTACGATGAAACTTTATGATGATATTTTCTCTAGGGGGTTTCTCCGGCGCGAAGAAGCCCAAATAGGTGTATAATGACGTCGTCAAGATTCTAGCGTCGACAAGACGAGTTTTGATAGAGACGATTGTCCCTACCGTTTTCCATCCAGCCAATCAAGATTCCCATTCACCGGCGCTCTTTCATCCGTCCCGCATTCAAAACAAACCACCCTCATAATATTTTTTCGAAACTGCGCCTTCAGGTTTATCGCAATCAAGGTCTAATTGATCTTAGAAGCCCCTATTATCGTATTCTCGAAAGGGCGCACTTGGAACGGCCGAAAACTGAACTCGGATGAACCTGATTGAAATGAGAGCGGATCGTGAGAAGATTTTTCGAAAAAACCCCGACCCACCGATTGCGAGCCAAATCGAGAAAATTCGGTGGCCAAATTAGTTCGAGTTCGGGTTGATAGCGACCGTCAAACCGGCTAAATAGAGGGCCAATCATCCCAGAGGCTCTTCACGATTTTACGAAAAGATAAAGAAGGCGTTCATTAGTGTCCGAGCCATTTCACTGACGGCAATTAACTTTATATTGGAACGAAATGATGGATCGACCGTGAGAACTCGCCCTTAACCGAAATGCATGGACGAGGAGAGAATAAATTGAAATCCAATCCGTTTGAAACGCAAGTCTAAATGGCGACAAGATGAAAATCGTTTGTATCTATTAGGAGAAAATCGAAATACGTGCCAAGCATAACTTGGAAAAATAAAAATAAATTAGAACAGCAAAATAAAATTCAGATTCAAAATGGAACTTGGAAAAAGCATTTAAAATAATTAACATCATACCAGTCTTAAAATTCTTAATTATTTATAAATTAAAACTACTGCTGCGTTTAAGTAGTTAGAACTATAACTATTTATTTTGCCACACGTAAACGTCAAATTCGGAATAGAGGTTACATAAAAAATAGTTCCATTTCTAATATAAAAGTGTTTTTTCAGCTATGCCGGATCACACTAGTTCATTTTCGCTAACTCAGCACTTCAAAGCTATGAGTTAATTTTTTTCTGCAGGCGGAAGAAATTAATATTTTTAATTGCTCTAAATTTTGAAAAATGTTCTTTATGGATTGACTGATTTTTTAAGCGACACTTCACATTTGAACTCGGACTTCTTGGAGAGACGATCCTCTGTCCAGCGATCCGTAACCAAAACTAACGAATCTTTTGTTTCGACGCTTCCATTATCCATCTATTTTAGTTTCTTCGTTTTCCGGTTACTCGTAGTTTTTTCACTCTCCGGAAATCTTAACGAGGATGGAGGTGAAGTTTCTCGTTAGGCAGTTCCTCGACTGTAATAATTGCAGGCGTTTTTAAGTTGCAAAAGATCAGATGAGAACGACGAATGCGAAATTGGACTTTTCAGCCGAGAAATTCCCACGTCCTACACGAATTATAGTTAATATTTTGTTCGTTTTATCATTTTATATTTTATTTTATTATAATTATTTTTCTGCTGTAATAAAACTATTTACTAACGAGACTTAATTCAACTGAAGAAGTGTAATTTTACAAACACAATAACAATATTGACTGAAACGTTTTGAGCTGAATGGTACGAATGAACGCAAAAATTAATTTTTTAAACAGCGAGCATTATTCTACATACTAACTCTATTGATATTTTTTCTTTACTTTGTAGTGTAAAAAACGTGTATTTTTTCTCCTAACTTCGCCTCCATTTTGTAATAATCTGCCCTCTCCAATTCCCCACAGATGAGTTTATTATCAAGACAAGAGTTGAAAGAGTGATTAACCAGTTGTGAGAACTGCTTTCCCTTCTTCGAGCGCACATCCTCGTTAACCTTTTCGGTATCGTGGCGATTTTTCGAACTCATTCTCCCTGCGCTTCTAATTTGTTCTCTTTCCAGCCGTTGCAAGCTCGTTAAAAAATCGCCTTTTCGAAACACTCGCCGCGTTTAAGTTTCACCGAATTTTTCACTGGCTCAGCTTCTTTTTTTCGATTGCCAGAACCGTATTTCGCTACGCGTTGACTAACTGAGAAGTCGCTGCGATCTGCGATCTCGTTCATCAGGATTTTTTCCAACGGCGGTTTTTTATTATTTTTTCTCCCGTGCATGCGTTTTTTAATCTGATCGATCATTCGTTTTAAAGTGACTCAAAGGGAGTGGCAATTTATTCTTCTTTTTCTCAGCCTCGAAAATCGTTCGGGTTCGAACGAGTAAAAAAAAGGAATAATTGTTGGAATTGAACATGGTCATTGCTAACAATATTCGTGTGCCTGTTTTCTTCAATTGCCTAGTCGTTAGTTCACCGAGCAATCTCAAATTGAAAAATGATTCATTTGACGATCATTTTTTGGCGAATTTTCTGTACAAGCATTTGCAGTGTTTTTTTTTCTTTTACCGTTTATTCTTGGGTCTTTTTCAGTCTTGCACTAGTACTGAGCGCTCAACCAGACAAATAATTCCACATCATGGATCCCATAACTCTGCGGAATTCATAGCATCTTCGTGTGTGTTCAGAGATTTGTATTTCTTTTCCATATTTTATTGCCACGACAGCTTGTCTACGGAAAACAATGGGTAACTTTTTGAATGCACGTCGATTGTGCATCCGTACGGAAGAAAGGGTTCGCTTGACGTATTTATCACCACCGCGCTCCATTCAGTTGTCATAGTTGCTACTGGTTTTCTCCACGGACAGGAAGGTACAAGATTGATCAGTTGAATTACGAGCGAAATCTTTGGAATGCGGGAAACCATCTCCCAGACTTAGCTGCTTTCTATCTTTTTTCCGTGAGTCTCGATCAAAAATTAAACCCAGTAAACTGGCGGTGATAGTATTATTTTTTTATACTAACAAGGTCTAACGTGATAACAACTTATAGATGAAATGGTCTAAAAATAATTTTTATTATTTTAAAATTTATTAAAAATCAATATTAGAAACAAAATCAATACGCTCTGAAGCGGCCCATAGACGTACACTATTGTTGCGCATTGTTCTGGTTTGTACAATAAAATTAGTCATAATTGAACCCTAAGGGCAATATTGAAAAAAAAGATCCTGCCGTCTGAGGGCAACTTTGCGCAATATTCTTCTGGCGTGCCTAGCTCTCCTCTCTCTCTCTGTCAACTCGTCCCGTACACAACGCGCCATCATGAGTGACAAGATAAGTGATAAGAACGCCGAAAAACAGTTTGTTGTCGAATTTATTGAGGTTTATCGTGGTCTCCCGGCGTCGTGGGATGTGAAGTGCAAAGACTATATCGAAAATCATTTGGTTCCATCACTCTCAGTTCATTGAGTAATTTTTCATTTGAGGAATTTTTGGTCAATATTCTCTCTTTCTGGGAGCCTTTCTTCTTTTTTTGGCACTTGCCGCCACAGAGATCAGTACACAACACAATTCACTCTCACTTAACGCTGACATGTAGGATATAAATTCAAATTTGGTCCCAGTCTAAATTAGAATAGGCAATAAATTAACAGCGATACGTTGAGTAGATTGTACTCGGTCTTGGTTATCTATGCTCGATAGTACGTCAATTAGGTTCTGGGTTAATTTTCCGATTTGTAAAAAACGTAGATACCTTTGGAAGTTGAGGGGGAAATATTGTTTTATAATTTCTTTCGCCGATCAGAGCATCTTCGGGCACTTTGGGTGTAGGCACTAGGTTTCCATTCGGTGGAATATGATTGAGCTTTAATGTATTGGTTAATCTTGCACAGATAGTTCAACTCAAGTTTCTTTTGATTGAAAATGCTCACCCATACGGATCGCATTCGTCGTGAAAGAAAGTGTTCTCGAGGCAGAGTCGTTCGATTGCTTTTTTCCTCCAAAAAAGAAGACGGTTTTTCGTAATTGTAATATCATTATCATGTAATGGTAGCGGGCTTCCTTTCCTCGGCCGATTCCCCAGTCACGTTCTTAATTACCTCGAATGGCTACTCATAGAGAGGCTTTCGTCCCTTCGAAAATCAACCGTCCTCCACTGTTTTATCCTCAGCTTCCATTTCAGTATCCTCTTGCTCCTGTCGGTCCGTACCTTCCTCATCTTGGCCTCTCTCATGAGTATAACATTCTTGGTCGGAAGATTGGAGTGATCATCTCGAGACCTCGGCAGGGGGTACCCGCTCAATCTGTTGGCTTGTCTTTCCCATTAGAATGAATTTGACGGTAGGGTTGTCTGCCGATTATGAAGGAGCAACTCCTGGTTCGGGGATTAGATGCGGGAATCTCCCTGGCGATCAGCTCGGAACGTAATTGAACCAATGAATCCTCCTGCGTTCTTCTCGAACAACCTGGCGTCGTTGCTCATTTTCTCTCTCGTTAAGTAGAATGCATACTTTGTCCTAATCAAATTTCCCATAAGTATTCAAACTTTCCTAAAACAAGGCGTTGTATAAAAAGCGCAATTTATCTATAGAATAATATCTACTGTGTTATTATTAATCTCAAAGAATTCGCCTTTTCTTTTTAATTCCTAGTGACGATACATTTCGACGCCTCGGTTTCAAAAGGCATCTTCTCATCTAGTGCTCCAGGGATATTCAGAGCATCCCGCTCCTTACGAAGGACGAACATCCTTATTGATTAGGCTTTCATAGGCGGTTCTCACCGTTTCGGCCTCGGGAAGTTGTATTCTCGTGTTCTTCGAATTGGATTGGGAGTGGTTGTTAGTTCTATAGATGAAAAGAAGATTGCCAGCCTAATTCTAATTAAAGATAATGGAGAGTTGCAGGTAATAAAGGATAGAAAGACATTGTTTTTTAGTCACTTTGAACATAATTTCAGCTGAGAAATTCAGAAAGCAGCCATGTCTTTGCTCCAAACCATTTGAAAAAAATTTAGAAATAGTGCCACAACGAATCAACTCCACACTGTAATCACTATACTGGCTCAGCATTTATAACGCTGCGAAAAATTATACAGTGGTTTATTATTCTATTGCTTCATAGTTCATGGATATAGCCTTGAAGAGTGCATCCCGACGAGTATTTAATGTTTCATTGTTCCTAAAATTCTTGAATGAAAAACCGTGCCGAATTTTTCAAAATATTGAATATACCACACAATAGCTGCGGTTGCTCGAAAACGATTAAAGCTATCTAACTCGGGGTTGTCTCAAGAGTAGACCTATGTTTCAAAAACATTAGAAAAATACAAATTTCTACTCTGCATAAAAACCTTGAAATTGAGTTTGGCTAAGAATGATTTTGGTGTTATAAAAACCGAAAAAAAACGAACAAAAACAACAACCTCTGCCACCATTTCTTT
Organism: Tupiocoris notatus; assembly: GCA_037159825.1. NCBI lineage: Eukaryota > Metazoa > Arthropoda > Insecta > Hemiptera > Miridae > Tupiocoris > Tupiocoris notatus. The sequence continues at coordinate 324,063 of JASJUZ010000671.1, read as the reverse complement.
CAGACTCGTGAGTGCTTCTTCTAGCCATGCTGTTTCAAGATCCTTAACCCTCTTTGTAATTTCCCTTCACAAGCTACTAGTTTTCAGAGAATGTTTGTAATGAAACGCGTTTCGAGAAGTCGCTAAACGGATTATGACACGGTTTGGGTTGGTAGGTGTCCAATTCACTTGCCATTTTATTACAACCAGCAAATATATTTAAAAACTGTCATCTTTCATCTTCGTTTGGTTGTCGTCGCATTTGTTGTAGTAGAGGGGTTGTGAGGGGGAGAAAAACCAGGCGACTTATTCTCCAGATTTTTAATGGCTGGCCGAGCACTTTCGCCCATTCGGGCTGTGGACCTCATGGTTCCACGTCGCCCTGAAGATGCCCGAATGGGCGAAAGTGCTCGGCCAGCCATTAAAAATCTGGAGAATAAGTCGCCTGGTTTTTTCCCCCTCACAACCCCTCTACATTCTTTCATCTTATTTTACACCCGGCAGTGTAGCAAAATCGTCTGCGGTACATGATAATTCCCTTGTCCTCAACGGCGAGCCGTACAGAGACGCAACTCTCAACAATATTCGTCAAGAATATCGCTTTTAATGAAACTGCAAATGATACTAAAACGAAACGGGTTTCCAGCGTTGGAATATGAGTATCCCTACGGTGACCAAGAGGCTGTCGAAACTGCTGATGCTGCCCTTGTCCTCTATGCCGTAAATATAATCGAAGGCAAGATCAATTCGGATGTAATGTCTGGGGATACCTCGATCTTCGCATCGGAAAGGATTCGTATGGATGGCGAAGACTTGTCCGTCGCATTCTAATGGCGCCCCTTTGTCGTTCATGCACGGTCCGCCTCTTTCCGCAACAGCACATACGAAACCATACTCCCAAATTGACATGAGACATTCGCCCAAGTCTTTGCAAGTGCTCTCGTAGCATTTAAGGTAGGGAACAACTGATACATCTGTTGCTTGCAAAATTTTAGAGCTGGCTTCGAAATGATCAGGCATGCCTTTACCTTCGAACTCTTTCCTTGGATATCCCCATCCCGCCGTATGGCACACTTTCTTGTTTCCCGGGGTGTACAGCCTCTTCAACGCTCTCGCCATATCTTCCTTGTTTTTGTAAATGTTCTTCCAAGGTCTCAACGTTTCTGTACTGCGGAAGGGCGTCTCCTTCGGCAATTCGTACAATCCATAATTGAATAGAATCACTCCTGTGATGAGTGAATAACAATAAGGATGAACGCTGCTATTGAAGGGAATTCTGAACTCACCGCCATCGTTGCCCTTCTTGTTTACAGATCCTCCCATAATTGCTATTCGCGTCAAATTGTGCAAATGGACTCTTTGCCCGGTGAAAAAACCGACGGAATCGCATGTTGTCAGGATTTGTAAATGGCTTATGAGAATTCCAACTGCGATCCGTCCGGATTTGTCAAGTTCCATTTTACGCCAATCTAGCGACAAATCAATGGGTTTCTCCGAAATTGCGATTCGCATGATGTACGGGAACTCGCCTGGATTTGCGTCCCTTCCATGGTTTAAACTTATCGCCTGCCAATCACCTGGAAGAACTAATATAGAGCACCATACAAACACCGTTCGCGTTATAACGTTTCGATTTCGCATCGTAAATAAAATTCACCAGCTTTGCCGAAGCAATTAACTGGAATTGACCATAGTCTTTTTTCTTATAAGGCCATTGAGCTCCAAAAATTAAGAAACGTTCGCCGCTTTTGTTTAAAAATGAAAATGTCGATTTGTTTTCTTCGAGCGATGCCGATGACGACTCGATTAGCTTCTTGGATGCTTTTCTGTTGCTGCAGAGATACTAATGAAGACTTATGGTCCATAGAGTTGATATCTTTCGAAAAATTGACCTCTAGTAGCGGACGCAAATTAGGCAAATGAGTTTATTTGGTGTGCCGCTCTTACTCCCAACGATTTGATGGTGAAAGTAGTTCAGCCCTTTGGCGAATAGGTTGCAACATGTCCCACGCTCAAAAACAATCCCTATTTTATCATTCTACAGAATGGCAACATCGCCATTTTTTTCATGATTTCAGGTCCACTGCCTTAGTTCCTCTAGTCCTACATAAGATTCAAGAATACAAATTCGAGGGAATGCATACTTTACTTATAGTTTCATGATGCAAGTTTCTCGAATTAGTTCTACATCGTTTTCAGTTTTTACTTTGTCTAATCGTTTGAACTCAATAAAATTGCTGCTCAGCATCAGACTTTGAAAAATTGCGAATTCGCCCGCGCTTTGCTGCTAAATTTAAGCGAATGAAGGAGTAATAGGCGAGAAAATAATTGCACCAGCTTGGCCTTTCACGATTTAGATTGTTCCAGCGCAGCTGGCATCTCCTCTGACTATTACAAGCGAACGGAATACCTCAGCGTGTGACCCTGATCGGTGGTCGGTTGCATTTCATTGAGCTATAAAGGCGTTTATAAATGACCTTCGAAACAAGTGCAATAAATGGCACATTGATTTGTGACCAGCTCTGCGGCCAGCTCCGTTGCAAGACGACATTTATCATCCTCTTTCTCAAAAAACTAGTTTTATTTATTTATTTTTTAATTAAAAAAATATTTTATTAATTTTTTTAAATTTATTTATTATTGTTTTTTAATAATGACAATATTTAAGCTGGCGTCAACTTGAAGTAACATTTTTTACGTCTCAACGGGTCGAAATTTCGGATTTTTATTCTTCGTCCGACTGTTGATAATAATGATTGTCGACTTTCTTCCCGTGGCTTGGCAGATGTGGGTCGAAAAGGAGTTTCAAAACAGGTTCTTCACACTGGTCCATATTTATGCGATCGTGGAACCGTTTCGTTGAGTCGCTTCCGAGACATGCTCCAACCTTTTCCCTCCGAATTCTAACAAAATTATTCAATTGAGTTCGTCGAATTAACGAAGAATGAAAATCAGGTGTATGGTATGAGCTAATCATCTTTTACCTCTCGGTGTGCGTTGGAGTTTTGTACTGCTCATCGGAGCTTCTTACGTTCTCCACAAGTGTAATAAGCCTTTCCAGCCTGAACTGACTTTAATGTGTATGTTTCCGGCCAGGGTCCAGGAGCACAGTCTAAGCGAAGCCTTCCATTATCCTTTTCTTACTCAAAGATGGCTTAGCTTCGTCGAGTAATATCCTTTTTTCTAACCGTCCGAGTCATTTTAGCTCTCGCAATTATAAACCATGAAGACCTATTACTGTCCCGAGCACTGTCCAAACGGCGCAACATCACTGTACGAATAGGAATTCTTCTCTTGAAGCCGATTAGCCTTGCCAACAAAACGCGCCGTGCTTTTTCTTCGACGCGTCTCTATTTCGGAATTCAAAAGCCAGGTGTCCGCTGCTTTTGAGTTTTCTCACACCGATCGCGTCGAAGGTTTGAAAAAATTTATGCTTCTGTCGAATTATTGTCTCTTATTTGTAGGCGAGAGGTGCTAAACGCATTTCGCTGGTAGACTGATGGAAACTATCGTTGATCGCTCAATTACGTTTTTAACCGATTTCTCTTGTTACAGGTGGTTCTGCCATTTGGACGACGATAACTACTTGAACGTCCATCGCCTAGTCAAACTGTTGGGTGACTATAATCCTCAAGAAGACTGGTACCTTGGCAAACCGAGTATACGAACTCCTTTGGAAATCCTGAATCGAGAGCCGAAGCCGCAAAATAAGGTATTTCTAAGTTCAGTTATGGCTGATGAGCTAGCCTGAGGCAAAGATGATTTTTGTGTATCGATTTCTAAAGATTTATTGACGCTGAATCGAATGATATTGATAGCTTTATTAGTTCTCGAGTTACTGTATCCTTTGTGAGCAATCTTAGAGAAATTGAGAAGTTCGTCCCGATGATTAGCGCTGGTAAGAGTTTTTAGAGTGGTAGAGTTATAAAAACCGCTCCATACTCGCTTGCATGCTCGCCAAACACTATTCAAGGGTATCGTTATCCGAGCATTTTGACTTTGAATTAAGTAATTTGGAAAAATCAATTTAATTATATTTTTGCCATTGCTCTTAGTTGCCAATATAATGCTATTCGTTGGAAACAGTCACGTGAGTTTGGATTTGTTACTATAACGATCAGCAAGGTATTTTCTAACCACAATAGAAGCAAAGAAGTAATAAACCACTGTACAATAATTTGCAGCATTTTGACTAGGATTATTATTAATAATGTTCTTCGTGTTACCCTTATATTCTGGAGACTAGAGGATTTATTTTACTATTAAAACCGATTTGTAGTCGCATCAGCTACATAATATTTAACGGTTTTTCGTACGTTCCAAAGTTTCTTCACTGAAATTACTCAAATGAACGAAATGCCAAGTTTTCCGAGAACGTGTACGCAACGTTAAATCGGAGAACCTAATGTCGACTATTCCCACGCCTTGTCGGAAGGCAATGCCTGTCAGTTGATACACTTTCCCTTATCGCTCGGGCAACACTTGTGTCAGCTTTCTAGAGATTATCTCAGCCTCGCATTCCCCTTAGGTCGTGGCCGTATACTTGTGCGATTACGGACGATAAGAAGCGTCTAGGCCATTTGTCAACTCGGTGATACGTGTAACTTAATCGCCCTTCACTATCTCGAACTGAGAATTTCTCGTTCAATTAAGATTTCGTGCGTGAATTGTAAATAGCACGATTCATTTTTCAGTGCTTGAAAGTTGAAACATACTTGTAGTACCTGTTAATTTCGGGGAAAAAATTTTGACTCGAATTTTCAAAACAAATCCGTGCGAAGTAAGAATCTGCAATAAAAATAGAGTCCGAGTTTTTGATCCCTCTGCCCGCGGTATTTCGTTCTAAATGCTAACTGCGATACTTCGGGAGTAAAATACGACATAAGGAGGAGTAAAAATTCCTTTTCGACTACCTCAATTACGGCAGCTTGTTTTCTTCGGATGTCGAATAATTTTCCCATCTCTTCGGATTTCATCGAGTTTAAATATCATTCTAAGGTCAACGTCGACTATTCGGAACGACGGGTGAAATGCGTGTGGAAAGATTTCACGGCTTGCGCATGAGTTGACCGCCGTCTCATTGGAATCGAGAGGAATTACGATGTTCCGGTCACGTCAGGCGCTTGTCTCAGCTCGTCGCCCTCGGTTGAAGCTATCTCGCCGACGTTGAGCGTCTGAAGCTTCTTCAAACCCCCGAGGTCGGTCGTCACGGAATACCTTACAATGCCGAATGCGCTTTTCAATTGTCAAGATCTTGAGTTGAAGATGCTGCGGAATTTTCGGTGGATAATTTTTTTGGCAATAATAAATGCTTACGGAAATTCATCGGGTCCGACTGTGATATAGGCCATATGGTTACTCAAAGCCCTGATTATGCCCAAAGGGGCGAATGTCCAGATAGGCGTGATATTTCTCTTCTTTTCGCGGTCGTAGAAATCCTTCTACTTTGAAGTCGAGAGGGAGAATGAACGTAACTCATTCCCCAGATTCCTATTAGAGCAAGCCCTACCACTTTCGATTTTTCGGACGTCCAAGGACTATGAAGAACGTCCTATTCAAAATAATAAAATGGTGAATTAAACCATTTTGAAATTCCGATTGAAATTGGCGATTCATTCGCAAATAATAATTTCTAAGGTTTCTAAGGATAGTTAAAACGCTCAACTCGAGAAACCTCTACAAGATCCTGCTCATGGGCCGTAATCGCTCAACTGTTAACGGCCTCGCCGAGATCGTTTATCTGAAATTGGAACATTTAAAATAAATGGCACGATACTCAGAATACGTACCCGGAATAGGCGGACGGCGGTACAAATTATTATCGAAACGATGGACTGAGAACACGGAACGAAAATTGTACCTCTTTCTCCGATAGGGGAGCTTAGAATTTTATTCACGAGCAACCTCAGGAGCAGAAGTAATTAATAAGATTCTGAACGGAATAACGTACTCAATCACGTACACGGGTTGAGGCAATCGCAGGAACCGGTCCACTCTTCGTCCGAGAACACGTACGCCTCGCTATATTATAATACTTAAACCGACCGACCTTAATAATCCACGTTGAAGCTGCCTTCTTTATTTTTTTCCTCTCTAAATTTATTTTTTCTAGATCTAAACCGGAGATAGCATCTGAGCCTTCTATCCTACAGTTCATCTGACAGCGCCGAGTTCAAGTCTTAGTTTCGGACATAACTTCGAGTCGAGCCTAGACAAGTGTAGCGAGACTTGTCATGCGCCGGCCGAGCTAATGTACATATTATATACAATAGGGCATGCGCTGTACGTGATTTGCATGATAAATGCAAGTGACCATGCTGTCCACAATGCGACAGGTGAAGCTTATCTGCCGAATATTTGCTGCGAAGTGCAGACTCTGGAATGATAAATCAAATATAGGGGAAATTTAAGATTCGAAAAATGCAAGAGGGAATTCTGTTTTGTAAAAACACGTTTAAATTGTCCATACTTAGAATTATTGAGCTACGGAGTAAAGGTAATCAATAATAAAGGTTGATAAAATGAAAATGGGAAAATCTGGGTAATAACATAAATATATTAAAAACTTTATTAAAAAATAATAAATTAATTAATAAAAAAGAGGTTTTTAATCGAAAAAATGAGTTTTTACCATTATTTGATGTATTGAAATTGACGACAAATGGCTTGACATAAAAAAGTATTTTTTTTCTAACAATTTTGCGATTTTCTGGTTAAAATAATATAGACTTTTTTTATAGGAAAACAAATGGAAATTTTTAGGTGGAAAAATGTGACAATTTATGCTAAAAATTGCATTTCTTCGGTTAAAAAAATCAGACTTTTTATGTAGGAAAATAAGACTTTTTTTATCTGAAAAAATTTATTTGTATCTGAAATTGTTTTATTATTTATTTAAAAAAAAGTTTATTAATTAAAAAAACGACTTTTGTATTCGAAAAAAGTATAGAATAAATATTGAATACAATTATGTACAAAAGTGGATTGTTCATTGGGAACAGTGAGATTATATCGAAAATATATAACGAATTAAATAAAAATTAGGTTTTTTCGATAGTAGTTTAAAAAAATAGGTATAGTGGATTCTTTTTTAAAAGGTTGCATTTGAAGATAATTCATCTCGTCACGCAATTTAAAAAGATATTTCCATGATAATATATTATCTTACTTTACCCCCTTCCCCCGGGCAATCGAGAGCAGTTTTGACGGATCCGCTTTCATCAAAATACCAACGACGTTCAAAACCGATGTTCTGCGAACAATCAAATTCAGAGGCTATAACTTCAGACTCGGAGACGGTATCTCCATCATGAAATGAGCTACTCGAGGACTGAGCAACTTGGCTAGCAGTTCATGACTAGCTGCTCTCGGCTTTTTTGCCCTCCTATTTCCCAATCACCCTAAATCAGCCAGGTTGAGCCGTAAAGTTTTACAACTCTTCAACATGAAGTTTATTAAAGTGAACTGGAGTGACGGAGGGACGTTATTGCGTTTCGACGAGCGCTTTCCTGTTTCCGTTGGGCAATATTGCTATACTTTTTAGAGTAAAGTCGTAAAATCTTGGAAGTACCGTTTCTCATGTAATGGAGCGCATTTCATTGTTAGATTCAAGCGATTTCAAGATGAATACATTCATCGGTGGAAGATTAATGTGAATTTTGAATTTATGATTATTAAAGGTATTTTTTCCGAAGGAGCTTGTATCATTAGTTGATTGGCGTTCTTCTTATGTATTTATGCAAAAGCTATTGTAAATAATACACCTCTCTCTGCCTTACTATTGCTATTTCCAATATTCAACCACATTTAATTTTTTTCCAACGTCTTTAGAAATTCTCATCTTTCTTTTTTGAGAGCTGTAGCATCGCCCTTTCCCTTCATCTTCTCAGTAAACCTCAGTTCGTGACCAGTGTTTGCGTTTCGAATTTATGCAAGAGCTGATAATAAGCTTGTCAATTAAAGCGGCGTCTTGTCCTTTGGCAGCGAGCGCTGTCTTATAAATGGCCAACAGACAAAGGTAGAGATAAGGCCATGGTGTCATGGAACTACGACCTTCGGTGGCTTGTCACTGAAAGGTGACCGTCTACGTCGACGCCGTAAACAAATCGTTTGTCCTCACGTCCCTTTGCTCATTCAACTGACAATTACACTTACTTTACGTCAGTCAGCCCACGTTGACATTTATTCGACGAGTTTCTCCCCGCTGTAAATCGACCGTTTTAGCGTCAAGATAGCGATCGCCGTTCGGTTTCTGACCGGATGGCGCATTTATTGGCATTGCTGAGCAGGTTCATCTCTGCTTGGGTGATCGCCAATAAGGTTCGCCTTTTCAATGATTTCTATTGCTTTTTAATTCAACGGGAATTAAATTAAATTAAATATTTCTTGATTTTTTTTTCATTATCAAGATTGCATTTTGTTTTCGACCTGACGATAGGACGTATTTCTAAGTAACATTAAATCTGATTTCTTTGAAAAAAAAGCATTAAGTTTTACTATTGGATAGTTGCATCAACTTTTTTGAAGTTACGGTTCAAGTCGCGAGAAACTCCAAAAAAGAAGTTTGGATTTTTTTAAACGGAAATCGTCCCATGTAATAATAAATCCTACTACAAAAACCGTAAAAATTACACCAAGATCATAGCTTTCCTTTTTGTAGTATATTTTTTTTGTAAAATTCCCTTCTCTTAAAGGAGGTTAAATGCTAAAAAATCGTCATATCTGAAACTTTTTAAAAGGGCTAAAAATTGTAGCCTTAGATAAAAAAAAAAAAACATTTCAACCTAGGGTATTGGCATGCTTAGGTCGAGACCGGTCGCGGTCAACGTATAATGAAAATAACCTTACATATCGAGTCGATTTGTCACGAAGGCTCCAAGGAATTTCCGTTCCGGTTATCAGCTAATAAAGTAGTTTTTTCTTCTCCTTTCGACTCGATCCCGACGACATATTTCGGCGATGGGAAGCTCGTACTATTAACGCCGAATACTTATAAGGTCTCGAGCGGTGAATTCCAACTGAAATACCGACGACGGCACTGACCTATAAAGCGGCGAAGACTCGCGCCTCAAACGTTGAACGAAATGAAAAGTGCTCGGAATTCCCTTCCCGATTCCAAGCGAGAAGACGACATTGTTTTCACAAGGCTGACCTCATATTTTCGTCCGAACAACTTTCGCCGCCTCGATTCCCCCTCGCGTTTTATCCCTTTAAAATCACTGATAATCGAGAAACTTGCAAGAGGGTAAGAAGAGAGGTAAACAATTTTTTTTATTGGGAAGACGTTTTCCTCCAAAATCGACGTCCAGTCTCTCGGCTTTCAGGTAAAAAGGTTTTAATTCCGAATGCCATTCTCCGATTCGATGAACCTTCAAAGTTCGGATCGCTAACTATTCATACTCGAAATGACTACGTTCCCAGTTCCCTAGATAGTTGAAGGTTTCCCACATCAATCCGACGGCTGGAAGACGGCTCGAGCATTCCCAAATTTGAATTCCGACCTCGAAAATCTAGGTTTGTCGAGGCGCTGAAAAATGCGGCCGATGAAGCCTTTACGTGCCTCCGAACATCAAAGGCGGCGTTAGTTTAATTTTTCGCTCGGGCGAGGGATTTCCGTATTTTTCGGTCAAAATAAAAAGGGAGCAAAGTATTTTGCGTATTTCCCAATCCTCGGTCATCGGCAAGTACTTGTATCTAAATTGACGAATTTTTTTCATGATAAAAGTATTTCTAAGAAATTGGAAAAGAATTCTGTTAATAATAAAGTAAAGTTGTGAATTCCTTGATTCTGTTTGTATGTTATTTCAGGCCTAACCATATACATCATTCAATTATCCTTGGCATATATACCTTTTGAAAATAAAAATAAATACTAAAAACTTCGATACAAATTCCCCATCGTGGGTTTAGCTCCAACAGAGCTCAAACTATTTTGTCTATAACAAAAACTCTTCATACCTAGAGAGCTCATAATACTTAGTAAATATGAAATTTCCTCGAACATTTTTTTTTAAGTTCTATCTCTTGAGAGACACCGGAGTGAAAATTATTTCTCGAAGTTGAAGCTCGACAGGTTTCCCTGTAACTGTGTTTCATCAATCCGATCCTAATCGGTGATAGATTACATTTAGCCATACATCGTCGCCGAAGCCTATAATTTGTTTTTAACAACCTTCCGCCATTTTCGTCCGACCTTTTCTCATCGTCGGACAATCTTTCTTCCATTATTGGCCGTTCGGAACGGGCGTCATTCGCTCCTGCGTTCGTCAATTTCTGATTAATTTCTTCCAACTTCGGTACGTGAATGTTGCTGTGGGTGGCGAAAAGGCGTATCCCCGATTGGCAGCTAATTGCTAGTTGTTGTTGGAAGTAGCATTTTCGGATTCGGCTGGGAAGCAACCGGTTGATTACGTTTTGTTCTTCCTGTGGTATACCATATAATTACAGGGTACCTACAGTTGACTGCCCCATTCATCCTTCGAATCCTCTTTCTCCCTTTGAAATTTATTGTGGGACCTTGAACGCAGACATCGCAAGAGCGGTTTCAGTCTGGACTCTTAGTCACGTCGCTGCACCAACACGCCTTCGAGCCTTTCTTCGGCTTCCACTGTTTTAAAATGTTTAGGGGAGTACCGATGATCCCTTGCCTTGGGCAGGCTAGGGCTCGCCAGAAAAAACCCTCGGCAAGCACCTGTTGCCTTCCCTTCTTTCATTTTACACGCCAACACCGAAGATCTCCAGCGGCGATGATACAGAACGATTTGATTTGTCTTTCCACGTTCGGAACCGAAAGTATGATTCGCATGGCGACTGAAAAAGGAAATATCGAAAATTCTATGGGTCGATAAGTCGAGAACGGTCGCAGCTTTCCAATTCGTAATAGTCTTATTCGATTCAGCGTTTGAAAATACATGAAAACGATACCCAACATCCCTATGTTCTAAAATCTCTGAAGATACGAATCATCGTTTTACCTGGTTTGGTATCTATTTCAATCGATTCTTGAGAGGAGAAGCGAATAAGACAAAGTCGATAGCACTAACGGTTGTTATGTTATAGCAGCTTTTGTGAGCGAAAATTTCAATTCATCGAAAAATTTAGCTGCACTCGTTGCGTTTGGTCGAGAGTTCTGTAAGTCAAATTAGACTCGAGCTCCTTAACCGTATAAATTACTTCGAATTTATTTTGCGCTGTTGTGATGTAGACATGATGCGAGACTATCTCCTGTTACGATGTTGTTTGCGTGAGCTTTCACCCGATCGGGCCTCATCAGATTTTTCTATTGCGAGCACCAGTGATATATTAGTTATATTCCAACGATTTGACTTCCGATAACAATGGCTCTTGGATTATTCTGTTATTCAACCCCGTTTGCTTCTTTACGATTGAATTTGTTTCCGCTGTTGAAACCGTTCGAAATTTCGACTTGCCAAGTGTCGGTTGAATCTAATTATCGATTGATTGAGTGCGAAGCAGATGCGGGCTCAAAATCTTCGGACCTCCTCGTTTTCATTCGTCACGTCGGAGCGTCGGTTCTATGAATATTTCATCGGATTCGCGGTCGGAGAGCCCGCACAACTGTCAGATGCTCTGATCACGGTGAAACACGAAACGATAAAAAACGGAGCCTCAAGTCTACCCGTTAGCGACCAGTTTTCGATTTAATGTATATCGTGCCTCGAGGATCCGTTTCTCGGTTCTTTTGAGCTCTTGATGATCCGAAGAACACGCGGTAGGTGAAGCTGTTTTTCATCGATTTTATGAGAAATGAGATTTATTTCTGCGCAATGTTTCGATAAAATAAAAACCGCTGCAATAGTTTTTTTTTGTCTCACAAACCGATTTTTATTTATGACCAATGCGTTGTGATTGAAGTATTTGTATTCCGCTCAAATCTACCAACTTTCTAATGATATTCACCTGTTGATCGTCTGATGTTAGTCCATTTTGAACCTGTTTATGCTGCATAATATCGGTGAAATCCCGACGCGTCAATGAGCGTCTTGGAAAGTGGGAAAAAATTGTCGGGGCTGTTCGAAGACGACCCAGTCAAAACATTTCCCGTTCTGTTATCGTCCTGAGATGCAGTGTCGCTGTTGGGACAGGTGTTCGAAGCTGCTTCAAGATAAACAAGCTCCTTCGCCGACTTCGGTACGTCGAAACGTTATCAAGTTGAAAGAATACCGTCAGATAAACATTTGAGAACATTTTCCGCTCCTCTCAATAATTTTGAAAACTCCGTAACGTTTCTTGTTCTCAGCCGTTTCGGAAATTTCAATGCAAAATGGCTAAACTTGCGAACTAATTTCTTTTGTTCAATTTTTTTTTTTACAGTAAAAAATTTCCGCGAGTTCCGATCGATGTTCAATAATTTTATTGGTGGCGAATATTTCCATTTCATTGATTCGCTCGATTGTTGAAATCAGTTGTAGAACGATCCGTTCCCACGATATCGGTGGAACCTGTTTTCCATCGAAGAACTTCAATCCCTACACAGCTCGAGACATCGATTGCATAGTCGAGCGTTTTTTTCATCCGTCCGTCATTCACCGCAGACCGCAAATGAGTTGTGCCTCTATAAACAACTCGGGTTTACATGTGGTGAAATGGGCAGAGGAGAACAACCGGTCAACGATGTACCGTAGGAATTGTGGCTGCCCAAGAGAAATATCCCCGCAGTAATTGAACCAACACTGTTTTCTTTTGGGAGACTCGAAAAAAACCACCACGTTCTATGATTCGATTTTCTTGCCGTTGCTTTGTTTCGAATCTTTCGTACGGACAGATTCGAGTTAGCATCTCCTTATGGCGTAGTGAGCACGTTTTTGTCTGCAAAATTAACAAATAAAAATTCTCGAAAAAAAGGATTTTAAACGATGAAATTCCAATTTTTTTTTTATCTGTTTCCGATGCCGAGCGAAAAATACGAAATCGATAGCGAAATTGAAAATCGGAAGATGTTCCATGTCCAAACTTTGACGACCTATGGAAATCTTGAGAAAATGTTCATGGTTTGGATTTTGTTGAAATTTGCGTCGATTTCAGAAGTGGATCTCATAACATTTTCTTCACTTCAATAGCCATAAACAATTTTTTTAAATGCGATTTGGTAAATATCGCATTTATTTTAAGAGTTGCCTCAATTGTGCTAAAATTGTCAAAAACAGATTGTTTTTCTAGCTAAGAATATGGAGAGAATTTCTTTCGTTATTCTCTATCAGATCTTTTGAATTGACGAGTTATCACCTACACAATCGAGGGCACTCTGGTACGTACTTGAGGCGCCAGTCCTTTCTGTCTTCTTCTCGAATAACGACGTCCAAGGCCCTTTTCTCGCCGCTGACGAAGCTAATTCGGTTGTTATTTCGTTTTTCAATTTTCCTTCCGAAGCCTGGATAACTAGATAATCTCGCCTTTAAAGTTTCGCTGAGTCACAGGGGAAAATGAGGTCTTCAACAGCGTCTCTTGGTCGAAATCGACCGAGCTTGCACAGCGCTACTGAATCTTCCTGAGGGAAAAACTTTTACGACCACTTAACACCTTCCATAGTGAGCGACGCCAATCATTTCTGGATTAAGACATCTCCAGAGATAGCGGCCATCTAACGCTACAATAATTACTGTCTCATCACGAGGATCGCCTTGAAGAATGCAACGATCAACGCTCGGATGAAGATTTAACGCGGTCGTTCAAGTTCCGAACCGCATTTCTGAAGTGCGCCGGCTTCTTCAGATTGGGCTTTATTATGCAATCAACTGCATGTTATTGAGTTGCATTTTTCTTATTGAGACTATGTGTCCGTTATATTTTATTAGTCTAGTAGGAACATTGAAGTTTATACAACATCCATTATTACCACGAGGTTGAAAAATGCGAGATAAATTGTTTAAACTGAGCTCTACGATGGCGATGTTTGTTTGGCTTGCATACCTTAGAGCATGATATTAATTGAACCCTGAAGGTGTTTTTAGCACTTATAGCGAATCAAAATTCTATGTTCATTCTATTCGATTAGAAAAGGGTCGCGGTTTTTATTTCACGATTGTATACGCGAAAATTTTTTTTATGAGAGTTGTGTAGTCATCCTGAAATTCGGAGCGGAGATTATTTAAAAAAATATTATCGTAGTTCCAAACTCGTAAAAATTGAGAAAAAATGTCCTTAGCAAAAAAATCTTATAATTTATAGATGGATAATTTTCTTATAATTTTAAATTTTAAAACAATTCTTTAAAAATAAATTTTCATATTCTCTATTGGTTTTCGAAATATAGCTGAAAATCAATACTTAAAATCCTGAGCATCTTAAAAATTCTTTAACTTCTGATTGGCTGAAACCTCTGATTCATCAAATTCAAGGAAATTTATCGCTCTACACGTCTCGCATTATAATTCAGTGGACAAATTGTGACAGGCGCACGAAACAAAATTTTTACACGAAGAGTGAGATGGAATTTTTTTGCTTGAGACATTACGAAAATTTTTAATTAATCTAAAAATTAATTTAAAATCTTAAACTAAAAATTAATTTTAGTTAATCTGACTTTGTTTCGGGACAATTTCACAGAAAAAATACAGGTTCCATTTAATGCTTTTCTTTTTATCTCGAATTTCATTTTTCTCAATGCCAATCGCATTCCATTGCCTCATTTATGATTGGCTGTTCAAAATAAATGACATTCGGATCGCATTTTCCTAGTTAGCTTCGCCAATCCTTCGAATTATCCTCGCCTCAGATCATTCACATGCCCGTTCCGACTCAATCGACTCTAACCGGCGTTTCCGCCGGTCGTTTGATTTGAAACCGTTTATAAATCGGCTTTGCTTCAATAAAATAGATAATTGCATTTTCGTCCTCCAGATCACTCCGGTTATAGCCGTGAAATGTGAAATTATAACTGTTGAAGTTGCCCTTTACGACGTTGGCTCAATTAACTATGATTTCTCCAATCGAGATCCAAATCAAGACCGTGGATTAATACTGCGCAACCTGCACTTAGGTTAAACGATCTTTTAGCTTCCCACAGGAAAAACATCGGGTTGCAACTCGTAATAAACTCGGCCAACCAGTTCTTTTCCTGAGCCGGCCGACTTGACTGCATTTCGAGAATAATAGTCGTTTATCGTCGGGCCTATTAACAAATTCCAATTGGCAGTTGAACGGAACGTTTTCACCTCGAAATTCGACCTTGATCGAATCGACTGAAATGCGTTAATTACTTCCCTCCGATTTAATTATAGATTGATTCGACTGAGGCGCTAGTTTCATTAGAGAGAGGCGTTGAATTTATTTTATTGGTCGCCCGCAGAATATAATGGGTTTATTTGAAAAAGAAAAAAAAATCTTACGCAGATTAGTGACTAATGGAAAAAATAATCTCTCTACTTGCTGTCGGCACAGCAGTCATAAATTTAAGTTGATAAGAGATAAATTATGATTCGTTCGGGAATTCCTAGATTGAGACAGAATTCTTGCGCTACAAGTGCTACAGTGACCGATACCGCCCTAACGATGCCCGTATGGGCGAAAGTTGATGGAAAAAATGTTACTAATTTTCTGGTGAATTGCAATATTGATTTCATCGAGAAAAATCAGCTCCGAGTTGAACGCCTTTTTAATACAATCGTAAAAAATAAAAAAAATAAAAATTTGTAAAATTATAATTCATACTTTTTTTTTTAATTTCTTGTGATGGCAATTTTCCACGCATAGTAAAGGGAATCGATGTTACCGTAACCTTTTTGTTGCAGAAGAACATCACGTTCTGGTTCGCCACGGGCGGAGCTGGTTTTTGCCTAAGCCGAGCACTCGCTTTGAAGATGATGCCGATCGCAAGGTAAGGCCGCATTACGAGAGCCGTTTTAATTTAAAATGTATCAAAATATAGTTTAACGCTTTTTATATTAATAGGATAATAATATATTTAATTGAGGAGGACGGAGATGGAGAATTTTAAGAACGAAATCAATTCGTATGAAGTTACAAGTTTCATTGACATGTTTAGAAGTGAGCGACGGAAGAACCTTCGTAGTGGAAAAGGTTGGCTATTGTTGAATATTACGCAGATTAAAAAAATGATTTACTCTTATTAGGAACGTTTGAGCTTTCGCCTAGGCGTACGTTGTGCAGTTGACCCTAGAAAGGAATCAAGCTACTAAAATAATCATAGTTAGCGAGGACAATTTTCCAAAGCCGAAAAATCTCGACATTTCCGCGCTTTTTCGTTCTGGAGCTATTAAATATTGGAATTCTTGGAGGCAACTTATACAATATTCTCAACAGGATCCCAACTCAAATGTGAAATTAATTTAATCCCAATAGTGGCTTTTGTGCAAGAATTATTTTGATTACATAGATTTCAAGCATTAACGACACGAATTTGTTACATTGTCAGCTTCGCGAATCGCCCTTCATTCCTCGAGCTCCGGGATCAAATTTGAACAATTTTCGCCAGGGCCACCGGATAAAAAAAAAACGACACCTAAGACCGCCGTGGTCCATTGGTCACTCGTACAGGTTGGAGGATGTAAAATTGCCAGATTTAGTAGACAGGGCCCCCAGAGCTGAACATACAATAAGCTTTGGTGTCTCCATCTTGGCTGTCGACAAGTCAACCGGCGGAGAAAGAATTCCACCCATAAAATCCGAGGATTTAAGCTGACTCAAGCGATAGGTGGGTAGGACCCCCTTGGAAGGAGTTGTTTTGTTAACATTAATCGGTTTTCAAGTTCGTCGGGGACACGAATTGTAATTTTAAATCGCCGAAGAAAAACGAGAAACGAGCGGATCTTATTTTCAAACAGGCCACTACAAAAAAATAAACTAAATAAATAATTGGAAAAATAAAATAAAATTGATATAGACTCGGCAGCTAATTTATTCAGCTTAGGGAGTAATATTTTTCACTCGCCGCCAAGTAGAAAATATTGGGAGTAATTCTGCAAATCAGTTGAATAATTACGTGAATAGATTTCATCCAAAGCGAGCCAAATACGTAGCAGGATTATAAAATGAACACGTTTCTTTCGCGTCTGGTGTTGATGAATATGAACCATCTCACAAACACACTTCCCTGCCCTGGAGGCGAAAATTTTTTTTCAAAATAATAGTCGACAGCTTTGTCAGCTGGTTATCAGAGAAAGCATACCAATGAAGAGCCGAGCATCACGACTCGTTGAATATGCATCAGGTTCGAGCGACTAGAACGAGTGCACACTGGATGTAGCTTGACTCGTGACTCGGCTAATGACACGGGCTTTATTGTAATGTAAAGCTTTGTGCAAAGTCGTATTTGCAGTACGGACCAAGGAAGTAGTAAACCAGGCGAAGGCTTATTTAGATGCTCTCGAAGGGGTTGTATTAATTCGCCACGTCGAGCGACATCTAACGTGAAAACGCACACTTCTCCGTTCACTTTAAATACGCCAACGATAAGGAACACACATTATGCCTCAGGGTTTACTCTCGCTCACAGGTCAGTTTTCAACCGTGTTGCTCGTGGTTGGAACAGGCTTGTAGAAATCTCGGTTTAACGGCTTTGTTTTTTATGTTTTCCTGAGCTCCTTCGCGTATAAAAGAGCGCAGTTGAACGTAGGCCGAATATTAATCAACAAGATCCCGAGCTTGTCGGAAAGGATGAAGCAGGGCGAACTAGAATGAAAGTTACTCGACTCGATTCGATGTTGAAAAATAATGCAACCTTTCAACAGGGCGGGAGCAGAGTCTGGAGCAACAACGAACTACTCTTGGCAATCGCCTCGATATTGAGAGCTTGTCAAGGATAGGAGACGAAGTAATAGTTGTGAATTCCTCGAATTTAAATGAGTTATGTAGTAAAATCGATTTCAGCGTTAAGGCCGTCGTATTATTAGGGAACTATTGGAGAGTTTTTGAGCATTTCGCGTTTTTTTGAAAACTGAAACCGAGGAGTTTTGGTTACTTAGTAAGATAAACCAGATAACCAATTTGTACTCCTACGTTCAAATATCTAAAATAACCAAAACGCGAAATGCACTGAAATGAGCGAAACTCTTCTTTGCTTTCACATGTGGTTCGCCTGAGTTTTTTTGTATTGGTTACTTTGTAAAATCATACTCATCTAATGGCCACCATCATGTGGATTGTGGACTCTATTAGGAACGTATGATTTTGCTAAGTTACCAATACTACCCACGGCACCGTGCAAAAACACAGGTAAAAGAAAAACCTTCCTAATAAAGTTTAAATACTTTCGCTACCTAACGATATTTTTTTAAATTATTTTTAAAACACTCCGAGTTCAGTTTATTATTCAATAATAAACCATTGTAATCGTTCACGAATTTTATTCAAGAGTCATGCACGGATAATCGAAGTATTAAAAATAATAATGAATTCGTTCAACATTTTACTGAGAAAGCTATGAGAGCTGAATCGAATGAGACTATAATGAAGTTGATAGCTTAAATGGTTCTCCAGCTATCGCCTCTTTGTGAGACATGTTTGAGAACTTGAGAAATTAGAAACGCATTAGAGCTATTAAAATCTTTCTATACTCGTTAAAAATGTCGAATTTCTCATCAGCTGTACCGTTAGGCGATTAATTTTATTTATGAAGTCGTGATTAAGAAGAATCAAAACATCTACAACTACGGTTTAGTATAGTGACCAATACGTATGTCGTTCGGTGGATGGTTTGGGTTAGCTACAAGTTATACTAGCGGATGGTCTTTTTATATCATAATTGAAGAAAAGGAATGCGTAATAAACCAACGTACTATCATTTGCAGCGTTTTTTATTCGCTCTTTCATTCAAAAACCTCGCGTCAACTCTCGATCCAATCAGTTTTCACATTTCTGATTTTTTTACGCAACCTCGTTCCATTCTGCATTAGGTTGAATCCTCATTAACTCGCGATCCCGTTTTACTTCGAAGATCGAAAAAAACGTGCATCGATTTGCATAGAGAACGATTCCCAGAATCGGCCTGAAACATGCGTCGTTTTCGAGTCGACCTATTAAATCTACGAACCGGCAGATAAATTTGGGACGAAACCTGTTACTGCTGGTTTCCAGAACAGGTGGGAGGCCTGACGTTTAGTGCTCCTAATTTGAGGTAAACGCTAGCGAAGCAAGATAAACCGCTAGTCGAGGATATGAAATTCAACCTGTCTCTCTTTTATCTTCAAATTCGTCTAGTGGGTCATTATAAGTCAAATCATTACCAATGGTGAATTTATTACGCTATGAAACGGTTATTAACCCACCTTGTGGTTCCTACAGACTCAGAAAAAAATAATGAAATCGAATGAATTGGTAAAGTCTATTTAAATAACTAAAAAAAAGAAGGAAATTCTTTGGGGGGAATTGAAACTGAACTAAATTATTGTAAAGTGATATTAAAAAAAAAAAAAAAATAAAAAATAAAAAATGAATGAGGTGATGATATCTAATATTCTTCTCATAAGAAGTGTTATTAATTTAAAACTTACGTAGAGCTAACTAATGTAACGTCATTAGTGAGATAGGGTTCTAGTAGCGACAAACGTCTAAAATGAAGAAAAAATTATTGGATACAGCATTAGGATTTCGAAATGTACGAGAAAAAAAAAGATTTCCATCATAGTTATTGCGATTGGTTAATCGCGTGCAGGTAGAAAAATCAAAGGCCGAAAAGTCAAAAGGAAACGTCAATTCGTATGAGCCACCTACATCAACGGTTTTCAAACAGGTCGCACCGTATTTCATTCTAAAGTCATTTCAGTTGGAGATTGAAAAAAAAGAAAAAACCAAGGGAGAACAAAAAACTAATGAGGGATTCGTAAGGAAAGTCGGAGGCTGAAACGCAGCGGGGGATGAAATCTTGACACCATCCGAGCTTCGCAGGATCGGATTTTAGTTGATGTGGGTAGCAAACAGGACGGAATAAATTGTTTCGAAAACGTTTAATTTGTCGAATGTTCAACATTTCTTTCGTGTCATAAGTTGAAAAATAACGAGGTAAATCGTCGCTGCACGAACGGACGCGCGTCGGATAAATTGGTTCTGGTGCGACGGAATCGGAGGCAACTGTGAAATTAGGCCCTCCTCGTGGTACAGAAAGGAGGAAATGATTTTGAACCGAAAGAGAGCATTTTTTAACATAGTTTTCAATCCTGCACAACTTATTGTTTGCATTAACCACACCAAGGAGGATCGATAGAGCAGTGAAAATAACAATTGTTCGTTCCTGTTGAAGTCCGTAGTCGTAAAGCGCTCAAATAACAACTCTTACTAGATATATATATTTAGATAGCCAACAGTCTTTGGGAGAATTTCTCACTGAATATCCCGATACGTTAAAGATACCTATGATGCGTCGAAATCTGGGCTATCGTATTTAACTGATGAAAGATAATCCGATTAATAGGTATCCAACGTCGAGAACATGCGCAGACGTGGTATGTCAGCGATCGAGCAATGTATCGCAGACGGTCGCCTGAACGAAATAAGGGAGGAGTCAGGGGTTAAGCACCGTTCATTAAGTTCGAAAAGTACGAGACGTAACTTGAAATTGTTGAGCCTGTTCGATAGGAAGTACGTGCAATGTTATTACCGAGATTATTACACGGATCGGTCGCCCCGAGGCGTAAGATGGGCAGGATATGAGAGTACCTTGGCTTCGTGAATAGTCTGGAAGAGCTTAGGTCCAAGTCACGGGTGCCCCCTGGCGGGTCCCGTGCCTTCTACAGAAGAAAAATCCGTAAGAATTTCAAGCACGGGGCACTCAATTCTTTATACGGTCATGCGATCCGCTCACTTAATTCGACTCGGCATTTTAGATCAGATCGGACGATTGCGAGTGGTGCTTGTGTAAAGTAAAGCTGAACGCGGTCGACCAGGAGTCGATTGTAAGTTTTCAGTAAAAAAGCTTGATAGATTAACTTCGTTTTTGTGTCCTTAATTTGAGCGTTTTTCACAAAAAAAAATAAATAAAAAAATAAAAAATAAATAAATAAAATAAATAAATGAGAAAAATAAAATGAAAAAAAAAAATGATACCTATAGGTAAAAAATGAAATACGAAGTTGAAAAAAATTAAATCACAAAAAATATAATATAATAACAATAAAAACCTGGAGGTGTGTTGAAAAAATTAATAATTATGTGACAAAAAATTAAGAATAAAAAACTTTTAAAAAATCACAAAAAATACAATATAATAATAAAAAGCTTATTTTCTTCAACAGCATGGTGAGGATAGAAAAGGAGGAACACTCTCTACCTTTATAATTGCCATTAATTAGATTCAAATTGAAGAAAATACAGCACAAAGTAAAATAATATTAAATTAATATTATTTATATTAATATAATTAATATTATTAAAAAAAAATCTTCAGTTGTCTTGTTGAAAAAAATAGAATAAATAATAGATAAAGAATATTCTTCTGATGCCAAGTTTTTCATAAATACGCCGTTGTCTTCAATATCTTATTTTTCATTTAAATTCGAAAAAATCTCAATTTTCAAATAATTAGATGCTTCTGATAAAATACAACGGTGAAATCGCAGATCACACAAACTGCTCCAGGGATTAAAACATTCGTGGTTTGTTATTTTTTTCCATTAGAATTGCATCTGATATCGTTCAATCGTGGATGGAGCATGATTTTATCGTGCGGATCACACCCAGTATTTCCGCATGGCTCGAATTTTTCGGCAGTGCGTTTCTCAATTTCGGTTCTACTGGATATACAGTTCTTTTTCACAAGGACCAAACAATATATTTTAGTTTGAAGGAAGAAGAAGACATTAGTCTTCTCCTAAAAATATTCTGCCCATGACTTTGCCAAAATATTTGAACTGCGTTTGAAATTCGTATTTTTTCGCCCGAATAAAATCACTTCTGAGTCGATGACTCGAAATAAAAGTGAGCGGGAGTAAACTCCTCCCTATTAAATTCGGTTAAAAAGTAAACGACCATGTTCAGCTCTCGATACCACGCTAACCCAATTATTTACCACGGTGGTGTTGAATTTTTTTCCCCATAGCGTGTCTTTTTCTCTTGTCCCACAGTTTTATAATAGGAGCGCACAAAAAAAATGAACTGAGGTAGATAGTGGTACGAGATACGCCCTAGGCCTCACCCCGAGGCCGTCTCGCGCGGATACAGAAAAACCAGTTCGGGCAATTATAGAACATCCAAAGCGCAAGACCTTCGCAGGGTAGATGGAGGAAAAAAGGACTTCTCTCAATTTCAAAACGGAATCCTCCCGCTTGTCTTCCGTTGAGAAGCGCGTGCACATAATGAAGGCGGCCTCAAAATGCGTTCGATCTTTTGAAACATCGCTATCGAAAGAGTTCCGAAACGAGATCGCTTTAGGCCGTTTTGATAAGTGCGCAGAACGAAAATGATACGAGTCGGCCGAAATGAACGTTGATTTTTCCAACCGTTCGGAATCGGATTTTGAATAATTGGAATAATAGCGGTGGTAAGGTTTGGACGAGCTGTATATAAATCGCAGTGGTTTACTAACATTTTTTCCATTTATAAAAGTACCCTTGAAACATCCACGTATCGGTTTCCAGCTGAATATAGATTGTTGATTTATTATTGAATGATAAATCATCGTAATCGCGCAAGAAAACAATTTTTCTCACCTCCCCTCTCAAAATTTAATGTTTAAATTTCAAGGTATACCTGTCCAATTTTAGAAACAAATTCTGTCCGTCCACCGTCTTTCACTTTTCTGAGCAACCTATGGCAGCTAAATCCTTGAAATTTTCCCCGAAATCCAATCTTTGTCTGACTATGGCTCAAATCGCTACCTTAATGTTTTTTTCTTTTTCTCCGGGGTTTTAAGGGGGAGAAAATTATTATTTTTTTCACCGTTTTCAGACCACTGTGTGTTTGTTATTAATTTTTATTAATTTTTGTAGACAATGAATCGAAGAGACTATCGCGAGTTCAATAGCTTTAATGGTTTCGAAGTTATAACAGCTTTCGTGTAGAATTTTCAGAAATTTGACATGATAGCATAACTCGAGAATTTCTAGAGCTATAAAAATCAAATCTTCTATTACTTGTGGGACTGCTTGATAAACACTCCCTTAAGCTGTATAGTTAGGCGAATAATTCAACTGTTTGTTAGATAATTGTGAATAATTCAACTAATTAAAATTACGATTGTCGATTACGAGTTTTCCATTATGGTTACCAATCTGCAGTTAGTTGGAAACGTTCACAAACGGTCGGAATAGTCATTATCACAAAGTGGATGGTCATTTTAAATCATTATTGAAGCAAAGGAATAATCAACCGCTGTACGATCATCACCACTCTTACAATCATTTATAGCGTTTTTTGTTGCCAATATGCTTCATGAAAAATATTCATACTATTTCATTTTTTTCAAAATTATATTCAATGGCTCCAATTTTCTACCAATTGTCTTTGATTTTCTCGTCTCACAAGTCGCCAATGAAGTGCTATATTTGATCGCTATGCACGAGATGGCTCGCTCGGTTGAGAATGTTATTGATGCGGGGCAACATAAAGCCTAATGCCCGGGATATCGCTTGGCTCACGACCAACACTATCCCACGTGCGTCTGTCGTGACAAGACTGCTAGACGGGTTACATTGTACCCGTCGTAATCTCGAAATCTATTTTGGGACTGAGGATCGTTTGGTGGCCAATATATATATTTTTTTAAAACCTATTCATCTTCTGTGAAACTTTGAGGAAGCTAGTGGGGAAAAAATTCAATTTATTTATTTAGTTTTTTTTTTGTCATAGGCTTAGTAAGGTCGTATCTTTGTCATTCATCAGGTACTAACCTGTGAGTTAAATTTTTACCACTGTATACCTACCAGTGTGTTTGACGATTTTCTCCACTCGAATTGTTAAGTACTTCGTTTTTTTTTTTTTTTTCAATTTGTCAACTTTTTTGTGCCTTCATTTTCCCTAATTATTTTTCATCCGTAGTTGATTGAGTTTGATCTGCAATTTTCTTAAATTATTTCAATAAATTTTTCATCATTTTTCTTTTTTGCTTAAATTTTTCGCTCATCGAAATTTCACTGATTAATTTACCACTCTCTCACTTTTTCTGAACGCTTATCATCTGAAAAAAGGAAATTTTCGACTTGTATCTTCAAATTTGAGACCGAGCATATAAAATATAACGAGTTTCACACGATTCTTATTTGATGAACCGCCATTCATCTATTGACGAGACGTTATTGCGGGTAATAAAGTGGACGTTATTGCATGTATAAATAGAAAATAACCGACTCTCGAGGAAAATGCCAGCGGAGGCGGATCCGAGAATGTTACGCCAACACTTGGTTTATTAATTTTATGGCACTTCACATCGAAATAAAGTCGTTCCCAGTTTCACGCCTGCAGCAGATAGTTTTATTAGGAGATAATTGCCCCTCGAACAAGACCGGATCACTCTCGGTTTTGAGTGGGTGATTTTTTCCTGCCGCTTTATTGAGCTTCCATTTTTTTCCATCCTTTTTTCCCGCTCAAGTTCTTCTTGAAAAAGTCTAACTTGAAATGCCAGGTCGCTGGTGTTTTTAATTATTTTTCTTGACTTGATGCAGCTCCTTCGAAATTGTCCAATTACCGCTTTGGAATTCAGAATGCATCGTCGGTTTCACGTTGTTTTCAATTATATTACACTCTGTTCCTCATTACTCGCGAGGTCTTTAAAATTGCACCATGATGCTTAAGCGTTTTCCGTATTTAAGTTACTCATTTCTTTATTATACAATCGTCAAGCTTTCATGTATTTGTGAAATATCTTTGAAAACAAATATAATATAAGAATTTTAGATTGCGATGTTAATCTTTTTATTTCTTCTTTCTTTATTTATATTTTTCTGCAATTGTAAAACTCGGATTTTAACTTTTTTACGGGGGATTTCAAGGAGAGTTTACTTTTTTAATTTCCTACTTATTAATTTTATTATATTATTTATTTATATTTTTCTGCAATTGTAAAACTGGGATTTTAAAGTTTTTACGGTGGATTTCAAGAAAAGTTTACTTTTTTAATTACCTACTTATTTATTTTATTAATTTTTTTATATATTTATTTTGTTATATTCATTTTTATTAAAATTTTCCTGATTCAATGTACTTAAAAAAAAAAAAAATTATGTCGGGACTTTATTTATTGTTTCATTTCTTCCTTCCGGACTTATTTTGTACATATTTTTCTTTTTCTAAAATTTGCATAATTTAATTTTTCTTAACTGTACTTACATTTGGTAGACTCAATAGGTTTTTGGAG
This sequence comes from Tupiocoris notatus, assembly GCA_037159825.1. Lineage (NCBI taxonomy): Eukaryota > Metazoa > Arthropoda > Insecta > Hemiptera > Miridae > Tupiocoris > Tupiocoris notatus. Next base: position 298,823 of record JASJUZ010000671.1, on the reverse strand, counting down.
TTTTCAGCTGCGCAAAATGCGATGGATTATTCGAACAATAAATTAGTATCATCTAGATTTGTTTACCTACTGCTTTTTACTATACGGATTTATAATACTTAAAAACGTCTTATCGTTGTCAGTTAATAGCTTGCTTTCAACAAGATTCACTTGCTTAATTTCGCTTTCATCAGCTTCGTGACACCAGCCAAAAATACATTATAATCCAAAACATAAAAAAATAAAAAAATAGCGCCAGTCCTTCCCTTTTGGTACTCGCTCAAACTTCTTTTGTAAATCGACGTTTCAAAGCCTCTCGAGGTTCAGTCGAGGTTCGGTTGACTTACAAGCTTAGTTGGAAGGATTGTTCTCGCTGAGCGACCCTCCAAATGACTCGAGGATAGGTCGTCGGGATCCCCATTCGAAAACCATCAGTATAAGGATCAGAATCATAATGGAACCGAGTTAGCCGAGTATCAATGTCCCAAGGTTCGCCTCGGTGTCTCCTCTGGAATGAACCATCTTGAAACATAAATCAAACGTCTTCAGCGGAAGACTGTGGGTGCGCCTCATTCGCCTCGGGCAACTATAGTGTTTGAAAATGACACAGCTTTTCTTGGGAGGACCATACAACCGGCATATTGTCGATGTCCGACTAAATTACGTTCGAATATCTCCTATTGAATTATCTTTTATGGTTTGAGGGCATGAGAAAACTAATGGTGTTTTTCAACGCCGAGAATCAAAACGGGTCGCACGTATCTCACGCGCATCACCTCATTCGCTAAGTTAAAAATCAATTCCGCCTGACAAACTGGGAAAACTCAATAGGCATTTTTCATTGCGACTAATTTATGCGCTTACAAAATTATCTTACGAGTCTCGGAATTCGACTCGAAATTTACAACGGTTTATTTCTCAACGCGGAAGTAATTACATTTCGGCTATTTTTTAAATAATTTATTTTTTTGGACATATTTTCCCCTCACTTGTAACGATTTTTAATCATCCAATAATATAAATGATCATCGGAAATCGTGGGGAATGCAATACTAAATCCCAATCAAAAAAAAAAAAACTTCTAAAACCTTTAAAACTTATTTAAAAAAATTTAAGATCTGAAAATCTTTTAAATTCATTAAAACCATTTATAAGTTAAAAATCAATCAAATTTCTTGAAAAAGCGTGAAGACTTCCGAGAAATTTTTTTATTGAAGCACTGTTACAAAATACAAAATCGACAAGTGCGAAGATTTGAGTTTTTTCTGCCAGCTGAGTAAAATTAGCCGACTGACCGAGAATTGAGGGATGGATGTGTTGAAAAATAATTATATAATACAATTTTACTGGCTTTTATTTTTGGGCTGTTCAATATTTCTGTTTCATAATATCATTACCGTATCACGTATCATTTCTACTAGATTAGTAGGTATAGCCATTAGATTAGTATAGTCATTAGATTAGTACATCCATTAGATTATAGCTTGACGAGGATTTTGTCGATTTTCATTTTATCGCCCGCTTGATTGTGGAAAGAGCAATTTTGAAAAGCAATTCGAAACGATTTAGGTCTAGTTAGGGCGAGGTAATCAGAGCTGTTTCGCGCTTAATTATTCTCATCTTCGAAAGGAAGTTGACGTCATTAGTGGAACGATGATGCCTTGAACTCGGGCTCACTAAAATTGGGCTAGTTCTTGGTTAACTTCGGAAAACCGGTTGGGTCGCAGTATTTTTTAAAAACGCGTTGGCAATAAAGACGAGGAAATTTTAGTGCCCGGCTCAAGGTGGATTAATTTGAATTGAGAGCGCCAATTGAATCGTAAATAAATCGTGAAATTATTTTCCTAATCGTCCGACTGTAAATAAATAAAGTATAATCAATAATAATAATGTTAATTTCCTAATTATACTTATTAATTATTTATAATAATTTAATTCGCTAAATCTTATGTAAACAATTATCTTATTCCATTCGCTCAATCGACTACAAATAGTTGTAATTTGAGCGTTAAATCAAATTAAGCTTTAATCGTAATGCGTTGATTTTATTACTGTCTATTCGACGCGGAGGAAATTTATTATAAAATACCTGAATAAATTGAAAGTTTTTAAAATTCGATAGCTTTTTTTTTGAGCTTTATTTGAATAACATGCGTTTACAAAAATACTCTTCTCGCAACTCTTACAATCGATTCAAGTTGATGCAATTCCTTTCAACGAGAAAGTTCAGTGGCCTCGCAGTCGGATGCGTAAATGCACGCCGTTTTAGTAAGATTGAACTCCTTGCTAGGATTCCGTGCGCCTTCATTCAACAGACACCCCGAGGCTGTGTAGTCGGCTGTTACGGAGCGAAACGGTCCAAATATCAGGTTAGACGTGGCCTTAGGCAGAAGCGATTTCAGCTCTTCAATGCGGGATCTGGACTGTGTAATCTTCCCGATGCGTACTCCGTCGAAACTTCGCGTACTCTGGAATCGCTCTGGTTTTTAAGCGTGTTCACAACAAATATTTCGTTGTTTGCGTGCCACCAATTTTTCTAGTTGGTGAATTTTTTCAGGGAATTACGATGCCTTGAGGAGACACGAATTATGTATAAATAACTTGAAGCCTCGCGAAAGTATTCAGCGGGATATAAGAGCATTGGAAAATAATCGTCCAGTATTTCCCTCAGTCATTCAGCATAATGAATTATCTTGAACATTTTTCAGAAGAATTGGAAGTTCGAACTAGAAAGTTGAAGTGTATTACCTGTTGAATTTTTTGAGTTATTTGAGTTTGTTGAAATATTTACCGGTTAGTGACGTGAAATGATAACCTGGAGGTTTTAATTTATTAGTTTTTTTTCGAAAAAAAAAAAAATTGAACTTACACGCTTTTGGAATGAGACTCGATCAGGTCGTTTTTGTTTTGTTGGTTTTCCCAACGACCTCGCTCGTACGAGCGATTATTAATTCGTCTCATTAAATCGTAATTTCTCGCCGTTCCGGTTTTCCGTTCCCGTCGCTTATTAAAAGCCGTTTGACATATTTCATGCGAACGAGTAACAAGTTAAACCCCGTTGCGAAACGGCAAAAATAACCGACCCGACGTGAGATTTTTCCAATGCACCCAATCAAAAGCCTCGCGGGAGTGTCCTTTGCAAAAAGGCGACTCCGCATTAGCATTGCATCAGCTAGTTCCAGTTTCCTTTCCGTCGACCGATTTATTTTAAAATGTAGATGCTACTGCTGAGCAGGTTTAATGGCGTTCTCGCGAATTAATTGACCGCTTTAAAGACTGTTTAGTTGCTAGTTTTTTCCCCATCGGCTGTTCCTCTTTTTTAACATGTACAACGGTGGTCGCTTAGACTGCAAAATCCTCTTACGTTTCTTTTTATTTTCCAGCGGAGGCCGTTTCATGGGAATCGGAGAAAAAATACGACTCCCTGACGACGTGACAATGGGCTACATTATCGGTGAGGAAATTTCAGCTGGTTTTGAACAAGTTCATTTTTTCATTTATCAATTTTCCGTCAAGTTTTCTGTTCAGTATCAAAGAATTGTTACTTCCATATAGACAACATTGTATTTGTTACTGGGGGAAATTATAGTAATTAATTCTGTAGTATCTTGATTTAGATTTTCTATTTTTTTATTTTATTTTTTTTATTGATTATTATTTTTTTTTTTAGGTTGGTATCTTTTTTTTCTTGCAAATATTATTTATATGTATACTCTTCTATCAAACTCTTCTATCTTCTATAAGAGTATTTTTGTGGGTGGTTTTCCTTTTAATTCTGGATTGTATATTGAGCTTTTTGTGTTAATTATGCATTTAGCCCCTTGAAATTGATTATTTTTTAAGGGCTATTTGTGCCCATTTTGAGTCCTGCGGTAGTGTCGTAATCACATGCACGTAGTAGCTTGAAAAAACAGTAAATTATTGTTGTACTGTGAAACGTGCTTGTCTGAGAGAGATCTTTCGCCGATAGTTCCACCTATCCGCCACGTCCAAATTCAAGTTTTCACATTTCTCCATGAACGTATGATTGCGAAACTCGTCGCAAGGAAAACGTCTTCCTTTGAAATATTATTTATTTGCGATTATTTTGCAGAACACTTGCTGAAGAAACCTTTGACCGTCATCGATCAATTTCATTCGCATTTGGAGCCGATGAAATTCATCCGACCTGACACATTCCACGATCAGGTGCGTGAATATTTCTTCGATTTATTTTATATTCGAAATTTTCGATAAAGTCGACGGCTTATCAAACTTGAATCTAGATATCGCTCCCGTATAGCGGGATTTCAGGAAGATCTGAATCTAGAGTAATCACTATCATCACGGCTCCTTTTTTGGAGCATCGAAAAGTGCACGTAGAGAGACAGGTATGAGCAACCTTAGCTACAAATCTCTACTCTTGAACCTACATAGAGACTTTTGACAGGAGGTAATTAAGAACTACTTTAGAGCCCCCACGCCTTCTATTTCATCTAATGGGGAAACGCTGGGAAGCTTTAATTACGCTACAGGGAGCGAGCAAATGCGAGAGATACGACGAGTTGGATTTCAAACTTGATTACTCCGTCGATCATTTCTGATTGATTGTGAAATAATTCGGGCCCGGCAAAACCCGTCTTAATAAAAATAAATAAAAATAATACTTTTTTTTTAAATAAGCCGAAAATATAATTATGTCTTCATGTTACGCATAGTTGAACTGTAATCGAAACGACTTGAATGTATAATTTGCGTTGAATATTGTGTACATTTACATTGGAAGAAATTGAGTTAAAAAAAAATGATAGTAGATTAAATGTGAATAAATTTTCTTCGACTAAGTAGTTATACTTACTATTTATCCAAGCTCATTTTAATTTGATTGATTCTCACATTAAACTCGTTTTGCTAATCGAATTAATTTTTCAACAGGTCACGTTCAGCTACTCCAAGTATTCGAAAGATGAAATGAACGTTGTCCGGATTGACGGATTTGACACAAGAATAGATCCAACAAGGTAAGCGGCCATCATGTGATTTTTTATGTGAAATTCAAAAGTTATCGTATGAACTGTAAATCTACTAATTAAGCTGACTTCATTGAGTAGCTACATGATTTGATATGATTTTTACCACTATCGCATGGCACAGGACTGGGGAGGGTTGATTAGCGAATTCTAATGACGTTCTTGCCAACTAGCAAGACGCTATACCATTTTATTAACATCTATAAGGGGGGGGGGGGGTTGAAAGTAGGCAGATAGACCTGAGAAAAATTGAGAACTTTGATAATGAATATTGGTCCAACCATTAGAATAATTCTGAAATAAAAAACCTGCTTTGAGGTTTATCCAACGTGGTCGAAATGGCTCCCCTCTCAACTTGTCTTGGCTATCTTCCTTGGCAGCTATAGTGCTGCGTTTGTTGATAGTCGAATCTATTTCTTACAAAATAAAACTGAAGTAGACACATAAAGCCTCTAAAAAAACACCAGATGTAAAAATGAGGTCGCCTGAAAAATCCCCTAGATATTTCTTCCCTGTTAATTTTTCCCAATCCAAAAAAAATCCCCTGAATTGGCAACACTGCCTTTATCCCAAGCCTTTGACTAGCTGGGGCCTTTCGCGTTGGCTAACATACTTAGGCCCAGACCAGCAGTTTCAATAATGGAGGAGGCTTGAAAGTGGGGATATTGAAGTTGAGATCCTGGCACACTACTTATTCCTAGGAGTGTTCGACTACTTCCAATAGCCGAAATCCAAACGACTTCTTTTCTCTCCTTCTTCCTCTCCGATTCTATTGAGAAATGTTCATAGGTATTGTAGGTGATCACTATATTAATCATGATGGATTTAAACAAGATTTCTGAAGCTGACTTTCCCGAATCCCACTTGGTTAATAATACAAGTTTCCTCATTTGGCTCCCAGCGTTGATGTGCACGAGACCTATCTAGTGCTCCAAGTGAACGTTAGAGGAACTAAGCAGCTAGTTCATAAACTAGCACGAATGCACTGGTTCTATCTTTGCCGTATAATTTTCAATTCTTCTATCGTCTAATGTCAGCCATAAGTTTACCTTCATGTTGGAAAAAACCTCAAGTTGAGGACCCCACACTGTACTTCCACTTTTCAGGAGTCCCAGTATCTAGCTGTCTTGCAATGTTACTAATTTGCCGTAACTATTCACTCTGTTGCAGATTCCTCTCACTTCACTGTTACCTGTTTCCGTACTTCAAATTCTGCCCAAGGTGACAGACGGCCAACATGGCGGAAAACTATGAGGCTTCGAGCGTCCGATGACCTTAACGTGCAATTCTGTTCTAATGCAATAGCTGGGGTGTGCAAGAACTGTCTACCCGTCGCCGAAATATCTGCAGTTTTCAGATTGTACATAATGTTCTCTTCTCAGAGCTGTAATTTTATCCTTGATGAACTGTACGTTCGTATTTTTCATCCGTTAGTGATTTCCATGAAACACGAGCTTTTCTATTCTAAAGAATGCGTTTGAAATGGTGTTAATTAGTGTTATCTTTGAAGAACGTAGGATTGAACTGATTGAAGAAGGAACAGAAGCTATCTAACAATTTCTATTTACCTAATTAGAAATAAATACTTCAAGTGCAGTAAGATAAAGGCTGTAACTTGACTGAACGCTGATAATTACGAATCGAAATATCAACAGTAAAACTAGGAAAACGAAAAATGTAAAAAATACAAACATTACTATTTCCAGAGACGGAACTCACAAAGAACTATAATACTTGTTTAACGATGTTAGAACAGCTGAACACTTGGAATAACTAGCAATAAATCCTAGCGCTATTTTCCCCCTAGCGGAAAAAGTGGGGTCTGTGTTCATAGGCGTGTGTTGAGTCAAGACAACATTTTGGATAGTCTGAATTGCTTTCTGGTATTTCGATGTTATTTATGGAGCAGTCAATCAATTAAAACCTACACATCTTAAAGTATAACATAGTTCTTACGATAATTCACTGTTGAAAGAAATATTCACTGCCAGATTGTTTTAATTGCCGCTTTTGACTAATCTGCGAATATCTTGTTACATAAGTTTTGGTAATGATCTTACCTTTGTACATAGCGTGTGTATTTTGTTATTTCTTGTTGATACTTTTGACAATGGCGTCAAACAAGACGATGGAATTAGAGGCTCTATTTATCTCTGTTGAATTAAATTAAGTTTCAATTTAATATTATTCTCAACAGCAAATTATATTTTTCATTTTTCTTTTCTTTTTTTTTGGGAAATAATTTCAGAAGAATGAACACTTTACGGTTATGTTATAATTTAAATAGACGTGTATTGATGTTCAACAGGTAAATCTGGAAATTCCTCGACAAACTTGTCGTCAGCGTTTTCTGTAAATTTATTTGTAATTTTTGTAAATTCGCGTTACGCCTGTGATATTAGTATAGAAATGAAATTTCTCAATACGAGAATATCTTATGCAATCTTTCTAGTTCAAACGTGCACAATTTTGTTGGTTGAACATTGCAATTTTCTTACCTATAGGAAATTTATTGCGGCTCTATCGACATTATGTAGGTAATAAAATTTACCTCCATTTGGAAGTAAATGTTGGATTATCATTGAGTCAAACAATGAATTTTTATTAACACATGTGCGAAAATTTCGGTCGTTACCTTTACACAATAAGTGAATTCGATAATTTTTTCAGAAGTCATAGATTTGTATTTTTTTCGTTGTGTATAAAGAATTATTTAACGAGAATGGATTATTAAAAATTTTCAATGAATGAGTTGTATTTTTTTTATAAATCCTCTCATCGGAATTGAACTCGGTCGAGAGACGTTGGGTTCTACTGCACGAACGCTATCTTTTGGATTCCTAGGTCAACTGCTTTCATTCAGTCTCTCGCTCTGCGTTCTTATGCTAAGCGAAATCTTGTAACTTGAAATCGCATTCCAAATAACACACTAGATTATGCAGCATAATTAATTTAAGACTTCTGCTCTGTTTGATAGTGGACGTTTTTTGCATGGGCGAAACTAGTTGTTAAAAAAGCGATGACTTGAAAACATTGCGTTTAATAGTCTTGATTTTTTATTAAGTTAGTCGAGATTTGAAGGAGAATTAATATCTATACTTGCAACTGAAAAGGAAAAAAGTTACGGTAACTGCATTATTTTTCAGTTTTTCGCCTACTATTTCCGATCTTAAAGCGGACGACATTTAGGAGCTATTGGAGTTTGTGGCCAGAAAAATGTCCCTACTTCCATTGCTTACGGAGATGCTCGCCAAACACTCTTAAACTGATGAAAAAAAAAAATTAATTAATAAAATTAAACTACAAACGTTGCTGGAAACGTTCACCAATGTTTGGACAAGCTATTATCGCAAATGGATGGTCTTCCTAAATCGAAGGAACCTAAATTGAAGCGAAGGAAGAATAAACCGCAATACTGTCATTTGCAGCGTTTTTATTTGGCTCATACACCGTGCTTCCACTTTATAAGCTTTTTTCACTTTTTCACCGCTGCGTGTTTTTTTATTTTGATTTTTAGAGGCAACCATCTATTTGAGCGTCTAAGGCCTTGAAATGTTTGTTACGGCGGGTAAATGATGCTTGATTTTTATCGCGTTTCACATACCGAATTTAAACGCGATTCGCATTTTCCTTATTTTGTTCATTTTTTTATGAAGTTGTTTTTATCCCATTTTACACAACTTTTCTCGTATCAGTAGGATCACACACCTTATACGCGTAATAAAGCATTTCTTGCGTTTTCGGTCTCCTGGCTGTTTTGTCTGTAACAATATTGTATTGTATTAACTTTGCGACCTTTATTTCTGTATTTTATAATTGGTTATACCTGTCTGCCGATTCAAACATGAAGGTACTGTGTAATCTACGCACATCACTTGTAGTAAGTTTTTATTAAAAAAATTTTTTTTTTAATTTTTCTATTGATTAACAGAACATTATTGCAACGTTTAATCAATTTCGCTTATTTATTCGCACCATTCTTCTCTCGCTTTTTCATTTTTGCAAAATGTCGCGAAATTTACCAGCTTCCCTTTCAACCCCCATTCACGAAGGGTGGAAAACTCCTGGAAGTCGGTAGTGGGGGTTAACCGTACGCCAGTGTGTCCCGCGGCTCGCTCTGCCAACTCAACCGAAATTTGCACCTTCTTCGTTCACGTTTTCACTCACAAAATTACCTTCACAACCGAAAACACTACCCGCTAGCGAATTCCCTCTCGGAGCGGTCGATTCATAAGACGTGAGAACATCTTGTTCGGCATTGCACGTCACGCGGATTGCGCATTGAAATCGCACGAGGACCCCGGCACTCGAAGCACGGATTTCGTTCTGCACAAGGTAAGTGGACAATAAAAGATATAGATATTATTGTCTATTTCCTTTAGTTCATTTGGCCGAAGTGGAAACTGGAAAATTTATTGTTGGAAAAGGAATATCAATTAATACGGACATACTTTGATCATTATAATAATCTTGATGCTATTCCAATTATTGGCAAATCTTATAGAACGCAGTTTTTTAAGCAGTTCTACCTCTTCGATAGGTTTTGTTTCTGTTCTAGATAAAAGACAATAGTACGAAAAATAGGGCTCAATATCCCTTGTCTATGAGCTGAAAATAAACTCAGGATATAATTGAAATTGAAGAAGAGATTATTCTTACGACAATAAATACATTTCAGTCATTTAAATGCGAATTCTTTTCTTCATTTTTCCTTTCGTTTTTATTGAACCGTGCTGAAAAATCATATTCGTAAATATTAAAAAAGTAAATCAGATAATTTCTTCGTCTGGGAACATTTATAACCGGCGGTGAAGTGAAATTTTCAAAACCTAATGCTATTCACTCGCTTTGAAGCCCGAAAACGTGGGTGGTACAAATTTTGATTTAGATATTCGACTGTTGTAGAGGTATAAAAAAAAGTTTATTATCGTACTTGCTTACATTACCGAATTCAAAATTGAAGCGTCCAGAATGGACTTGACCGCTCATTTTCGAAGAAAAGTGCATCTTTGAATGTGCAAAACGCACTGAAATATCACTTGAGCAGTGACAGAATGCTGTAAAAATTTTCCAGTTCATCTCGTGATTTTATAGTATGCACCTTAAATGTTTTATAGTTCCTAGTTCTAATTTTTCGAAATATCCATAATTTTTTTTCGCAATGGAGTCGCTAATTTCTTATTAAGGAGAAATTTTCGATTTGGTAAGAAGGTATAACTTGATCATTTATGGATCTATAAAAATCGTATACTCGTTGTAAAACTCGTCAAACACTGTCTTTAGCTTTATCGTTAGTCAATTAATTTTATTTTAAATTAGAAAAATAAAAACATTATTGAACAATAAAACAAAAGTTGTCAAGGAATTCCCTTCTAGTTATCAACATATTTGTAGGCGGAAACATAATAGATTTTGGGTTTCTTAGTAAACAAGTATGATATTTCCAAATCGTGATGTAAACGAAGGAATAATAAACTGTACAATCATGTGCAGCGTTTTCATTGAAGTGATAGTTTTTTATTACTACTCTTATTTATTATTTTTTTAATTAATTTTATTTAATTAATTTTATTAATTTATTATTATTCATTTGTGATCTCCGAAAATTTGTGAACGTAAAACAGATTGGAAACTATACGGGGAAAATTCCGTAGCAACTATTGTAATTTTAATAATTTTTACTATTCTCAATTTTCACATTAAAATCTAAACGTTTCGCCAAATGGAATAGTTGAAGAGCGTGTTTGACGAGCATTCCAACGAGTATAGGCCATTTTTATAGCTCCGAGAACTCTCGAGTTATACCCTCGTGCCGAATTTCTGAAAATCTCCCAAATTCAATACAAAACCTGAAATAACTCGAGAACCAATAAAGCTGTCGACCCCGCATGGTCTCATTTGACTCAGCGTCGAAAAATCTATATAAATTGATACCAAATACACGACGTTTTTCTGAAAAAGTTGGAAAAAACTAATTTTCTCCCCTTCAAATCTCCGCAGAAATACCCTTAAAGTCGAGGTAATGATTTGAGAACTGAGCCATTGTGAGGCCAAGATTGATTTTTGGTGAAAACTTAAAAATGAGCTTTTATAGTTTCGACGGAAAAGTGTTGACGGCGGACGGAAAGAATTTTTTTATTGGACATTCGGATTCTACACGTCTTGAAACGTAAAACATCAAATTTTGAGGGGGTCAGAATTTTTTTTCAAGGGTGATTACAATGGTTTATTATTAAATATTGTAATTGCCCGAGAAAAAAAATTCTAACCCCCATTATTGAAGATTACTATGGTTTATTGTGGAATAATAAACCAAAATGAACTGGAATGGCGCATATTACTCTTAAAAATTAAATCCAAAAATTAACACACTAATTCGATGTTTTGAAAATGGCGTCTTGTTCCTTTTGTAATTAAGCTGCTCAATTCCTAATCAAATCCAGGAGAGACTAGATTTGATCCCAGAACTTTCTGAAACGAATTTAGTTCCATTTTTGCCCTTTAGTGGCTGATGAAAAAACACCATCGGTATTCTTGAGCACTCGTGTAAAAACGAAGTACAAAACAGGATACTTAACATCAAGCGTTGCCTCTCTCTTCACAATCCTCGTCATTTCTTCACACAGAACGCTTCTCGTCCGAGTCTCGTTATTGTATTACACTTCCGGTAACGGACTAGAGACAGAAACGAGAATAGGGAAAAAGAGCAGAATCGGCGCATTTCGAGGAAGTTGTCGGTTGAAGTGGGCATTGGGAAAAGCTTGAAAAACGAGAGGCGTTTTCCGCTGGAACAGATAAAACGAGATCGTGTTCAGCTCGGGAGAGAAAAAATAGAAGAGATCTAACGGGGGACGTGCTTGACTTTGTTTACGCAAAGCGCGTTCCTTTCGGTCGCTTTTCTTCATGAATAACTCCTTCGAGAAGCCGTTTTCAGGAAGTGACGGCCTCAAAAGCTCCTAAACCACCCGCTATTACTAGTCCGCGATTGTGAGCCGATCCGAACTCTCGCGAAAAGAGAACTCGCTCAAATTGTTTGGTTAGGTCTGTCAGAAAAAGGAATCGTACGAAGTAAATATTTTGCGGAGGAGTTCGAATTGAAAGTTGAAACGACAATTTTGAGCGACTCAGATGTTTTTTTTCCGAGTGTCGCATTTCTAAATATTTGCGTACGTTCGCACACAACTGCTTGGTAGGTAATAGTGAGGAAAACTTGTTGGCAAATATTGTAGTTTATTAACCGACTTGAAAAGTACGAGGTTACTCAAGTCGACTTGCGGGTTTTTCTAATTATTTTTTGGTTTTTATTCGATAATAAAACATTGTAATCGCCCAAGACAAAATTTTTCTAACAACCCTCGAAATTTGATGTTTTACGTTCCGAGGCATGTGTAATCCGAATATTAAATAAAGAAATTCTCTCCGTCCAACGCAATTTTTTGACAAAACTACAATAGCTAAACCGCTGAAATTGTCACCAAAAATCAATGTTGGTATGACATTGGACAAATCGCCACCTAAATTTTAAGGCTATTTCTGAAAGGTTCTGAGGGTTTTTTTTATGCGTACTTGCCGACATTTTTCAATTTATATAGATTATTGAACGCTGAATCAAACCATCAGGGTCGATAGCTTCGCTGGTTTCGAGTTATCTCAGGTTTTATGAAATTCTCGAGGTTTTGAGTTATTTGAAGAGACTAGGGGCTGAGCGCCCCTCCTCTCGGGCCTTACATGTATATCATTTTGTGGGTTGTTGTCCTTGTCACTACTATATTATAGTATATATATATATTATATATAGTATATGGTATATAGGTATAGGTATAGGTATGGGTTTAGTAGTTATTTATTTGTGTATGGAGAGTGGGAATCTATAGGTATTTTTATAGTACGTAGTACTTAGTAGTTGCTATAATTTGGTATGTTGGTGGAGGTATTTGAATGTACTTTGTATCTCAAAGTATTGGGTTTTTCAACTGGAGCAAAGTTGTAGCAGAATTAGACATAACAACTTTAAGTTTTCCAAGATTTGTAACTTGCATAGTGGATAACTCAAACAAAAAGTCGTCAATTCAGATGTTTGAATATACCAAAAGATGGGTAATTTAACTGTCCACATTTTCCTAATGTAATGTACCTATCCATTTTTCAACCGTTTTTGCGGTATTCAACAAAAATAAAGGACTATACACGAAAAAATCACATTTTTCAACTTCAACCGTTATTTTCATCTATTTAGAGCGAAATAAACAAAGAATGAACCATATATTATTGATATACACATCATCAACTATCATTATGCTGAATTTGAGCTAAATCTATTCCAAAAAATTTTTAGCGAAAAATCCAAGGGGTACCCCTGCGATTTTTTTCAACCGATCAGTTAACGATTTTTTACTCCTCTCTCAATACAGATAAAAATCTGAAATTTTTAGGAAAGTTGTGTCTTACCAAGATGTATTTTTGGTATTTTTTTTATTTCTCGGAAAAATCTGCAAGTGGTCCAAAAAATTCGGTTTTTGAAAGCTCAAAAATTGGACTTTAACCGTGATTTTCGGGGTCAAAATAAATGCGAATCAATTGTTTTATTATGCAGGAGTCTTCATTTGAACGCCTTACACACGTACATAGCAAAAAATTTGGTGAAAAAAATTTAAACAGAGCCAGAGAAATTATTTTCCGTAAATCGACTTTTTCGCCGGCCGAAATTCCGAGCTCGGCAGAGGCGGAAAATTAAATTTATGTTTTTAAGCGATTTTGAAAGCTATTCTTATAGGAAATTCAACGCTGAATCCGAATATGATGTCAAAACGGCGGAAATTTGACGATAACTATAAGTTTTTCCAGGTTTAATACTACGCCACTCCTACGTTTTCAACTTTGAAAATCCGTTGCAAATACTTACAGAACTGTTCAAATTTGATTAATTAATTTTTCTTACAGGAAATTAGACGTAGAATTCGAATTCAATGTGAAAAAAATTAAAATCGAACAATTATTAATGTTTTTCGAATTTTTTTCGTTTTTCACACTTTTGAAGTTTCAACTTAGGGATTTTTTTCGTCACGTTCCCGAAATGGGACAGATTAGATGCTGTGGAAGAAAATGTAGGAAATTTAATGTAGAATCCATTAAAAATAAGAAAATGGCTAGCGTATATGATAGCTCTGAGATATGTTCCACTTTATGTCAAAAAATGTGTTTTGACTTTTCTTCAAACGTTAATAGCTCCGCGGGGACATAACATAAAAATATAATTAAATAACTAAAGATAGATAGATAGAATATAGAATAGACGGCAAATCTTCATCATTTGTGGAGAACGAATAACTTTCTATACTCGTTAGAATGGTTGTTAAAAACTATCCTCAGCTGTACCGTTAGGCAAATAATGTAACTCTTAATTAGAAAATTTGGAAAAATTATTAAAATCATCGAGTCGCTTAGGAGTTTTCCTCTATAGTCGCTAACCTGTTGTCAGGTGGAAACGTTTTCGAACGAGTATGTTCGGGATAGTTACCATCACAAGTGCATGGTCCTCATAAATCATAATTTAAGCAAAGGAATGACAATTCACTGTACAATTATTAGCAGCGTTTTATCTTTACATCTCTATGGAATTCCTTTTAGTTCTAAAGTTAAGCAGCAAATTGGCGGAAATCCGCTCAAATATCACCTTCAAAAATCAATAAAATTCACATTCACTGGGAGAATATTTTCTGATTTTGTCATCACCACTTTTTTTTTAAAGTTTGATTTTTCAGTTTTAATAATTATTGTGATTATTGTGATTCTGATTTAATTCTAATTTGTACTACTACAGTATGCCAATTTCTTCATCATTGAGTACACCGTTTTTACCACCTTTTTTAAAACAATTTTTCTACATTTTTTTAAAAACAATTTTTCTACATTTTTTTCTCGCTTGGTTGTCGTCGCATTTATTGTAGTAGAGGGGTTGTGAGGGGGAGAAAAACTAGGCGACTTATTCTCCAGGTTTTTAATGGCTGGCCGAGCACTTTCGCCCATTCGGGCATCTTCAGGGCGACGTGAACCTCATGGTTCGAATGAGCGAAAGTGCTCGGCCAGCCATTAAAAACCTGGAGAATAAGTCGCCTAGTTTTTCTCCCCCTCACAACCCCTTTACTACATTTTTTTTTAAATCTGCACGTTTTTCGGGCGGATTTTAAATATGGCAAACCTGTACATTTCTCCCTTTTCTGTTTAAAAAAAACACACTCGTCTTCTCCTTTTTCTAGTCAAGGTTTCCCCCCGAATCTTCACTTGAGACGCAGGAGTAAAAAAAAAAAAAAAAACCGCTGGATATATTTTTATTCAGCGAATTTTCCGACGGTCTTTCTTCCGATTTTCGGATCAAGAGCTCTCAGTAAACGGTTAGAGTTGATGAATAGGGATAAAGAGAATTGTACTTACGAGAGAAAACACTGTTAATGACCAGCAGGAGCAAGGGAGTATCAAATAAACTGGGAAGCTCCGGCGGGAGGACCTGCTTCTCCATGGTTGCTCCTTCTTCTCCAGAATAATCCGAGGTTTTCCAATCTCGAGCCAGCCGTGGTAAATGTAATCCGCCGAGAGTTGAGTCGTTAAAACGAGAGAACGGCCGAGTTCGGCTAGTACAGAACCGAGGAAAACAGGGAGGCATTAGAAACTTCCCTTATAAAGTGTGCATCTTCACTGGCGCTTCGCTCTTTCGGGGGATTTCAAATGGACCGTAGAAGGTCGAAGGCCTTGGCGTTCTTTGTTTTCCCGGGCAAAACGTAATTTCCTCAAGAGGTCGAATAAATAATGAGAGAAAGTAGGCTTTTATTTCGCAAGGCTGCGACGAAGGACGTTTTCCTGACCTGGAATCGTCGGAGACGGAATGTCTGAGAGTTCATTAATTCAAATTGTACATCAAGAAAAAAACTGCCAGTCGGGACACGTTTGTTTGGAGACTCAGAGAGCTGTATTACTCATGAATGGTGAGAAATCGTTGTAAATTTGTGTAAACCTGAAACGTAGCACAAATGAGTATAATTTAGGCTATTGGGTTATCAGGGGCCTATTTTTTGAAAGTACTTTTTAACTGATAACTTTTAAAATTGGGAAAAATGAAAAGCGAAAAATAATTCGGTTTATGGAAACTATTGAAGACTTTCAGAGCTATCGTTTTTTTTAAAGACTGGTCTATTTTTCACTTTTCGCTCCGCTAATTTTGAGCACAAAGGTGGTGCTTTTTGAGCCTTGTTGCGTAGTGTCATCGCGTATTTAATGGATGAAGAAAGAAATGTCGAATGATGAGGAAAACGCGATTTTTGGAGGCCACGATGTAGAATTTTGTAATTTCAAAGAAAATGTTCTGTCTGTTCACAAAACGTGGGATATTTTGTTATGAAAATCGTATTTTATTGAAGCAGAGGATATAAGGAGTAATAAACCATTGTACAATAATTTGCAGAGTTTTTTCTTATCTGAGATGAGAGAAGCGAAAGATAGAAGATAGACATTTTGAATTATTACTAGCGATAGTCTGGTTTCAACGCTTAAATGAAAAATTAGTGGGAGTTCGCCCGTCTGATGAGGAGATACAAATTATCAATATCAAGAGGGAACCTTCTAGCTGCTCATGACTGCAAGAAACCGTCTGCAATGTAGGGAACGTAGAGCTCATTTGGAAAAGTACTCGCAAATCTCGGAGGGCCTAGACATGAATAGATTCTTATGAAAAATGACTAGATAAATTACCCGACCTTTCTTTCAATAGAGCAGAAACCAATTTTACCTTACCTCCAAATCAGAACTCCATCAGTTGACCCAAAGATTGAGCTGCTAGAATTAATTTACGGGCGAGCCTCAATAAATTCAGACGATAGAAACAATTTTGTAAGACAACAACGTTGGAAAAAACCGATACGGCTTTAACATTAACTTGATTTTCCTTTTGAACGAAAGATGCGTCGGATGCTCGGAGAAAAAACGTTTCTGGAGAAAATGGGATCGCATAGTCGAGATAGCGCTGAAAAATGTCGACCCGGACGCCGATGGGACGCGCTTACGAAATGGCATCGCCTTTATCAGAAAGGGTTGCGACCTGAACTGGAGCGAGGCCTTCGGAACAGGAAAAGTGTGGCGATTCATCAAAGCTGATTGAGGCTCAATCACATTTGCCGCAGGTTCTGGGGCGTCCTTCATCTACCGGGATTCCGCTGAAAGTGAATGATTGCCAGGCAAACTTCCGTCCTCCTTTCAAAATGAAGACTGAGCTCGAGCAAAATGATTCATTCGTTTTGAAAGTGAAACATCAAATGTAGCGATCGAGGTGCTTAATTCAATATTGGGACTGTCGGAGAAATGATATTCAACCTCTTTGTTCTTTCGTTCATAATTTTGGTCACCAGAGTTGGTAACACTGTCTTACGTGTACTCTCGACACTCTCCCATAAGCAATCCTCTGTGTATTGTGGCGTCCTTAGGTTCTTCTATCGAATTGATTAGGGATGGGCATCGGACATCAATTAATCGATTAGTGTCTAATCGATTATATTTTTTCTTAGTAATCGATTAATCGATTATATTGTTTTCTTAGTAATCGATTAATCGATTAATCGGCAACTTGCTTGGAAGCAGCAAAAAATTTAACTTTATTTATGGTAAAACCATCATTATCTTATCAATTACTTACCATTCTTTTCTAACTAATCAATACCCCATGGTTTGACAATTTTAAGAAGGAAAAATGAGTAGACGTAGGTAATATGAGAAACAACAAATTCCAAACAAGTGAGAAAATTATTTTTAATTTACAAGAACAATCGTAATTCCAAAGAAAAAAAATTCTATCCTTCGTGTAATTCTTTAGGATGGAAAAATAACTAAATCAGAACTAAAATAGTTCTTCTATTTGTCTTTCTTAAATTTTATAAGTAAGACATAACTGAATCTGACGTTTAGGTAATATACGTAATTATTTATTAATCCAATATTTCTCGTCGGCGTCCTTGAGAAATAGGAGCTTATTTGCGAGGTCAGGAGCCAGCCGGCTCCTCTGCTCCCTCAAAATTTGGCCAGCTTGTGAAAAAAGCCTTTCTGACGGAACAGAAGTCGCGACAGCTGGCACGTACTTAAAAGCAATGATCTCCACTTTCTTGCCCTCAACAGACGATGCAGACATCAGTACCTACAGCGTGATATACTTGCTACCTACCTACGTCATAATCGATTACAGTCTAGGATTTCGTTTTTTCTACTTTCGAATTTTTAGATATCCACTATGAAAAAAAAAAGGAAATTAAATTAGAAAATTTTCGGTGGCGAAGAGTTTATTAATCGGTAAAAATTAATCGATTACCCGATTAATCGAGCCATACAAACATCGATTAAAAATTAATCGATTTTTCGCCCTAATAATCGATTAATTCGATTAATCGATTAATCGATGCCCATCCCTAGAATTGATATTTTTATTGAGTTAAATAACTTGGCTGCCTCAAAAATGTATTTAGTACCCAAGCTGCAATAAAACTGTTAATCAGATACCAGAAGACCCAGAGATCTTGATATTTGTGAGTACTTTGACCAGCTAATTCCGATAGGGCCTTGCAAAATCTTCATAATACTCATTCCGTGGGACATGGTCTCAACATAGTCCTAAAATGATTATAACATGAAGAATTGGTCGCTAAGTCTCATTGCACTGCATCTTTTGGCTGTTATAAGCCAATAATATCAGTCGATTGCTTACATATTCAAAATTTCCCATACATTTCGGTTGAGTAGTTCCAAAATAAAAAATTGCGGTGATTGTTTCCATATTGTGGTGGCTGGAATAGTTTATTTCAAGCACTTAATCTTTTATCAACGTACTACTAAGCTATTTCTCAGTGCTAACCGTTCAACGTTTTCAGGTTCAATATAGTGTAAGTAATTTTCAGAGTACTCCTTCAGCTGGATATTAATCTCATGGATTGGAAGAAATTCTCAGATGCTGAAACTTTCCCGAGCGAACAAAACGGGAAGAAAGTTCATTGTCTCTTTGCTCTGTTAATGAATTGAATCGGTTGAAATAGACGCTAATGGGATGTGCTTTCCGAACTTCCAAAGTTGCACGAAGGAATCGAAAGGGCTTGGAACTTTTCGAACGGTTCTGTTATAGCGG
Source organism: Tupiocoris notatus (assembly GCA_037159825.1). Classification (NCBI taxonomy): domain Eukaryota; kingdom Metazoa; phylum Arthropoda; class Insecta; order Hemiptera; family Miridae; genus Tupiocoris; species Tupiocoris notatus. Next base: position 279,683 of record JASJUZ010000671.1, on the reverse strand, counting down.
CGAAGAATTTATTGTCATTCGTTCCTGAAGGAAACTCGAAAATGAAAGGAAATGCTCGAAGTATACGAAACTTTTCTTTCCTTCGACGTGGAACTATTATTGCGCATAATCGTTATGAAAAAGTTCTACAATGCTCAACGGCGAAGTCTAAAAGCCTGTTCAACGGTGCGGTTTTTAATGGACGACTTCCGTCAGAGTAATCCAATCAGGAGGTTTTAACTTAGTTAACAGGAATCATCGCAGGTTGAATTGATCCACACCCTTCAAGTAACACGATTCTCTAGGGATGGTCACTTACCGATCCAAGCTGTCCCTGTTCCAAACTGTTCCAGTTCCGGGTCTGGAACGGTTCCAAATTACCGATCCAGTTCCATATTTTGCTGCCTGACTAACGAACCCACAGAGTAAAAATGTAACTATTTTTTCCCTTCCTAGGAACGAGTCAAGTCGTTGCTTTTTGGTTTATTATTCATAATAAACGATCGTAATCGCCCAAGAAAAAAAAATTTCTAACCCCCCTAAAAATGTGATGTTTTACGTTTCAAGGCATGTAGATTCCGAATATCCAAATTTAAAAAAAATCTGTCTACGCCGCCATCACTTTTCCGGCCAAAATATAATAGCTACATTCTTGAATTTTTCATCAATCTCGACCTCACAACGGCCCAATTCTTGAATCACAATTTTAAGTAACTATATTTTTGGGGGCTATGAGGCCGAAAAAATTCATAATTTCTAAGGGTTTTTCAGAAAAAGGTGTACCTATTTGTCATCAATTTATATACCTAGATTTTTGGACGCTGAATCGAATGAGACCATCGCGGGGTCTATAGAAATAACTCGAGAGTTCTCGGAGCTATAAAAATCGTTCTGTACTCGTTGAAATGCTCGTCGAACACTCTCTTCAACTATACCGTAAGGCGAAAAAATCAGATTTTAATTTGGAAATATATTAAGAAAAATAAAAAAAGTATGAAGCAATTGTAGGAATTATCGAATGACCATAGATTATGAATAATTATCGATGTTAATGGTCGACATGAACCGTTCGTTATCTTTGCTATGTTATCACTACGATTTAACCTTGTTTTATGTGCGCCTCGTGGCTACGTTTCAAAAATTGTTCCATCATTCTTTCCAATAAAATCGCTCTTAACTGCGTTCAGTTCATTTATAAACAATACTTTCCCCTATAGTTACCAATCTGTTTTTCGGTGGGATCGTTCAAAAATGTTCGGAATAATTACTATCACAAATGGATAATTTTCTTGAATAATTATTGTAGCGAAGGAATAATAAAACATGTACAATCATTATTTGTAGCTTTTTCCTCATGGAATTCTCACAATTTATAAGGCCGGTACTGCTCAGAATAAGTAGATAACTTAACCTTGATACAACATACAAAATCTAGAAATATGATACGAAACGAGGATACTAGATAGGTACAATGAATCTTTCCTCCTCAAAAACTCTGAACGTCAAACGGAAAAAGTTTAAAACCATACTCCAAAATTTCAAATCCCCATTAAATCTGAAACAGTCAAGTTACAAAAATAAAAGAAATATGAGTGTTCTACAGGTCAAGATGAAGATTTTAATTTTTATAAATCCAAAATCGGTTTACTAGTTTCTTCAGAAAAAATAAAATTAGAAAAAACAAAAAGCTATAAAAACTATAAGTAGGAAATTTCCTCGTTTTGCTCTCCGATCAGAGTCTCGATTTCAAGATGACTCATAATATACTTTCATAAAAATGGAAATGAAACTAACTAAAATATTATTGTAAACGCGTTTGATGTACTGCCTACCTCCTGGATTGAAAATGGAACTGGATCGGGAATGTAACTGGATCGGGAACGTAACTGGATCGGGAATGGAACTGGATCGGGAATGGAACTGGATCGGGAACGTAACTGGATCGGGAACGGAACTGGATCGGGAATGGAACTGGATCGGGAATGGAACTGGATCGGGAACGTAACTGGATCGGGAACGGAACTGGATCGGGAACGATGGAGCAGTTGGACCTGTTCCGGAACGTTCCACCTCGAGATTAGGTTCCACGTTCCCGATCCGGCTGTAACGGCACATCCCTACGATTCTCCAACCTTTTGAAGCTTCCCAAAGTGGTTTCATAGGTTAGGTACTCGGATACCCTTAGTTTGACCGCTTAATCAATAATTTAATAGCTTAATTGAACGTAATTTAATTGTGTAGTCAAGCACGGTTCACAGGACTTTGTAGAACGACCTTTGGTGGGCTCTGCCTTCTGATTGTAAGCCCGAAAATCGAGGTGAGCAATGATCTTGTAGAGGGACACTACTTATATAAAATATATTCAAGGACGAAGAGCAATGGCGTCTCTCCTCATTCTTAACACTGTCTACAGCTTACAGCGCTCACTAACTCGTTGTTTCTCAAGGAGGGTTAGGTTAATAGCTATAATTGTTTTCGAGCTATTAACTTTTGTGAGGAGTTGAGTAGATTTTGTAAAAATTTTACACACCTAGTAACTCAAGAATTTGTGGAGCTGTGAAAATCGATTCATACCTTTTACAATGCTCGTCTAACATATTCTTAAACCGTATCATTTATAATTACTTTGACTCGCAATAATTTAAAAATGAAAATAATTAGAATTACGATATTATTCTGCTTGGGAGTTTTCCTTTATTGTTGTCATGTGAAAACGTTCACAAATGTTGTTACAAGTGGACGGTCCCCTGAACTCATTGAAGCAGAGGAGTAATAAACCACTGTCATTCGCAGCGTTTTCACCGGGTGATTAAGATATTATGCCATAAAAACCCCATCTCAGCACTGCTCATCTTGAGTATTTTCGAAATTCCTCGAAACTGCCGCTGCTGTGAGTTTTATAAACCTGAAAACTTCCTCTGCGGTTCAAACGCCCCAGTTCCTCGGTTTCGATGCCAAAAAGGGAACGCACGAGTGACCCCATTCCGACAGGAGAGATCTAGATACGAAAACGTTTGAAGTGCGCGTCGACAAGGGATGTAGAAAAGGGTTGGATCTGATCGCGGTCGGCGGTCGTTCTCAACAAAATACTGCTTATAATTTAATACGTACGCCTGTCTACCTACATCGACCAACTGTCCGGCCGCGCGAAGCGGAATACAAACACGATTGTTTCCCGGCTCTCTCATTGCTGCCCATGCTCTACCATCCGAGAGGTCTCACCCTGTGTAAACTCGGCCTTTGTTAGCACACCGATATTACGGACTAGAGAGGACGACCCTTACAGCGAGGCCAGCACAGAACTGGCTGGTAAGCTCTCGGTTATTGCCTTCCTTTGGCGATTTTTGCTCGCTCATAAAAATGCCCATCCTACTGTTTGTAATGTTGGTCTGATGCAAGTTTAATATTGGCATTTCATCTAGAGCCGGCGCATTCCTCTTCGGTTTTTAACGGAGTTGAAACCATCAAGTCCCAAGATGGGTAGCTTGAAAAATCTGTTCGTGCCAGTGGAATCGCCCTTGATCCGATCGAATCGTATTTTTTCCCGTTTCCCCGACAGTTTTTTATTGTTGACCAGCTGTTTCACCCTCAGAGCCGTTGAAATTTCGCTGGGCACATTTTCAACGGCGTTTCCGACCTCATTTAAACTTCAAGTGCCGACGTAACGAGGACTTCGGGTCGCGTGATTCAGTCGCACTTGGAAAATTCACGTCGGTTAAGTTTACGGGTACGTTTCACACGTCAAAGTTGCCAAGCTATCATCAACTTCCGTTGAAGAAAATCAATTATTCACCAACTTGCCAAGTAGAGCAGCGTTCAATGGTATATACCGAGTAGAGTAATTTATTAATAATTTATCGCTCGACTTTCAAACCAGGACGACTGAAAATATCGGCCCGAAAAGCGGTTTATTTCGAAGGATAATGTTTTCCACTTATTCTGTAAAACACAATTGTTCACTGATCCTAAGGGGTGACAGAGCTGACATTTTCTGAAAGAATTTTTACTCAGGAAATTTTTTTTCACAAGAAATGAGACAAGCGACGACATCTTCAAATAAGTTCGTTGCAATTCGCAGCAATAATTGCAACGTTTCAACGAGCCTCCTAGCAACATTAGTAGACAATCCTACAACGAGGACACATTATACTTGAGAGATGACTGAAAATGGAGAACCCGCACGGAAATTGTTCAAAGCGAACGACGAATCAAGTATTCCTGTTTCATCTCGTGGCTGAATGAGAATTCTATTGAGGCGAAATTCGGTAGTGTTTCAACTTCTCGTTACGACATCATCTGAAACTCAAATCACGACCCTCGCCCTCGATGGTATGCTAGCTTTTCGTTCCATCAACCACGCGCGCCTTGACTTCATTTGGAAGACCAACATTCTCCATTAGGACAAGACATGTCTCTACATTCTAGACAAGTTTTGAGCTGTGAGGATCCGAATTTTTGAAGAGGGATTTTCTCTTAGCTCGGGACCTTGGTAAGATGCAGAAGAGGATAAACTATATTTCTAGAATTATTCTTTGTGTCCAACCAAGAATTTTTAGCACTTGCCATTTTTCGGAAAGAAGTCGTAATATTTATTTACTTGATATACGAGTTGAAATATAGGTAAATTAAATGTTGGAAAATTTGAAATCGACTTCAGGCGTCATCGAGTGCAAAATTCAGCGGGTCGTCGTTCCTCTTGATTTTAACGAATAATAACGCAGAATAAAGAATGTTCCAATTGCCATAGCTTTGTTCAACTTGAAACTTAGTTCAAGTACTAGCTTTGTTCAAGTAGTGAAAGGGCATAGCGGCTAGTGGAGTAATAAACCAAAATTACGTGCTCGCCGAGAGGCTTGGTAAATATTCTAAACATAGATTGTGCATTTGGGATATTGTCAAGATCGGTTTGCTAATCATTCAGCGACAAGTCGGCTTGCATTCAATTCCATCCAAAAAAGGTCATTATTTACCAGTTAACTTCGCTGAAAGTTCGATTGGCTTTTCACGGACTGAATAAAAACCCAGGATGGTATCAAGATCTTCAATTTTCGTCCACCTCGTAATTTTCTATAGAAAATGGACTCCGAAGTCGTCGTCGCGGTTGAGAAAATATATATTTTCAGGGGAATGGAAACCATTGGGGCGTCTGTGACAAGGAGTCCAAATGACGTTGAGAATGACTGAATCTGATGGCACTAGGTTGGGCAAGAAATGGAGTTTTGATATTCAAATCGATATCCGCGAAAGTTGTCAGCGTTTCGATGATTTGAGAATGAAAAAAACCCCGTGTCCCATTTTCTATATAATATGAAGAATCGCTCGATATTTGAATAGTGATGGAATTATTTTACAGTATATTTCTGCTGATCACTGGTTTTAAGCTGAAAAAACATCGTGATAAACAGGTTTTCGTTAGTTGTAGCCAACTTTTTAAAATGAGGAACTTCAATCGTTTTCAGCCAAACTTTACGTGAACCTTAGAATTCGAAAGATTTTTTTGAAATTAAAGAACCGCTAAGTTTCGAAGAACTTCTTCTAAAATCTAGTGAAATTTCGAAATCGATACAAAAGCGTGGTATATTTGATTCGTAGAGAAAAAGTTTTCCGAAATTACCGCGAATGTTTCTTTGAATTTAAGAGCTATCAAAATTAAAACAAAAAAAAAAAAAAAAAAAAAAAACCGACAGACAGACACTTGTTCAAAAAGTGTTGCTGAGAATTTTTCAAACTTGATCCCAAATTTTGTCAATTGAGACAGTTTCGAGTCAATAAAATAAATAGCTATTTAGAATTTTGTAGACGCTTAGAAATCTTTAGTAACTTAAAGATAACGAAGACGTTTCCAAAATCACTTTTATCCAGGGGTTCAAAAGCAGTTCTTAACTTTTTAAAAAGGAACCCAACAACATTGAATCGGTAGGTAAGATAGGTCTGATAAAATCCGTAATAATTCGAGATCACTCAATAAATGCGTAAAAAAAGATAAATGATAAATGCGGATGATATAACTACGTTTTGAACTAAACAATGAACATGGCAAGGATTCGATGATCTTCAAAACAGATGTAAAATTTTATTGTTCATCACTTGGATACCTTAGGTTGCCGAAGTCGATTGATCGCCGGAGGGCTGTGGATCTGTCGGATAAATCATGTGGAAATAAACCTTTCAGCGCTGATAAGCCAAACCCTTCCCCATCCCTGACCGCCCTTTCATCTTCGTCGTCTGATTATCTTGCCAGCGTTTGACCCAATTAATTTCTGAAACGGCTTGCGAGTTTGTCCCCGATTGAAGGGAAGCTTTGACGCTCAACGTCGCCAATCGATGGATCTTATTTAGCAGCACAATGAAAGGCCGCGATTCAAAAGCGAACACAAGATTCAATTTAAGCAATCGATTAGGTCCGCACGATGACGTCGAATAAAATAATACTTCATCGAGTGATGTGGTGTGAAATATTGAGCAGAAAAAGGGAAAACGGAGCAGGCACTAATATTGAGCCGATGGTTTCGAACTCGGTACGAAATCTCATTCGACGAACGTTGCTTTTCGAGTGCAAATCAAGGCGAGCGGTAAACAGTAGAAAATTGTTGCCTCAAGTGTGCTATTATTCCGCCCAGTCACGCTATTCTGCTTAGAATCAGATAGCGTGAGAGTATGTCACTAGAACATTCGTATGCGGCGTATGCGACTTTGATCTGTAAATAATTTTCCTGTATTGACCGAAAAATCAGCAGTAGGGATTGAAAATCGCGAGGACATCAGAATAGAATTTAAAACAAAAATTGGTATTTATTTATGTACGAAGTGAAACTAATTGGTCGAATATCGTTATTCTTCTTTCGGAAAATGCCAAACAATTCTAGTCATAGAATAATTTTCTAGTTTATTCTTCCAATTAGAAAGCAAATTTAAAAAAAAATCGACGGAATTTTCTGAAAAATTTTTTTTTGCACAGTAGATGAACGAAATTTGCTATTATTGGATATTGCACACAGTTCTTCTGCTATACCAGCAGTTTTCGTTATTTTTCTCGTCCGTTTTTCTATTTCGATTTTACAGGTTACACAAATCAGTAAGTATATTTGAACGCTTGAGGACTTTTTTACATTTTTTTATATGGTCGTTGGAAGACGTTCGATTCTTATCGTTTGGGCCACACACCGTACTTCCAAAATACTTTGGCGACAAATCGTAATTCGCATTAGCCGTCATTTTTTTTCGGGCTTTTTCCTCTTAACGGCTACCATTTCTGCAACGAAAGGGTTCGGTTTTGCTCGCACGGTCCGCTAGTTTCAAACGCGTCTGTTCCTGAAGGCAGATACAAGGAAAGAAAAGAGTTGGCGAAACTAGGTCATAGGGGAGGAATTGTGGCTGGTCGAAGTTTTTCAAACCATGAATCCGGCGGCTCCTTCGGGAACTCGTGCGTTCCTTTTACATCTGGCAGAGAATCGCTCGTTACTCTTCGGTTGTGGAACACATACTGAGCTGAGAGGACGGTCCTTACGTACAAATGCGCCTACATTTCCAGCTATGGTGGCCATCTAATGCGGTACATACATCAGCCTGCAGATGCGAGGCCTAGTTTCTTTAAGGTCAGCCATATATGAGAGTATAGAGTACATCGGAGGATATAGAATATAGCGAAACGGTAGATCTGGTTTCCGTGTCGGAAAATCCGTACAACCATTCGAATTGAATTTCAAAAAGGCTTCACCTCGAGAATTAACATTAGAATTGGTCTCAACACAAACGATTAGCAATAAGCGCGTTTTGAATTCATTTTTAAGTTCAATTGAAAATTCAAATTCGAGAAATGACAAAAAACTAAGGAACTATTCGTTAGCATTTTCAAATTTTGTTCAAATTAGGGATGGAAAAAATTGCAAAAACAGAAATAATCTGTCGCCAAATTTTGAGTCAAAGCGATGACATTTTGAGCGAAAATTATGAAATTCTGGGTCAAATAATGCCGAAAAAAATTGTGACCCGAAATTTCATTAGTTTGACCCAGAATTTCATAATTTTCGCTCAAAATGTCATCCCTTTGACTCAAAATTCGGAATTCGCGTTAAAATTCCTGTAAAACGGCTTTCGAACGAGGTCGAAAACGTCGACGATAGAAATTTTGTGAAAAATTTGATAATATGATGAGTATTTAAATGACATTAACTGGAAACGTTGGAAAACTTAAAGGATCTCTGAGCGTTTGGAGGGGCTGAAATAATATTGTTCGAGGTTGAAGGTAGATATTACATTAAACGACTTTCCTTCTTTTTTTATAATCTCTATGATGAGAGATCGAGCGCTTTCGCCTCTGTGGGCTTCCTCAGGCGGTTCAATCATTGGGAACGTTCATTCACTGGGCAGTTCACCATAGTCGTCAATAAAGTCGAACTACTCCCATGGGATGCGCAAGAAAAAGCAAACAAGTTGGGAAATAGGTAATGGTTTGGAAACGCGAGGAAGGAAAAATGCGACGGGTCCGATCCGAATTGGGACGGTGAAACCTTGGAATCATTGCTTCCCATTGCCTCTTGAACTAATATCATCTTTCTCCTTTTTCCAATCCCTCGTCGCGCCTCACTACGGCGAATCACGTTTCCTCGTAACGTTCTACTTCTTCAAGATATCGTGATCTCTGCTTCCCATTCATGTCAATACACACTTCTACCTAGGGGTAAATTTTCTTTTAGTTCATCGCACCTTAGGTAAACTACTGCATTCTTCATCGGCAAAAGGTTAAAATATTGAGGGAAAACGGGCAACTATAATAACTTCCAATGATAACTATTCTTATTCGAAAGGATTTCGGTACTGATGAATGATGATAGGAATGTTTATTTATGGGGCATGCTAATCGGGAATTTTAATAGAATCGATTTACTCCGTAAAGATAGAAAATGCTCCGATTTACGCCGTAAAATAAAAATTCTCTCGATGTCGTTTGGGTTTATCATTCAATTGTAATCGCCCGAGGAAAAAATCTTAATCCTCATCTTCTGAATTAGATATTTTTCAATAGTTCCGGTTCGACTGCTATAAAGATGAAAAATCGATCTAATATTTCGTATTCCCGGTCGAATATATTCTGCGCAACAATCACCTCGAGTTTTCTAAATCTAACCCGAGAGAATTGTTAGAAGGAAAAGCTCTTTCCATTTTCCACGGCGAACGGTCTTAACGCCTTCTACCGCAGACAAGGGTTAAAGTCCTTGGAAGGATTTATTATGAAGTGCAAGAGGAAAGAGAGACGGAGTAACGAGGTTCGAAAAGGTGCAAAGAAAGACGAGGGCTTTACTGGGGAAGAAATAGGCCGAAAAGAGTGGGAGGCTTTTCGGATAGTCGGAGACTCGTGGAAGAGAACAAGGACTTGGCCAGTTTGGAGGCGGATTCCACATCAGCGTCGATACCAATCAATTTCCACCTAACATAAATTTAAGCCATACCCGTCGATGGTTGTTTCAAAGATGAATTACCGCTCTTCTTCTTCAGGGCTCTCGTTTTTCATTATTATTCAAAAGCGACTTTGTCCCCCGTCGAAGTTTATCAAGCTACTTATCGGCTCGGGCTTTGTCGTCAAAAATGATTTAGCGGAGCCGTTTTTCTTTAAAGGAAACCTCGTAGCGGGATGAAAAACTAGAATGGGCAACGGCGTTAATAAATCGCCACCGCAATAAATAACAATCCGAAACGGTCTCGATTCTTTCGAGATAAATGCTCTCGGAAAACTCAAGTACCAACTCGACGCTGGAAGTCGATTGGGACAGTAAAAATATTTGGCAGACGCCGTTAAGTGGTGAAGAAAACGTCAGTAAAAGTCAGTAGGCTTGCCAGTCGACCTTTTCCTTTCCCAAATATGCTATTATTTTGTTGAACATTTTCGAATGACAGGATTGAAGCCATTTTTGATAACGCAAAGAACTTCCTAGATATATTGTCCAATGGTTTTGCGATATGATTTTACCAGGCCACGAGGGTAATTATTTTTCAACGTGTATGGTCTTGAAATGTTCGTTACGTCAAGCAGATTACGGTAATTTTTTTAATCTATTGGCTCACACGCCGTGGTTCCACGTTACGAGCTTTTCACGATCTCATTTCAACGTATGTTGTTTTTCGATTTTTACTGGCCGAAAAAATCCATCTATTTGAACGCTTAAGGTGTCAGCGGGAGGGCGATTGAATAACGTCTGATTTCTATTGCCTGGGTCACACACCGTACTTCCGCTTTATTAGCATGTTGACAATTTTTTGATTTTTAAAGACCGCGAAAATGAACACTATCCCAACGCTGAGGAACTTTGAATTTTTCTTTATGATAAAATGTACCTAGGTATAGCTAAATATAATAAAATATAATAGCTAAATGTCGCTGATTTTTATTGTTGGCCTAACAAACCGCATTCTACTTAATACTCATTTGACTCATTATTTGAACTTTTTTTGTTTCTCCTTGCTAATAAAAATGGTCGCAGTTTAACTTTAGTTCCTGCTCTGAATCAACTGATGTCTTAGGCTCCTTTCGAAGGTGAATTACTAGTTCAACCGTTAGTACTGAGTTCGTTAGCGAGGAGCCCTTGTAATATAACTCGGTTGCTCAGTTAACCCGTCTTTAATTTATTTTTGGGCTAAAAAGTTCGCGTCCAGAGGCGAGGGTTTGTACAGGACTCGGTCAACGCGGAGGGCTACTCGTATTCGGGCCATTACCTTGATTAACACTCTCGTCGAATTAAAAGCCCTCTCATCTCACAGACCGATTACGTTTAGCGTACGCTTCAATTATACGGATTGGAAAAAAAAATTCTTTTTTACACGGTAAAGATTACTCGAGGGAATGTTTAAAACCTTGACAAATTAACAATCCAGCTATTACTGTCCCGGAATCGAGACTAGTAAGTTGAAAACAATGAAGTCGGTTAAACGATCAGGGGTCATATTGTTTCAATTTTTAGCTACCGAGCCGAAAATTCGATCACACGGCTATTCTGATTGGTAAGAGCAATTCTCCCTTCGAGGGATCTCAGTTCGTTTCAGACGATGCAGGATTATTTGAGCCCCGGGCGGGGAAAATCCATTAACCAGGAGCTGTATCGTTCCAAGGATCGCTCTTTATCGATCATTCGATATTATCAGAAGACGGTAAGATTATCAAGGCGAGGGTCTAAGCTCGAGTTCAACTCTGAAAGGGACTTGAGCCAACATGCCGCGTCATCGAAGCCGTGCGTACATCGAGTCTCTCGAGGACCCGGATTTGCTCCAACGAATCCCAATCGGCGCGAGTTGAGCTAGTCGAATGATAAATTGCATAAGAATACGACACAGCGTAGTGTGATTTCGATGTATCTTGGGATACGTAAATTAATATTGAAATATTTTCAAAAATGACTATTGAGGTACTTCAAGACAAATCCAGATACTTCCATGCTTACATTATTATAAAACCAAACGAAGAACGACAATACTATACTAATGTTTGAAATGGGATCGTTTTTGGTTTATTGATTATAGTTTTTTAAGGGGGGAAATTTTTTCTGATCCCCTCATAATTTGATGTTTTACGTTTCAAAGCATGTAGAATTCGAAAAACCAATTTTAAAAAAATTCTGTCCGTCCACACTAAGCCGTCAATACTTTCTGAGGAAACTATGAGAGATACTTAAAATTATCACTTAGCTCATCGCCTGACAATAGCTCAATTCTTTTATTCACAATACTTTTTACTTCTATGTTTACGTAGTAAATGGAATTATAGTGATCGTCTGAAAAGTCGATTTTAGAACCAAGGTCCTGTTGGAAGGAACTTTCAAAGTACTGTACTCAGAATCATTTTCTGAACAAGTGTCTATGTGTCCGTCTGTGGTCACAAACTGACATAAATCGCCATATCTCCCTGAAAAAAGAATGCAATTTTCAGGAAATGTTCTCCCAGTAAATGAGCAAAATGAGCTTTTATTGAAATTTGAAAAATGCACTGTGCATTTGAGGTGTGTAACGGTTCAAAGTTCTTTCTGTTTCGATTTTTACAAGCTACGAGAGTCAATATTTTTCTACGTTCGAGATCATGAATGTTTGTTATAGTTAGAGCACATTACACCAGATTTTTTGTATATTTGTTCACACGCAGTGCCTCCACGTTATGAGAATATTTCACGATTTCACTAGTGCATATTTTGTATTTTGATTTTTACAGGCCGCAAAACTCAACGTATTTGAATGTTTAAGGTCTTAAAATGTGCTATGCACACCACTCGTTTATTTTACTACTTATTCTACGTTATTGTAGGACATCGCAGAGGAAATTTCGAACGTGAACCAGATGGAAGCAGTTTTTTCACTTCGAAAACAGGGAGACTATCTGGCGCCAGCTTCCACATTCGCTAGACGGACTACAAAACAAACCACTCGACCATGAAACCTGTGTAAAGTGGTCACGTGCGAAGCACCTGATGCAGCTTAGGGAAACTCAACGTTTCGGTGACCGGTTGCACAGTTTAGCAGATGCTCTCGGATACATCCCCTTTTAGCTTTATCTTCATTGGAGCGAAAATATTCTTTGGAAAAATAATACGGTTCAAGTGACACCCGCTTTGTTCACGAATCTGTGACACGCGAGGGTGAAAATGTTTCCGCGGTAGCTAACGTTCTGATTTAAATAAAGGGCGTCACTGAAGACTTGAATGGACTGGGAGGAACGTAATGTAGAGGGAGTTGTGTTGTTTCTAGTATGATCCAAAATTACGGCCTATAATGGGCTTCATTTTTCTAGACTTCGATGCTCTTAGCAAGCGCCATAAATTCAAATGACTGAACCGAGAGAACAATAGCGCATTTAATAACCCTGCAAAATTCCGTTAAAAATCCTTCTCGACCGTCATCAACGAAAAGTTGGCAACTGTTTTATTTGGAGGGAAAAATTTTTCCGAAATTATTCCTCCAAATCTCTGTTAATCCGTAGATCTCAGAGCTTCCTTGCGACGATTATTAAGCTGAGAAGAAAGGAGAGCATTCTAAACGACGAGGAAATAATTGAGGCGGCAAACAACTGGACAAGAGAGTTGCGGCGAAGTTTCCAGAGAGACGAATTCAGACACCGATGAGATTAAATTCGTAACGATTTTCGGGTAAGGGTTTTCCGTTAGTTGAAAATTACATCGAACCACGGTCTGCATTTGAAGTTCTTAACACCTGAAAGAAAAATCTTCAGAGTAAATTATCGAAATGAAAATGGTTCCAAAAAGGAGCTTGACGGATATTTTGCTCGCTGAAGATATATTGTAAGACAAATTTATAAACAAAAGGATTGATACGTTATAAAGAAACAGCTGGCATAAAATTAATTCATTGAAATATAAACGAACATTAAGTAAAATCTTGAAAAATAAAGCAAATCCTGTCCTAAAAAAAGATTAGGACCTAACTTCTACAAAAAAAAAAAAAAAAAAAAAAAAAAATCAAAGGGTAAAAGGTGTAAAAAACAAAGCCAATAAGAAAAATCTGATTTGTCGCATATCCATTTGATCCGACCTCATCCCAACGTCGAATCAAAAGAATTGATGTCCAGGGGGTGTGAGGAGGAGAAAACCCAGACGATTTATTCTCCGATTCTTTATTCGCTGGCAGAGGACTTTCGCCCGTTCGGGCATCGTCAGGGCGACCGAAGTATATTGTATTCAATGTTTCTTATCATGGAGTTACAGGACAGTTTTGAATGTTAGAGAATTCTTAAGCTACTCACACAGGTGGACTACCAAGTCGGCTCAGTCACTAGGTTTCAATTAAATCCCATTTTGTCTTCCTGGTTTCTCTATATCCTGAATTGTTGATTAAAGTTAAAATATAAAATTTGATAATGGTAACTAGATTCTACTTGTATAAATTAAGAGGTTAATAGTTAGAGAAGTTGACACAATTTAGCTATGATTTGAGAGTGTATATTCCAGGCAGACATAAACTACAGTTACTAAAGGAAATAGGTATGTTGACTAGGGGAGGCATAATACTAGTTCTAATACAAGAATATGTTATCACAGTAATAAGTACGATTAGGTTTTAGAAAAAAAAAATTGAAAAATATAGATTCTATGTTTGTCAGTTGAGAAAAATATATCCATCTATTTGATTGTGCTCGGCCAACGAATAAAGAATCGGAGAATGAGTCGCCTGGTTTTTCCTCCCCCTCGCACCGAATGTTACGCAGAATTACCCCTTCGATCGCCCTCGCAATAACCGATGATTCGAACGAATGACTATCATTGCAGCTGTCACCGTACACCGCCTTGTTGAACACTGAACTGATTATCGCGCAGTGTGGTACACCCCGGTTTACACAGGTCGATAACAATGTTGACCCCTCTAATTGCCCGTTTGATACTGATTCTCCCACGCGACGTCAAGTTTAGCGGACCAACGATCGGTTCAATGGAATAGAGTTATGTCTATGGGGAAACAGTTCGAAAAAATTGAAATATTCCAAACTGCAAGTTCATGGACGAATCTGTTCAATATTCCCAGAAAAATACGCTCGTGTCTGGTTTACTAATTTTACGCAGAGTAAAGCGGTTGAAGAGGCGGTCTTGCTGTTCAAAGAAAAATGTTAATCATAATTGGTATACCGGGAAACTAGGCAAACCATATATTAAGTCGCTTACCCTAGCCCGTCCGTTGTTGATGTAGTCTCTGCTCTGCCTGATGTTTGTAGTGATATGGTCATTATCTGATTAGCCTACAAGCACGCACGTAGTCGGCTGTCGGTCACGGTAAACAACAGTATGACGATCCACTTTGCGCTTGATCAACAAACGTAGGCTACGTAGAAACCAAAATTTTCAATGAAAAATATATGGCGAATAGAAGATCGATTCAAATAATGTACCTGAACCTTTTATAAAAATTAAATGCCTTTTCATTTTGCGGCTCTTTAATCGGTGCAGAGAATTTCGCCTAAGCATTGCGTCAAAGAGGTACGAACGTATTTATTCATCGTTTGCTCGATAGTGAGGTGGAAAATCTCCGCTGTGCAGAATAAACGTTGATAAAAACCCAAGGGGAAATGCGGAAATGAAACAGGATGGCGAAGATGGGCGAACGTTGGAGATGTAATGTAATTAGACCGGGCAACTTTTATAACGAAAACTCCGCACCGGTCTACGAGTTCAAACAGCTCAAAAGCAACGGCTCCGGCTTGGGAAATATTAAATCTGCCGACCGTTGAAATGTTCACGTCGTAGGCCGAAGACAACTCCGTCAAAATTTGAAAAGGGAACTGATGAAAATTACACGGCGGCTTCAGCCTTCGAGTGTGAACCGGGAAAAGTTTCACAGTAAAAAAAATGTCGTCTACGTTCGTAATCAATTTCACACACAAAAGTTCAACGGGAATATTTTCACACATTGCAAACTGTACTTGAACGAGTTTTGGACGTAATAATTTATTCCAATAGCTAACAGTTTTCGAAAAACTCGAACCGAAAAGGATTCTGCAAATTATTTTACAGTGGTTTTTTATTATCCCTTTATTCAATAATGATTTAAGAAGACTATCCATTTGTGATTTTAATTATTGTGAACATTTGTGAACGTTCCCACCGAAAAACAGATGGTAACTCTAGGGGAAAACTCCGTAGCACTATTGTTAATTACAATAACTATTGTTATTTTTATCATTTTTATTTTTCTTAATTTCCTAATCAAAAGCTAATTTCATTGCCTAACGATAGAGCTGACGAGAGTGTTTGACGACCATTCCAATGAGTATAGTTATGTCAAATTTCTGAAAATCGCCCAAATTTCAGAGAACCAATAAAGCAATCGACCCCGCGATGGTCTCATTCGATTCAGCGTCCAAAAGTCTATACAATTTGATACCAAATACACCTTTTTCTGGAAAATGTTGGAAAATAAGAATTTTTGTTCCCTAAAAACCCCTCAAAAATACCCTTAAAATTGAGGTAGCGATTTGGCTAAAGGATTAAGCCATTGTAGGACCAAGATTGATTTTTAGTGAAAATTTCAAGAATTTGGCTTTTTTTAGTTTTTTTGGCTTTTAGTAGAAATTAAAAATTCGTATTTCCTCTTACATCATTCATCTTTTCGACATTTTTATGTCTTTCAATCACTTTCTTTTTCTATAGTTTGTAGAGTTTTGAAATTGAGAACAGTGAATTAGTGTGAGACGGTTTTCTTAGAACAGACAAAAGCGGAGTGAATTTATTTCGAAATTAGAGACAGCCCAATCGTACGTTCCAAATATCGAAGTACTCTTTTAGCAGGTTTCCAATGCTGAGAATCGTGAATATTAGCACTGAGCGATTCCCTGGCAAAAAAAAAAAACAAATTTTTTCAGTTTTCCGATTTTTTTTTTTTGATTTTTGAAAAGAAAATGAAGATTTTGTTCTAACTCACCATAATATACGTATTTTGCGTTATTGAAGCAACTTTTTCTATATAGGGAACAGAAGATTTTCATAGCGGTAAGTACTTAAACCGCTGAAATAGAACTTCATCTACAATTCATTGCTTCGAGCAACTCTCCGAATGCGGTCGCTCTCCTACTTTGCAGTCTAAATTGGGAAGCGGCTCAAACTAAAACGGATTTTCCCCCGCGGGCTTACAACAAAAAACCGGGGAAGAAATGCGAACCAATGGGACCGGGAAAAGTGAAAGAGATAAAAAGCAGGAAGAAAAAAAAAAGGGTTTCTGACAGTGCGCTTGGCGGTTGGAGTCCGTTTGTAATGGAATTCAGGAGATAATCGCTGCTTGGAGCTACTAACCCCCGTCTGCTGTTCCATTCTCAGAGTTATGTATGCTCTCGATGTATATTCGTAAAAGTCCGCACTTATATATTCTTCTGACTTTCGGCCCGAACCGTTTTCAGCTAGAATTGTTTGCCGAATTGGGCCGAAAGTGGATTCATCTCTTACCCCGAACACCTTCGTCTCGACCTTGTTACAATAACTGATGTCGTCCCTCTTCTGCTAAATATTTCAGTTCCAGACCTTCATTTGAATATGTTCTACGTTCGTCGTCGGTATTCCGAAAATTCCCTTCGACCTAAGCAGTTGCGGCCGCGTTTCTGAGCCGAGAAAATTAAAACCACCCGAAGCAAATGGCTTCATTCGTTTACACTCAAGGAAATTGAGCTGGCACAAGTTTCCAATGAATAATTTATAAATTCATAATTAGAGCACCTCGAAATGCCTGCTCGATAAGAGCGTCTGGCATCTTGAGGAGACTAGAGTAAAAACGTCTAGAGCTCGCAGTTGTTTTTTTTTTTTTTTTAATTTTAATATTTATAACGTTTTTTTTCTATGGATAAATGAGGAAATATAGCAACGGTAGCGAAAGTATTTAAATGTCATTAACTCGCCAACAAATTTATTACCGCGCAAAAGCTGAAACCTCGGCGCCACACGTTGTAAACTTATATTCCACCCGTGGGAATAATTTAATGAATGGCCCCAAATCTGTACGAATTTGCGAGGTTACGCCGTACAATGGGAGCTTGGGAGCTGTGAAAACGGAAAGTTATGAATTAACAGTTCCCAAAACGGCAGTGTCGGTTACTGTGGCGTTCACTGACTCGAATACGCTGAAGAGTTTCACGTGTGATGAAACTGAAGCATTGAGTAATATAGAAAATCTAAGTATATTGTCTAAAAAATAAAATAAAAAAATTGTCAAAAAAACTTCTATGAAGATCTATAAATAATAGAGACAAAAATAGTACGTGGAAAAATATTCGTCAAATGTATTGTGCTGGTGCTCAAACAACACTGGATGTTTTCATTTCGTTTCATCGAACTCGAACTTGAAACTGAGTATCCAAAAGTGTCTAGTGGATGGACCAGTTTATAAAAAAAAATATTTAATATTGATACTCATGATTTCAAAATTCCGTCTCTAGGTATAATGGAATTTCAATTATATTTATTATTCATGTATTGAATAGAGAATCACTATTATCCATCTTATAAATTATGTTCGTTTGCCCCGTTTTTTAAATAGAAATTATTTAAATTTTACAGCGTTAGGTATATTAACTTTAGGCTGAAGGTGATCATTCCTGCATCGGCCCAAATATTCGACAAATGTGCGGAACTGACAATGAAAAAATTCCTCGTGCAGAAGACATAGTTTTTTTCAGACTTCGATTTCTGGCTTCTATTTGTCCTGTTTAGATGAGCTGGAGAGGTCTCGTTTCATTGGACGGATCGATTAGATAGATGCAAATGCGCACTAATGAATGAGGACAGACTGTGATGTCCCAAGCGTTAAATGCTCGGTTCTCAGCAGCCGAAGCGATTTGTCAAAGCTTTGATATTGTCATGCCGAGCAGTTACGGTTGGCTGCATTTCATCACCTTCATTGTCCGACGGTTAGGCGCTTTTTGAAATTCCGATTGCAAAACAGTCTCTAGTTGAGATGAAAATTCCTCGTCTTTGCAGACGTTGGCCACTGGAATCTCTTGAAAATCGTAGCCAATTAAAATGAGGACATTTTGCCTTGAGTGACCAAATTTTTTATCCTTGGCAGATTTTACTGGCTACATTAAACTGTACTACTTGATTATTAAAACTAGGGTACTAGATAGCTGTCTTCCTTGGATGAAACAGTTTAGGCGTCTGATTTGGACCCAGGCACGGAGCTAGTGTGGCCAAAAATTAAGAATAATTGCTGCAAAATGCCTCAGGAGCTGAGGGAGACGATACCTCTAGCCTAGGGACTTCGAATTCTGACATCTTTCAGATATAGTATAGCTGTTACTGTTGATCGTGAAATGGGGACTATGTCCTGTTGGCTTTTCAGGCGTAAATCATGCCCAAGCATACAGTGGATACAATAGATCCACTTCGGAGTGTCCACGAACGATAATGAGTTGGTGAGTCACTCATGAGCAAAACATTCACTCTTTCTCGTTCAGTCGTACGTAAAGGTTTTATTTTTTACTGAAAAAGAAGTAGAAGAAAAACACTAGATTCTCCATCTTGGCCTTATACTTCAAATTTCAAACAAACAAAATTCAAACAAACAAAAACTTCGACAAAAATTATTAGAAATTAAATTAGAGTAATTTATTATAAGTTAATATCGACGCAAAAAATCGAAGAAAAAACGGCACATTTGACAATAATCAACAATATAGCTCCCTGAAAAATGTGTTTTCATGTATACTGTTCATTTGTTATTCGAAAACTTGAATGATAAACTCGAGTAAAGATGTTCCGCCTGATTTCAGCCCAGCGTTTGATCGCTGTCAGCAAATGGTATCTTGTTAGCTAGTTAAATAAAGGAACCTTTTCGAATCAGGTCCCCTTGAATACTAACCCTTCTCAAAATTCGGGGATCGACTGTCTATTTTTCTTTACCCGAGGGTTCAGAAGAGTTCCCAATAAAGGATCCTTCTGGAGAGGTTGAATGAACGTCGCAAAGGTACCCTAATGAAATTCCACCGGAGGAATTTATAGGAACACTCGTATCTCCTGGCCCACGTCATCCTAATTAATGTAGAGCGGGTTAATCATGTCAATCACGTTGAAATATTC
Source organism: Tupiocoris notatus (assembly GCA_037159825.1). NCBI lineage: Eukaryota > Metazoa > Arthropoda > Insecta > Hemiptera > Miridae > Tupiocoris > Tupiocoris notatus. Next base: position 260,160 of record JASJUZ010000671.1, on the reverse strand, counting down.
GCCGGAGAGAGCTCCGACAACCAATTGAACCCACTCAAGGAGAAAGATTTGATTTTCGAACTATGCGCAAAGAGAATGAAAGTCTTTTAGGAAATTTACCAAACAAGCGATCCCCGTAAAGGAATTATTCAAATTTATTTCACTCTTGAATAAATTTGAAGCATGACAGATTTAGGAGCATGAAGAGTGAAATCGGGTAGCTTTGTTGATTAGTCACTCAATTATAAACCATTGTGACCGGTCGAAAGATCGAATTTATAGTCGCTAACTGTTCGTAATTGTGTTCACATCAGTTCATTTTGAAAAAGTCCCTTTCCCCCCAATTTACTGTATTTTTTTTCAATGTCAAGGTCATAATCAAGGCCAAAGTCAATGTCAAGTGAAGGTCAAGCCCCCTCTTTTCCAACCTTATCTGCATTTGGCTCAGCTGTCGATGGAAAAACTCGTTCTCCAAATTTACTATAATAATCATTGAGCGCTTTCGCTTCTTCAAGCAATATAAGAGCTAAATTTTCCGATAATCTAGAAATACAAGTAGAAAAATGAAAAACGCCATTATTATTTCTCCTTACAGAGTTATAGGGAAAATATGAAACGGCTAGCGCGTTTTCGTAGCTATTCAATCGTTATCTTTCTTGCGAAGTGAAGACATTTTCGGCCCTTTTGCAAGACTTGCTATTTCAATAGCACCAAAGGTCACCTTTAGCGGCCTGAGAATCTCAGAACACCATTTTCCTCTAAGGGAATATTTATTGAAGCGAATAAAGGGTCACTCGTTGCTTGGAGGCGCGGAAAATGCGAACGGTGACAGCCGATTGAAAATTGGCGGAAAAACGGATTCAAAATGGCGGAAAAGTATGGAAAACGTACGAAGAAATGACTGCCGGGTTCCTAAGGGCATTTCAATTCGCAATTGGACCCATACGAGAGACAAAATATCGTTGCGCTATTTTTCAATCGAAACCTCTGCGGTCAACGCTCCATTCAAGTATCATTATTCTAGTTTCAGTTGAAAAATCAATTGAGGGAGATAGAGTCACATGTTTTAATCATTCCGTTTCGCTGCTAGTAGTGCAAAATCAGCTTGCAGTTGCATTGAAAAGACGTATAGCAAATTCAAACGCTTGAAACATCGTTTACGAGCATTCGCGTTAAATAACGACCGCTAAAAATGGAGAAAATCCCCAGTTATCCGTAGCGCGCCTAACGAAGTCTTCGAAAGAGAGGTGTTGATATTTTTTCCCCGAGAAGAATACACCGTAAAACGAGATAAAAAATGAAATAAACAAAACGAAGAAAGGAAGGAAAGGAAACTGAAGAACTAACGGGCTGCTAAGGGTCTGCAAAGGCGAAAAGGGCTTCGCGAACAAAGACCCGGCTGCAACTACTGGTCTTTGCGAGAAGGTCAACACACGTAAAATAATCCTTCACGTTTCCACCCACCTTCACGAGCCCTCTTATCTCTTTGTGGTAGTTATCAGGGAAGATTGAAGTGGGCACGGTCGGCTCTTATTCCTTTTCCTCCTTTCCACTGAGATACTTTTGTTAGGTATACGGTAAAAAAAAAAAAAAAAAAAAAAAAACACGTTTGAAAAAGCCAAACCGAGCAGCACTCCCAATTGATATTCCAACGTCGTCTTTGTCAATAGAAAACCCGCAAATGAGATTTTCGGCGTTTCGCAAGAGCGAACAGTTAGAAAACCGGTTAATTTTTAAAGCCAAATATTGATTGGTTCGATTACTTTTGCTGTTCAGACGTAATAAATCGCACCCCTCGCGGAATAAGGGAACAACTCAAAATAGCTGATTGTCGGGAAATTGCGTTCAAAGTTTTTGCTCATACAAACGGCCATATCTGCAAGGCAACATTTTGAATGGTAGTTATTATTGCGAAAACGTGTTCTAACATTGATTGTCCTACCGCCATTGACAGAACTTTCCATCCAACCTGAATGAGAGACTAAAGGAGAGATTTTTCTCGAATTTCAACGATTTTTGGGGTTTACCCCTACTTTGATGGACGATATTTGAACACTTGGGAGACGTCGCCTGTGGATAAAGGAAACGAGGTAGAATTAAGTCAAGATTGGCCAGAAAAAGGAAGTAAAACTCTTACAGTTGCAACCTGCTGCCCTCTCTTCTGGTAGACTCAATTAGCCTCATTTTCAGCGTTGATGTACAAAACTACATCACTCCAGTTATCCAACACCGGAGCTAACTGAAAAATGCCACTTTTTTAGTGGTTTCCAATCGACTCACCGAGCTTTTTCATAATTCTCATCTACGATTACCACTAGATAGCAGCAGCGTTGTTAGGACGTTTACAAGGACAAAGTATATCTCTACTACAAGGGTTTATCATGCTCAAGTGACCTTTAGCGCGTCGTACACTCCAACTATGAACACCTCTTCTATAATGCACACGTTGTCATCAACGAATGAGAAAATTCAGTATTCGCCAATATCCAGTTTCGAAATTGTTCAGCTCGCGGGAATATCGGAATTAATCCTCTCGCAACTGGCACCAACAACAATATTGATTGGCGTTATCTTATGAATGAAGTATTGTCAACGTTATTCCCTCCGGTTTCAATTCGAGCAAAATTATTGCGAAACAAGCGTCCATTCAAAGCAATACTTCTAATTCCCGTTCGATAGGTTTCGCGACTCTAAATTAGGATTCCCCAATAGCCAAGGGCTAACGTAATTTTCGTGTTCGACGCTGAACTTCAGTAACGCAGAGTCACGATCAACCTAAAATAGAGGTCAGTCGCTTTCCAATGTATAGCATTTATCAAGTTCGTTCCGACTCGTCGATTCGGCGGATATTTCGCCCGGGTTGGAGATTAGCTGAAAGGGAGCGGTTCGTAAATGGGATTAGGGAAGTTGTATGAGTTGGAAGGATTTGCGAGCATCACTAAGGCAACTTCTAAACCGCACAACACATCCGACCGTATTCGCTTCAACCTTTCTGACCGTCCCAACGTTAGAAAGGCTAGTACCAAACACAATTAACTCACGAACGGGGGTCAATCCCAATAGTAAAAGTATTTAAATGGATTGAATTCGCCCAAATGTAATTAAGGAATTAATGCAAAAATCAAATCCGATTCCAAATCATTTCCTGGGACAGATTTTTTCTCTCGATTTCTGTGGTCTTATTTTAGGTAACGTTGATAAAGACGGTCGATCAATCTGCTACCGAATTCAGTTTAAAATAGCATCAATGGCGATCCAATTTGTCAACCGGTTACATTTTCTATGCGCCTCTGATTTAGTATCGGAGTCGCTGGTATGAAAGAATATTTTACTCTCTCGACGGAATTCCGACTGATGTTCTCCCAGAATAACTTCTTGTATATAATTGAAACCTGACCCGAAATAAACGTGTAACTGCTAGGTTCTGTCGAATAATTTTTTCATACATTCCCGCCGTTTTTCTTATTACGTACGGCTGCGTATTCACCTGCGCAATTTTTCCCGGGCGAGCTCGAATCGCGAGAACCTAACAGCTACTACATTAATCAGTCGTTCCAAGATTTTGGGTCGATTATCCTGAAACCGGTTTCTTTCGAAAGTTACTCCCTTTACTTGCTATCCTCGTTAGCGCCGTCCTTTTTCAATTCCTTCCAATCATATCTACCCTTCCACTATTTCCCTCCATCACTAATTCCATTCATTCAGCTTATTTTATTCCTGCTATTTATTCCGCTAATTCCATTCCTTTTTATTCATTCCACACATTAAATTCATTCAAATAATTTATTTTGATTCCTTCCACTCAATTTATTTTTTCCACTGATTTTATACACATTCTTTTTGTTCTATTCATTCTCTCTCTTCTTCTAATTCGCATCAATGAAGGATTAAGACGATTACAAGTTGTATTACCCGTGATTTTCACTCATACCAATCATATCTACCCTTCTACTTTTTCCTTCTTTTCCACTAACTCCATCACAGATTCCATTCCTCACATTCCATTTGTGCTGTATATTCCACTCATTTCTTTCCTTTTATTCAATCCACTCAATCTATTCATCCCACTCATTTCTTTCCTTCTATCAATTCTACTCATTCCATTTTTTCTATTCATTTTACTCATTCCATTCATTTTACTCATTCCATTCATTTCACTCATTCCATTTTTTCTAATCATTTCACTTTATTCCTTCTATTCATTCCACTCATTCCATTTTTCTATTCCTTCTATTTATTCCACTCATTCCATTTTTTCTATTCATTCTACTCATTTCACTCATTCCATTCCTTCCACTTTATCTATTTCTTGTATTCATTCCACTCATTCCATTCCTTTCATTGCTTCAATTCCTTTTATTCATTCCGCTCATTCCGTTCTTTCTATCCATTCCACTTTATCTATTCCTTCTATTTATTCCACTCATTCCATTCCTTTAATTCCTTTTATTCATTCTATTCATTCCGCTCATTCAATTCCTTCTATCCATTCCTTTTATTGTATTAATATTGGCAGTAATTTGTGGTATAATTATGACTTTTTCATTTGACTCATTCCAATAGCATAGCTGGTCGAATCTGTATTCTTAACATTACCTTTCAGCTCATTTACTTCAAATTCGAGGTCTAACGGAAACTTATTGATTGCATTCGAACAAGTATTCGATCCGCATGAGCCTTTTTGGGATTATAGAGCTTCATCATTAGCCGGAAAAGCCCTCCCCTGGGGATAACAAATCCGCATTAACCGAGGATTACTAAGTATTAACCGCGGTGGTATTTTACTTACAGCAAACAATGGCTCCCTGGACGTTGGGACGACATAATTAAGAATGTAAGGCTTGAAGTTGAGCTACGTTGTGATAGGGAAGGATGAATAATTATGAGCCGAATGGATTCAATAATAGAGCGCCAAGGTGAACGAGGAAAATGTACAGCTCAGATGTTCTGTACTCTGATCTTGTATAATTCAACTCCCCATGCGGACAATATGTTGTCTCCAATTGTTTAGAATTTCTAAAATTGGAACAGAATGATGACAAAATGAAGATGGATGATGGAGTATTTCGACGACGAAACAGCGAGTATCTGAAAAATGAAATCATATTTCAAGGTTTTACAGTTTCCAAAAATATTTTGGTATTGGATTCTCTTCGGATCTAGGAGATGAGGATCGAGGGTTACAAGATTCAAAAGAGGGAGTTCCACATGAAGAATCCCGTCGAAGCTACTCTATTGCTCAATAATACCTTTCCAACATGTATAAAAAAATTTACAAAAATGCTCATTGAAGAGTTTTAGAGCACTTCATCTTCTTCTTAAACTTAAACGTAGGAGTTTTGGTTACTTTGTAAAATCATGTCTTCTATGCTAACCATCCACTAGATGATAACCATAAGAAACTTATCTAATTTAATTAATTTAGCTAAATCTCCCACGTTCAAGTTTTCAAAAAACTCGTATCGCACTAAAACTCTCCATTAATTATAATTATTAAACGCTATAAAGTCTTGATATTCGAGATGGCCCTTTTTACATTAAGCCCGGGGCTTTTGTAATTTTATTTCACGTCGACAACCGAAGTTTTCCGATGCTGTCAAGCCGAGATACACGATGCCGATACTTGGCCAAGATAGGCCTCCCATCGCTGACAGGTCGGCATTTTTCTTCACCATTCACCAAGCCAGTCAGACGAACCCGGCGGATAGGTCGTCTTTTGAAACAAGTTACAGCGTAAAGAATCGGCTTTTCTTCGAATTCCGAACACGAAAAGTATCACTTATCGACTCAATTTCGTTATTGGAATAAAAAAAAATATATAGGAAAGGAAAATTTAATACAATGGACGACAGGGGAGCTTTGATAACTCTTTTCCTTTATTTATTGAGCAGGTGAGGAAGGTGTGGTGTGGGATATCTAGGGAACTTGTATTCAACAATATTCCTTTTGGCAATAATATACCATTGTAATGACCCAAAAAAAAATTTTTTTTCCAACCCCCTCAAAATTTGATGGTTTACGTTTCAAGGCATGTGGAATCCGAATATCCAATAAAAAAAATTCTATCCGTCCACCGTCAACACTTTTCTGACGAAACTATAAAAGCAAGATTCTTGAAATTGTCACCAAAAATCAATCTTGGTCTGACAACGGCTCGATTCTTTGGGCAAATCGGTAGCTCAATTTTGAGGGTATTTTGAGGGGGGAGAAAATTAATATTTTCCAACTTTTTTTCAGAAAAACGGTTGGTATCAATTTCCATAGATTTTTGGACGCTGAATCGAATGAGACCGTTGCGGGGTCGATAACTTTATTGGCTTTCGAGCTATCGCAGCTTTTGTGTTGAACTTGTGAGATTTCCACAAATTTGGCATAAAAACTCAAGAGTTCTTGGAGCTATAAAAATCTCTATACTCGATGGAATTGTCGTCAAACTCTCTCTTCTGCTGTACCGTTAGGCAAAATATTTAGCTTTTAATTTGGACATTGAGAAAAATAAAAATGATTGAAATTACAATAGTTGCTACGGAATTTTCTCCGATAGTTACCAATCTGTTTTTCGGTGGGAACGTTCACAAATGTTCGGAATAATTACTATCACAAATGGATAATCTTCTTAAATCATTATTGAAGCGAAGGAATAATAAAATACTGTACAATCATTTGCAGCGTTTTTCGCTTAGTACTTTCACCCTTAAGGCAACAAGGCTCCGTTTTCAGTTTTCGACGGCCTCATCATAGCCCTTCGATAGTGATTCGGCCTAGAAATAAATGCGTCATTATAAAATGGGCGTCAGATAACGGCCGAACATCTGCAAACTTCTCCTCTGCTAAATTTAACCAATTTCCTCTCCCAGAGAATCAACAAGTGTCTCGGTCGAGCGTAAAGCAGTTTCTCCAACACCTGTCGGCGTCGAAGTTGCCAAATAGATCGTTAGATATTAACGCGAGACGTTTCCACCGTGAATTACTATCGGCCAACGTATCTATCGGTTGTTCTTCGTAATTAAAATTACTTCGCGTCAATAATGACCATTAACGGGGAAAAAATTAAATCGACTAGCGCTTCATGTTTTGGGACGTTAAGGAAGTTTGTTCGGCATTTAATTTTAGTGGATTTTGAAAGCTGTGCCGAATAAGAGATACTAATTGAACTATTTTAATACCTGGAACCTTTGCACGAATAAATTTATCTCTCTCCTCATTTGCAGCTCTCAATTCAACTTCGATTCGGGCTTAAGATCGGTAATAATAGAATTAAAGTCAATACCTGCTGATCATACGCAAAATATGTGAAAATAAATGAGCGATTTTGAATATCATCCGCTCTACTGGTGTAAAAAAGTATCAAAGCTTTGAGAGCGTTGAGAGCAGCCCTGGAGGATGAATGAAAGCGATTCAACCGTTCAAATGGGATTGAGAAGCGCTCCCAATGGATCTCATCGCAGGCCCGGGTAAGCCATAACTGATCCCTGGACGGCGGGTTGAACTTTGGAATTGGTTATGATGCATTGTAAGGGATCATAATAGAGTTTAACTAGTTTCTCCCGTTCCGCCGACCCGAGATCAAATGGGGTTATTCAATAAATCAATCTATCCGACCTGAAAACAGGCGCGCTTCATCGTCATGAAAAAGAGAGAGGCTCTGGTGGTCGAAATTGATTAGGAATACCTGTCCGATGTATAAAGAAAAGTGAACTTTTTGCGTACCATATTGCGTTACTATAATTAATTTGGAAACCGTTCTCGAAAACCTAGCTATATGAGCGAATTGATCTATCAACTGTCAGGAATTAGTATTATCACCTGCATGAAATAATAATGGTTGTTTCCGCTGAGTTTGAACCCCATTGAATTATTTATTTATTTGTATATTTACGGGCAAGCCCAATTTACATTTTTACATAATAAATCATTTTAACAGGGGAATGAAAAAAAGAAGTAGTACAATTTTGATCTGATTTTAAGAAAATTCAATGAAATGAGGTGGATGAAGAGGAAGTTAAAGACTTTAGTGTAGCAAGGGATGAATTGAAGAAATCGAACTGGAGGTATGAGATGAGGAAAAGGTTGGCACGGAACTAGCGAGAAAAATATAAAGCCAATTATAGAATATCATGATGTTCAAACAAAGGCTATATTTATGTAATTTATTTTAAAATAAAAGCGTGAGGAAAATCAGTCATGAAGATTATTTTGAGTGAAGTGACCTTCTTGACTTAAAACTTACACCAGTAATAAATAACCCTTCCTCCGATGAACTTTGCTGAAGTGAATATCTTGAACATTAGACGTTTCTCAAGCCAGGAGCCCCAAAAACGTAAAAGCGCACAAAACTGGGTTTGTGAGCCCAGTGATACAAGACGAATTGTGTGAAAGGGGATAATGTTTTACCAAAGAGATCCAAAGTACAATAATCCTCGAAAAATGCGAATTATTACGTTAGTATTATCGAACAGTTACGTGGAAGTACGCTGTGTTACCCAGGCAATAAAAATCAGGCGTCATTCACTCGTCGTAACAAAAATATTTCAAGACCTTGAGCGTTCGAATACATTGATTTTTGAAGCCTGTAAAAATCGAAATACAAAATACACGCTTGTAAAAACGCGAAAAAGGCGAAAAAGCTCATTAAGTGGAAATAAGATGAGTGACCAAATATCCAAAAATAAAAATCAAGCGTCATCTGCTTGCCACTACAAAATATTTCAAAGCCTTGAACCGTTCAAAAATATTGATTTATATGGCCTGTAACAATCAATATGGGGAAAAATATATCGGTTTTATTTCGGAAGTACTGAGTGTTATCAAGTTTCAATTACGGCCAAATGGTCGCATTCACTGGGAAATAATTTTATGAAAGTTTCATCTAATTTCATCGATTTTCCACGAAAGTATCTTATGGCGGGTTTTACACTTTTTGATCTCCAACCCTCGGACAGACACACCAACGGACAGAAGTACACACAGACACTTGTACAAAAAGTGTTTCTGAGATGGAAACTTATTCCGAATTCTCTCCGTTCAGCTTTTCCGTCGATCCCAATTAGTACGTAAACATGGACGTTTTTGAGCTACATTTTTGTTGAACATTTTCATTCTTTTTGGTTTTTTGAGTGAACATCCTACTCCCCCCTTGACTATAAAGCGCAAGCATGATTTTCGTGCGCCTAATGTGCTTATAAATAAAATCTATTTAAAATAAAAAGTTGATTACTTTTAATCTCAGATTAAAATTAGTTCTCGATAGAGCATCTCCCAAGAGAACTTGGAGCGTAACGAATAAAAATAAAACCTTCACAGGATACTGTAGTTTGTTAAAGGTCTTAGGAAATCCTGTTGTATTAGCACTGTGCGAATATATTGTTTCTCATTCTCATTCTCACCGCATTTTCCTCCGGGGCCGGCGAAAAAAATCATCAATTTCTCTTAGTTCAATCCCCATGAGCCATCCTCTCCTTCCTTATTTCGCGCTTCCTTCTTTATTGCGGGACCACCCTTGCAACTCCTGTCCGTTAAGACCGTCTCCTCATTTCTCTTTCTTTGTCTTGCCTTGTTCTCGAGCTCTTTGAGCCCCTCAGTAATCGTCAACGTATCGATCCTCTTTAAAATTGTGAAGTCAATGTTCTTCGCACAATTTTCTCGTAACGCGCTGCAACTAAAAACGCTTATTCTTCGAATAATTTTTCTTCTCTTGTTCTCGTTTTTCCTTTCATATCTTCCCTGGAAGCAGTCAGTTCCTTTAGAGCAAAATTCATGCATTCAGGCATGAAACAGACGTATTTTATCGAAAACAGGCTCAGGTTTTTAACTCATTTTGCGGAAAAGATAGCGAATGAAAATTAGCGGAATGTAATCGTAGCACCCTATCCACATTGTTCCCTAATTGGAATAAAATTTGAACACTCACTTTCGACCGCGAAAAATGAAAGCAATGCTAATTAGAAGGATTTACGGGGAGACATTTTCAGGAAAAAACCTGTCGTAAAAGAATGAAACAATGGTGTACAGTGCCGAGATAAATTTTCCCTCTTTAAATATTCAACGCGTTGAAACTTGAGTCCTCCGCTCTAGGAAACTTTTATTCAGCGCTAGCACAGCCTGAGAGCTTAAATATTAAACTGGACGCAGGAATAAGAATGAACTTTTTTAATAGTTTCCAGCTCTTCGTACGTCAGGATGTCAAGTGTTGAGATGAAACTCTTTTCGTCCGCAATAAATTTACTAGTCACGTAAAGTTTATGTATTTTTTAACAGCGAAACGAATTAAAATCTCACGTATACCGTCACCACGCCTCTGTAACAGATTTCTCAACAGTCATTTTTTTAACTCGAAATAAATTCTCTCAATTAGGTGGAAAATTAATAATTAACGGAGCCCTAGAGTTCGAAATGAATTGAATGATTTTATTTCTTTTTGTGGGTTGAGGGGGAGAAAAACGAGGCGACCTCTTCTCCATTCTTTTTTATTATCCAGCCGAGTACTTTCGCCCGTTCGGGCTTCTTCAGGGCATTATAGGACCAAGGGTACCTATGGCCTATGGAGAAGAAAACGAATGATTTTAATTTATTCCTTGAATCGATCGTAGTTTCTCGCTCTGCTACCATCTAATAAGAAAAATAATACGAATGACTGTACAGTGGTAATAATTCCTTTACGATGATTATGATTCAAGAAGACCATCTATTTGTGATAGTAACTATCCCGATAATGTTTGGACGTTTATATCACCAGCTGAAGAGTGACGACCAAAAGAGTATACATCGATTTTTATAGCTATTATAAATATAATAACATTATAAATATTTTCACGAAAATTTATAATATTATAAATACTATTCTCACGAAAATTTCTTAAAATCTCGAACATTTACACGTCAGCTGCAATGACTTAAAACTATTAAAACATATGAGCGCTTGATAATTATTAAGCCAAAATAATCATTCAGCGTTCAGAAATCTATTGAAACTGATATACACGCATGTCTGGAAAACGTTGGAAAATAAGAATTTTCCCCCCCACAAAACCCTACAAGAACAGCTTTAAAATTGATGTATAGCGATCTGATTGAAGAATTGGGCCATTGTCAGACCGAGATTGATTTTTGGTGAACATTTCGAGAAATTAGCTTTTACAGGTTCCTCAGAAAAAAGTTGACGGCGGACGGACTGAATGTTTTCATTATTGGAAATTCGGATTCTATATGCGGATTTACAATGGTTTATTATTGACTAATAAACCAAGACTAGAATTTCGTTTCGACGCTAATAAATTCGATCCGTTGGAAATTCATCGTCGACTCCGAATTTCGATTCAAAAATTCGAATCATTTTCAAATGTCATTTTTCGCAAAACTGGCAAAAAAGCTATTCCACTCTCGCCATTTTTTCTTCCGCCATCTTTGAAAAGAGGCAAAAGTCTCCAAGATGGAAAGTAGTGGAAGCCTGAGCTAAGTGTCGGCCATTTATCAAGCTCACGGACCGGCCTTCCACCGTAAACTTTTCCTTTCGGCTTATTATTTATTAACTTTGAAGAAAATCGAATTCACTATGAGAAACCGAATGCTTTGCTCGGCGAAGTTGAGGAGCACGACCTGAGGGACGGACTCTGAATGGTTAAAGAGGTCTTCGTAAGTTTTTCGAAGAAGCCCAGATAACGTCTTCCTGTCTAATGGCCACTAACTCCGAGTGCTCAATTCTTGAATGGACGCTTCTTAACTCTTGTCGAGAATCCTCGGGTACTTGGGGAATTTCGAAAAACGTCGAAGCTACGAAATGTTTCAAAACGAGATTAACATTGAGCTGTTAGCTTAGTTGAAAGCCTCGATCAAACTTAGTCGCTAGGAAATTCGATTAAATTGTTCACACTTTAGGAAGCTTAAGGTTATCAGTGGGGCTCTTTCATTTCAAATATATTGAGCTCCTCGTTTTTTATTGTCATATGTTGAAGTGAAATAGCGTAAATCACGGGACAAATTGTTTGCTAACTTGTGACCTCGAGGGTAACCATAATAAGATAAGTAGAGCACCTTAGTGAAACGATACCGCAAGCCTGGTGAAAACGAGGTCGAAACACATACCGTTGGAAAAGCTCTACGTGACCTGCCTAACTGAATAAAGTCGCATAGCTTCTCGTGTATCCCAAACGTCACGAACCGTCAAAACTGTCCCCATGAATCGGAAGGGAATTTCGATTCGGATAAAGCTCCTCGAATGTCATATGGTTCCATTATTTGCATCGACAGTTCGAAATGTTCTACAAATGCGGTTACAAGAAATACGATTTCGGTATTATCAACAACTTCGGATTTTAACTTATAGAAATTTCGACGTTTCTTTTTGCTTCTATGTTTACGTAGTAAATGGAAGTATTGTGATCGTGTGTAGTCGGATTCAGAACAGAGGTGAATTTAGAAGATATTTTCGTAATACACACTTTCTGAGCAAGAGCAAGTTTTCGTCTGTTTGTGGAAAAAAATTACATAAATCGCAATTTCACCCTGATGAACGAATGAAACCCGATGACATTTTCAGAAAATGTTCGTGTTTGTACATGTACATGTGAATGTACAAAATTTGCTCTAATGGATTATTTACAATATATTCTGCATTCAAGATAAAGTTTTTTGTATAGAGTTTTACGGGATGTTACAGCAATTATATATTATGTTTGAGGTCTTAAAATGTACGTAATGGCGAGCCCTTGATTTCTTATCTGTTGGCTCATGCACCGTTATGAGAATTTTACGCGATTTCAATAGCACGTATTTTGGTTTTTACAGGCTCCAAAAATAATAAAAATGTTCAAACGATTAAGGATGTTTCGGACGGCTAGTTGAAGTAAAATTTATCTCAATTTACTTTAGAGGGTTTTTTTTAAAAATAAATATAAATATTTAAAAAAATGTATTCCCTCACAATTTTTTGATTCCCTCACAATTGACAAGGAAAAGAAAAATATTTTGATTTTCACAGACTGGAAAAATGAATACATTTGAACGCTGGAGCAGTCGAAAATATTTTTAAAGCAGGTGAATATCGGTTGATTTTTGTTATTGGTGTCACTCATAGTACTTCCTCGTAAATTGCACCATCAGTTATTTTATTTGAGCTCTTCAGTATATTTCGGACTCCAAGGTTATTAAAATGACCTCATTTCACAAAAAATATTTTGTATCTTTATGCGGTTTTCCGCAAAAACTGCCACGATTATTTTTCACACTTTAGCTCGTGTTTCATTTTTGCAATTGACGAGAATTTCCAAAAGAACTCATTCTCGAGCTTCCGGGGATTTTTCCGCAATTAGACCGCACTTTGTTTTCGGCGTTGAACGTGAAACCTTTCAAAATGGAAAATTTATCAACCGGATCAATTTAATAATATTCCATTTTATCAAGTAAACATCGTAAAAACGGCTCGATGGTCGCTAATGTGAACGGATTCGCGGCCTATTAACCGAAGCTATAAATAATAATCCCTTGCGACGGTGGCTACAGCTCCCTTGTTTCATTCACTGTTACTATGGAGAATAGGATGGGCTGTGGGGTTCTAAAGGGGATAGGACGTGCCGTCACTGGTAACCTACAAAACGTTGTTTACACCGACAACACGCGCTATCTTCATCCACACAATTGAAATTTACGGCTCGTCCTTGAGGGGATTCGATACGACGAATTGTGATGAAAAACGTGATACAGGTTTTCAATTTATTGAGTTTTTTCGCCTTAGTGATTCCGTTACCTGGATTTGGAGTTCATGAACTTCAAATCCTATAATCATTTACTTACCCCTTGATTTTGCTATTTTATCCCAAAACGATTGATACAAAAACAATTTTTTGGCGTGTGAGTAAAAAAAAATCCGAAAAATTGAGGAAAACAATTAAATACTGAATTATTTCTAACTAAATTAATTCCACAAAATATGAGACAATGCTCTAGGATACTTCGAAACTTTCTTTGGTATGCTATCCAAACTCCCGAATTTTCCCGATGTTCGGCTCAATTCAAAACTCAATCTACCTAAGTTTAGTTAATTCCAACAGGTTATATTATGCTACTCTCTTCCCTTTGAACAAAAAGCATCGAGGAGCTATTTGGCTGATAAAAAGCACATACGGAAGAGTTTCGAAATGGAGGCTGTGTATTTTGAGCGCGGCGACAGGAAAATACGATAAGGTTGGGTTCGGTTGGCCTTCCGGTTTCGTTGTTGGGGCTGGAAGATCGGAGATAAGAGAAGGGCAACGGATGACGGAAGTGTTTCTGTTTGGCTTATACTCGCCAACAGCAGTGCGAAGCCATCAGGGAATCTAGTGTTTGTCGAGTTTTATCTCGAGCACATCCCTTTCAGTTTTCCTCTTCAGACGTATAGGAGCTAGCTATAGGAAACCGTTATACACTCGTACGTACATCTACGTAGGTATTTCGACGGTGAAGTACCAAGTAAAATGTGACATATTAATTAGCACAATATCCGATGAATATTATCGAAACCAAGACTGCAGCGCCTCGCTGTAGTGCAAGGCAAGAGGTACTCAGAACACAAACAAATATATTAATATATAATAATAAAAATTAAATTAAATTAAAAACTCACAGAATATTAGTTTTTTTTTTTAAATATTGCTAGACGCTGATTCTGAATTTTTTAGTCCACTGAAAATGCCACATATTTATTTTTGGAATATTTTTTCTTGCTTTTTCTTTTTTGTTCACTAAAATGGACATAACTCAAAAGCCTACCGTGAAGCCCCTAATCGCGAAAGTGCTTGACCAATAAAGTATGAGAATGAGTCACCTGCATTATGTATATTACAGTATAAACAACATATTCGGCGTTATAGCGTGTAAATTAGGACTAGGATCACACACTATACTTCCTCTGCGTGCCATAATTGTGTTGCCTACATCAATATTTAAATTTTTCATCCATACTGCAAACTATATTGGAAAACTTCCAAGGGACGTGATCTCTGCTTATTGGAGCATTTTATTCAATACTAATGAGTACCGCATGATTCCGATTATTCTCTGTATTGTTGCAGCCGGTAACAAAAGTTCAATCGTGCGACGCGAATAAAATAGTCGGATAACTGGAGGTAATTTACCGGTGGTAATTCCTCTTTGTCGTGTTTGTTCCCTTTTTGTTCTCAAACGCGCGAAGGATATCGCCCCGAATCGAACTCGGCCAATCGGATCGTTTTGCGAGTGTTTTTAGCCTTAGTTGCATACCCTTGTGTAATGACTTCAAGTTGAAATATAGAGCGGTCGGCAACCGAAAACGTTTCCCCAGTGGCTTCATTTGTAAACTCTACAGTTGCCTCATTTATACAAACGTAACGCCTTTCTTTAGGCGGAGAGGATTTTTTAAAAGATATTTCCGCACAATGTTGGCCAACATAGTGGAGAATTTTCGCATTTGAGAAATGGCAATTAACTTTTTTCGAGCTTGCGGTTTACCAAATTAAAACCGTAATGTTTTATACAACTATAGCACCAATATTTTCCATTTTACAGCGACTGTTCACAGAAAATGTTGCTATTTGGCTCGTTCCCGAAAATTCTAACGACAAATTTCGACCCGAGAATACAAATGCAAAATCCGTTTCATGCTTTTTTTTTGCAAAAGTACTTACGTGTTTGTTGGCCATCCAGATCGAAGCTAAGAGTACTGACCTTCAACTTGCACAAGAATAAAATAACCATCAAAACCCGAGTCACTTTAGTATAGAAAATGTATTTTATTTATTATTATTTTTTTTTTACTAAATCGAATGAAACCATACAATGGTATCTTTTTATGGAGATTTTTGAGTTTTAGAAAAAACATTCATACATTCATTTTCTAGTTCCCAGCTCAAGATTTTTCTTAAAGGGAGTTGTTGCATTTGGTACCTATATTTATGGAAAGTACATTTTGTAATGATGACATTTTAAAAGAACAAATAATGCTTCTAAATAAAAATTTATGAACCTAAAGATTTTCCTATATTTATTATAATATTCTTCAGTCCTCTTTGTACGAGTAATACTCTACAAAAATTAGCCCGTAAAGCCATGCTGCGTGACTTCCTCTTAACGAACGCATTGAAACAGTCCTTCAAGGCACACGAGTGGTGAAGGGTAGGTATCTTGATTAGAGCAACTGACAGTCCGCTAAATCTCGCCTAAGCTCTCAAAGTTTTCAATTGAGCAAACGTTGAATTTCGTTTTATTTATTTATTTGTTTAACCTTATTTCGCGAACCTGCATTGCGGCCCTAGAGCCTGCTGGTGGCGTGATTGTGATTAAACTCGCAATTGCTTTCCCTGTTTTTACCAGACGCAGGAGCGAATCTGCTCGCCTTAACGTTCTTTGATAAGAGTGAAAAAGCTGAGGTAACTTGGGAACTATTAAGGCTGTCGACTCCGCTATGGTCTCATTTGATTCAGCGACCACAATTCAATAGATATTTATAGCAAACACACCTATGTCTGAAAAACGTTGCAAAATACGGATTTTCTTCCCCCTCAAAACCCTTAAAAAATACCTTTACGATTGAGCTCGCGATTTGGTGAAAAAAATTTGCGTTCAGACCAAGATTGATTTTTGTTGAAAATGTCAACATTTAGATGTTATGGTTTCCTCAGAAAAATGTTGACGGTGGACGGACAGAATTTATTCATTTATTGGATACTCGGATTCTAGAAGAATTAAAACGTTAAACATCAAATTTTGAGGGAAAGGGGCAAGGAAATTGATTCTCATGGGCGATTAAAATGGTTTATTGTTGAATGAAAACCAAAATTGTAGAGCCCTTCTTATCATAACCATAATGCCATAGGTGAGACATGAAAATACATAATGAATAATTATTTCTTTAGTGTCATATTTTATTCTTCGGTTTGAGATCCTTCGCCCTTTTAGGAAGACATCTAGAACTCTATAGTCGTAGTAATACAGAGTCCATTGCAATGTAGCCTCTTGAGTGGACATTAGTATAAACCGAGTGTTAAACATTTGGGACAATGTCAGGATATGAAGCTCATTTTTCAGGCCGATGTGTTATAGATTATTGCCAAATGTTTCTTCTTTTTTCGCATCGATTTTGACCAATAATAAATGACTCTAATTTAATTCCTCAACAAATTTTTGTCGAAGTCTTTGCTTGTTATGTCTTTGAAATTTCAAGCATATCAAGTGACATTGAATGAAATTTCGTTCAATATTGAGCGTATCTTCCAATATCCCTTGCCAAAATTATTCATTACATTGATTATACTGGCCACTTGAAAACTAATTTACAATGAAGCTTTGAAATAATTCGTATACATTGCTGTTCTTCTATTATGACCACTTTAAATGACAAAAAGCGTTGGCACCGAGTACTACGTGCTTTTTTATCGCTGTCTGCAATTCCGTTGAATATGCGTAGCAATTCTGTCTTGTACGAAGAACCAGGGATGGCAAAACGGAGCGAAATGAAGATTCCTTGAATGCCACAATGAATTGACTTCCAACCCCGAATTGCCGCTTCTGGTTAACGACGGTACGAATTTCTTCTCCGCTTTAACAAGGCAGAGGCCAAGATGGTGGATCTAGTTGGTACAGGCTAGGAAAATTAACATGGTTCCTAGTTTTCAGCATTTTTTTGTTGAGCCCATTGTACTTCTAGTGCCGCAGAGCTCAATTATTCGGCGTGAAAAAACTTGCCCTTTTGAAACAGGGTTTTCGTTTATTGAAAACCATCTTTTCTCTATTCATAGGAACTTTCCTCCATTTCGTTCAAGGTTTCTTGTAAATTAAGCAAATTACCGTCGTATTTTCCGTTCCTCTTTTCTACTGCCAATAACTGTAGATAAAAAACTTTTTTTTTTAAATTTTGCTCTATTTTTTTGAATTTCAAATCTTACGTACTTATTTTTAAAATTAAAAAATTGGCATTGTTTCTCATTGTTATAGAATAATTTCTGATTATTTAAGTTTCTGATTTTTGAATCTATTTATTATGGAGAGGTTACTCGAATTCGCGTATTTTTTATCCGTATGTGTGGTCCGCCGGCATCCAGCCCCTGTTTGTCCGATAGAGATGCTTTTTCTTATTTTTTATTTGAAAGATTCACCAGGTAGGTCCCATAAGTATAGTAATATGAAAATGTATTCCAACTGCACCGTTCCAAATTCGCTTTTTGAAAGATCACGGTAAACATGGAATTGAAAAGGGAAAAATAATATCATCCTATTGTTTACAACATATTTTATCTTACTTCAAATTTAACAAATGCCCAATTATCTTTTCGAGGCGAAAAATCAGTAAATCACAATACGGAAAAAGTCGCAAAAATTTTTCTTCTCGTTATTTTCTCTCATCTCTTTTCCACATTTTTTGTCTAATGTGCTTCGACTGCCGTCCATTTGGTTCCAATTTCACCGTATTCGAATAACCGGCGTCGTATCAAAAGGTGAATTTGTAAGGAAAGAGATAACTGCTACAACAGGTCTCGAGGCCTTTGCCCAGCGGCAATAATGAATATTACCTTTGAAGATAGTAAGTGGTCCCTAAAGAGCGAGCCGTAGTGGCAAGCAGATTCTTTGATAGCGCGATATTAAATTTTATGCTGGGCTTCGCCCGCTTAGAAGCGGCGAAAAGTTGAAAAGGGGGGAGAAAAATTAAATGAACGAAGACCCGGGCTGTATGCGATTCAGCTGTTTCATCCGCATTTTTCAGCCTGCTCATTATCTGAGGCCGTAATTTTCGTTTCTTTTTCCCTTTTCGGCAGTTTTTTTACGCAAATTTTGGACCGCGGACGATTTATCATAATCTCGAGGGGAAATTAGCGTAATTTACCACCACCTGAGATTCGTCTCGTTCAGAAACGCATTTTTGACGATATTCGCAACGAATAATTTGCTAGTATCCTATCATGTTGTTGATAATAGGACGAAAATTAACGAACATGATACAAAATCAAACTAAAATTCAAAAACCAACTCAGACAAAAATATACAAAATAATTTATTTTATAAATTGCGTTTAACATGTTTTCCACGTTTTCCACGGCCCAAATTAATAAGCCACGTGTAAATGTAATTTTTTTATTTAAATCGGGAATAGGACACATGTTTCTGACTTCAATTCCAGCTTTCATTCTCTTGAAAGCTGAATTCTCTTATGGATTTTTCGCTTGTTTCGCACCGTTCGAAAAACGTTCTCGACCATTATGAACCTCGAGGGATTTCATTATGAAACTCTTCCCAATATAACGCACATTAAACGTCCCAGGTATTGATTTTCCATCACTCCCAGGCCCATCCGTTTCGCGTGTTACCGATCCCAAAAGATCCGCTCGAGTAACGCAGCGATAAATCCGGCCCGGGCCAGATGGTCGCCTTCCGTTCACCTTTCCGAGTTGACTGACAAATGCGAAGCCGAGAAACCTGTTTGTTCCGCTCCTTTTATTCGCATCTGGCGCGAATTAGCTGGATCCGCGAGTAACAAAACGTACAGTGCCACACAAGCAAAGGAATACTCGAATTTTACAGAGCGACTCGTCAGAGCGGCTCGTCAACCGAATTTCATTTTAGTCTCGTTAAAATAGAAGTGTTCAACGTGTATTTTCAAAACAACTTACAGAATCGGCATTTAGCTAATCAGCTTACGCCAATGGAAGATTATTCGTTAATTAATCAGAGCTCAATCCGCTTACGGAATAGTCGACAAAACTGAACCTTTTAATGCAACTGTTTGATCAGTGGAGAGAAGATAATCTTCTGAAATAAATATTGACGTGCTCGTCTAGTAAGCGCGATTCTAAAGTGGTCAAAAGCGCGCTGTTCATCTAGCAATGTTAACAGCGAGAACGCTCGAGTTTATCTGACTATATTCGCTGAACTGTCGAACTCTGTGCTCTCCCTCTGATGAGATTCGAAATAGTGGACAGTTGTTTCAACTTGCAAGTCTCTAGGGAATTCAATTTCCCTTGAAAAATTCGAATAACCGTCAATCTTTCTCGCATTTAAAAATAAAGGTCATATAAACACAAAAACTGACGATTCTCAGGCAACGATTGACGATTGATTCAACGGTTCTCGAGTCACAACATCCAAAGCATTTCTATAACCGCAACTATCCAAATATAGAAATGAAGTCGGTTAAATAGAAAATGATAATCAGTTAATATTGAATTATCTCCATTTTCTTCCCATTCGCCAATCCAATTCTAGACTATTCCTTTCGAATTTTCATCTCGCGGTCGGCGGAATAATTTCTAACATTTGGTGGAAAATTGGAATTGATCAGCTAATAAAAAAGCGCGCATTTGCAAGGCACATGTTGTACGGCCATTTTTCCTCATTTATTCATGGAGCGTGCTTCGAACACCACCTGCTCGGACAAGTTAAATGCTCAGTGATACATGAGCCCCAGCGCTCATACTTTTGATTAAATCCCGCGAATTCCTCATAGAATATTTCGAATTCGGATGTTTGTAAGATTCACATTTTTATCTGTTAAGGCTCACGAACGCCTTTGGAATATTTGCAATGTGAAGGATCTCAGTGGAGCGAATAATAATGAATTATGGCTATAGGCAAACTATTGGCAGGGCTATAACAAAAACCGCTTCAGCAACGAATAATAAAATCCAGTTAAAGGCAAATAAAGGGTTGCTAAAGTTGGAAGAACGCATTCAAAATTGGAAGTTGGAAAATTAAGTTCGCATTTATTTAATTAGAATTCACGGCGTTGAATTCGCAGTATTCGCCTTCACTCGAACTTCCTCTTCGGTTTTCTAATTAGGTTTTTCCTTGCGACTCAGGCACTCTAAGATAATAGTTTGATTCCATTATAATTTTGCACTCACTCAAAAAGCTTTCAAGTAAATGAATGTGAACGACGCGTTGGAATGTAATTCGTACTGATATTCAGTGAGTCTATCGGATTCGATAGATAAATGACGGCTCATTGTGGATATACAGTTAGCCGATGCTAATTTCGATCAATCTTGTCTTCGAAAATCGATTAAACGACAACGTCTTCAAGGAAAACTCAATATGTAGGTTTAGATGCAGGAAAGAAGTTACAAACTACGAAAATAAATTTTATGGAAGTAATTTTTTTGCACAAACAGCCATTAATAAATGAATATTATCAACAGCCATCATTCCGTCGTTCAGGTCGTCTTGCAGTCATGGTAAATGTTTTGTCATAACAAATGTTTTACGTTTCCAGAATTAAGTACACGCTAAGGAAAATATCAGTGGAAGAAATATAGGTGTTAGTAATAACCTACAAACTCATCAGAGAACAACGACTGACTGACGACTGCAATACAGAAAAATCTAGACGGTTTCTTTATAAATGAGACGAGGTAATAGCCATTTACATGTTACGGCAGGCATCAATAGCACGAGTGTGATACATTGTTGACGTATAATTGTTCAATCATCAGTCCATCCACCAAGCGATTTTGATCATTGAAAAATATGGAATAGAAATTTAGAAATGGAATTTTTCAGTTGAGAATAGCATTAAAGGAATAACCAATTAATTTAACCCGGCAAAATCTATGAAAAATATCGATTGATCGCCTAGGTAATATATTATTTCGATTAACTAACGATCCGATCAACCAACAGTTATAAAGCCCATCAATTTCTCCAATTCCAATCAATTTATTCCCCATCTTCCATTCCACCTTTCAGAATTATTGCTGGCTTTGCTTGTCTTTGGAACTGATCTCTCTATCAGTCGGAAATTAGAAGCGATCAGGAGTTGCTAAGGCGAGAAGTAATTTGTAAGCAGTGTAAAATCAACATCCTGAGAAAAGGGTTGAAAAACGTCAGCTATGGCTTGCTAGGCTCGGTTTGTTTTCTGGTTCGAAACTTAGCTTCTATAATGGTCTTTGAATCAAGTAAACGAAGCAAGTTTGCATGGACGCATCAGAAATTTATTGAAGAGAATTCTGTTTTTTTTTCTTTCACCAAAATAAGTTCAATAGGTCCATTTTTAATATCACGGGTGTTATCCTAACGAGAGTTGTCGGCCTCGAAAATATTATCGTTCTTTATAAATAGGGTATGGGTGTCCAAAACCAGGCATTGGAAACTCGATATTTGGCACGAAATATTCGGCGAAATACTCTTAGGTCACTCATTCGCTGGAACTGATTAATGAATGGAGAACTTGGCAGTTGTTGTTGAGTGAAGCATGATTTTTTTTAGGAGCTCCTCGCACCTATTTACTCTCGACTTTATCCGCTGCACGAAGGGATGATGTTCAGAAATGTTAAACAGCTATAACGGGAGAACTTCTAGTTGAGACGATTAAGGTTTTAGTGATCCCTTAATAGCCAACGTTGGCCGTTACAGTTGGAAGGAAGCGCTTCGGTTGACTGGCTATTGTGAGTGTAGCAGTTAGTTTCTTCGAAGTTTGACACAGTTAATAGTACTCGAGAATTACAGGAGGCTCCCTGTCTAACTTCGCTTCTGTGCATTCCGCCTGAATCGACGTTGACATTGCATCGCCTAAGTAACAAAATCGGGCTCGAGTGTGGAAAATATTTAAGAAAGCGAAGTAAATTCGGATGCTGTGACCTTATTTAGATTATTCTATTCTTCTTCTTGATATTCACATTAAATAGCTCATATTTCGCTTTATATCGCTACATTAGGCGAATGTGCCGATTAATGAAATTGAAAAACATTCTAGCAAGAGGCGCTTTTCTTCCATTTTTATGTAGTAAATGGAAGTATCGTAATCGTCCGAAAATTTGAATTGGGAAGAAAATTTCATAGTACTATACTCAGAGAAACTTTTTTAACAGTGCCGTTGTGTCCGTCGGTTTTGTTCAAAATTAGGCAATCTCTGTGAACAATGTATGAAATTTAATTGAATTTCCAGAAAATGTTCGCCAAGTAAATATGCAAAATTAGACGTGTCCTGGTTTCGGATAACACATGGTGCTCAATACTTTTGAACGGTTTAGGTCTTAAAATGTTCATTGTTGTGAGCAGATCACGTAGATGACGAATCTATTGTACCACACACTTCCACGGTATGAGTTTTTTCGCTGTACGTTAGTGAGTATTTCGAATATTGAGCAAATGAGTGACGCCTGATTTTTTTCTCCTAATTCGCATTTTTCGTATTCTTAGTCGTGTTTTTCTTCTTTTTGGTTCCTTTTCCTGGCAACCTTTACTCCATCGTTAGGGTCGCAGACCGCAACTCCGCGTTATCAATCTTGATTTGTCGATTTTAGGCTTTTGGGTCACCTAAATAGTTGCTGAGTAACAATATTGTATGGCTTTACTTGCGTGTTTTCCTTGAGATGTTCTTTCTCGAATCACGTCATCATTGATATATAGTTAACATAGTAATTACTATTCCTAGTCATAGGTTACGGACTTTTTTATGAGCTTCTTGATTTATTATAATTATAATAAAAAATAAACAACACGAAAGTGGAAGTGCTGTGTGATCAATGCATCTTATAATTCCTATTTTTTTTTTTTTTTAAATTTGGAACAAGTAGATCGCTTCGAGCACTAACGCGGATAATTTGATTTCCCACCTATCAATTCACAAATTAGAGCGTTTCGATTGTTGATTTCTGTGTTCTCGAACAATTTCGACGATGTATCCGTGTCCCCCGTCCAGATTAGCCCGTTCTGGGGGTTGCTATTTTTGTTAATGAACGTCCCCTAGCTCGCAACCTCGAGTTGAAGGCGAGATAACTTGCAAAGCAATAAATCACGATTTGTGCCGTTCGCAGGTAAAAACGGGGGCCAGTCGGTTCCGTTCCTCCGGCTTAAATCATCCGATAACAGGTTTGATATAGAACAAACGGCGAACGTTGGTAAAAACGATAAAAACGGGAAGGGAGAATTTTTTTAAACTAATTTATTTACAAGCAAAAAAAAATTGTTTCACCCGAAAATTTTCATGAACGTTTCCGCTTGACCACAGATTGGTAACTGGAAGGAGCAATTCCGTAGCATCCATCGTAATTTCATTTATTTTTATTTTTCCTAATTTTTTCATAATTATCTAATGAAAAGTAAAATTATACGCCTAACGATACAGCTTAAGATAGTATTTGACAAGTATTCCAACGAATATAGACCTTTTTTGGCTCTAGAAATTCTTGAGTTATCCACCTTGCAGAATTTCTCAAAATATCGAACTTGCAAAACAAAAGCTGCTATAACTTGAAAGCCGTCAAAGCTATCGACACCGTTACGGCATCGCTCGATTCAGCGTCCCAAAATCTATAGAAATTGATACCAAAAACATTTTTTTTTCTCCCCCTGAAAACTCCACAAAAATCTCCTTAAAATTAAGGTAGCGATTTGGTTAAAGAGTTTAGCCATTGTAAGACCAAGAATGTTTTTTGTGAAATTTTCAAGAATTTAGCTATCTGCTAAAGTTTTCCCAGAAAAAAATTGACGGCGGTCAGACAGAATTAGTTTTACTCGATAATTGGATTCTACGCATCTTTAACTTACAATATCAAATTTTTTGGCAAGGGGGTAGAAAAAGTAAGCGGTAACAATAGTTTATTATTGAATAATAGAACCAACAATCGGCTTATGGCCTGTTCTACGCCATCTGTTGGCATCTGTTGGTTTATTAGTCTATGAATAATACACCTTTGAGATCGTTAGGCAACAAAAGTTATATCATTCTCACAATATTAGTCTCATTATGGTTTATTGACCCTCAAGATTATAAATTTGCATTCAGTTTGCACCATTACTGCTGCCTTTATAGAATTTAATAGCTCAGTATATTGTTCGTTCGACATTTTACATTTTGATTCCGAATATAAAGATACTGTTCCTTCAGAAGCTTTCGACGGCCTAATGCGGCTTTCCCGTTTTGCCGTTACAAGCCTTCCTGACAGGTTTGTAGTCACCTCAAGTTACAACAAGGGGAGGATAGGAAACAAGTCGACGTGGCTGGAAAGTTGGAAAGCCCAAGCGTTATTCGGCTGAGCAAAAACCGACCATACTGCGAAACTGGGGCGACGCAGGTGAGCTGAGAACGACGACAAACAGGCAAACCCTCAACTTGTTTTCCGATCCAACTTCAACTGTATTGCAATCTTTTTACAAGGAGGAGAAAAAAGCGAGTCGTCGTTTATTGATTTTAGTCAAAAATTTTAATCAAAGTTGGTAATATTCGACGATATCTGTGACGACTGAATAATATCATTAAGCCGACATTTTATACCCGTAAGTCGAGAATTTCCCGTAAAAATCTTTCGTTCCCGGAGAAAATGAACTCCTATCGAATTTCCCGCGCAGGTCGTCTGAGGATATACGATGGCAGTAAAATTTTATGAGGCTGAACAGAGTTTGATCTTGATGGCACTCTTTCCATCACGTTTCAACTGTTACGACCGAAGAAGCAGAATCGTCGAAAATAGATTGCCATCAGATCGAGACGGCGTCGCCCGACGCATTGCTTCAAAAGGGATTCTCACAGAGAACACCTCATCGACTGCAACTGTTGAAAATTTCATGTAAACTGTGAGAAAAGTATCGGCACTATATTGACCCTCTTCGAATTTCAATTTTCTTCGATCTTCTTTGATCTTCATTTCGAAAATCTTGTTAATATTCAACGTCATCCATACCAAGATGAAACTCATCATATCCATCCCGATATTCGAACCCTTTCTACTGTAGTAGCTATTTGAAATATCAAATCTAATCTTCCTGCCTTTCCATAGTATTAGATGAGATGATCGAATACATAAAGCAAATTGAATATTTCATTGCTCAAGCCAAAATATTGCGAGATTATCTATTTAAATATGGCTGCTTTGAATTCATCTAGGAATCCACCTACGTTGATTAATTTTCAACCCGATTTAAAAGGCCTTAATTGAAATAAATAAGCGTTGCTGGAAAAAGAAGATATTGCAGAAAATCGAGACACGTGTGTGGGATTCGACTGTTTTAAAATGGTAGGCTGTCATTCGAAGCGAAGAGCGAACGAAGGTTTATTCAATTTCACACCGAGGTGCCATGCGATTGCTGGTTATTTCGCACAGACAATATAGAAAGGTTGGTAGGCAGCCAGGATAGCAATCAGCAAAGGACGTGCACCTTCCTCAACTCATGGTGGGAGCTTTCTCGGAATTATAATCACATTTGAAAGTGAAAAACTAATCAGTGACGTTCATTCGTGCTTCGGCGTTTCCACCTGGCGACACCAAGGCGAATTAGCTCGAAGTCTCGACTCAGTGGAAAAGAGGTTTTATCCTTTTTCACCAGGCTTTTATATCCACGCAGAGCGACCACCAGTGCGCTGCGGGTGGCAGGAAGATTAATTTCGCTGCCTTCCAAATTGATTTTATAATTAAGACATTGCCGTCTCTCACCTAATGGATTGGCGGGGAGGATAATGATACTTTCTATTTAACAGACCCCTAAACCAAGCGGAGATTGATACGGTAGAGGACGTAACTTGATGGGATCAATAAATGACATTTTAATTCACACTGCTGCTATGATTTAATAGTGATATTTAACCCTATAACCTCTCAAGAGAAAAAGTTTTTTTTTTTTTTACAAAATTTATCTATTTCCTTCTCGAGCATCTCATCCAGCACCACCTTGCTCAATAAAGTACAATGTTAAATTACAAATAAACTAACTTGAAGTAGAAAAGCTGAAAAGGAAAACTCTGTAAAAAAGAAACAATGTGTTTATTTCGACGACAAAAATAATTGACGCACTGAATGATATCCGTATAATCGTGTCAATAATTTTCTTTTCTTTTCCGTTTCAGATTACACGCACACACAACCACAGTAATGGAATTTGGCATTCTCTACACAGTAGAATTTCTCGGTAAGTCGTCCTTTCCATTATTACACTAACCAATTATAATAACCCGACGATTTTGTGAGTTTTATGATCCGATTTAAAACTCGTACAATAATGAAGCTTCAATCGAGGTAATTTTTCTTTCTCGAAGTGTCAGTCTAATAGTGCTCACAGGAAAACTATAAAATTCCGTTTATCAGTCGAAAATTCAACTTCGAATTCCGAGTAAAACAATTACTTTTGTCGACAACAATCGGTGCTCAAATTTTACGACCCGCACTTTCTCCTTCAACTTTGATAATTTTATTGAAACACGATAGTTGGGATTTATTGTGTTTTGATACGTTGAATTCGAATCGGGGGCCAACACGATTTCTCTATACTTTTTAAAGCTATTCCTTTGAAAATGATCGCTCGCTGTTTCGTGCAACCCGTAGAAACTCCCGAAGAGTAAAATCCAATAAATTAGGCGAAATAACCCAAAAATATATTTTTTCCACTGTGATGAATATCGTCTCAAGTGTATTGAGCATATAACTTTACTAAAGCAACTTCTTCCTTCGTTCCTTCTTCTTGTCTCAACGATGCGCTTACAATGCGTGCAGTGATGGACCAGCAGACAATTACAAGAGCCTTCATTCAGCAAGGGTCGACGTGACGAGAAAATACGGGCATTCAAGTCGAGACCCCGCGGGATCCTCGGAGCTTAGAGATGCTTTCGGCCTCCGAGTTGGTGCTAGTTTTCACATCCACTATCGAAGAAGCTATAAAGCTGTTTTGCAAGAGCTACGATGCTCACTATAGCTCGGGTATCATTAAACAATTCATTACGAACTACAAGGCAATTTTATTTTATAGAGCTACGAAGGAAAATAATTCTTATTCGAATGAGTCGACTATGGAATCGTGGAATTTTTGTGGAATCAGGGTAAGTGCGCAAGTATACCTACTAGGCAATTATTAAGAAAACGCGAATTACGAGGAAATACGGCGTATGAGCCAATAGACTCAAAAAAAATTTCTTGGGCAATTACAATGGTTTATTATTGAATGATAAACTAAAAAAGCATGGGGCTGGCCATAACGAACAGTTTGAGACCTCGAACGTAAAAAATATTGACAGTTGTAGCACGTAAGAATAAAAAAAAGGCAATTTTTGGAAATTTCATTGAGTTTCATTCAGTTTTTACGGAAAAATGGCATTTTTTGTCACTTTTCAACCATAGCCAGACACTTGTTATGAAAGTGTTTCTGAATTATAGTACTATGAAAATTTCTTCCGCATACACCTCTCTTTCGAATTCGACTCTTGCGATCGCAATACTTCTAATTACGTACACAAAAATGCAGTTTCCAGCGTGCCTTGATTGAATTTTTCATTTCACTATTAATTTATATTTTTTGTCAATTCCCTCATGCAAAGCAATTTCAGCGAGCGATTACCATGCAATTTCAAAGTTGCTTCGCGAATTCTAAAAATAAATTCGGCCCTTATCATTCAAAGTTACGAGAGTAGAAAAGAAGACTAAGTTAACCGTATATTTACCCGTTTCCTCTGTGCAATCCTTTTATTTCGCGGGCTGGTAGTTTTTCTTTGAGGAAACGTGACCCGCGCTCATCCGAGCGCAGTCAACGTGCTTTCATTATTTCCACCATATTTTTTTTGTTCAAAGAACACCCCGGTCGTTTTCAAAGACAATGCAAATACTGAACACAATAAAACTTTGAAAAAGGAGCCGCTGAAGTTTGGAAGACCAATTGGTGAGTTTTTGCAAATAGGGTACGAAAATTTTTTGAAAAACATGATGACTGAGATGAATCAATGATGACACGGTTAACTCGCTAGAAAACTCGGATTTCCACTGACTTCGAAGATTTTATTATCTTTGCCGTTTAACTCATTATCGTTGATATTCCATCGCCTAAAGCTGACATTCAAAGCTGGAGAATGCCATCAAAGCAAATTCCGGAACAAATATCCTCGAGGTATTTGGACAACATTGCTATACTAGAAGTGAGGCCAAATTTACGGGAAAGATCCTTGTCTATAGGGCTTCACATTGCTCCAGGCAAGGGTTAAGGGCCTCTTCGGGTAGATACGAACGAGCTTAGCTTTCCCAGTGTAACAACGTTCCTCCTGTCGACGAAGAATCCACAACCAAAGCCGCTATGGTATCAAGGCTGAAAAACACCAACTTGATCCACCGGATCGGGTTTTGAGCTACGAACTATCTAGAATTGATACCAAATACACTTTTTTCTGAAAAACGTTGGAAAATATGAATTTCCCCCCTCAAAAACCCCCCAAAATATCCCTAAAATTGAGCAAGCAATGTGGTTCAAAAATTGGGCCGTTGTGAGACCGAGATTGATTTTTGGTGAAAATTTTAAGAGTTAGCTTTTATGGTTTCGTCAGAAAAGTGTTGACTGCTTACGGTGGACGGCGGACGGACAGAATATTTTTCATTGGATATTCGGATTCTACATGCCATGAAACGTGAAAAATCAAATTTTATGGGGACGTTAGAAAAAAAAAATTTCTTGGGCGATTATATTGGTTTATTATCGAATAATAAACCAATATGAGCTGGAAAAAACCTTTACAATGGCGGTCAGCCGTGTCATCGCATGTGAGATGAAAAGTTAAATAAAATTGACAGGACTTTAAGGGATAACAGAAACGAAGATAGGGAAGTCGACGAAGTTCCGTTGCGGAAATTCTGATGCCTGGAAGCGTCGTTGAAGTCCGTCCCTAGCCCAGCAGATATCGATAGCTACTTGAAGCAATAATGAAAAGAACAAAAGGACACCAAACCTCTCTTCTGCTTTATCTACCCCACTGCACAAGCCTAAGCTACTTCGACGGCTTCATCTTCGAAGTACACTCGAAGAAAGTTGGTTCACACGGAGCGAAAGACTTCAATAAACTCAATGATGTCATTTCCAAGGGAACATCTTCGATCTCGATTTCAATCCTGTTGAGAGCCGTATGGTGAAATGAAATATCGAAGAAGACTACTTTTCCGGTGTCGTGTCAGTTGTATGAAACATGGGAGAAGAAATCGTGAAAAATTTTATTTGAAAGGTCTTTGAAACCGAGGTTGGGACACATTTTTAATTTTCTCTAGTGGCTAGCTGAAAAATTAGTCCTTCGAGCTGGATCATGACGTACATTAGAACGATCTACTTTAGAAACGGATTTGGCGCAGATTTCAATTAATAAAGGACTGAGGTCCGTCCTAATTAATAAATGAATGGCTTGCTCAAAATTGATCTACTTACAAAAGCAACCTACGTAATATCACCTTCGATAAAACTGAATTCCAAATCTATGCCGACTAATCGCGGTTTTTACTCGACGCACAATGTGAATTCACTCTTGGAGCATCTTCCGGTTTCCGTTAGACGCTGCACTCGGGTTGGCACTTAGCTGACGTTACTCCATTCGCATTAGCATCACCGCAGTTTTACGGTACCGTAGGTTGATGAGGGTTGAAAGATGTGCGAAGCGATGACAGACGCTCTTCAGTTTGAATCATTCCAAACTTCGCAAGCTGCAAACGCATCTAAACGTTACTGTTTGAGTAACAAGTCTTTGCAGTGCAACGCGTGTAAGAGGAAGACAAAAATCATCGGAATGGTCGAGGAAAAAAACCAGTAAACCGGAGTTAGAAAAGTAGAACGAAAGCCCAGCATCAGATTTAATTGGTTTTCAGCTTTGTAGTCGTTTAAATGGAAAATTTTCAAGCTTGGTCGGTTGGTGAAATCGATTTGAGATACGAATTTTAGGGTAACACTGGTAACGCCCGGCTCCAGGGCTAAAGTGGATAAAATTTATTCTAGTTGTTTTAAATTTAACACCACTTCTACCAATTGCTCGTAAATGTTTTTTTGGGTGCATCAATATTGAAGGAAATTAAATTCTCTACAACTTTCATTCATCACCAATTGTAGAATCCAACAGCGGAGCAAACTCACCTGTTGCCGGGCTTGGCGAATTTGTGGAGATTTTTCGTCCAATTCAGGGGACTTTTCGACTCCGTTTAGGGGTGTTTCCAGAAAGGCAGGCGGCAACAATGATGACCGTCTTTAAGGCATAATAACTGTCAATGTGATCCATTAGCCGTCTCCTCCAAACTTCGTTCAGCTTGTTCAACTTCACGCAACAAATTTCAAACGCTCTCCTCCAACGAATCTGTCAATTGCAGTGTACAACATTGCGCCTCACCGATTGGCGGTAAATGAAAGATCACTCGCACGCGAGAGGAGTTTCTTATTAATTAGTCAACTTCAGACGAGAGCAGGCGATGGAGGAAATATCTGCTACGAGCGAAGCAGCTGTTCCACTAAAGGGAAGGCTTGTTGAGTGCTGAGCGGAGAGACCTTAATCCTGGAACTGTTCCATTTGGCACCTTTGACAAATGGTTCGTTCCCAACGAGCAATTACCGCATTCGCTCACCGTGCTCGCCAGAGTGAAGTTCTCTGAAATTTCCCGTCCGTCACCATCGAAGGGACCATCTTGAGGTTGAAACATGGCCGATACTTGGCCGAGGTGATTACAAGGAACAATGCCGGGATCTCGACTTCTCGCTTGCCGAGTTGCCGCGACGAACCGATAATGGGTTGAAACCAAGTTGAAACAAAGGCGAACTATTCGGAGCATAGTTTGACAGAGTAATCGAAGATACTTCGGCGTCTTCTGATAGCTAGCGGCAACGGATTTTGTGCGATAGCCTCTGCGAGGAAAGCCTTTTCATAAGATGAAAATTATGTATCCTCCGAATTGAAAATCTTCACGAGCGTTTCACAACTTTTGGGAATTTTTTTTCGCTCCATATCTTTCGTCATACTTGTTGACCAGCTTACCACGCTAAATTTTGGTGCGTTGTCATAAATTTTGTGGCAATTTACTAAAGCTTTTTTTTTATTGAAAAAAAAAAAAAAAAAAAAAAAAAACAAGTTCATGACGTCCGCGCAGCCTGGCGGTCATCTGAGAAATCTTTTACCGCTATTGTTAAGGACCGAATCCTCGTCACGTATTATTTCCACATTATAAATTATTTGTTGATTGGTTTTCACAACCTATTGACGCTGGAAATGAAGAGGGATGAAAATGAGATCTGAGGAGTGATTGTTGATTACGGCTCGAAAATTAATGAGTTAAGAAGTTAAGAGCTTTTTATTTTTCCGATGTTTTCAACGGAGGCCGTGATGAATGAATATGGAACGTGAATTGTGGTTTCTATTGAAGTCGTATGATTTCACTAGTACTCCCCACGGTTTCGTGGAAATCACCGGTAAAAGCAAAAACTCCATATTCTACCCGAAAACGTAAAGTATTTATAGGAAGTAAATAGTTTTGTAGAAATGAGAAAATTCTCCAAAAAAAAAAAAAAAAAAAAAATGAAATCACCTCATTTGAGCGTAGGCTTCCTTTGTGGAATATTCAATATTGAATAGCGTGACATTTCTAGTGTAGTCGAATGAATTATTCTTCGTCAAATTAATTTATCTAATCCCCTCCGCTGAACCTAATTAATCTTCCCGCTCTAGTCGCTATCGATTCCGTCCTCCGGCGAATTCCCGAAACGTTGTACTGATGCTGGGGTTATTCATAGGGCGGATTTATCTATTTAACAATTCGCGCTCCGTCCATAACCGGGGATGATGAAGATTCGCCTGCGTCCTTTCAATTGAAAACAGGACCGAAGCTACTTCTCAAAGCCCATTAGCTCGTCTCTGGTTGAAGAGATAAGCTTCGAGTTGCCTTGTAAGCAAGAGACCTTTTCAGTGCTCAGCTGCTGAGACTGCCTTTGGCTTGCGCCCGCCTCGGGCTGGAAAGATTGGGTTTAATCCTTTATAAGTTTGAAGGGTCGGAGAATGAGGAGACCTCAACCGTTTGGCAAGAGAGCGGTTGGAGAAATATGTCTACGCTTTTGACCCGGAGATGAATATATATGGGAGGCTGAGAAGATTTATTCTGTTTTCGACAGATTTTTCCACGACCCAGCTGTCTCACATCGTGCATTATTGGTTCCAACGTGCCTCTCCCCAAACTTTCGAAAACTGCCACCGATGACAGATTTGATTTACAAACGCTCAATATTTTCCCACGAACTTTGTTCAACTAGGTCTCAGGTGGGGCATATCAGATGTAGATAATATACACGGTGTAAGGAAGACCTAAAGATCAAGTGTCCTATATCCCTCCTTTACGAAAAATGCCATTATTTCACTTCAAAATTATTTTTCGTGTTTGATCTTATCCATAACTCCCATAATTTGTGTTCAAATTCAATAATGGTAACACCGTTGGAGAAAGCATTAATTCTCTTGACACTCGAACTCCTATAACATTATTTGGATAAAACTATGACAGTTGAAAAGGAGTTTAAAAATTAAAATTGGTCCAAAACATCGTCTTTTTCGAACGCTTGGTAATCTAAATAATTCTTCCTGCAGAAATTTATGAAGGAAACCTAAAAAATTCGTCAAAATGTCAGCTTACTAAAGCGTTTTTCGAATTTATTTTTGCTCTTGAATGTCATAGAGGAAACGAGGTTCTAATTCGAAAAACCTGATATTTTTGGCCCAATCATTCTTTTCTCATGTTAGTGAACGACCCCAATAATTTGAGAAGTTGTCTCAGTTGCGCTAGCATAACTATGTCACCGTTCGATTTAGTGAGGAAGAATTTCTTGTTCACAAAGGGGACATTCATCTCAAAGACACATATTATTGTAGCAGTCTTGTTTCAAGACTGCTTTCAAAACAGAAAGTTCAATTGATACGTTTCTTCAAAGGTGGTTTTAAAAATGCTTCTGTTATGCTGCATCTGCAACCAGCCCTTTCAAAATCATTCGCTTTTGTCTCTAAGTTAATTCGGTAAAGGGTCGCAACGCGTTTTGTGAATTCGTCCCTGCAGGTTTTCCTCACATTGAGCGTAGAGCTGAATACCAGCGCGGATTAAGAATAAAAATGCGGTCTGTATAGAAGACCAGAATAGCACCGAGACGACGAGAAAAACTGGTGGCAGAATGGTGGTTTTTACCGCGAAAAATGGAGCACCTTTCTATCATGAGTTTGTATTAGATGTTTTTGAACATTCAAGTACGGAGTAAGTTTTCACAATTTTTCAGTGACAAACGTAGTTTTGAACTGTTTTAGTACCCTTTTCTTACTAGCATTGAAAGCTCGACTGGATCCGAGCTGCGAAGTGCGGCGTAAAAATGAATTTCATATCGCCCTAGTTGAAAGATTCATTAGCTCATTGGAACGAAGAAACTGGGGCGAGTCGGTTTATCGCGAAATACGCTCGATCGGTTCGGGAAAACGTCATTATCGCGTTCGAACTTCTTCCAAAACGCTCAATTTCGAGTTTTCTCATCCAAATTCTTGGTTTCCACTTTCCTACGGAAATATTCTCCTCGCATTGATTGCTAGCATGAAATAATTTGCTATTACTATTCGGATTTCCTTCCTCGTTTGGCCTGAAGTTCGGCCGGCGAAATTGTTTCGCAACTTATGTGCCAAGTTTCGTCGTAAAGAAAATACAACTCCCGAAGGCATGAAAAATGGAAACGCATCTGAATACAGTCATGAGCGGTCGTTCGGTTCTTCGCACTGCGGTAAGCTCGAAAAACGAATATATTTTTGGATAAAAGACGGAACGAAGAGGGCGGAATACAACACTGCATGAAAACTTCGTGAAAAATTCAATTGCATATATCATCCGCAACTCGTACGTAATGTTGCTTGTCGTTTGTATTTTTGTACCATCGGTCGCCGTCGCGCGCGACTTGGAATAGAGAAATTACTGATTTTCTCAGCGTTTACCTTGGAAAATATTTTCCCAAACTATTTCACAACAGTTGATTTATTCAAATAGCGGTGTAAAATGCTGGGAAAAAGGAGAGATCCAAGTTTTTCCCTTCGATGTTATTCCCTTGCGAGTGCGTACCGAATTCGGTCGCTTTCTCATCACCAACAGCAGCCCATGGTTCGAGTTGAGCGATTTCGGTAAATCTGCTCCATCCCATCAGTCAGTTCATCCATTGTTCCCACGGGAAACGCCCGTAAGCTTCCACAATGGACGTTGTGGCCGAAAGATTGCAATGTTCCAGCGCACACATGAAATGACTACCGACCAGTTGATCAATTCGGTCCTTTCATTCCCTACAGGAACCACTGTGTGTTCCCTTAGTAACAAACTTGACGGACCTGTCTGAACTGGGACGAGGCTGAAAGGCTCATTCTATACTTCCGGTATTTTGACGTTCTCTTCGATGTTCTGTTCCAGCTGAGATCGGTGAGTATCTTCTTCGGGGAATACTGGAAGACGGTTCCAACTAGATCCAATGGTTCCCAAAAAATCCAATGGTTCCAAATAAATATAATTGTTCCAAATAGATCCAATAGTTATAAATAGGTCCAATTGTTCCAAATAGATATAATAGTTCCCAATAGATCCAATGGTTTCCATATAAATAAAATTGTTCCCAATAAATCCAGTTGTTCCAAATATATCCAATTGTTTCAAATAGATCCAATAATTCCCAACAGATCCAATGGTTCCAAATAAATAAAATTGTTCTCAATAGATCCAATTGTTTTTATGGCGGATGAATGACGCTTGCTTTTCATCGTTGGTGTCACACACCGCACGCAGTTTTTGTTATTTAATTGGTGTTTTTTTCCGGTCCCCTTGCTGTAAAAATTATTTATCGCATAGAGCATTATTTACTGAATCGTTAGGCTCACATACCGTAACGACGAGTTATTAACCGATTGCGTTTTTCGATTTTTGGGTCTCCTGGCTAGTTTTTCAATTTTGGTTTATTATTCAATAATAAACCATTGTAATCGCCCAAGAAAAAAAAATTTATAACCCCCCCTCAAAACTTGATGTTTTACGTTTCAAGGCATGTAGAATCCGAATATCCAATAAAAAAAATTCTGTCTGTCCGCCGTACGCCGTACGCCGTACGCCGTACGCCGTTAGCAGTTTTCCGGCCAAACTATCATAGCGAAATTCTTGAAATTTTCACCAAAAATCAATCTCGGTCCTACGACGGCACAGTTCTTGAACCAACTTGCTAGCTCAATTTTAAGGGTATTTTTGGGGGGTTTTGATGGGGAGAAAATTCATATTTTCCAGGGTTTTTCAGAAAAATGTGTACGTGGTATCAAATTATATAGATTTTTGGACGCTGAATCGAATGAGACCATCGCGGGGTCGATAGCTCCATTCGTTCTCGAGTTATCACAGCTTTTGTATCGAATTTGGGAGGTTTTCAGAAATTTGACATGAGGGTGTAACTCGAGAGTTCTTGGAGCTATAAAAATCGTTCTATACTCATTGGAATCGTCGACAAACACTCTCTCCAGCTGTACTGTTAGGCAAAAAATTTAGTTTTTAATTAGGAAATTGAGAAAAATAAAATTTATTAAAATTACAATAGTTGCTACGGAATTTTCCCCGATAGTTACCGATTTGTTTTTCGGTTGAAACGTTTACACATGTTCTGAATAATTACTATCATAAATGGATAGGATTCTGAAATTATTATTGAAGTGAAGGAATAATAAACCACTGTACAATCATTTGCAGCGTTTTTTTATTGTACAAACGTGGTGACCTTTGTTTGAGTTACTTGATGGTATAGTTGGTTTTATTTATTACTGATTCAAAAATGTTGGAGTACTGTGCGATCTATGCACAGTCCTAGTTTAGATCAAATGCAATTGACAGAGTGCGCTTTTCTTCGCGAATATTGCACCTTTTGCTTCTCCTTGAAAACGGCGAGATTCTTTCATTTTTAACTCCAACGCAGCAGACTCGGTTTGACCTACTCAGAAACCGCAAGCCTTTCCTGCGGGAAAACACTTCCACGGAAGAAACTCCTCAGAATTTCCTAAATCACTTCAGGCGTTGATGAGCGAATCAAACTCGCCGGTGCATTAAGATTGCATTCGGTGCTTCACCAAAATAGGCCAAGGGAGCGATAGTTAGTGGTCAGAGGTTGGGGTGTGCCTAGTAGGGGATGAGAGCCAGGAAACCGGGATCTCCTCTCACGTGCCCTATGCGGGCGGGGACCACCCTTCCATCCCAACCTCACAATCAATACTACCGCCTTGACCTAGATATCTGGTCCAACATTGTCATCCTATTCCCTACCTCCCTTCGCCCTTGTTTTAGTTTAAACCTAGACTAGATTTATACAAACATAGTTACAACGATGCTTCATTAGGTATGTAAATCGTTTCATATTGCCAAAGGTTTTTGTTGGCAGATATCTCCGCTAGTTCCAGATTGATACGAGTTTTTCGGATGATGGTTTTTTATTTTATTATTAACATTGAAGAGACATTTTGAAATTCACGATTTGGAAAAAGTTAAACAGTCAACTTTTCAAGATTGAAAAAAATCGGTTGAATCGGCTTCGCCAAAAACGAGTGAGGGTTGATTTTTACAGGCAGATGAACCGTCGGATGAAGTTTGATGCGGTAATTCATCAACATTTTGGCCATGAAGCACTTCACTTCCATCTGGGCGAATCTCATAGCGATGCACGTGCGGGGACCGTCCCCGAACGTTAGAAAGGTGCAAGGTGTTTGCTTTTTCTCCGATTCCCATCGTTCTGGTATGAACTTTTCCGGTTCTGGGTAAAACTGGGGATCCCTATGAATGGCATAGGCAGGCACTATCACGCGTGTACCTCGCTCAACAGAGATATTGGTCCCTGGGAACGTGTAAGGTATGACGCACATCCTCAGGAGACTGCCGACAGCTGTGTGTAGCCTCAACGATTCTTTTACGCAAAGGTCCAGATATTTCATGTCTTTCAAGCACTCGAACGTCAATTGACCGTGCGTTGCGATAATTTTTCTGACCTCTTCTCGAGCCTTGTCTTGGGCTTCCTCGTTGAGGCTGAGGTCAAAGCAGGCGAACGTGATGGCGGTTGAAGTTGATTCGAAACCGGCGAGCAAGAAAATGAAAGATTGGCCGATAAGTATGTCGTCAGTCAGTTCGATTTTTTCATCTCCTTCGGTTTCTAATTTGTGCTTCATCAAATATTCATCGTTCGGGTCGTATTTGCCGATGTCGATGGATCCTTGCTGTTGAAGAGTCACCATCAGCTGTACGAAATCGTTCCTTACCAGCTTCGACTCTCTCCTGTGCACCAGAGCGGTCCGAAGGACGTTCGAAAAATAATCGGTGCTCTCTTTTGGAGTAATGTTGATGCCTAGATTTCTCGCTAATTTCGGGAACGATAAGTTCAGCATGAACCGGAAGAATGCGGCCAGTGATGCCCTAAATGTGTTTTCAACATGTCTTTTGAACTCGTTGTCTTCACGATCAAGAGCGCTGGGTTCGATGCCGAAGGCGCAAGAGGCGATGACGTCCAATGCAAATTTACCGCTTTCTTCTTTCATATCGACGTGATTCAAATTTTTGTCAAGCAGTTGAACAAGATTGTCGCTCGTCGTAACGACATGCGGGACCATGTTGCGCAGTTTTCCAGTCGTAAACATCGGCAAGAATTTAGATCTGATCGCTCTCCATGTGTTGCCGGTCAGGCCGAAAAGATTCACCGTCAGAGCATTCGATTTCAAATCGATCGGCGGATTTCTGTCCATGAAATATTTAAAATCTCTTATCATTACTCGTTCGACCTGTTCTATATCACGAATGATGAGACGCGGGCCCATGAAATGGTAATATCCGACGACAGGTTCGTCGGGGAACGCGTTGTAAACGATTTGAACAACTTCGTCCAACGTTCGACGTTTAAAAACGACGTCGATCAAGTTGCCAAAGAATAGGACCGGCTTGAGATGCGCCACATTTCGTTCTTTCCAGTATTGGTTGGTCGACCACGCTTTGTAAAAGAGTGCGGTGAATAAAATCGCCAACAGAGAAAGAATAATAGACACAAACATTGTTATTTTAACACTTTCTACACCGTAACGACTGATTTGGATTCACCGACGACGAATGAAAATGAAGGAGGCTCAAACTAACCGGCGTATCATGGCCATCTCCAGCGTCTGGCTGCGGCTGACCTTCAAAAGCGATATCTGCGCAGTCGTTCGTCCAGTCCCTGCGGACGTGATCAGTGTCCAGGAGTGGGAACGTTGAGTCACGCTAGGTTTGCCGAAAATAGATTTTCTACTCTAGAATAAACTAAATTTTGTCAATTGCTGGTTAGGGCTGGTTAGGGCGAGGTAAATTAGAATTTTCACTGTGATGTGAAAAAATGGTACAGCAAACATCAGAAAGAAGTGTCTTGAAATCGCTTGTTTGTCGTGCCCACGCGTCGACGCATGTTCGAAATTGGTATCGTAGAATAGGTTTCGCGAGTTGATCGAGTGAGCATCGGATGACTCTCAATTCATTTCGTAGTAGCTGCTGCCGGTAGCACCATAGAAAAGAAAGAGAGAGAGAGAAATGTATTTGAGAAAAAATCACAAATTAACAACTAAATACTCAGCGCCTTCGTATCCGTTATGTTCCTATTATCTATGTAGTATGACGTATCATCTATCTACTATGTGCCCTTAATGAATAGGTAATTGAAGTTAATATAACGAAGGGGGAAATAATGA
The DNA here is from genome assembly GCA_037159825.1 of Tupiocoris notatus. NCBI lineage: Eukaryota > Metazoa > Arthropoda > Insecta > Hemiptera > Miridae > Tupiocoris > Tupiocoris notatus. The sequence continues at coordinate 220,757 of JASJUZ010000671.1, read as the reverse complement.
AGGAGTACAGTAGAGACAAAATATAATAAAGTTAATCATGATTGAAGAAAAATATTGAAACCATAGGGTAAGAATAAAGACGTGCAGGAAATAATAAAATGAAAAATACATAAATCAATAAATAATCGAATCGCAATAAGTTGGTACATAATTATGGCCGATGATAAAAACGATTGATATGATGATAATTCGATTTTTATAGCTCCAAGAACCCTCAAGTTATACCCTCATGCCAAATTTCTGAAAATCTCCCAAATTCAACACAAAAGCCGCGATAACTCGAGAACCAATAAAGCTATCGACCCCGGAATGGTCTCATTCGATACATTTTTTCTGAAAACGTCGGAAAATAGAAATGTTCTCCTCCTCAAAACCCCCCAAAACACACTTAAAATTGAGGTAGCTGTTTGGTTAAAGAATTGAGCCATTGTCAGACCAATATTGATTTTTGGCGAATGTTTCTAGAATTTAGCTTGTATAGTTTCGTTAGAAAAGTGTTGACGGCGGACGGACAGAATTTATTTTATTGAATATTTGGATTCTACATGCCTTGAAACGTAAAACATCACATTTTGAGGGTGGTTAGAAAACAATAATATTTTGGCGAGTACAACGGTTGAATTGAATAATAAACCAAAAAGCATCCTCTAGACGGAGTACGCGTTTTTGACATTGGCTCTTTGACTATTACAGAAGATGCTGAGAAACGTTTTCAAAAAGAGCAATCATCCGCAATTTCAGCTTTGAACCTCCTCCGGAAAGGATCTTAATTGTATCTGCGAGCTATTGGCTTGAAAAGTTGGCGGGTAGTTTCATCTTGTTCAGCGTAATTATCTAACCAGCCGCACCACTTTAATTACTCGCTGAAGAGCCTGGGCTATCAAGATCAATACGGCTTGAGTAAACCGTGACCGAAGACTATTTTATGTTATCCATTTCCAATTGAGAAAAGTCAATATTTTCGATTCTTCGTCGGAAAATCTCTTGCATTAATCCGGCCGTTTCCAGTTTGAGTCTAATTGGCAACTGACCGTCACATAATTTCATTAGAATATCGGGGAGATCCTTCACGCATGAAGAACGTGAAAAATATTATTTCGCTCCGAGAAAAATAAAATACTACTATTCATGTGCCTCAGATTCATAAGATAATAAAAATTATGCTCTCGCTTATGTTACAGTGTCCGTATACATCGTGAAGTCCGTGATGAGCGCGGAGCCGACAGTTCAGACATCGACCTGTCCTATGTCGCACCTGCAATGCAAAAACGGCCGTTGCGTTACTTTGAACAAATATTGCGACGGCATAAACAACTGCGGGGACGGAACGGACGAGCCGAAACATTGCACACGTAAGCGATTTGTTTATTTGCGCATAGGTCACAAACTACTTCAATGTTTGAGGTGAAAAGCTATACACCGATGATAGAAATTCGGCCAATAGAAATCAAAATAGCAATACCCTCCTGAAAAAAACCCTTTGAGAATAACAAAAAAGCTCAGAACGAGGAAGTACCATGTGTGAGCCAAACGATAAATAAAAACGCTGCAAATGATTGTTCAGTGGTTTATTATTCGATCGCTTATCAGGCCAAGATTGATTTTTGGTGAAAATGTCAAGAATTTGGCTTTTCTAGTTTCGTTAGAAATGTGTTGACCGCGTACGGCGGACGGGCGAAATTGTTTTTACTAGATATTTTGATTCTACATGCCTTGAAAAGTAAAACATCAAATTTTGAGGGTTAAGAAAATTGTTTTTCTCCGGGAATTACAACGGTTTATGATGGATCATAAACCAAAAGTGGTGATCGACGCCTGAATCGTTTGTGAGGAATATTAAATATTCTCAGATAAATTTTATCGCTATCGAAAAAAAGTGCAACAGATACCTGGGAAAACCGTGGGAATTTTTATTGAACACACTTGCCAAGGTTAGCAGTATTTCCAGTCAAATAGCCAAAATCAACATCGAATTCATGTAAATTATTTTAAATAAATTACTTCCCTAAAAATTATTTGTCTGTAAACCCGAGTTATTCACAAGTTGTTGGGCTCTTGCGCAACGAGATAAGCTCAAACATAGCAAAGCAATTAGCGCGAACGACCGTTATATGGTGATTAACTTTTAATCGAGCCCTCACCTAATGAAAACTCTTTCGACCGCCTCTAAACCTGGAATGATACTAATCGAGGATAAAACTAGACGCCAAATGTTATCTACGCATAGAAACTAAACGTCATCTGCTCCCCATAACGAACATTTTAAGACCTCAATCGTTGAAAAATATTTACCTACTTTAATAGCCTGTAAAAATCAAAACAGAAAAAACTTTGAACGGTTATATCCCGGAAGTACTGAGACTTTTCGGACGATTACTGTAATTGCTCCGAATTTTACTTACTTTGTCTGCTCCCTAGTTAACAAAAAAGGAATGACAAACTTGCCATACAATTTAACAGAACCGAAGAATCAGGACCGCCTTACCTCTTGTTTCTGTTGTACATGTCGGTCGAACTGATTACCTTCTTAAGTTAACGATGAAGATAAACTGCCAAATTGGCGAGTCATGGAGATTCCGGTTCCGTATACAATAAACGTAGCCAAGTTTGCGCCGTTTCTTTATCCCCCCAACATTGCTTCGTTGATCACTTCGGGGCGAAGTTTTTTGAACTTTTCCGAAGGGAACTAAACAACTTGCGTGAGGAGCTAATTTGTTGAAATCCCTTTCGGAGGAAACACTTAGCCGATAGTCACTTGCTCAGGTTTCAAGGTTCGCCGAAGTTTTTCACCTCGAACTGCATCCGTGGATAATTGCCCGCTTTCCGTGACTTCGTCCGTTTGAGCCGAAGTTCAACTGCCAAACCCTGAGATCTTTCGATTCATTCACAATCTTAAAACTTTCGAAGTCCGAGTTTCGAACTTTTCACGAAAAAGGAAAATGGCGTAGCTTTTTCCTTCAACTCTTATCTCTACGAAATCTTTTTAGGCAACGGTTAACTCGAAATTGAATTTTTGTTGCCTTCCAACTTCAACAAGGCGATTTATGTTGTTCAGCCTTCGAAGCTGATCTTATATGAGATTTCTCTTCCCTGGATAATTAAGCGCGGACAAAGAGATCGGCCGACTTGAAGGAAGTTTCACGTGACAAAACAGAGGCTTTGGGTGTGCGGTTCCAGATAACTTGGCTTAACCAAACTCAGTGATGAAGCTCACCTTCCGCTTTCAGCAGAAATTCCTTTAATTACAACGATATTCCTAACGTTGAGGTATTTCATCATAGGCCGAGTGCAAACGTCGGTTTTGCCAAAAGTGAAGGAGAAACTTGGTTAATTAATTTTGTAAGTATGTAGTTGCCTAGGCGGGTAATTGAAATTTGTCTACTGTATTATTCTGAAGTAAACACCGAAAATTTTTTATAAGTTGTTAGGTATATCTGGCAAAGCATGGATCCATTAAAACAATATTTTGTTGCGGCCAAATTTACAATAAATAATACTCTTTGTAATTAGAGCATTAATTTAGAGATGGATGTTGAGAAAAGGTTGGTGGGGCTGTAGTAGTTTTTTTGGTGTGGATAGGAACTCTGCCTGTACTCTATTATTATACTATTTAATTTTTCTAACTGGTGAAGAGATCAAAAATCATTCTACCATTATAATCATGGTTCACAAGATGGCCGCTCGCGTACCACCATTATGTGAATCCTTCCTTCATAACAAGCTAGTTGGGAAATTCACGTTAACTGATAACGGAAGTGAACTCGATAACTATTTGGGCTTCAAACAGTTGCTCATGATGAAGTCTCACTTCACATAAATGCCGTCGTGTTTTAGTTTTGATCTTGATCTAGGCGCTATGCGTAGCTACAAAATTGCTCGCACGAAGTTACACACAAGAAAAGCGAAGGCTCCTGGCAAGCAAAAGTGTTTCAACGGCGCGGATATAATTCAGCCGAACGTGGAGAAGGAAAGCGTGTTCGCTCAGTTTTCCCTTACGCGTGAAATTATACAGTATCTCTCTTCCTCGGCGCGTTCACCTCTCGCGAAATATTATGCAAATCTCCCTTTCCAAGGGTTGGGAGATTCCATTTTATGGTCACAGCTTTCAAGAGGAGTTTGATTAACTAGGCTTTTAGAACCAGGCGTTCTGACGCCTGCGTCTAATTCCATGTCTTAACGCTCAGTATTGCCGTGGACCCTTATGTTGCAAATAATGTGTAAGGAAAAAAGCTCAATTGCGTCAACAAGAGGGATTCTTCAGGATATGTTTGGGTTCAATAAGTTTGCTAAGGGAAATAGATTCATAGCGATAAATGGAAAGAGAATATGAGCTCATATAATTATGTTATATGTCTAACGTTGCTTTTTGCTGTGGCGGCAACTGTCCTCGACTGCTAACAACCATGGGATGCATAATTTGTTTTGTCACTCTCGTACCACATTGTACCTAACTCAAAATATGCTTATTATTAACCCAAAAGTGCCAATAGTTAGCTTATTATCTACAATTGAATATATATAGTAACTTTGAGTGTATTAGGGTTATTATTATAATAAATTATTGCTCTCATTGTTGGAATTGAGCGTTCATTACACGACTTTCGCTTCATCTTCCCCGATTAAAATAAGATCTTCAAAGCGGAAAGAGCTAAGTCTTGGTATTCCTTGGCTAGAGGGAAACACGAACGGCTAGCCGAGCCGTTCGATCACTGTCGCTCGAGCTGAGCAGTGATGCATGTTCGAAGAGACCGGTTAATATAAACAACAGCCGCCATTTCAGCCCTGCTGGAAGATGTTGATTAGGTTGACGGACTTCATAAATGTTTACCAACCGAGGGAAGCAGCTATCCGTCTCAATCAACATCGATCACCCCTAGAGGGTCGAGTATCTACTCTAATGCTGCTACGTTTCCTTTTCTTCTGCTCAGTTTTGCTTTAGCTGAAGCTATTCAAACTGTAACAACTCAATTTTTATCAATTTTCCGCTGCAAGGCATGTCAATGTCGATATTTTTCGGAGAAGCAACTTCTGAAATCTTCAACTCTCAATGACGACCCGAAACTTTGTAAACATTGTAAAACCAATGAGAAGTCGTACAAACTTATTACTTACTTCCATTTTAACAAAATAAATGGAAGTATTGTGATCGTCTGGAAAGTGAATTCGGAACGGGGGTGACTTTGGAAAAAATGTTCATAGTACTTTACTCAGAAACACTTTCAGATTAAGAAAGTGTCTAAGAGCCCGTGTGTCCACGTGTCTACGGTCAAAAAGAGACAAATCGTTATACATCCGTGAAAAATAATTAAAACTCAATAACATTTTCAGGAAATCTTCTCCTTGGAAAACTTCAAGTGCAAAATTACCTGTCTGGCTTATTGAAAATACACAGTACTTCCGAGATTAAATCTTTTTTCTGTTTTGATTCTTACAGATTATAAGATAAATTATTTGTTAACATTTGAGGTCTTAAAATGATTGTTACGACGAGTAGATGACGTTTGATATATTATCTATTGACCCACACACCGCACTTCCACTTAATCTTTTTTGTCACTATTTTTACTTGAGCTCATTACCTGAGGCTTAGGTATTTTTATTTTCACAGGCAACAAAAACCAATACATTTGATGCGTGAGGTCTTTTAATTGTTTTAATGGCGAGTGAAGTGTGCCTACTTTTTATCGCTAGGATCACACTCCGCACTTCCGAGCTGGAAGGTCCAGCAGTTTCTTTCGTTGAATTTCACTCATTTTCGCGAGAGTTTTGGAAGCGTAGCGAGTTCTTTGAAAGTGCGGTGGCGTGACAAATCTTCCCCAATCATTCTGAATCTCGAACTTGACTCGGAAATGCGCGATAGCCCCTGCTGAGTGACCTAACGAGGTTTTTCGTAAGAGCGCGAGTCACAAAATTTACGACTGACTCTTTCCTGTTTTTGTACATTTGAGCGAAAATGTAGAACGCAAGCTCATTACGATTCTCACTGCTGTGGGGATTGTACGAACTAAATACTAGAAATAATTTATCTCATTTCTTTGCCATATTCATAACAAAAAGAATTACCATCGATTTCTTAGTTCCTTTTGTCGTTTTCTGGTGGTATCAAGGCTCAAACATGAGATGCTCCAGACTTAAAAAGGCTGACTGTTGAGAGTCTCCTGACGAATCACTGAAATTATTATTTGGTATGAAACAATTGGAAGATTGAAAGAAAATTTGGTGGCGAGTCATGGGATCAGATTTTTCACACATTGTTGAATGGTTTTTATTGGTTGATAACACCTCAATATTGGCACTTCTTGGCACATCATATTTTTTCACTCGTCTTAAGTTCAACTGAAAGCAAAAACAGTTAGCATGCTTCGCGTCGCCGCTACGTGACTTGAGTGTCGTTTTCGAACAATTCCTCGCACCGAATCCCGTGGGCTTCTGGCAGCGGAGGGAAAATGAAATTTCCTATCCTCGAGAGGTATCGAGTTCATAAAAGTCAGCTTTCATCGTCTAGAAGTGCGGACGAATTTTGATTCTAAATGAGAATGATCCGTGCGCTCTTGATCGTTTTCTTATCACGGGTGCACGTGATCTGTCGCACTAAGAACTATTTCGTAGGAATATACCGAGTTTTGTGAGTCCAGAAAATTAAATTGGTGAAGAAAATTGTAACAAATCCACTGACGAAAAGAGAAACAAACGATATACGAGTCAGCCAATGAACCCGGGATAGACAATGGTGTCAACTTTATTTTGATTCAGGGTTGCCATAATTATTATTAGCATTGTCGCGGATTACAAAAAAAATACCATGGTTGACTGCACGAGTGAGCATTACTATTAATAGAGTAAAATCCGAATCAGTTAATCCGTTTTTCGAGCTTGACTATTCCATATTTATTTTCCACCCCGATTTCGACCGACCTACGGAACAAGAATTTGGAACATCTGGCGTCACTCGGTGACACGCGAGCGGCTGGAGACAAACCCCGAATCCAATTAACCCTTCGAGCTTCACTCCCAGGATTATCCGGTCAGATTTATTGCTTGATTTAAAATTGTAATAGCCCTCGGGTTTTCCCGCAGTTTTTCGGTTCCCATTCGCCTAAGGCTCGTCTATTCAGCGAAGTTGGAAAATATATAATTTATTTATTGTCGAACGGAGAAAAAGTTGTTGTCATCTTCTGCGCCATTCCCTTCCAACCCCCTCTCTTTCGAAAAGATGAGAACCGACTTCGTTCAAGCAATATCGGCGGCTGCCTTTTCCATTTAGATGGATTTCCGTTGGGACTTGAATGTTGAAATTAAAATCAGCTGGGACTCCGAGATTCACGTGGATAAGAAAAAAGCTCGACGGAATTTTGGACCGGGTTTTACCGAGTTTTTATTCATTCTTGTGAAATCGTTTGTTTTTACTGTAGCGATTTGATAGATAACAACTAAAATGCGAAGTTGGAAGTTTTTTCAATCGCATATTGTGCTCCGCGGTTTTGTTTTTGAAGGAAATTATATCCATTTGTGATGTGATTCCAAACCTTTGTAAACGTTTACGGGAAAAACATTGTATCAACTATTGTAATTTTAATCGTTTTTATTTTTCTTAATTTTTAAATTAAAAGCAAAATGTTTTTTGTCTCACGGTATAGTTGAAGAGTGTTCGACGAGCATTCCAACGAGTAAAGAACGACTTTAATAGCTCCACAGAAGAACTCGAGTTATACCCTCATGCAGAATTTCTGAAAATCACCAAAAATTCAACGCAAAAGCTGCGATAACGCGATAACTCGTACTTATTGAATAATAAACCAAAATAAATGTGACCTATTTTCCGATCGTAGAATAACTTTTCCAAAATCGATCCAGCAGATTTCGTTGCCGTTTTAACTGAGCAAGCAGAGTACCTTGAGATTCATCTGTCGCATAAATATTATTTGTTTCTTGAAAAAGCCCTCTATTTCGAGGGGAAAAAACGAGTTTTTACTTCCCTGTTTACTTAGTAAAAGGAAGTATTGTCATCGTCGGAAAATTTGAATTCGGAACGGAGATGAAATTGGAAGACATTTCCACAGTACTGTACGCAGAAACACTTTCTGAACAAACAGTGTTTGTGTGTCCGTCTGTCCGTGTGTCTGTGGTCAAAAAATGACATAAATCACCATAATTATCTCCGTGAAAAATAAATGAAACTCAATGACATTTTCAGATAATGTTTTCCTAGTAAATGTGCAAAATTAGCCATTTCCGGATTTTGGATAACACAAAGTGCTTCCGATATATAACCGTACAAAGTTTTTTCTGTTTTTACAGGCTATTATGAGTCAATATTTTTAAACTTTAGCGGTTTATTGACTATTTCTATATGTACAGGCCGCGAAGAAATCTTTGACGCTTTAAAAATTAACTCAGTTTTCAAAACTTGGCTTACGTTAGGCTCACATACTGCACTTCCGCATTATTAATCTAATTCGTGAGTGTTTCTATTTTTGGGTCCTCGTGGCTATTTTTTCAATAACAGTTGTTGAGTAATAACGTTGCACCCTTAGTACTCTTTATGTTATAATTGATTATCCCGGCTACCAACTCAAACATGGAAGTAATGAGTGTTCTATGCACACCACTGGTTTCTAAATGCGCGTGCGTGCTTGGCGTTTAATAACGAGGCCTTTCTTATTTATTATGTTTCAGCTTGTAATAGAACCTACTACGGCGAGGTGGGGAAAACGTACGATCTAGAGCTACATCGCCCCAAAGTAGATCGTTTGCCATACTTCTGCAAGCTGACATTGTCAGCGGGCGGAGGTCGCTTCGGAGATATTGTCCAGGTAATGAAAATTATTCGACCGTTAAAGATATTTATTGCCGGCTAGTATAATGGATGTAAACTAATTTTCTCCTGACCGCAATTCTTCGGTTGGAAATGGTCACCGGATTAATAATTGTACTGGGTTGGTGAGGGGGAGAAGAACTAGGCGACATGTTCTCCGATTTTTTATTTACTGGCCGAGTACTTTCGCCCCTTCGGGCATCCTCAGGGCGATGTGGAACCATAGGTTACCACAGCCCCCCCACAGGATTAATAATTATGTCAGGCGTTCCAGCAGGATGCGTTCTTGATATTTTTTCCTGTACGTACAATTACACGAGAATTGATGAAGAAGGGCATCATGCTGACGAGTGACACTGACCTTATGATGTCACTGTCGTTGGTGGACACAGCCACCTCAGAGTGGATCTATTGTATCCACTGCACACTAAAGGGCATGCTAGCAAACAGGTTATAGTTCCTATATTTAAGTCAGCATGGCTTCATGGTGCGATACCACATCTGAAAGAGTTGATAGTCCCTAGGCCAGAGATATTGGTCGAGTCGATGGGTATAATCGTAGATAAATTCGAGTTATACTAGAATTTGCGTTACCAAGTAGTTTTCTGTATACCCACAATTCAGTCGTTCCCCTTTTCTTATTGAATACCTCTCTCTTCAATTTTTATCTTTTATTTTAACTAGTATTTTTTCTATCACCATGTCCCAACATTGGAAAAGCTGAGGGGTGCTATCCCCATCCCCTCCCAATGTGCGAATTCCCCACCGTTTTCAAAATCAGTCGTCTCAAAGAGTACAATGAGGACAACGAACAGTAGACGGAATCGCGGTCGTTGCGAAGTCTGGCAACGTGAGAACGCTGAGTCTCTGATTGTATTTTTGGACACCTGTTCAATCTTACCAGCCGAAATAGCATAATATGAGGTTGTATGAACCACCTGAACGCCTTGATAAATATTATATGGTGCTTAGTTTCGCTAATGTTGGCTGTCCTGTAATCTTCTCCATGGTTCTCTCAGTGCAGCAACTGAAATTTACTCTAGAAATCATCGCTTCAACTGGAGCATATTAGAATAGCGGCTTCACTTCAATGTTCGACCTGGAACGGATACTGATCTTGATAACCCTGCGCTTTCCGTCAGTTGCCGTAGTTTGCTAAAGCATCGACGATTTGATGATGACTGGAAGTTTCCGAAAGCGACGCTTTTGAAAGGCAGCCTGCTCAGTACAGAGGTTGCATCTTTGGTCGTTACCAAAGGAAGCCACATCAAGGGTTTGCTGCCGCAGCTATAAGAACACTTGAAGCAGTGAAGTGATTTCGGGCTGACACAAAGCGAAAGATCCGATGGGGTCGACGCTGCCTTCTCCAACTCGAATGTATACAATGAGCGGCCGCAAGATTGAGGTGGAAGAGCTGAGGAACTAGTTCAACTTTCGGTTTCGCTTGTAAGAAACTCGCAAGTTCGACAACTGGACTGACAATGAGGAGGGAATATTCGGAAGGGGGAAACCGTCGGAGGAAGCCGGCTGAGAAAGTTTGTCCGTTTTCAACTTTCCCAAGACAGTCGCTGATTCGGATTCAGCTTTATCTCTCTGAACTAGGGATACAGCGGGATTGCTGTGATGAAATTGCTTCAGCCGTTAAAACACACTGACAAAAATATATATATTGAGTCGACGAAAATAGAATGACGGTTTACCGCATGATCTTTCTCTGACTTTCAACTGGTAAGAGCATGTTGGAATGTTTGTTGGCGATGTCTTTCCTCTCAGAACATGACCACGGCTTGAATTCATACCAAGCCAACGCTAGCGCTCCTTATTTCCAACCATCGATTTACGATAAGACAAAACTATTTATCTCTGAGAAAAATAATTAAAAATCTAGTGCAAAAAGGGATATTCTGCGACCACTTAGGGCCCATTTATCGATTGCTCCTATAATTTCCAAATAACCGCTGATCAACAGATGGGATAAGTTCGAGTGGGCGTTTATCAAGCTGCTTCTAGCCCCCGTTAACTGTCAGACGGATAGCAATCGTTCCGATAATTTTGGCTCAGAGACGCTGATTCGTCTTTCAAAATTCCTCCCCAAAAACACTAAAATTTTACGTATATTTATTCTGTCATACCTTATTATTCTGTTAATTTATTTTGTCACTCGTCCACCAACTTGTTCTATGATATTAACCATCGCCAATGAATAACACTAGAGAAAATGAGTTTAATACGCCTAAAATAGGGTTACCAATTTCCAGAAAGCGTTCCAAGCCATTTAACGTTACAACTCACTCGAACAGAAAAAACAGTGATGTGGATATATCACACAGTACTTCAATGTTTGAGTCGGTAACTGGTATAACCTATTATAAAATTGAGAAAATCGTACGAAGGCCGAAACGTTAATTTACAATACTGTTATGGAAAAACGAGTGTTCAGGAGACCGTTTAAAGTCTCATTATGATAGACTAACAAATGGAGCACAGACACTTGTTCAGAAACAGAGCGCTTTGTGAGCAGGTGCGTGAAACGTTCAGATAAAGCTGACAGAGGATTTCCAAGTAATACACCTCTACTAGGTAGTTTCCTCTTAACTAACGATGTATTGTGGGTCTTGTATTTTTTCAGCTTTTTAAACCTTGTTGAATTATACAAAAATCAATTAACAGACGAAATAATTTCCACTATTCTACAAACAATGTAATGATTGAAAATAAATCCACCTTCATTTTCCACCAAATGTTTTCGGCATGTTGTCATCGTTTATTATGTTGGATTAGTTCAAATCGAGAGGAAAAACCATCGTATTCATAGTATAGTTGATAGCGCTAATCAGCTGGACCAACTACATTGATAAATAACCACCGATGCGATTACTTGAGATCGATTGCTATCCAAAGACTTCATAAACATAGTCAACCGTTTTTCCAGGCATTCTGGTTCCCCAGGCTCCTTTTTAGCGCCTCTTCAGCGAAAAAAAATTCTTCGAAATACGACCATTTCATCCTCAGATATTGCGAAAGTTTTCGAATGGAATTGGAAGTTTTTTCTGAGCATCGATTTTTTACAAGAAGCTTATAGTCCGCTTGTGTCGCTACTAGCGAACTTCTTTCTTTTAAAGCGACGTCAGTTTTCTGAATGTGACTGTAATTGCTAAACTTCAACGAACTTTTTTTTTCTGAGCTTCCAACTTTCGAAAAGGGCTTTCAATTTAAAACGCACCGGTGCTAAGATTGAATCTTCCGTTTATTTTGGAGGAGAGTCGGACCGCCGGAAATCGTTTGCATTTCGGATGCCAGAATAAGGGTTGAACTAACATGAAAAGCGATGCGGGAAAACTGATTATGATCCAACAGGAGATCCATAAATGAACAGGAGACTGGAATGAGCTCGATAGGTACCTAGTAGGTATAAAGTATTTTTGGCTTTGTTTTTTTTTTCAACCTAGTATGAAGAATCTCTCCATATGAATGCCTTAACCAAAATTCTGCTGGCTGACAAGCTGAATATGAAGCAACTGCAAATTGCTATTGCTGTTGTAACTTAGGCCACGTGAAGTTAGATCCCGTATTAATTAACTGGTGACATTCTTGAATGAATTTCCCAAATTTAAAATGAACGTTAATTCAAAAATGCTCCTCAATCATTTTCCGTCCCAACATTTTGTTTTCCATCCCCTCGTTTAACCCTACTCTAACAAATTGCTTCTGAGCAGTATTTTTTTTTAATATCCATCTCCGTAGGGATGACGACCTTTTAGAGAACTTTGGACTCGTTAATTACTAGAAAGTTTACACTTATACCGGCCGAAGACCCGATTTCGTCGAGTTTAGCCGGCCGGGAACTTTCCTCCTTGGGATTTATGGAATAATCACCGGCAGATATTGTCGACGTTGGTTTACCTACGAAGAAATTGTGCCATAAATCTAAAGGTCAAGTTGGCGAATTGTGCAGAGGCTTTGGCTTCTCGCCAAGTCGTAGGCTTCCGGGCCAACTTTAATAGCCCTAGAACTTGCGCAGCTCCATCTCTTAACAACTTTGCAGGCTCGGACGGTAGAAAGTTCCCGCTTTGGATTTTGAATGTTGAAAAATCACTTCGAAAAACGGAAAATATTAGAACTTTTTTTTATAGAAAAGGAAATTAATTTTGTCCTTGAGATGTGATTATCAGCACGCGACAAAACTCAAATGGGCTTCGGAATTCGCTCACTATTGTAAATTAATTGCGTTCCACGATCGGTTATACCATTTTCATAAAATATTAAACAATTCTATTATACAGCTGAAAAGCTAGCGAGTTTCCTCCGAGCTAAAAATCGATTCTGCACCGACGATCGAATTGAATTTTAAAATATCGTCGTTTCTCGATATTGACGCAAGACGAAGAGCTTTTACAGGCAACAAAAGATGATTTTATCGTTCGAGTTGGTAAAGGGACAAATATTTAGCGAAGAAACGGTCCCCACGGGATTACGCCGCTTCTCCGTAACAAGAGCATTTACATATAGAGTGCTCCAAATGAAGTATTCCTTCTTCCCTTAAATCTCGATTATAGAAGCGGAGGGTTCGTTAGCGACCTATTTCTCATATACTCTTGAAGATTCTCTTGAGAACGTATTTTGCGAGAAATCTACGGCTTATGAATTTTAGTTTTCATCCTACACTTTTAGTTCCCAAGTTAAATTAACAGATTTCCTGTGATTCATTGAATAGGGCGTTGAATACCAGTCCTGAATAACAGCAGTACATTGTTGGTGACGGTCTTTAGGAAAGGTTGTGTTGGTTGAATATAATCCTAAGTTTTTTAACCGACAAAAGGAGAAGGTTATTAGGTTGACTTGAGGCTTTTTTGTATGTGTTGTGCGCTGCCGTTCTGCCCCTGTAAGCCCGATCAGGTTGCTTTTTTTCTTGTTTGAAACAGTAGCTATCCGGGTAGGTCCCATAATTTTTTTAAAATTTAATCCGTTCAGTAGTTACGGTCCCAGATCCGGAGAAATGCCGGCTTTTGACCTTGCCAGCTGATAACGTCTGGAACAGAAAAATTGTTGCTTTGTTAATTGCTTTGTTTTTGACGTTATTTTGTTTTTAATTTATCTGTTTATAAGAGCCGAGCTCAAATTTTTGTTCCCTATTCTGATATGGCGTGTAGAGAAGGAAGTGAAACTAAAAACGTGATACGAATTTTCTCGTTTTTGAGGTTTTTCAAGAACCGTTCGCAACCAATTCTAAAGAAAAAATATGAATATTCTTCTCGTTCAAAAGACTCAGCAAGAGCTTTCCAACGATGGTAAAAATCAATTTTACTACCTATAAATATAGGTATTAAAAAAAAAAATAGATTTTCGGCTGAATCGAATGACACCATAGCGGGTTTCTTACTTTGCCTATTTCAATTAACTCTCAAATAAATGTATCGATATTTTAGGATACCTTTTCGCCGAAGTACTGTGTTGTCTATGCTCATCTGAAACCTCTTTACTATCATTTGAAAACATTTTCGAGCTGTCAATAATTTATTATTATACGTTATTAATTTTTCTTCTTGCTGCACAGCTATAATAATTTTCTTGAATTCTTCATTTCGGGAGGTGATGATTACCCAACCACTAGTGTTGACGGGGAAGCAATTATAAACTCCAACTGAGATTCCTTACCTTTCAAAAAAATAAAGCTTGCCGCTATTGTAAAGCGTCGTTGCTTGTTGCGGTCTGTGATAATCGCTTAGCCATTAGACCCTTGGAAATAGAGTTGAGCCAACAGCCTCGACAAAGAGTCGGATTAGCTCGAGAGCCGTGTAGTTTGAGAAAGCCGTTTTCTTAGTTTAAAAGGAGCAGTTACTTTTCTCCAGCTGCTGCCACTCTGGACCTCAAGTCGATCTGTTTTCACATCTTCGGTTCAATCAAACGTAGAAGCCTGATGCATTGAATTTCCTCAATGCAGTTTGAAAATAATAATCGTTATCCTCGGATGATTAAGTGAGTGATTCTGATGTGCCAGTAAGCTTTCAAAAAATGCACTGAAAATATCAGCAATGCAATGTTGTGGTTAATGAATTCTTCACGCTGGAGAGGACTGAAAAATTTTATGGCCAGTGGAGATTGTGAAGGTTTGGAAACCTGATGTCCTTTACGATGCCTTCTAGTGGAAACGTTGAACTGACGGTGTAAAAAATCCCTTTACCTTACGACCCCAGAGGTTCAAATTTTTTATATTCAGTATTAAACTGACGTTTTACGCCTTTTGAACTCGTCAAACTTTCAATGTTCCTTGCAAGAATAAATCGTAAAACTTCATTGCATTTCTTTTTTACATTGTGCGAGCGTTTAGCTGTTGAGAACATTTTTTAGCAATTGCGATTTGCCTGGATCTTTTACCCATTCGGCCATCACAAAGCCGCATAGGTCCACCAGGTACCTATGACCGATAGTTACTTATGCACTTATGACCTATAAGTTGGTGATAGACTTATGTAGCCCTGAACATCGAGATCTTCGAAGACGAAAGATCTAGGCAAATAAAAGGAACATTGGAGAAAGAGTCGCCAAATTTGTCTCCCCCTCCCCCAAATAACAAAGTTACCGCGTTCAGAGGATAAATTACACCCACCGTGTTCATGTTCGACTCAATCCTCATCAATGCGATTCCGTTAAATAAAGGTCTTAGGCATTGATCGCTGAAGCGTTTGTGGAAGGTTAAACACAGATCCTACTGGCTGGAGTCCATCTATAGACCATTAAGACGGTCTAAGATAACCGCATGAGGGCATGGGATAAGAGGGCCCATTAAGATAGGGCTACTTGACTTACCTGGCGGTCAGAGGCTTCCATTGTCAGGTTACAACGTGTCAGAACTTCAGCCCTTCTCAACCCTTAACACTGCAAACGTAAAGCTAATTGCAAGCTTCTAAAGGCCTCGAAATCTCACTGGCTTAACGCTTCCAACCTAAACCTGCAAATTCGATACCATACACCTGACAAAGTAAATGGAAGCATTACGCAGAGCGATTTGGATAGGAAATAGTCGAGGGCACACACTTTCATAGGCCACTTCTTCGCAAAACGTTTTCTAGACTAGAGCTAAAAGGTTGAAATCACCGAATTAACTGACTATGGTCAGATATTTAAATTTTCAAAAAATGTTCTCCCAATGAATGAGCAAAATTTGCCGTTTCCGAACTTCGGATAACACACAGTACTTCCGAGGTATCCGCGTTCGAATGTTTTTCTACTTTGATTTTTATAGGAAATTAGAGTCGATATTTTTGGACAGTTGTTGTCTAAAAACGTTTGTTATGGCGAGCAGATGAAACTTGATTCTATATTTATCTACCTGCTGCCACAACGTACTTCCGCGGTATGAGATTTTTTTGCTGTTTCACTAGTGCGTATTTTGTATTATTTGATTCTTGCAGGCCACAAAAACCAATATATTCGTAAGCTTAAGATCTTGAAATGCCGAATCAAACATGGAATTACTATGTGATCTATGCACTCCACTGATTTTTACTTGCCGCCGCTGAGAGCATTATTAAAACACTGGTACTTTATTGTACCCATCTCATTTCGTCATTGCAACTTAACTCCCAATTACGTGTCAACGAATGAATAACTTTCTATGAAAATTGTTCCGCTTACATTCGCTACCTGCGCTCTATATAAATTTGGAATTTTTGCAGTATTTTACATTTTGGCTGTTTAATCATGAACGACGATTTTTGTCAATTAGGTAACTCTGGAGCGGTTCACTCTAGGGAAATTTACCTCGTTTACCACGGCCGGCTGTCCAGATGGCTACCTCACGCTAGAGGAGAAAGCCAGGCCATCCGTCGGTGGAGTCTGGTGCGGCACTTCGTGGGGCCCTGTACTCTATTTCTCCGAATCATCCTCGCTCACGATGACCCTCGTCCTTCTTACGCTTTCGTCGGACCAGCAGAGCGGCTACAACTTCGATTTTCGAATTCTTTACAAAATGCTGCCCAAAAAGGATGCCTCCATCAGATACGGCCCTGTGACACCGAAAGGTAAGCGCGAATTAATCTGAATTGCTTTTTCAGCTTCTGATCAATAGAAATCACTACTTAGCATTGGAGTCCATAAATTGAAATAATATTTGAAGTAATTCGTGCTTTTCAGGGCCTGACATCGATTTCAACGAGGAACTGGACACCTTCGAATCGCCGTACTCGAATTCTTCAGCTGAGAGCTATTACTTGGGCAACCGGATCGGCATGACTTATTGTTCGCGAATGTTCAGCGACTGCGATGAAAAAGACTGCCGGCTCCAGAGTCCGAATTTTCCTGGAGTGTATCCGCGAAACATGACTTGCTACTATGCCGTCCGACAACAAACGGTATGCGAAATGAATTTATTGACTCAAGTTAGATACTTGTACTCCTTATATCGTTTACGAAAATAACTTTCAGACTCGGCTTCCTAAGCATCCAGGAACGCGTAGACTCGCTTAAGCAGTGTTCACAGGCATCCGTTAATGCGTTTTCCATTATGATTAGCTTCGTAATCATAAGGAATAAGTACCTGGTGTGGCACTCAATCGAAATACTCGTTGTGTGAATAGTATGACTCTGTTTTTCGCGAATTTTCGCCTATTTTCCTGAAATAACTTTTGACCCGACAACTTTTACATATTTATATTACTCAGAGGCGAGAAAGAGCTATCAAATTCCTACAATTTGGTATATTTGAATATTTATGTATTTATGTTGTCCCCCATAGCTGTTAGCGCTCGAAGAAAATCGAAAACACGTTTTTTACCACAAATCAATCCGGGGTAATTTTTTTTTTTTGAATCGATTCCAAATTAAATTTGCTCTACTTGTTTCCTCTGAAACTTTTTTCAAAATTCTCACGTTAAAACGTCAACAGTTTGAAAAACCGAAAATATAAAAAATTCATTAATAGTTAGAATTTGATTTTTTTCAATCGAAATTCGAATTCCACGTCCAATTTTCTATAAGAATAAGAATTAGTAATAAAATAATATGGACAGTACCGTAAGTATTTGCAATGAATTTTGAAAAACATAAAATCAGTCTTGTACTAAAACTGGGAAAAACTGATCGTTGTCATTAAATTTCCGTCGTTTTGGCATCTAATTCGGATTTGGCGTTGAATTTCCTTGAAGAAATGCTTTCGAAATCGCTTTAAAACAATAGTTTAATTTTTTACCCTTGCCGATGCCAGCGGAGCTCGAAAACTCGATTTACGGAAAATGATTTCTGTGGCGCTGCTAAAATTTTTTCACCAAATTTTTTGCCATAGACTTGTGCAAGGCATTCGAGAGAGATCTTCTGCATAATAAAACAAGCGATTCGCATGAATTTTAACCACGAAAACCGCGGTTCAAGGTCGATTTTCGAGAGATCACAAACTGATTTTTTTGGACCACTTGCAAATTTTTCCGAGAATTTGAAAAAATCACAAAAATACATCCTAGTAAGATATAACTTCCCTGAAAATTTCAGATTTTTATCTGTTTCTAATGATGAGCGAAAAATCGTCAACTGATCGCTCAAGAAAAATCGCAGGGACACCCCTTGAATTTTTCGCGAAAAATTTTTTGATCTCGATTTAGCTCAAATTTTGCATAACGATAGTTTATGATGAGTATATCAATAATATATGCTTCATTCTTTGTTTCTTTTGCTCTAAATTGATGAAAAAAAATGTTAAATTTAAATATATGTGATCTGTTTGTGTGTATTCCACTAATACTGTTGATTACCGTAGAAACGGTTGAAAAATGGATAGGTACATTACATGGGGAAAATTTGGTCGATTAAATGACCTATCTTTTGGTATATTCAAACCTCTGAGTTGACGACATTTTGTTGAAGTTGTCCACTGTGTATGTTACAAACCTTGGAAAACTTGAAAGTTGGTATGTCTACTTCGGCTAAAACTCTGCGCAATTTGAAACACCGATACACTTTATGATACAAAAAACATGAAAACACCATTCGATAGATGCCTGCGAGCCCTGCTTGTTCTCAGTTTTCCCAGGAACCGATCTATTTTGTTAGGCGAAGAAATAATTATCTTCTCGATGTCGATTTGAAGCAATTGCTGGTGTTCTCTTTTGTAATAGGTACCAATCGGAAAGCACGCGCTTATATCCGTTTTTCAACCAGAAGGTCAAATGGTGAACATACGAAGCCAGAGCGCGCTGTACGCAAGACCGACTCAAGCCTCGAATCCTCAGCTAAGCACACTCAAAGTAAGTACGATCGATGTAAAGCTAGATTACGTCGAGCGGTTATACCGCGCATTAGCTCGGCAGGACACATATAGCTTGCATTGGATTCTGTGGCGTGATTACCAGTCGAATTGTAAGATTATCGAATGGAGGGTAAATTTCTGTTCATGCTTCCCGGTTGAAGCCAGTTCTAGGTACATAGAAACACATTGAATTGGAAATCTTAGGACGGAAAGGGGATTCAAAACTTATTGAACTGGAGTATTCTGCGAAAAATGGGAAGAATACATTGCTACTTTATCTCTTTGGAGGAATTCCGATCAAATAACGTTTTCAACGCCGAAACCTTTCTTTCACAACTCTTTACCAAAAGAAACATGCGAAAATGAAGTATAAACTTCGGTTTTCTACCAACTACGTTTGTTTATCTACTGCTTGTCGAGCCTCAAACGATTCAACGTTTATTTCTAATGCATAAGGTATGGAAAGACTGCGAGGAAGTGCAGGACTACGTGACCATCTACGACGGGTATACGACCCGCGACCCTGTTTTACTCAAGTTTTGCGGAGGCGGCTCCGGGGTCCCAAGAGCTGTCAGCTCCGGCCCAGAGATTCTCGTCGAATTCTCTACATCACCTTTTGGCACGTTCCTGTATCCACCGCCTCCCAATGCCGTGCACGGTTTTCAACTTCAAGTCAAAGTAAGTTAAGCTGGCAAAGGCGACCTAACTTTTCCGTGAGATCTGAAACAATTTTATCTCGAAAATCCGACTAATATTCGAATACAACTTTTTTTAAAAATTTTTAATTGTAATATCCAAGGATTTTACAGAGATATTCGAATAAAACATTAACAATTTCTTCTATCAAGGTCGACTTTGTGGAGCGAGACCTGCCAATGTACACTCGCAACAAAAAATGCGAATTTTGGCTAAGCGGAACCGGTCACGGGGTTTTGGAAAGCCCTCGCAATTCCCTCCCGCCGAATACAACTTGCCTGTACCATTTATGGGGATCTGAGTCAGGTTCTTCCCCTCCATCTCCGAAACAGTACGCCCGTCCACCAAGGTAGGTAACAGAAAATTTGCTACTGATCATTTTAAATAGTTAGCGGAAAATTGCCTTCACAAAATCGCTGAATGAATTCCCGAGTGTATTACAAGAAACCGAGCTCCGATTTAGTGGTGGAGCTGCTAGTATTTTTTGATTGAGCACTCATTTAGCTAGTTTTACCATTTCCACTCACAATATCTGTTACAGGTACAGAGTTTGGCTTTCTATACTGAAATACCACGTCGGTAAGCCGCTTTTCTCGTCGAAAAACCCCGAATCCGAATGTTCGACCAGTTTGAAAATCTGGGACGGTACACGCAAACCGGACATGGGCGACATGCCAAGTAAATCAAAAGTGCCTGTGATTGCCAACTTCTGCAAAGAGCAATTGCCTCGCTCTTGCGACCACCAACTTCTACGTAATATGAGCCGACCTTGTCGAGCATCCGAAAGCTATCTTTCGACTGGTGAATCGGCAACAGTCGAACTCATCATGACGGAAGCGACAGCTCTCAGGTGATACGCTAAATTCCAGGGATTAAAAATAGTTTATTCAGGGTGAACTGCTTTGTTATCAATCTCCGACTTCCGTTTCCAGGCCAGTCTCCTTTCGAGCGCTGTACGAATTCGTGGACCTTCATCAAGATGGCGAGCAATGGGGTGATGGCAAGTGTTCCCGCATATTCACGTACCCCGAGTATTTTCTTCCTCCCATTGTATATGCAACGCCTCAAAATTTTGCTTCCCCTCGGAATATATTTTTATTTGGTCGAGGAGGCTCGCCAAACATCAGGTGAGCAGTATCCTTATACACCAGTGTGAACAAAGACATGATATAAAGAGAAGCTTAAAATTGGTTTGAGCACATCAATTCGCAAGAGTTTAGCAGTTCCAGGCTGAATTATTCCTGACCAATAGTAACATGGAAGTAACTATTGTCGTTCTAGTTGCGTCTACCGATTCGAAGCTCCTAAAGGTGAGAGGGTAAGACTGACAATCACAAACCTCAGGACTGGAAATCGGAGCGACTGTGAAACGCACAATGAAGGAGGATGGGGTCGACTGCAGTGCATTGGGCAGCCGACCGCTTACATTCAGTTTTGGGAGGTGAGCTTCTAAAATAACTTCAAAGCATAAAAGTTTCATGCTTTTCATTCATACTTCATCCGACGTCTAAATAGGCATACTTATCTCTTGTGACGGATGTGGTATCAGTGTTGCAATTAAAGCCAGTTTTTGAAGTTCTGGAAAGATATATTCCTAATCAAGATTTAGGGAACTCATTTGAGGTTCCAGAGTGATAGCATTTTGAGCATGTTAGTGCCAATTCGTGGCTTCAGTGGCTAGAGCTAGTAGTACAAAGAGCAACCACACGTCCTGGATTGAAATGCAATGAATCTAAAATATTAAAGGTTCAGCAGAAGAATGAAATTGACCCCAAAGCGAGAGGTTTTCATCACTAACTGTCAATATCACCACATTGCTCGCAATAATTACTGGTGAGGTAATGGCAAAGCTCCAGTTGTTGACCATGGCCTTTGTAGTTGCGATTTTCTCAGGTCCCGTATCCTAGGACGGTTATGAAACTACCAAAAGACTGCCTCTGCTCCAATTCCGATCCTCAACTGCCGTTCGTCTACACATCGAACAGCCACATTCTTGAACTGAGGTTCACTGTCGACAATATGACAGTGCTGGACGACTATAGAAACATGGGCTTTGAAGGAACTTGGGAGTTCATCAGAAGACCTGGATGCCCTAGGAGTAAACGCCTGCGAGGCCCGAGCGGTGAGATTGAGTTCGTCGCACCCTCAAAGACTCTCGAAGAGGTAGATCATTGTATTTTTATCCCTAATATCATATATTTATCTTCAAGAACAAAATGCAAGTGAATTTTAAATCATCAGGAGAATTGCGAAGGACATCCATGGGTGATCGAGCCGAGTGAATCGCGCTATTTGTATGTGAAAATGCCTGGCATCGTTGTGGGTGGAGTTGGCATGACTGGAGTCGTAAGAAGAGGTCAATGCCTCACATCGAACAGAGTTGAAATTCATGCAGGCACAACGCATGTTATCGTCTGCCCGGAACCTAGTGCAAGGCACAGTGAAAGCATAGTAAGCAAGTTTTCAAACGCGGTCGTACTAACCTTTAAAGTTTTACCCTGCTGTCCCTCCTATCGTTTTTCATCTAGCTTCACACCATTGACCCATGAATACCAATGTCCATTTTCAGGTTGAAGTGTTTTCCGAAGGCTGGCGAATCACGAATGAAGCAGAACGACTTCCACCGGCTTGGTCGAAACACGACAAGAAGGAAATCAGGAATGTCCTAATAGAGTTCGTCCCACGCGAAGAAGGAACGTACACAATCAGGTGGCTTGAACTCATGCGAAGGTCAGTATCAAGGAACAAAGTCTAGCTCGAGTTCAATAAGTGGTTTTCCATTCAGTAATTTAATAAAAATTTAATTTGATGCTTCAGGAGAAGCGAAGACGCTGCACTAGGCCTAATTGCTGATTGTCCACACCGATGTCCTGAGCTTGACGCGTGTATAAATGGCAGTTTATGGTGCGATGGTACTGATAACTGCCCATCGGGTTACGATGAGTCCATAAGGTGAGTCAAATCAGCTTTGCCAATTTGGTCTAATGTCTTCTTATCATCTGAAAATAGTTTCAATTACATGCAGATTCTTAGATATTTTTATACAAGTACAAAAGATACAAGTTGTGAGGAATGGACTCCACTAATAAAATATAACCAACGCATACCTTAATTGAAATCCAAGTGATCGTTTTTGATGAATGATTTTGCTCCGCAGACATTGTCTACCACTACCACCCGTCCAGTTTGCCTTGCTAACGATCATAGTGCTGATTGTTGCCTCTCTCTGCCTAACGATCGTCTGCCGCGTTAGACGACGTCGACGAAACTCGAGTCGAGTCCTCAAATCACTACCGTCAGATACTGACACAATAATGTCGTCTAGTATCGGCAAGGAAGTCATCTGCTGACACAGCGCCGACAGTTCCGAAAGATTCGTCGAGGTCGACCGCGTCACCACCGTGTGACGTCATCAACGCGTTCCTTCTCAAGATGTCCTACTCCCTTTCTGAGCACATTTTTCCGACAAAAATCCATGCACGCTAGCCACGTGTTCCTAATGTGGTAAATGAAGCATTACCGACCAAAGTTCGTGGGAGCTCAATTTATAGCATTTCGACGGACGAGATGCATGTTACTGTGTTATAATTGTGTGGATCTTCTGGTGGAAGAGTGCAACAAAAGCTCATCGGTGATTTAAAGTACGGTTTACTTTTTCAAGTAAGACGTTTCACAAAATGCTCAATTTTGTTAACACAGCCAGACCAAGACGAACCCGAATGGTTACAAGGGATTCAAAAGTCTTTGGAACGATTGCTCTCTTAAGACTTGCCACGTAATGTGCACGACTTGAAATTTCAAGTCGGTTGCTAGTGCTTGCTCTAAAACATCCGATTAAATTTTGAGTCCTTGGTTCACACGCTGGGGAAAATACGATTTGAGTCTCTAGAGACAATTGGGAGAGCATCATGTCTGCTCGCCCTAGAAACTTTTTTTGTGTAAACTTGAAAAAAGAAACGCGAAGAAAAGACACTCTCTAATAACTTACTTACACTACAAGATGGTGAGTGCAGATACATCCAGTGTAAGCTCGCAAAACCGTTGGTGATGCCAGTAGGTAATAAGTTTGACCATAGTCGTTTTGGTTTGATCAGTTGCCTTCCAAAGTCGCACCGTGTGAACCAAGCGCTATTCGCCATCCCAATCAAAACAAAGACTTCGTCTATGATTTATCAGGTTGTGATTCAATTTACAATCAAGCACTCATCCGCCGTTATTCGTACTTTATTCTATTGTTAACCTATATTCATCGTTGGCTATTGGAATACGTTTCTCTGCTTCACCATGTTTTAGCTCCTAGTACATCGGAATAGACCATGGTAGACATAGTCTGCGTCGCTAATTTGTTACCATTTTATTCCGAATTGAAAACCTTTCTCTCGCCCGCACTGACGCGCGTTTTTCTTCCATATAGCGGAATCTGTGCTCAATTTGCGTTCGATGCTGTTTTGGTGCCTTCATAATTTTGAACTTTCGGAACTGTCTCGTCGGATTCGACCTCGAACATAGGCGGACTTATCTGTTGCACAACGAAGTGCTGTGAACTATTTTTCTATCGAGATATCCCTTGAATGCTCTACCTGTAACCCTCGGAATAGTGTAGCGCTAAATCGACGTAATGCAAATGTGCGAAAAACGATGGAACAAAGACGATTTTGTAGATTTTGAATTTCTGTAGAGTGTAAATTCGACGAATAGTTAGAGGTTGTATTGTTGGCGCTTGTAATCTATTGTGAGAAGTTCAAATTTTTTTCGTAATTAGGTAGTTTAATACAGAGTAATAATAATAAATTCTCTAGTCAATTTTCGCCGTGTTTTTGTATCTGCAGAATTTTTATATTGTTGAAACGGTAATTATAGCGATGATAGAGTTTTTCGATGTTTCAATTTGCCCGTGATTTTTGCGAAATACATCGACCGTTGTCAAATGGGTTGCGGAACGTGATATGGCCGTATCAGACTAGTGAAAGATTCGTTTGTTTCTTACTATTTCACCTGAGATTTGAAAACGTAAAAAAGTCAAGTTTTTATTATTTTTTTTTTCAATTTTTCTTCAAGCGTGAACATCGAAGTTAATTGGTCTGATACGAGCCTCGACAATGTACACACGAAAATGTTCAATAATTACCATCCCCTGTTGCTGTTAGTTACGAATCACTGCCATAAAATGGAACTTTCATCATTATGTGCGATCAAGTGTGAGGAGGCATTTTATTTATCTTTGCGGACAATCGAGCACCAAATTTGGAAACGAACATCGTGTGCGAATTGGAGAAAAACGCTGACAAAGTGAGTGTCAACCGTTTGGGCGTTGAATAATAAGTTGATTTATATGAAACTCCAACTCTGAAAAATAACAGAGATGGTTGTGCTTTGTTCAAATTCGAAATTCAGAGGCGCCGTAAATATTATACGGCCACTGTTCGCCTTGTTGGAGTACCAAGAAAAATAATTTTAGCAACACTTGGCTTCTAGAGCTTTTTAAAGGGGAAGAAAGAGGGTAAGGCTAATTTGCCCACTCTTGAGTACCATTGCAATTTTCTCTATCCAAACTCCATCAAAATAAAAATCGTCCAGTCCAAGCATTTCTTCATCGATCGCTTTCCTCAGCGTTTTTCTCCCAACAAAATGCACAATGCCAATTATTGAAACGTTTTTGTTACTGACGACCAAAAAACGTGATTATGGTCGTTGAAAAATAGCTTTCCCTTTTTCGGGAATGTCAACAAATTGTTACCCGAGTGCTAGAGTTTTTCTTGTTACTTGATGCTAAGGAGTACAATAAGAATTTTCGCGTTCTAGCTGTAGACGAGCAAAAGACTATTTATCAAAAGGTTCGTAATAGTTTAATATCGTAATGTTTACCGAACTTAACGATTAAAGCAGATACTGGCAATACGTGAATGTTGACCACCCTATGCTCATTTTATACTGACAGGGAATAGTTTATTGAATTTCTGATTGTGCCATGATAATAATTTATTGTTGCGACCACGTTCTGTTGAAAAAAAATCGTTGAAAGTACCTACCTGTATTCTCTTTATGTTTTTAAATTGTGAGAACATTTTGAATGAAATTATGCCTTTAAAAAGTATTCATTACGATCGTTTTAAATGCAAAATTTAGTCTACATTCGACGAATTAGCAAAACGTTTCCCTCGCGTTACGAAATGAAGAAAAAAACAACAACAATTTTTCCACGCTCGTTTCGACACACGTATGCCTTCATTTTAATTATCGACTGCGGTATCGCTCTCGTGCGAAATAGCTTATAAAAAAATAAATAACTCGGCACTATCGCTCGCAGGGAAGCGATTATTCGATAGTTAGAGGTCTTTGCCAGTGGATTGTTTTTCTGCACGGCTAATTTTAATAATTTCCACGCTGCCTAAATCGCTTCCAGCGAGCTTCATTGTGTTTGGCGAACTTCGTGTAAGTTGATCGTCTTGTCGGTTGTAGGTATTCCACTATTTTTTTGGAAGTTGTTCAAATAATATGGGATTTTCAAAATCGTGAGTATGATAGCTATTATAAACTTGATTAGTGACGCGTTGGATACGACTGAAAGCCAGATTTGGGAGCCCGAAACGGACGACGATCCAAATAACAATTCAGCGACCGAACAATGGCCAACGGTAGGTGACAATTACAATAATTATGAAAGAAGTAGAACATAATTCTAGTGGTGCGCATGGATCACACAATACTTCATGTTTGAGACTGTAATATTTTATGTATAAGCGGTTATAAAATCAAGGAAGTCTTACAGAGGCTGCAACGTTAGTGAACTACAACTGGTATTGAAAAACTAGCCAGGGGGCCCAAAAATAGAAAAACCCATAAATCAGCCCGTAAACATTCTGAATACAAACAATATTTTGGATATTGCGGAAGTACGGTATGTGACCCAAAAATCATTCGTCGATCAACCGCCTAAAAAACATCGTACGACCTTCGACATGCAAATATGTTAACTTTTGGGGACTGTGTAGATTCGCAAATTTTGCGAATAGCACGGATGTACTGGGTGTGACCCAATCGAAAAAAATCAGGCGCCATTCACTCTCCAATTTTTAACACCTCAAGCGTCAAATGTATCAATTTTTGCAACCTGTAAAAATTGAAATAGTGAAAAAGCGCGTACGGTGGAAGTACGCTTGTACGGAAACGACACAAAAAAATGCTGCTGCCTGTAAAAATCAAAACTGAAAATACGCTCAAGTGAAATAGTGAAAAAAATCATAACATGGAAGTGAGAGGTGTCAACCTGCAGATAAAAAAGCAACGGTAATCTGCTCACCATAACGAACATTTTAAGACCTCAAGCATAGAAAAATATTGACTTTAATAGCTTCAAAAAAGAAAAACATCTCTCGGGCGTACTGTCCAAAATCCGGAAACGGCTAATTTTGAACATTCATTGGGAGAACATTTTCACGAAGATAGGACACTTTCTGTCAGTTTTTGACCAGAGACACTAGTTCAGAATGTGTTTCTGAAGTACTATGAAAATTTCTTCAAAATTAGACATTTCCGATCACAATACTCCATTCATTACTTTAAACATAAAAATGAATAAAACAATTAGTTGATATAAATAATAATAAAAAGCTGCAACGTTTGAGGTTTTTCAGCTTACGAAAACCTCGTCAGATTGAAAAATTATATAACTCGCTCGACATTGTGTGATTTAATATGTATAATCATACTTTTCTTATCCAAGACGCTCACGTTTTGCAAGTTCAATTTTACATTAGCTGAAATGTTCTTCAGTAGATCGGTCAACCGGCATAGTCACAACATTTTCGAAACATGACAACTTTGCATGAGTCACTGTTTATTTTCGCTGAGATTATATCACAATCCTCACATACCAGACCAGTCATCGAGGAGGACAGTGACGTCAGTAGTGTATCCATTTTGCTCGCCAGGAACTTCTAGCATTGATATGAGACATTTCATTGACGCACGAACGCCCTCCCACTCGAGTGAATCAGTTCCTCTCCCATCGGAGGAAATTGACCTCAAGGACTGAGTCAAAATGATTGAAAAAGGTAGTGGTGTCATGAAGGATAACGATGGCGACAAATTTCGAAAAAATTACATTCACGATTTTGTTCAATTCGATGGTATACGAGGAAACCTGCGTTAAGTTAGCTCTCGGCAAAATTAAAATACAACCTTCGTAACTCACATCTTCCAGTGTTCCGAGGAAGCATTCAGTTCGCCAGGTCGACGCAAGGAAGCGTCAGCTGTTTCGTATGGCGCAAGTCGAGAATGGATCGGCGAAATGGGAAGGCCGGTCGGAAGGCCGGAGCCGTGCCACAAACGCAATATGACGTCACCTCTAGAAACAGGTCGAGCTGACGTGTCTCAAGATTTCAGTCTGCTCTAGGGAAAGAAACTCGACAGTATCGTACTCGAAATTGATCTTCATCTCCATATTTATGGAGACGCGCCATTTAAATTTTTTGCTTGTAACTCAACAACGGCAAACGGAATAGAAAATTTCTTCTGCATCAAAACTGAAGAGCGTAAAATTCCAAGTCGAATGATTTATTTAAACATTGAAATCAACCCGTTTCTCCGGTCGCAAGAGTTGATTAAATTTCGTCAATTTTTCCCAACTTGCCACGAATTCAAATTCCACGGTATACACTCTTGACTGGTATTTCGATCCGAAAAATATCCAACAGGCAATTAAAATTTATACACTTCTCCTGTGCAAAACATGAAAAACCGCCAAAAAAGATTAAATTTTATTTTCGTCGATGACATTCTATCCGCAAAAGATACGGTTTGCTCTTCGGGTGGGGATGCGGTCGGCAAGGACCAGGATTCGAGTTTCATTTGAACCGACATTCAGCCTCACCTCAGTTTCACATCATAACCAGTCGTGACTGTGTTGTATCGAAGATTGTAAACGTTTTCAAGCACTCAACGTTGCTATACATTCCGTATCTATCATAACGTTTGTCGACTGTGTATAAAACAAGTGCATTTGTGTCAACCATGAGTTATCCGGGTTATCCTGCTTATCCTCCTCAGGTAAATATCAGCATATTGGCAGAAGTACCCTAGTCTAGGAGTAACATGTCACAATGCATGCGAATTTTCGTTCATAACTCGTTTTTGTTGATTTTAGACATAGTTACACGTTACTATTGGCTTGTTATAGTTAACATTGAGTGTAGCTATTCTAGTAACTGTATATTAATGGAGTTTTGTGCACTGTAGATAATGAGGCTCTCGTTGGTTGTTTCCACTGATGATTTTCACACGAGTGAGCGTCGTCATTCTTGCACCAGAAATTGCTGAAAAACTCTCCAGTCAGGGAAATATATCTGAGATTTTTTGTGGAGAGTGTGAGATTTTTTGGCTCCTTCATATTGGCTGCTGCACTTGGAGCCAAGATCATGAAGTAGCAAGAGCTCTTGGTGAAAAACAGATTTCGACATTTCTACACCAAGAATGAAAGAATGGCTATTGAGCTGATTATAAGTGATAACTGAAGACAGGTTGAAAGCAAGAAATGATCTCTCATTTTCTTTGCTTTTTTGAAGAGGGTCTTCTGAAATTATACTGTTCTATGATATGATAAGAAGAGGAACTTCATAAGGCCTTGGAACATTCTGGCTTTTGAAGATTCTTCCCAAAAACTTCTTGGGTCCAGAGGATCTTTGGTTCGGTGCTCAGTGCTCGCAGTTCTCTTCCCATCTACTGATGTGGGCCACTGTGTCTTCAGTTGTCACTCTGAAGAAACTAAGCAAGAAAAACTGTAAGCCATAATAAAGAAAGTGAAATGGATGTGATTTGAAGGTACTCTAAAGCGAGGAATTGTATTGAGATCAGAGATTGCTGTGAAACTGACTCCCCGAAGGACGGAAATGCCCTCAAGAGAATTTTTGAAAGCTGGTCATGCTCTCAAGAGCAGAATGAGAAGGCCCTTATGTTACTCACCCTCAATTTATTGTACGTAATTCATAGTAGTGATTCTTGAGGGTCGACGAGGCTCTATCTCTCTGCGTTTATATGCTCAGAACCTTCGCCCCACTAAGCATATTCTTGGCATTTTAGGTCCTTACCCATGGCTACACAAAATACTTTTCCTTCCAAAAGAAAGGAATTCAATTTTGTTACTCAAGGTAATATGCCTAGTGCATGAATAAAATCACTTACATAGTATTGCATGTTTCTTTGCTGAAGGGTCAGCCGGGACATCCGAACGCCCAGCCGAGCGCTCCTGCCTATCAAACGGCTCCTCTTTCCTATCCCATGTACCCGGGTTCTGCTGCTCCTCAGCCGCATCCGTATCCGTACCCTCCAGCGCAGGGTTCGGCACCGTATCCTAGCCCGTATCCAAGTTCAACCCAGTCACCGTATCCATCAGGAGCTCAAGCGTTTCCTACCCCTACCCAATCTCCGTATCCAAGTTCAACCCAACCACCGTATCTGAGTTCAAGCCAGTCACCTTATCCGAGTTCAACCCAGTCACCCTATCCTACCTCTACCCAATCACCTTATCCAAGTTCAACCCAGGCACCCTACCCTGGTTCGGCGCAGTCCTCGCCGTATCCATCGGCTACCCATGCTCCTTATCCCGGTGCCGTTTCTGTATACCCGCAGGCTGGAGGATCGTACCCGGGTGGCCCTAACTCCCAACCACCGCATCCTGGCAACCAAAACTCATCTCCATACCCCTCACAATCGCATTACCCAGGAACCCAAAGTTCTTCTCCTTATCCTTCTGGCCAACAATCAGCTCACCCGCCTGGTGCTGGACACTATCCGAACGTGGGACATCAAGCGCATGCGTCTCCGCAATATTCACAATACGGGAACAAACCAGTGAGTGAAATTTGGCAAAAATTAAAACGTCGTAGACACGAACTGATGTTTACCGCTACATGTTGCTAAGTCACGTTTTCCCTCTAAAATGATCCCAAATTGTGATTTCGTGGTTCTGACAGTCTAATTCTGGCAAAATTGGATATGAGATGAATTTTAAACCAAACGTGCTTAATTGTGACGGAAAGTAGGCGGCAAGTTCAATATTACTAATTCATTTTGAGCTAGTACTTTCACCCATTTTGGCATCATAAAGCAGGCGATGTTTTTCTCAGCTAATAATCACTTGAATGAACTTTTTTCAAACTAGGTCTTTAAGTTGCTGTGCGCATCTTCGAAATTCCTGATTAGTTTCGTCTTCTTAGCCTGGCCGCTACTGTACTTTTAACTTCCATGTTTACGTAATAAATCTTTTTAATTCGTAGCGAACAAAAATTTAGGCGGATTTGAAAAATTGCGGTGTTGCATTCGTTCAATAGAGAGTTTTAGTGGCCAAATCCGACGACGTATCGAACGACGTAACCGTATTGCACGCTATCGCCACGTCGTGATGAGGCGTCGTATCGAGAAGCGCGACGCAAGAAAACCTTTCTATACGTCGCACTTATTTCGATTCGAGGCGGAGCGTAAAGGTTTCATAACCTTGATTTTTTGAAACCTCGAGTATGAAATCTCGAGAATACGCTAGGTAAACAAACCGCCGGTGATTAGTTTCTTCATCTAGCTATCATCGGTTATTTTATCGGCTTTTCTTCACGACTTTTTCACTTTGTTTAGGCGCTTGATTATTTTTTCCGCGAACCAAGTTTCATCTCAAGTGTATCGGCAAATTTTGAAGTGGACGTTAAGGATTCGGTTGAAACTTCGATGACGATGCCAGTTGTCCAGTTGAAGTAAGTTGAACAGTTTACTTATATTTTTTGTATCGGTTAAGTCTAAACATTTATAAGGTTTTGCATATCTATACACGAACGTAGGTATAAACGAGCGGAACTCTCTCGACCGCAGGCCGTTGTCAGATCGTTCTTGAGTTGAGGCTGACTAAAGGCGTCGATTATTTACCACATTTTCTATGTATAAAATTATTGGCACCCAATCGACCTAATATGCTGCCCTAACCAGTCCGAAGGGGTGAAAAATCTTTGCCGAATTAGTGAACCAATAGTGGAAAAAGGCACTAAGTCATTTTCCCCCTCGACGATATTGATTTAAGAAACCAGTTAAAATTAATTTCAACGGTTTATGTCCTTTTTCAGGCTTTGTTGAGGAAGAAGATACTTTTTCGGTTATGGAAAACGGACGTCAAGATTTAGTCGCAGGGTCTCACAGTCAATCTGAAGGTGAATTACTAGTATGTGGTGTATTCATTAATTTTCTTTACAAAACATTCCTCACTTCCATAAAATTACTCGAGTGATTATTATTATATAAAATGATCTAACAACTGGTAAACTCTTCAACATTGTGTATTGGTTTCAGGAGCGATTCGAGCCTACTACCATCAGTTATTCACATTACCTGTAGAGTGCGGTCTCGGCAGAACATAGACGTGTTCATTTCATTCTCATCGAACAATATAATTTTTACGCTGTAATTTACACTAACCAAGATGTAAAAAAATATAGGAAACTCTGTACATTGGGCAATAAAAATCCTCAAAAAATGAAACATGCTGTCTTATCCCTTTCAACCTGCATGCAACATAGAGTGGCCCCAAAAGTTAACAAGACCTTTCACTTTCAGTGCTACTGGGAGTTAATTACTGGATTCATTGTTGTGGGTAAGGAAAAAGTGAGACAATGGAAAATATGCATTAGACATTTATTTTTGGCAATACATAAGAAAATACCTTTTTTCAGGACATTCATTTTCAAGAAGGTGATAAGTCGATTGAGAGGGGGTGAATATTATTTAGGTAAATATTTCGACTCTGAATGGGCACCATCAACTGATAACTGGTCGATTAAACAGAATATTTCTCATTCTTCTCCACTATCACCCCCCATTGGTCGTTTTCGTTATTTCTTCATCTCTTCAGGCAGCACAGGTACAGCTTCTTTTATGCACGGGAAGGCTTCTCAAAATCCCAACTCTGAAAAATAGCAAGTGGACAGCGGATGAAAGACAAGGTTTATACTACAAGAGTTGTATCATTCTACGACCTAACTGAAAAAATGGAGTTGTTCGTTTAATATAAATAAAACACTATCTAATTGAAAATTTAGATGAACATGGACATCTAGAACAAGCTGCCAGCTATAAATGGAGCCCTCAGCTGATACGCTCGCTATTTTTCTACTGCAAATATAATTTCCTTTCACAAAAAAAAAAAAAAAAATAGGTAATAATAATAATAAATAAATAAACAAAAAATTACCCAACATGCTTTCTAACTCACCTGTATTTTTATGGTTCGAGAAGGAGAAAGATTAGGCGACCGTTTCAAGGACCTTGTCATTTTTCATTTATTTTTTCTTTAATATGCCAAGTTCGTTTTGGCGCATTCGGGCATGTTGTGAATAACTATGATGTGCTATCATTCGCGAATTACTGGGATACAAGTTTTCTCCTCCTTAACCCATAAAAATAAACCAGTACGACTAGGTAGGTACGTGGATAAAAGAAACAAACTTACCTCTTTTCTGGTGTACCATAATGAAATGATAATCTGATTTTAAGAGAGTAGTCGCATTCACTGGTTCAGGCAAGAATGAATTTTATTAACAGAAACATAAACAACATGGGTGAGCTTGACACCAATAGCGCATAGCGATTATTGCAATACGCCCCCTCAAGCTCAGCCCCTGGATAATCCAGCTTTGGATGAGCAAAGATTATGCTTCTGTTTCGGCAGAGGTTTCGTTAGGAAATCTGCCGGCATTTCTTCTGTCCGTAGATACGACAAAGATCCATGTCCGTCTTCCACAAGCTGTCGAATAAATTGGTTCCGTATATCAATATGTTTGGTCCTTGCGTGATATACTGGATTTTTCACAAGTTGTAGTGCTCCTTGGTTATCATTGAAAAGTTCGGTAGGTTTTTCGAGTTTGACTCCTAAACCTGTGAGCAAGCTTCTCAAGTACAAGGTTTCTTTCGCAGCTTCTGATAATCCTAAGTACTCGGCTTCGGTACTCGACAAAGCCACCGTTTTCTGTTTTCTAGCCGACCACGTAACAGCAGCTCCACTCATAGTGAATAGAAAACCAGTAAATGATTTTCGATCTACCTGACTATTTCCCCAGTCCGAGTCTACAAATCCCACGAGAGGTTGACCATCGTTCTTGAAAGTTAAATTCAAATCTATTGTACCTTTGAGATACCTCAGAACTCTTTTGGCCGCCGTCCACGTTTCTTCATTGTATTTCGAATTAAACTGGCTCAAAAAATGTACAGCAAACGCGATATCTGGTCTCGTCCCTGAAGCAAGATAGATTAGTGATCCAATCAATGATTGATACGGCAACTCAGGTACTTTCTCTGCTGATGCAGAACCAATATCGATTTTGCAATTTTTGTCCATAGGAGCCGCAACTGTAGTGCAGTCTACCATTTTGAATCTGGTCAGAATTTCGTTGATGTACTTCTTCTGATTCATTTTCAAAATTCTTTTCTCTTTGTCGAAATTGAATTCAATGCCTAGACAATAGTGAATTTCTCCCAAATCTTTCATTTTGAAGAATTTTCCTAAATTTGTCTTCACCATTTCTATTTTTGTCTCGTTTTTCGATGCAATAACCAAATCGTCCACATAAACTGATAAATAAACGGGATCTTTACCTTTGTCAAGCACATAGATGCAAGGATCAGCCGACGTCGGTTCAAAGCAAAGCTTCTTCAGCTTTTCGTCCAGTTTCTTATACCACTGACGTCCCGATTGCTTCAGTCCATATAGAGATTTTTCCAATTTGCATACATTATTCCCGTTTCTGTAGTCAGTCAGCATTTTCTCGGCGATTTTCTTTACTTCTCCCTTTTCGTGAATGATCATGTCTTCCAGTACTTCTTCCAGACATTGAGGAGGTTCCATATAAATGGTTTCTTCCAAGTTACCATTTAAATACGCCGTTTCGACATCCATCTGAATAATCTTCATGTCTTGCTGAACTGCCAATGCCATTAGAACCCGAAGCGATGCAAGTCGAGCAACTGGAGCGTAGGTTTCATGATAGTCCACACCAAATTCTTGAGTATAGCCTCTCGCGACCAATCTCGCCTTACGACGGTCCAATTCTCCTTTGGCGTTGTATTTGTTGACTAAAATGAGCCTGTTCCCCACGACATTCTGATCACATCGGTTCTTCTCCATTTTCCAAGTTTTGTTTTCCAACAACGACTTAAATTCTTTCCGAATTGCAGCACGCCATTCACCTGATTCTGGACTTGACAATGCTTTCTTCACTGAAATTTCAGCAACGCATGCCAGTTCAGGAAAACTTCCGCCATCGTTGTTTTGTGGTTCACGACTACCTTCGTCATGAACTGGAACCATATTGAACTCTTTCCGAGGTCGTCCCTTCTGACCAGTTCTGATCATCTTTGGTCGTCCTCTTCCTCGTTTCAATTCCAATCTGGGTGCTGGATCAGGTAACTGTTCAATTACAGCCTCTTGTTCGGTTTCAATCCCGTCTATGAAACTATTTCCAGTTTCAGTGTTCTCGTTTCTGTCGATCAAAATATTTTCGATTTCAATGTTCACGTTTCCACGATCGTTTTCTGATTCTCCTCGGCTCTTGTTATCAGGATTTTCAACATCAAATTCCATAAACTCTTGAGGTCTTCGATCTTCATCCAGAAAAACTTGTTCTTCGATTCTATTTTTGGATATTTCAAAATCATTTTCCAAAAATGTCAAATCCCTTGTCTTGAACGTTTTCTTATTTTCTGGACACCAAACTCTGTACGCCTTTGATGTAGTACAATATCCCAGGAAAATTACTTTGGTCGATCGAGGTTCCAACTTTTCATTCGCTGGCTTGTTCAGCATGTAAGCATGACAACCAAATCGCCGAAAATAAATCGCTGTAGGAGTTGTCCCATACCACAGTTTGAACGGTATTTCCCCTCTGATACCACTTGATGGACATCGGTTTCGAATGTAAACAGCGGTAGAAACAGCTTCGGCCCAAAACGAATGAGGAAGTCCACTTTCGATCAGGAAACATCTCACAATATTTAAAATTGTTCTGTGTCTTCTTTCCACGAGCCCCATCTGTTGTGGCGTGTGAGGCACAGATAATCGACGTCCAATGCCGCACGATTTCAGAAATCCATCGAATTCATTGCTCATGAATTCTCCACCATTGTCCGACTGAAGAAATTTAATTTTGGCACCAATTTGATTTTCAACAAAACTTTTGTACTCCTTGAATGCCGATAACGCCTCACTCTTGTTTTTCAAAAATCTTACTTCACACCAACGGGTTGCTTCGTCTATGAAGGTGATGTAGTATCGAGCTCCTCCATTTGACTTGACTCGCGCAGGTCCCCATACATCAGTATGAACGATTTCGAGAGGTTTTGTTTTCTTCAAATCAACTTTCTTCGGAAATGGTTGCTGCGTCATTTTTCCTTGCAAACAAATAGAACAAGGATCGAGTTTTTCGTTCAGGTTGAACTTTACTCCTAATACGCTGTGAGATTTCACGATTCGCTTTAAATCCTGCTCGTTTAAATGACCGAACCGACGATGCCATATCATCAGGTCATTTGGTCTTGTCTCGGCAGTAACAGCTGCAT
This sequence comes from Tupiocoris notatus, assembly GCA_037159825.1. Taxonomy (NCBI): domain Eukaryota; kingdom Metazoa; phylum Arthropoda; class Insecta; order Hemiptera; family Miridae; genus Tupiocoris; species Tupiocoris notatus. Next base: position 184,425 of record JASJUZ010000671.1, on the reverse strand, counting down.
GCTGTTTTTCTTCTTCGAAGAAATATAGACCGTTTCGTTTTTCAGCCTTCAGCACCAATCTTCCGTCAGAGCTCAGGACTTTGGCATCGGTTTTCGTGAAATTGACGTTGTAACCTTTTTCAGTCATTTTCGCCACAGAGAGTAGATCTGTTCTCAAGTTGGGAACATACATGGCGTCCTTCAGAATCACTGAATTCCTCAAATTTTTGTCAACAACTGGAATCATCACGGATCCGGTTGCTTCAACTTCTGTCGTGGATTTATCAGCCAAGTTCAGAGTCATTTTAGAAGGCGTTAAATTGTCAAAACGACTTCTATCACTACACATGTGGCTCGAACATCCACTGTCCAGACACCAAACATTCGAATTCGTTCGTTCTGAATTTACCGATAGCGCCAAATACAAAGAATCTATCGTCCCAGCGTTCTGGTTTCCCTTTTTCAGAGGACACGTTGAGGACTTATGACCGATTTTGTGGCATTTAAAACATTTAAATTTAAATTTAGTGCCTGACGGCTCAAGATGTGATGTTTTCGCTTTTTCGTCTTGCCTTTTTCTCGCTAGTAGAGCATCAATGTCGTTCGTTTTCGATTTGTTCTTCCGCGCTACAGCTTCTTCGATGATTTTTGCCCGTAGAGCGTCCGGAGATGGAAGTTCGTCCCTTGACTCTATGGCGCAACGAAAGTTGTCAAATTCATCTGGAAGGCTGTAAAGCAACATTATTGCCAACAAATCTTCATTGATAAATATGCCCAGATCCTGGAGTTTATCCACGGTATCAAAAAATTCCAAGATATGATCTCGAACGTCAGTTCCAACTGCCATCTTATGAAGCATAAGATGTTTCAAAAGAGTGGCCTTTCTAGCCGGTCCTCTCGATTGAAAAATCTCGATCAGTTTCTTCCACACTTCATTCGATGTTTCGCAGTGTTTGACTATTTTCAACTGCGACGGGCTTATGGATAAAATTAAATCGGACTTAGCTTTTTGGTCCAACTTTGTCCAGGCCAACTGTTCCGCGACTTCGGCAGGCTTTTTCAGCGTACCGTTCACGTAATCCCATGCATCGTTCTTGATGAGCAACGCCTGCATTTGCATTTTCCACGTGTCAAAGTTGTCTCGACCCAACAGCTCAATTCGACTTTTGTCCATTTTTGTTTTCGACAATTTCGAATTCACCAGTCGATTACTCCTTACCTCAGTTATCTACTTTCCAGTTTTCAAGCGATTTCTGGGCCCATAACCTAATGAAATGATAATCTGATTTTAAGAGAGTAGTCGCATTCACTGGTTCAGGCAAGAATGAATTTTATTAACAGAAACATAAACAACATGGGTGAGCTTGACACCAATAGCGCATAGCGATTATTGCAATATACCAAGCGCGAGCTTTTCGGCTTGTCTTCATTCTGGCAGAAAATTGAGTGTCCATCCTCTCTCATAGAATGGAAGGAGAGGCAGTCAAAAGGCTTCGGAGTCGCGATCATCGCGTCTAAAATCAAAATCCCACTCTACGAAATTATCAGGTAGAAACTATCAAAGAGGATTATTTATAGGTTACCATCTAGTTTTACAGGAACAAAATATTGCACCTACCTGGTACATTTGTCTTCCATTTCGAATAGGTTGTTAAACACAGCTCATATCCCTCGCCGAATCGTTATTATCTGAATTGAATCTATGGAATCCGATAAATTATCGGACCAAACACGCACAAATAAAATAGCTGAACATCAGCGTCCGGTTTGTTTTCGTTCGGTCAACTGCTACCGCTACCTTCCGCGTATTCGTAATAATCGGAAATCGTTCCATTTAATCGATTCGATACGCTACTGCTGATCGAAATAAATTATTAAATAACTAAGGAGGTGATTATCGAAAAATTTAAGAGATGAAAAATGATCGAGAAATTTGAGGTGAGAGAAAGATGGCGACTGAATGGAAATATTGGAAATGCGACGGATAACGGGAATTTTGACGTGATTCCTAACTTACGACGGCGAAACTTCCGATACCACGTCGTAACGGTGACGGCGTATTGCACTTCGAAAAGTGCAATACGTTCCAGTCGATACGTTTTTCCCATTTGGCCACTAAAACTCTCTAATAGCTCGAACGGGATTGTTTCTAGCGTACTAGGAAGGGCGTTAGGCAACAATAAATTGTTTGTTTTTCTCCGATATTTTTTCACCTATTGCTTGCTCTTCTAATTATTCAAGCTGCGTGATTCGACCTCCCACTCCTGCCAACGGGTTCAAAATAGTTTCTTCCCTCTAGTTTACATTGTGATTAGGCTCCCGTCGTCGGGTGGTGCCGACAACAGGTATTCGCGTGACCGCCTGTTGCTAATAAGATTGAATACCTGTCTTCTACGAGTCCCCCAGTCCCTTTTGATTAAAAATCGTCTTTGAAAATCAAGTTAGGTACCGGAGTTTCCATGATTAGATAGCATCCTATGATTAATAATTTAAGAATAAAAATAGCCTAAGTTTATCAGTGATCAATAGTTAACAAGAATTCGTGTACGTCGTTCTAGGCGGAGGAAAAGGGCTGTGGATCTCGAAATGGCTTCTTTTAGTTTATTCAAATAAACTATTGTAATCTATCAAAAAATCCTGTCCGACAGCAGTCGACACTTTTTTGAGGAATCTATAACAGCTAAATTCTTCAAATTTTCACCAAGACTAAATCTTCGCCTGACAATGGTTCATTTCTTTAACGAATTCGCTACCTCAATTTTAAGGGTGTTTAAAAGAGATTTTGAGGTAGAGAAAATGCTCATTTTACAATGTTTTGAAACATAGGTGTGTTTCTTATCAATTTAATATAGATTTTTAGAAATTAGGCATGAGGGTAACTCGAGAATTTTCGGACTTCTTAAAACAGTTCCATATCCATGGTTCAAACATAATTAGTGAAAAGTAATTTGAAATCATTCTTGTATAACTAGTTATGATATAATTTTGAAAATTCCACTTATACTACAAAATTCATCACGTTCTATTGTCACTCGGATGTTTTTCCTCTTCTCTAATTAGAGTCACGCAATATTCAGAGCGCCTCCCAGCTATTCGTTTTCAGGTTGGTCAAACAGTTCATCAAACCGAGTAATGGAGTTCCCCAAGGTCAACTGTCCCCAAGCGTTTCCGCTCCGCCTTTTCTCCTAGAAGGAAATAACAATATTTTATTAATACGTTTCAAATAGACGGCGATGACTGAAAAATTCCGTTGACTCAGACGCTTCAAATAATGATCTCTAAACAAGAGGTTGATTGAGTTAATTTCCTTTGTCATTTGATGACTCTCCGCCCAAGTTTTTCTCAAGTCTTCATTTTTTCCAAGTGCTTACACTACGTGCCATTTGATTTTAATATTGAGTACGATTCTGGTATTTAATGATATATTTGATAGATAGTAATTTAACCGTTAAAAAAATCTGTGTTTGTTTATGGTGTAACTAATTTGTTCTTCGATTTGAGTTGATTCAATAGTATTTAGTAGTCTAGTATTTTTGGTAACGCATGTTCAATGTTCATCAATGTCAATGTCGTTTGAAGTCTATAAAAGGCTATTTTATAGAGCAGACAATATCATCAACTTTAACTTTACTTTTTTTACAGTTAAAAATAAATTCAAAGTTACTTATTATTTCTTCTGTCTCTGTCATATTTATTTATCGTTATTTCTTGGGGACAATTTCCATTAAATTGCTAATATTTCTGTTCCAGCCGCAGCCCACTCTAAGGCCTGCCAATCCTTTTAATCCTCGCGAAGATGCCGAGATCCTCAGGAAAGCTATGAAAGGCTTCGGTACCGATGAAAAAGCTCTCATACAAGTTCTGTGCAATCGTACCAACGCCCAGAGGCAACAGATTGCCGTCGAATTCAAAACTTTGTACGGCAAGGTAAAAGAAACCCACCAATTTTTCGTTACCTATATATTTTTCTGGGGATAAATATTTTCATTTACAAGAGCGTAGTTAATATTTTCAACTGAATATTGCGAATGTTCTCTTTCAATTTATTAACCCGATTACACCATCAGTGTACGTGGAAGTCTCCCGCATTGAAAACCTCTTAGTTTCCCTTATTCCGTTAGTAGGTTCGGGTCGAAGCACTCTGCTCGGTTGGTTGATCTAAAAATAGACGCATGCTTTCATTCTTCACCGACAGTTATTCTACACAGTTCCCAATCCGTTTACGGTTATCAGCACGTCTGTTGCAGCTTGAAATATCCTCACTATCACAGCTGGTTTTTAAGAAAATACATTGTTCAGTAGTTTTTCCATCAAAATCTATATCGCTAGGTAGTTATTCTATCTGATCATATGATGAAATGAATTAAAATGGCATTGTGTACACCATTCGCTTTTAATTGTATTTCACTTTTTTAGAGGTGGGAAACTTCTTTAGTATTAAAATGACAAAAAATAATATAATTATCCTTAATAAAATATAATAGTCTGTAATAAATATAATATTTGTACCTAAAGCAAATAATATTCTCTAGAATAATTCCCTAAAAAAAATTGTATGTTGGCAGGATCTTATTTCTGACTTGAAAAGCGAAACGAGCGGCAACTTCGAACGAGCCTTGGTTGCTATGATGACTCCTCTTCCCGAATATTTGGCGAAAGAAATCCAAAAAGCAATCGATGGCATCGGCACTGTCGAAGAGACGCTTGTCGAAATCTTGTGCACCGCTTCCAACTACGAAATAAAATGCATCACAGCTGCATATACGAGACGTAAGTTGGTTATGTTCTAATTAAATATTGTGAATTGATAAATCAATCTCTTCCAAAGTCTCTAACGGTGGATTTAACTACCTTGTATTAAAGTTCGGGTTATCGATAATCCGAAGAAGAGAAAAGTGAGTTTCACTGTTTCGAGTTAGTCTTAACCCTCGAATTACGGGGTTAAGTATTGAGTTGTTGTTGTGGGTGAATTCTGGAGTCAAATCCGTCCACTTCTAGGCTTTCACTTTATCCCTCCGGATCTTTTTTTTTTTTTAATAAACCACATTTTTTTTTAAATAAACCACATTGATCGCACCAAATTTAATTTAAAAAAAAAGAAGTGATGAGGACTTAGCCCAATGCAAAAACGTTTCCGTTTCTTTGCAGTGTTCGGAAAGTCATTAGAGAGCGAGCTTGCAAGCGATACTTCCGGAAACTTCAAGAGGCTTCTCGTTTCTGTGTGTCAGGTTCGTGCGACTATGTTTTTCAACCAAGAACCTAATCCTCAGTAAACTTTTCAGTTGATTCGATTTCATCAGTTGAGTCTACTAATTGAGAATTTTTTGATAAAAAGTTTGCACCACATGTTACACTGAAAACTTGATTATTTGACGTAATTAAAAATCAACTATTTCCATTTTTACAGGCCAATAGGAGTGAAGTATTCCAAGTCGACCAACAATCGGCTGTGTATGATGCTCAGGCTCTCCTTCGTGCAGGTAAATAATGAAACATCACTAATATAATCTTCCAAAAACTTTCATCATTCACAGATTTGCCAAATATGCAAAATCCCATTGCAGAAAAATTATTTTTTTTTGCCCTAGCTCTATCTCAAAGACATTTAATTTGGATTCGGTTTCCATTGAGGACCTAGAATTCAAATAATTCCACAGAAATCACAATTGCCACCAATTTTTAAACTATTTATTGAACTCAGGTGAATTGCGATTGGGAACTGACGAGTCAACGTTCAACGCCATCTTATGTAGCCGCAGCTATCCTCAGCTGAACCAAATTTTTGCCGAATATCAAAGGCTGACCGGCAACGACTTTGAGACGGCTATCAAGAACGAGTTTTCCGGTGATGTACAGGAAGGATTGCTAGCAATCGGTGAGGATTCTATCTATTCATTTTTGTGACTTAATTGGAATTTTGGACTTATTTTTGGTTTATTATTCAATAATGAACCATTTTAATCGCCCAAAAAAATTGTTCTAATTCAATTAATGACAAGGTATCGTTTACGTAACCTAAAATGAACTACTGGCCTTGTTGAACATCTTTAATTCACAGCAGATTATAATTTTATTATTCATGCAAGGATATTGATTCTCCTGAATTTTCGTCTGAAGACAGGTTACTTAACCAAGGTTATTTTTACTTTCTGTTATCTAGTGAAGAGCACAACGAACAAGAGCCGATTCTTTGCTGAGGAGATACACAAAGCAATGAAAGGCGCCGGAACTGATGACGAAGCTCTGATTAGGCTGATCGTTTCTCGCAGCGAAATTGATTTGGGCAACATAAAAGAGGCCTACTCACAACTTTACGGGCGACAGATTCAAGAAGACGTTTCTGTAAGTTTCAAATGAAAGACTCCTCGCTCTGCGGAACATTACAGAGTTTTAGAATGGAGTTTATATTCGTTGCTGAAGTAAATTTTTTTTCAACTCGCCTAAGTTGAGAACAATCTCTAGCATCTGCTCAACCAAAATTCACATTCGTAGTGCTCCACCTAGCGCGTAGAGGGAAAACTTTACTTTGGAAAAGTTATTCCTCAGCCGAACTAAAATTATTTGTAACTAATGTGTTATGAACTTAAGTAACTACTATGAATTCCGTTCTTGGTACTTTGCATGTCATTTTAAAAGTTGAACGTGCATCCCTAACAGGGAAATTATGTGGGAAACTTCCCCTACAACACTTAGTTGGTTTTAGTACTCAATTGTTGCCTTACTGGCGTGTTTCCCCTGCTAACAGAATTCAATCTCACTTGCAAAACCAGGATTTGAACATTTTTTGTCTGTTTTCTTTCAGAGTGAAACATCAGGGGACTATAAGAAAGCGCTATTGGCCTTGCTCGTTGGAAACGTCCATTAAACCTCAGCCCCTTCGTTACACTATTTTCTTATATTTCCCAAGTTATTAATTTAAGTATAATACCTACGCATGATTGTTAAATCCTTAATATAATATGGATCCCACCAATAACAGTTGCAATTGTTGAACTCTTTGCTGAATTCAAGTCGAACCTCGAGTTCGGCTAATCATCTCATGGTTATCTGACCCCCTCTATTTTAAGTGAAATGGAGTACTTCATAAGCCGTCAAGAGCTCAGGTCTGACGACAGCAAAATAATTCATATTCAAAACCCACCTCTAAAGAACCATTTTTCTCAAAAAAAAAAAAAAAAAAAAAAAAAAAAAAAAAAAAAAAAAAAAACAGTCATCCTAAGTTTTAATTGATGCAGTCTCAGCAGAGCTAGTACAAAATTATCTATCTTAACATTCTGCGACAACTCGGAGAACCTTTGGATTCAATTGGGAGTTCAGTTCTGTGGCACTGGGTGGGATTATATTTCCTTAAATAACAGAATTTATTCCAATTTCTTATTGAGTTTGAAAAATTAAAATCAGCGGATTTTCGATCGTGTGGATGTTTCTAATTTTTTCCTATATTCATATAATTATGAATCGTGAAATTTGGAGAACTTGTTTGCCTTAATTTGTTGCCTTGAACAGTAGCCGTCGAACGCAGTAAATTAATTGTCAAAATTGGCCAAAACGCTGTTTTCTGAATGACGTTGAAATCGCAATTTCGTGCCAAAATGTGAAACTCGCAAGTAGCTAATATTAATGTCATCATTGATCTGCTTAAATTTTACAGTTCCTCATAGTGTTTTAAAAAAATCGACTGAGTAATTCTGAAACTGAACCGCGTTGTTGCTATTTCGAAATTTTATATTCATCGCATATTAGCCTGATAAAAATAGATTTGTCAGTATAAATTTATCGCCGATGTTGGAACTATTTTTAAATGTTGATTAGGCTTGAGCTGATTGTATCGTTGAGAAATTTCCAATGTAATTGTTCTCGCTCGTTGTTCGTTGACAAAGATCTTAAAAAGTGAAACGTATTCTTATCTAGATCATTATATTTGAATTTTATTCGCACCGTGCAGCTTAGATTTTATTAAAATGTTGAAATAATGGAAAATGTTACTTTATTGCTCCTCAACGCCTTATAGAAAACTATTAACTGTTGTCTTCTTTATTTGAGCGCGCATGAATAATATTAAATACTGGACATAGTCGGTCGTGTTAGTTTGGAGAGAATAAATAATAACCAATCATCCCGTAGCGCATTGAATTTGGACAATTTTCAAATACGAGGAAGGCTCGTATGAAAAGCAATCGCCAGATAATTCATTTTCCTCTTTTCACTGGCGCTGTAATCGAGACGAAATGATGTCCGAGACCCAATCAATGTTCTCGTTAAAATGGATGATGATAGGTTACGTTATCGAGTTATAGCAAGCCTTCTCTCCACACAACTTTTACGAGAAAGAAACTTTTTGGAATAATTTGAGGTATAGGACTTTTTTCCTTGAGATATCATCTTAATAATATTTATGGGGTATTTTATTTCACTCAGATACTGCTGAGTGGCATATTCTTTATCCTGTCTCTAAGTATGGAAGCTTCATCTTTTCGGTCCTTCCAAAAGATTCTGTTCTCTTCTGATTCTGAGAAAAAAAAATTTACCTAAATTTGGCTTTATTATAGATTTTTCTGTCTTACATTTAAATTAATTTCTAGATCAGGGGCTCATCCCTAAAGAGTAGGCATACTTACTATTATTTATTTTGCAAATGTTTTCATAGTGTTTTGCTCAAAATATATCGATAAAATAACCTTAATAATGTCGAGGCAAATACCAAGTCTGAAATTAAGAGCTTAATAAAAAAAAAAAAAAAAAAAAATGAGAGAGCGTAAAAAAACCAATATTAAAATGGGATCCACGTTTTGTCGGTTAACACAATAGGCTGCAAATAATTAATTCTGCCAATGCTTATAATTATTTATCTCTTTAGTTATCTAATAATTATCTCTAGATGTTTTAAATAGCGAGAAATAACAAAATGATAATTCCTCAACTAAAAAACATAAATTTTACCCTTAATTGTACTTAAAATTGATTGCAAATCAAGCTAAACGGTATACACTATTCGATAAAAGCAGGAGCCTCTAAACGGAAGGGATCAGATGATTTTACCAGGATAGAAGAGAAATTCCGTATTAAGTGGCGTCGAGAGAAACCAAAATGTTCGCGAGCACTTAGCGCTGTGAAAGCGGATTAAGGGACGGGAGTGAATTTCTGTCAGGGTTAAAAGCGTCGGTTGAAGAGGTTGTTACTAGGTTTGACCCCGAACGTTGAAGACGCTATAAAATCGTCTCACTATCTAGCATTTCCAAAGTTCTTGTCTTGTCGAAATAGCCATTCTTATACCTATAGGCATCTAATCTATGAACATCTCTACACACAAAGATCAGTTTTAGTCGAAAAAAAGTAATAATTCTGAAAAAATATGGTGTATAATATTTTTTTATATTTTTTTAAAATTATAAATTTCCCGACATTGTAAAGAAGTATCTATTTCTCAACTGTTTATTCGGCATTTTGAAGCATTGGTAGAATAAACGTGAGAAAATTCTGGTTAATTTACAGCAAACAGTTGTAAATAAAAAACGGTAATTTATCGCGTGTTCATTTTCTCAACGTACCTACGCGAATAATTTATATTCCATAATTTATCTTTACGATTTCTCAAAATATTCTTTCTTACCAAATAATCCCCTCAGTTTCAGAAATTCTACTTGATACTTTTTTCCCCAATTTTGGATTTTTACATTAGAATGGAAAAATGCATTTGAAACCGTTGCTGTTCAAATTAAGAGGTTCAAATCCTTCCAGTGGTACGTCGACGTTTTCGAATCTCACGCTTTTGCAACGTCGAGTTCGACGGCGCGGGCACCGTTCCTGAAACCAATTTAATTTTTTTCTCATTGTAATCACTTAGAAATTAAAAAAAAAGAAGCTTGAAATTGTAATTTGAAAGTGTACATGGTTGGAATTGGTCATTAGAATTGGAAAATTGGATATTGGAATAAAAATTGGAATTAGAAATCAAATTGAAAAATAAATTGGATATTAAATTAAAAGTTGGAACAGAAATTATAATTGGGAAAAATTCAATTATATTTGGAACAAATTCAATAATTTGAAAGAATTCAATTATAATTTAAAAAATTAGAAATTATTTGAAAAATCGGTGATCATTTTTCTTGATTTAATCATTAATAATTGTAGCTTGCCTATAATTTCTCGACATATCAAAATAATAAAATCAGTATTACCTATTGGTTTATCAGATGTTTCACTGCTATCAGTCTTTTCCGCTACAGCTGCATCGTCAACTCCTTCGGATCGACATTCCTGATAGCGAATTTCAACGTCGTCCAAGGCAATCGTTCCGTATTCGTTGTCTTCGGAAAATTCCGATTCGAATATCAACTAGAAAATAAATAGAGTTACTTAAGACTTCATCCAACTATGATGAGGAATTCTACTCCTAATACAAACACGATGAATATGGAAATAATATATTGTAATGTGTAATGAGTCCAGTTCAAGTAATATAATTTTTAGTTCCATCTTTACGCAGTAAATAGAAGTATTGTGATCGTCAGAAAAGTCGAATTCAGAAAAGAGGTGAATTAGGAAGAATGCGATAGGATAAGGATAGAACTGTACTCAGTTTTCGTGTGTGTTAGTGTTTATCTGTCCGTTATCTACGGTCATCAAATGACTGAAGTCGTCAAGTCTGCGTTAAAGATGAATTAAATTCAATGAAATTTTTAGGGATTGATCTCCACGTAAATATGAAAAATCAGCTCTTATTGGATTTCTGGTAACACGCAGTACTTCCGAGTTATACGTATAACAATCAAAGTTTTTCCTTTTCTTTTTTTCTGGCTATAAAAATCAATATTTTTGAACGTTTAAGGTCGTTAATTAGATTTGGGTATTTTAATAGTTTCAAGGTTTGATTGATTTGAGCTTGATTTCAATCGAGCACATACCGTACTTCCGCGTTATTCACATAAGGTTAATATTTTTATTTTTACAGACTTTGAAAATGAGTATTATATCTAAACCCTGGCGCAGTCGAAAATAGTTTTAAGGCTGCTGAGTGCTCTTGTTTTGTATTATTGGTATCACACGCAGTATTTCCTCGTAAACCGTGTTATTCGTACTTTTATTCGAACGTTTTCTTGTTTTTGTGTCTCCTTGCTTGAAAAATGATCTCACCCCGCAAAACTTGTCGTGTATCGTTAGGCTCACACACCGTACTTCCGCTTCTTATTGTAATTTGTTGCGTTTTATTTTTACTTTTTTTGCCATCTGGAACTTTCAAGGCTAGAAGACCGCTCGAAATAATTTTCATCATTCTTTTTTTACGTCTTTATTTTCCTTATATGAATTTTTGCATATGATTGGCTTGGATCTTTTCTTCGGTTCAACACTAGAAGCACTGTTTGAACTATGCAGACAATTAAGTAGGTAGTTTTTTTTATTTTTATTTTTTTCATTATTTTTTTTTTATTGCGAGTGTGGAAACAGTTTTGGTGCGAAGCGATGGTGATGTGTAAGCAGTATCGGAAAATCCCGCACGAAAGAAAACCTCTTGATAGCTTCTCCTCGCGAGAACAACGCGAGACCTTAGTGTACATGATGTAGAAAAAGTAACCATTGCCCGACCTTCCTTCGCCGGGATTGCCAAATTAAGGGCTTCTGGCGGATTAACGCTTTCTTGGTTGTGAATGGAGACTGAAGTAAAAAGGAGTTGTAATTCATTGTAATGCATTTCGACGGTGGGTGGACATTGCTTGGAAAGACATTCGAGCGTTGCTCTTACTCGGGATCTAGTGGACATAAGGGACCGATAAATTATCGGTGATGACCGTCGGAACGGCCGCCGAGAAGAAAAGGAGAAAATAATGACTCAGCAGCACGATTTCCGAGAGGACATTTTCTTCGTTTCTTTTCGGAAAGGGAACGCTGAACTGGAAGGCGTGTCTTAGGACTGCGGTACCGTCTTGCAATACTGGAGACTTTTGTGTCGGACCGCCCCCGCTGAATGGTAAGGATGCTTTTAGTTGGATGAGGCGTGTGCTCTTTTTTTATGACGAGGTGTCTTTCAACACATAATGTTTGGTGGCTTATCACTCCAAGGTATGAAGGCCTCTTTTCATTTAAAAACGAGCATTCCGAGCTAACTATAAAGAATAATAGCGCATTTGATGCGTCATGCCGTAGCTGGATTATACTTCTATTATAGGTACTAAAAAGCATGTGAGCTTTGACGTGTGCAGCTTCGGTTATCGACAGAATCGGACTAAACCAGTCAATATAAGCGATATTTTCCACTTTCGTCTATGGTCACCATCTTCAGGGAATTAATTCCTTGGACGTCATACCGAAATTCGTAAGTGCTGACGTTTATTTTACATAACCTTTTAAAAATATAAAAATGGAAAAAACCCTGTGGTCGTTACCATCACCATCAAAAACTTATTGCGAAATTTTATTGCTTCGAATTGCAGCCAACTGAATCCGTGCGAACAAACCCTTAACATTTCTCGGCCCAACTGGAAGTTGCATTTGAAAGGGCTAGTTGTCCGTTGAATTCTCTTTGTCAGGTAAAGAGCACTCTCGCGCAAAAAAAAAAAAAAAATGGACACCGCTATTTCCCGGGCTCTTTCCCGGCCTCGCAAATTGAAACAATCGGAGGCAACAATCGATAAAAGCCAGCCGTGCTGTTTTCCGCAGGCACGGAGTCTATCAATAGGCCTTTAACAGCTGCCGGCGACAAAATAATATTTTTCGACCTTAGCGTACTTCGTTGGGCGGTGGAAAATCGGGCTCAAAGGAGCAATTCGACGACAGGAGTTCTCCCGTAGGAGCTACTAAAATTCGACGAATGTTGATAAATATTAATACAAGGCGGGGATCTTGCTTCGCTGAAAGCCAAACCGAGCCCCGAGGGGAAATTACTTTTTCCGAAAGAACGGCCAGAAAATACTATCAAACGGTTCGTAAAAACTTTCCCGCCGAAAATTTCGGAGATGGTTCGAATAAATGAGAATTATAAATATTCGACTGAACTGTTTTACCCGGAGAATAGGCTAGATGAAATGCCAAATTGATTCGCTGGAACCGAAAGAACTACTCGGAACTACAAGTTACTACTTGCAATTCCGGTGCTCTTTGAAACGGAAAAAACGACCATCGTCGAAAATGAATCGAAATGAATCAGAGTGAAATTAAGGAATGAATAAGTAGATAATGAGAGGTTTTCTTCTTCGAAACACACAAATAATAAATCATTGTGATGAGTATTGAACGGAATTCTCTCAGTAGTTTCTTCAGAAAAATAAAATTCCCGGGAAAATAATTTTTCTAGCTCTCTTATTTCAAGGGTCAATACGAGCATCAACTTAGCAACATACCTAATGTTGACAATAGTACGGTTCAAATGCATTCATCTCATCCAAAAATATAAAAAAAATTTTTATTGAAATTGAAGAAAATTATTAAAAAATTTCTATTTTTTAATCTATCTCTCTCAGCATATAACGTGCATTAATCCTTGAAATTTACCCGGAATGGCCTTGTGACGTAAAGCGGGACAGCTACATGAACCCATTGGCCGTCGCTTGTATCGTTGTACCACAGTTCGAAAGTCGAATCTGGATCGTTGTCCAATTGTGTCACTCTGTCCAAATAGGCTTGCGACAGCTGCATGACAAAATTCAAAAATTAATTATTAAAAATTCCAGACTCTAGAAGAAATTATATTTCGCCAATTTCACCTTTAAATACGCGATAGCGTCTTCTTGAATGAGGTACCAGAATCTGACGCAGCCCAACGATGAACCTTTGGTAGGGTCTACTTTGTGGAAATTAATCGACATCAAGAATCCGGGTGACGTGCCGGAATTTTCGTACGAACTGTAAACGTACCCGTCTGAAATAGAGATGACAATGGCTCAATTCTTTAACCAAATCGCTAGCTCAATTTAGATGTATTTTTTGGGGGGAATCCTATTTTCTATCGTTTTTCAGAAAAAGGTGTATTCGATATACGAATTTCTGTAGATTTTGGGACGCTGAATCAAATGAGACCGTCGCGGGTTCGATTGCTTTATTGGTAAATATCGAGATAATGTAAAAAAACTTTTCGGGAATTTTCGGCCATTCTTGCACTATTGCGATAATAACTCCCGAAAGACGCACTCTGCTAAAAATTCCATAACATCATTTTTTTAATATTATTAAATTTTGCGTCGAATCGTTTTTATTTTTCAAAAACTACCCAGCCGTTTCGCCGGTATAATTTTTTTTTTTAATTACCTTTTTTTTACTCCTTTTGGCAAAAAATATACAAACGAAATTTTCGCACGGCAACTCTAAAACGGCTGTTCCGATCGAAAAATGTCATTAAATGAGAGTTTTCCAGAACCTAATTTTACACATAGAAATTTCAATTTTAAACCCACCGAAAAAGTCAGACAGATAAGTCATTATGCAAAGTTGTACATTGGAAATCGAACGTCTCCACAACGAAATTTCACTTCATCGAGGAAGATATCCATTTTCTTAGCACAAGTGATAAGACCAGATGACTGAAACTTACAAAATCTCTCGAAATTGCTGAAGCTGAGAAGTGAAGAGAGTGTTAACAATTTACGAAAAAACTGACGTGACAAAGTTTAGATTGGTAGTAATTAATTGAATATCAGGAGCAATAAAATAGAAAAGAAATTTCGCACTCTTGTAATTTTGGGCTTTGTCATTTTAGAGCTATAACGCCCTTAAATTTATATCCGACGGACAGTGAAAGGCGACACTCGCGAGAATCGTTCGGGCTGCGTCAAAATTGACGACTTTGCCGACGCGGTGAAATTCTGCAAGTTGATAATAAATGGTGAAATTAGAAGCAGAACGAAGCGTCTCCAGCTGCGTACATTTTGACTGATAGGATACAATACCTGTCAACTCTGCGTGGGACAACTTCCTTTCGACTATTACTTCACCGATACGATGGGCCCATTTTGGGTTTCGCTGTAATTGAGTGGGCGATGACAAGAAACGCTCTTCTCAACGTAGCACTGCATCCTACATACTGCTTGAATTTCTAAAGCAAGAGCGTTCGCGCGTCTTGTGTTATACATTTGTGCGAAGAGTGACAATTTGCAAGTTTCTGTCTGTATTGAGCGTGGTAAGATCTAATAAACTTAGGACACTGTAGGAGCGCCCTGTTTATGACATTTTTAGTCGCTATCGTTCATTGAATACTCGATTTACTCATCCAAACCTGACCCATTTTACTTATATTTCTCGTCATCGTCAGAACCGAATTAAATTCACTGAAATTTTCAGAAACCGGTCTCCAAGTAAATTTGTAATAATTTAATTTTTTGTTTTTTGTTAGATTTCGGATAAAACGCAGTTCACTTGTTTATTTATGTGAGCTTCCGAGCTATAGGTACGCATTAAGTCAATATTTTTCGCTCAAACAATCTTAAAATGTTTGTTGTGGAGAGCAGATGAAGCTTATTTTTTGTCTATTGCTCGCACACCGTACTTCCACGTTGTCACCTTTTTCCCCTGCTATTTCTCTGGTAGGTATTACATTATTTTGAGTTTTACAGGCCACGAACATTTTAACGCTAAAATCTTGCGAATTTGTCACGGTGAGTGAATGGCGTCTGATTTTCGGATTCGCATTCTATATTAGCGTTTTTCACTTCCATGTTTATTTTTGGGTCCCTCTTCTATAAAAATGATCCTAGTGCAGAAAACGTGTACTGCAACTTGTATTTCCACGTTATTAACCTGTTTCGTGCATTTGTAGGTTTTCGGGTCTCATCGCTAGTTTTTCAATAACAATGTTGTATGGTATTAACGCAGCGACCTTAGAAAGAGTTTCTTATGTTTATAACAAGTCAAACCTGTTAGCCAACTCCAACATAAATAACTATCGAGTGATCTATGCACACTTCTGGTTTATTTATTTATTTTTTTCATTTATCATTTCATTTTTTTTTTTTTCATTTATTCTACCCACGCTGCGTTTTTCGTCGAGATTTATTTCGTTCGTGAGCCATGAAAAAATTACGAAATGGATCGCTAGAACAACAGGCTGTAGCAATAATAAAATTTTCGCAATAACCAGTGTGTGAAGCACGCTCTCTGTTCAGCTGAATAAATAAGGCCAAAGCCAGTGATATTGCGGAGAATTACCTCGGAAATCGGATGTAAGCGTAGGAAATGGGCAGATAAAAATGTCAACGGCATTCGCTTTGATAACGGAATAGAGGGCGGCGATAGTGGGAATTTTCGTTTGCCAACTGTACAAAGAAACGCTCTGGCTCTGTCGAGCTAGTAGGTTTTGAGGTTTGACAATTCAATCAGAGCGCGTACAAGTGAACGGCATGATATGATCCAAATAAGGCTCGACATAACATTCGAATTTATCTGAACCGAATAAAATACTGTTGTAAATTGTCAAAATAGTTTTCCTGTTTTTATCTGATAAAAATAATTTCTTATAACTCAAAAACGGTTGAGAAACGGCCTCGATCAAAATAAAAAATTATTTTGAACGCGAATGTCTCGGAAGTAATGTGTGTTATCCGAAATCCGGAAACAGCTAATTTTGCAATTGGAGAACATACTCTGAAAAATTCATGGAAATTCCAAACATTTCACGAAGATACGGCAACTAGTGTCACTTTTTGAGTACAGACACTTTTGTTAAGAAAATTTTTCCGCGTACAGTACTACGAAAATTTCTTCAGAATTCAACTCCGTTCCAAATTCAACTTTTTGTACGATCACAATTTTCTCACAATTTCTATTAACTATGCAAAAATGTAAGCAATAATTAAATTATTTAGGTCGGTTATAAAAGAAGGGTTTTAGAAGATTATTCAGGCATATTTTTTTATTTCAAACGAAATCCAGGCAATTAAGAGTGAAGTTTTCGGTTCGTTCGTACTCTAAAAATTACATGATGAAAAATCTCTTGACATTTCCACTGGTTGGAGTTGCTCCTCTTCATACCCGGATATTACGTCCTCGATAGTGCAACGTAGCGAACTTCCTTTTAATTAAAACACTCGGCTACATCATTTCGACAGAGTCCTCGAAAGGAAAACTCCCGATGGAAAACGTTGTTCGGTTTCCTTGATCCGTCTTTTTCTATGGAAACTTTTAATTGAATTCACATTCGAAACACGAATCGGCCTTCTCGAGATGTGATCCGAAAAAGTTAATGACGTTGAGTCGATTTATCTAGTGCTCATCTCATAAAGTCCCATCAATTCCAGCGGTAGGTCAGGTTTAAAAACTTCCAACGTGTAGGAAATTAGGTTACAAACTGATAGCTACAAAGATGTGGTTGCGCACCAGGAAAAAATTCCATCAAACTTTTATAGCGAGAAGACCTGAGTAGAAAAAAGTCCTAAATTAATATAACTAAAAAGGTGAATTATGAGGAAGTATGGCGTGTGATTCCAATGATAAAAATCAAGTGACATTTAGCTGACATAAAGTCAAATTTTGAGAATCAGCGTTGAAATATTTTTATTTCGTATAGGTAGTCAATGTGTGAATAAAGCGGAAGTACGGTATGTGACCCAAGAGATAAAAATCATTCGTGCTTCAATCACCGTCCCAAATACTACAAGACCATGAGCGCTCAAATGTATTGATATTTGCAGCCTGTAAAAATCGGAATACAAAATACGCACCACGGTGTAAACACTGTACGAAAAATCAAGAGCGAAAAATCAAGCGTCTTCTGCCGTAAACTTCAACCATACAAAAAATTTAAAAAATAACAGCTAAATTCGATAATCTACTTAAATTTCATTTTCTGAAAATTTCACTTTTTGATCACAGAATCTTGTTCAGAAATCGTTTGTGACTATAGTACTATGAAATTTTCATCCAAAAACTTTTTGGAAGATCACAATACCTCGTAAGTATTAAGTAAAGGAAAAATAAAAATAAAAATCCAGCTTAGTTGATAGGTAGTTAATAAAATTCAACTATGGACCTGTGTCGTTGACCGTTCGCCAGTGCCAGACGGACGTTCCTCCATTTTTGAACCCGCAAGTGTGCAGATTGAAATCGCAGACGACATTTTGTGGAAACCCAAGTTTTGGCCGATTGCCTGCAAAAGGAAAGAATAATTGTAAATTAAACTACAGATCAAAGCAAAATAAGCCAGAAGCAAAAAAAAAAAATAATAATAATAAAAATTAGCTTCAAATTCCAAACCGACCCACCCTCGCATTGGTAGAGCTTGTGAAGCCTCCGTCTGTCGGAATCTGAGAGACCGGATTTTTTCCAAATCGGCCCTATTTCAACGCCTGTCTTCGACTGGAGAGTAGGAGATTTACCGTCCTGCAGACCGTTGATGGAATAATAAACGAGAAGACAAATCGTTAGGAATTTCAATGAGCCAATTTCCCCTTAATGAATGGCAATCGCAAGTAATTCAACTACGGAAATATAATAATTCGAATATAATGGTTTCAGTTCAACGTCGCTGATTTTTTCGACAATGTATTCACTTTTTAATGTTCCGCATTAATTTTCAGGCTTTCGCGAAATTTGGTTTCTAACAAACTGAGGGATAAAATCGCATTTAAATATAATTTTCTCTCGAATGAGTTTCTTTGGAAAGTTCATCTACGCATTCGATTTCTTTCCAATCGGTGAAACATTTACAACATTTTTTCTAACCTAATGGAAAAAATACAAATAATTTCTGACCTACCTTTGAGAATGCGTATTCGTCGTACATCATCACTGATTTGTAATCGAAATCCTCGCCCAACGTATTTACAGTGTTCGCGTCCTGTTTGGCGAATGCTGAGACGTAATTCTATCGAAAAGAAAGTCCTTCATTTATGTACTGAAATTATTAAAACATGAATGGAATGTAAGAAATAAAATAATACGAAGGATTGAAATGAAAGGGAAAACTATGCGAATGAAAACGATGGGTAAAAAGTGGTAGTCGTCAACTACAGACAGAAATACTTTGAAAACCTCGAGCGTTGAAATTAGTTGATTTTGCAGCCTTCCAAAGATCGTTAAATTTCGACTTTGAACGCATTTATTTCGGAAATACCGTGTGTGACATGGTTAACTTATAACACCTCAAGTAAGTAATAAACAGATACACATAAAAACATACAATTTTCCCACGATAGAAGACAAAGAGGCTGTCACGAATTAATTTAATTAATTTTTAATAAACATTAATTATTATGAATAAAATATTAAGGAAAAATGAAAAATATGGATGAAATATTAATTAATTGATTATGAGCGAAAGTGGGAGAAAATAAATTTCTTAAAAAATATTCCATAAGCTATTACTAAAACATAACTAACTAATATTATATTCCACTTATTATATTCTTCTCTATATTCCACTAACTAATATTATAGTTGTTAACGAGCAAATGAAAGAAAGCGTTTGGCCCATTGAAAATTGCGAGTATCACATTCTTGTCACCATCAACTAATTAGTCCTTGTTTAAAAATTCTAATGGCCTAGAAGAAAAATCTCATCCTAATTGTTTCCGAACTAATGGGACAGAGTTCGAGGAAGGTGAATAAGTCCAGCTCATCCGATTAAGCGGTCCTAACGAGAAACAAAATCCCTCTCTTTTCGAATCGACTTTTGACCCAACGTTTTCTCTGTGAAATTCAAACTTTCCGATGAAAAAGAAGCAATCTTCTAAATTATTCGCGAAAATTATTACTATTTACAATATGCTGACCGCTACCGAATTGCATCATTCGAAACGAACAATCAAGAATATCTTTATTGGAAGAGCAATATTCGGAATCGCAGGTTTGACACGAACTCAAGCTGTAAGCGGATTAATGTTGAGAAAGGATCGGGCAGTAAATCACGCAGATTTCAAGGCGAGTTATGCGAGGAAAGATTTGGGTGACGGCCAACTTCTTCGAGTGCCAGTTTTCAAAGTGAATCCGTCAAGTAGCTTAAGCAGCTCGAGTTTAAATGTTTTGGAAAAATTCGACGTCACCGTCGGTCTTATTGAGAGTAGACATTTTATCGGAAGAATATTTCGTACGGTTGGTAGACATGCTGAGATGAAAGGGTGCGATGAAAGACGAAGGAAGAGGAGGCTTTTATTATGTTAGTCAGGACTTTATCAAGGCAGGGGCTACGTAAAGATAAATTTTAAATTAAAAAATATAAAATTAAAAAAAAACAGTAGTGTACATACTTTTATGATTTAGTCAGCAGAGAGGTAGGTATAACCAATAATAAAATCGATAAACTCAAAGGCCGCAACATTAGTACAATATTGTAACTGAGAAATTTGACAGGAGACCCAAAAAATGGAAAAATGAACAAATTAAAACGCGGAAGTATGGAGTAAGCCTAACGATATAAGACAAGTTTTGTGTGATGAGATTTCCACAGCAAGGGGACCCAAAAAGAGAAAAAAAAAACATACAATATAAATATATTTGTCCATTCTTAGGTCAACGGGCCGTGATATAGTTGTCCGATTTTTCAATCATACGTTCCTAATTTATCCAAACGATTCCATAAATTAGAAAATTTACTTGAATTCCATAAATTAGAACCTTCACTTGAAAGGCTACCTGATATCGCCAACCACTATTATGTAACAATATTCTGGCTTTTTCACGATGTCAAACGCAAAATAAATTATCTCAATTTTTTCCATGGTTTTTATCTTTAAATCCTGAGAGATAAATTTACTTATTACGAACAGAATATTTATGTAGCCTTAGCAACGGAAATAATTCCTTCTCTGCCATTTCTCTCGGTTTACGCTAACGAGCGCTTTAGCAGTGACCTCAGTCACCTTAGCAATGGAATTGAATAGGATCAAACGCGCAATAACAGGAAACCTCTCGGGCTGTTTGGTTTTTCCACTTCAACTCCTTTGAAAATCGTACTGCTTCGGCTAAAGGTCGGCCTTTCTTCCTCGATGAATCGAGGATAAATAATTCATTCGCTCCTTCGTAATTGGCTGTCTGGACTTCCTTTGGGAAGGATTTCCTCTCAGAAGAGAGGCTCCTCAAGCCAATAATCAAAGCCTTTGTTTTTAAATTTCCGATCTATTGTTGCGGTTGGTTTGCTGCCAATAGCCCATTTGAATATTTAAATATTACCAGCAAAGATGAAAAATTATCGAAGTGTGAAAAACGTTTACAACTAACTAAAACACAGTTTCACTTGAGTGACATTGAAAAATCACTTTCCGCTAATAGTGATTTTTTTCCAATTGCAGAAACATTTTATTGTTTACAGTTTCACTTACCGTAAGAATATTACTCCAAAAAATATGTATCCACTTGTCCCTGTCAGGGCGGTTCATCTCGTGCCAAAACCCGATCGCGTGGCCCAGTTCGTGCACCACAATGCCCAAATACCAGCAGCGCTGTCCCAATGACAATTTCTGCTCACCTTTTCCCACACGACCGACTGGGGACCAGCAGGCTCCGCTAAACACGCCGAGATGAACAGAAATAATAGGTAATTAGGAAATTTTCTGTACTAGCGAATTCTTAGACTTGTCATTAACTAGTGAAATTGAACCGAAATATTAAATAGGCGACGGAAAGGAGTGACTGACAGGAAAACAACTCCACTAGGAATCCAGTGGTGTGCATAAATCACACAGCAGTTTTAGGTTTGAGTGGGTAGCAGGTATTATATATTCAAGGCAATTTATATATTCAAGCAGCTCTTACAAAGGCCGCAAATAAGTGACCTGACCTACCACTGTTCTTGGAAAACTAGCCAGGAGAACCAAAAACAGAAACGCGCACGAATCAGAAGAGAATTGCTATAGTATGTGAACCTAACGATACAAGCCAAGTTTTTAAGAAATGGGATAATTTTATAGCAAAGACACCCAAAAATGTTTGACTAGCCTTAAAGAGGTAATCAAGTGTCATTAAAAAAATTATGTTAAAATCGATATATTGAAAAAACCGCATAGGTGTGTGTGATCCAAACCATACAAACGAGTTTTGTGAAAGTGGGTCATTTTTAGTAGCAAAGAGACCAACAACTCAAAAACGCTCCAATAAAATAATTGAAAAGGCGCTTTATGAGGAAGTACTGGGTGTGACACAAAAAAAATCAAACAACGTTCACCTGGCATTAGGACAAATTTAAACACTCCCAGGGTTGAAACGTATTGACATTTGCGGTTTGTAACAATAAAAATAATGCTAATAAGCAAATAGCCTGGAAGTACGGTATGTGACCCACGTGGTGAAAATCAGCCGCCATTCAATCGCCCTCCCGTACATTTCAAGACCATTATAAAATATATTGAGTTTCGCGGCTAATAAAAATCAAAATACAAACTCCACAGTAGTGAAATGTGAAAAATGTGAGAAAAATGCTCAAAACGTGTGAGTACCTTGAGCCAACAGATAACAATCAAGGATCACCTGCTATCCAAAATGAACATGTTGAGACCTCAAACGTTTAAAAATATTGATATAATGGCCAGTAAAATTCAAAATAGAAAAAACTTTGTACGCTTAAATCTCGGAGGTACTTATGTTAAATCTAGAAACGGCTATTTTGCACATTCAATGGAAGACAATTTTCTGAAAATTTCAGGGAGATATGGCGAGTTATGTAATTTTTTGATCACAGACATTTTTGAAAATGACATTTTTTTCGCTCATAAAACTAAATTTTATAGAATGTATCCGAATCGTCACCCTTTCCGTTTTGAACATTGTTGAATAATTCTCGGAAAATTATACAATTGATTCCCTGGTTATTAAAAATAAGCCCATTTTCTTCTCCGCTGTTCAATTATTTCCAATTTCGATGCATTTTCCCGACGCTCATGCAACCTCCTCAGTTCCAATAGAAAGGCTCAAAGGCTATAATTGTATTACGTAACCACTTCAGACGTTCCATTTTCGAATCACCCCGGACAGTTATTCAATTCCGCCCTCATTAGAAAACCTTTCAGAAGAGATGTGCAAAGCATTTGAATAGAAGCGATTCATCGATTTTGCTAGAAACAATTCGCTGTCGAAGATAGAGCGCAACTTTAGCGTGGTACAAACTGAAAATTCAAAATTGGCGTTGCCTCGGATTTTTGAGTTGAGTGGACTTGTTCATTGTTGAGAAATTCTATCAATTCGTAATCTGCCCAACATTATGCCCAGTCGACGTTCACTAGCCACCTAAGCCATTTCTGGGCGTTATTTGAAGAAGGTTTTTTTTTAGCATTTTAGCTCCTTCATCCACCACATTAACGTTCACATTTGTGCATCTCATTAACAATTATTCACAACCGCACCATTTTATGACAACCACTTGCATTTGCACTGCTACGAGGCAGGACGAGAAAAAACTGAAACTATTTCAATATTTCTTTGCTTTTTACACCTAGAAATACAATTTTCGGTTTTACACCGCGGAATTCGCGCGCTCTCGCAATTATTCAACGAGTAACCTGTAATAAATTCGCTGGCCTAGCATCGAAATGAAATTGTTCGTCAAGGGTGAATATGGGATAACCTAGGGGAGCCCTGCAAAGCGTCAACGTCGTGAAGGTGAGGTAGTGCCAAGCCTTAGCATTATGAGGGTGTTTTAAGAGCTAAGCTTTAGTCTATTTACCCAATCTCGTCAAGCTTAAGCTCTCCGAGGACAGGAGCACAACTTGCAATGAACCTGCGACGGTCTCACGAACCACTTCGAATAGTTTTCGAGATTGTGCTCGCCGAATCAATTTTTTGTTACATTTTATTAAAAATTAACAGATCTACAATTATTGATTTTGGTTTATAGCTATAGCAAGGAACTATAAAATTATGTTTAACGTTTATCGTCAGACCTTGTACCTACACTACGATTATTTTACCGTGAATTGTTTCTCTTAGAATGTCCAACATCAGCTGGGTAATTAGTTTAATTCCAAATAGAACGAATCCCGTATTCAGCCGATTTCTGCTTTCCATTTTTCGTTCCCAAAAAATGCTGATTTCTCGCTTCAATCGCTTCCCTTCTGCATCGCTAGGCGTGTCGCAATCAATCATTCGCCGTCATCCGCAGACGGGCTCAGGGAACTCGATGTGAAGGTGAAGATCGGAATCGGTTGGACGAATACGTATGAATGTAATTTTGACGTTCTGATCCTATGCAGCTATAACAGCAGATCAGTTCGAATTTCGTCCGGTTCCAACAGACTCAATTTACGCATTTTCCGCTCAAGCGGCTTTCCATTTCGGTCAAATAAAACGAGAAATAAATATATTTGCAGCTAAGTTGTTTGCCGTTGTAATTGGTTTCACGAACCCTATTACTTTTTACCAATCCTCGCACAAATTTTCCGAATTAATGTCGTCGATTGTATATTTACCTTTCTTTGGCATTGAAAAATATTCTGATGTAATTTCGTTCGCCTGACCATTCTTTAAATCGGATACATGACCTGGCGTGGTAGTGGTCCATAGCTCGCATGAGTATTTCGCATTGAGGCGAGTCAGGGCACCCTAAAAATCAGAAAACAATTTTCCCTTTCGAAATTTTGCAATAAAAATTCGCTGATGGTCGTAAACGCCGAAGATCCGTTGTAACGGCGGGCATGAAGAAAAGGTGCTTTAATTTAATATAATTATTATACGATATAGATTATAGACTGTACGAAAAAAACTCACCCACGTCATCGTCAACCTTATAAATAGCAGCTCCTCGAGGCCACAGGAGGGACGAATTTGCAACTGCGTTTCTCCCGTCAACCTAAACAAAAAGATCGGTAATCAAGTAAGATTAGATTTCTCGAGAAAAAACTGTTATGTTTCTAAATCACTTGGCTAAGAGAAACATTATTAGGCAATTTTACAGGAAATAACTTGGAAGTAATACTGTTTTAAGCGTGCCATGACGCATTATTTTAAAAATCCTATTATTATTTCCTATTTTTATTAATATTAATCCTATTATTATTTTTCTGTCAATGTAGCTGTTGTGAATTTTTTCTGAAGCTAATCAACTTCAATTTCCCCAAATAATATGTAAATTTGATTTTTATAAAAACGGAGGAAATGCTGAATGCGATTCGCTATGCGACAAATGGCGATGGCCCGCTGGTTTTTTCCAAACTTGGACGAGACTGGCGTGATCTTGGACCCGTATTGGAAAAACTCGGGGCCCATTTTTTAATGTAGGTATTTACAATTCTTCACTTTCCCAGCTCGTTTGAATGTTTAAAGCATGTTTTAATCCTCCGATTCATTGTTTTTCTAAATATAATTTCGAATGCCTACTATTGGAGCACTGCCTACTTTTGGTGCAATTACCCTACCGGTCTAACCGGTTACAATTGAATTAATTATGGCATCAACCGGTAGTTCAATGAGTTATCAGTTGAATATCGAGCATAACAGAATTATTTCCATACTAGCACATTCGGCGTTCGAATATATTCACTGAATTTGACCCTTAAGACGATTAAGATAAATTTACTACGTTTACTCTGAATTACTACCCGTGGAACCGAGTTGTAATTCTATTCATTTTAAACGGCCGCGATTCGGAGTTGATGCTACTTCGCGAGAGATACTCGTTTCTTATAAGAGCAAAAGTAAATAGAGGGTTTAATTTGAAGTGTTGAATTGGTGATGAGATGCGGTTGGTAACCGGGACAACGGAGCGAGTAGGGCCTCAACAAAGGAAGGCGAAAGCTTCTCTTAATTTGAGGGAGAGCACACAGCAGAAAATGCAAAGATTTCCAGGAAGCTAGAGATTGCTAAGGCTTGCGTACGGCAATATTGTGAAAATTGGACAGTTTTGATCACAAACGGTTTCTGGAAGTTATTTTAGAGTGGTGATTATTTTTTCGCTTTTGATAATCATTATCGCGACCAATTTTCGAGGGCTTTCATAATTTCCACTTCCATTTCCTCTAAAAAACGTTTCAACCTGGCCAGGAACTGATCGGCTTAAAGCTACCTAATTCCTTTTATTGGGGCTGAATAAAATGTTATATAAAAGAGCTCCATTGCAGGAGGCGATCGAAGCAAAGAGCGCATATGAGGCGGATCGAAGGAAATCAAATTCTAAATCAATGTCGTGGTGCTTTCTGAAATAAGTGATAGATTATACACTACAACGATTATTCACGTTTGTTCCGTTTTGAAGTAAGGGGCGGTTCAAAAATTACATTACAAAAATTAAAAAAAAAAAAAATTACAAAAATTACAAAAAAAAAATTTAGCTTGATAAAATTATAAATTTTTGAATATTTTTCGATTAATAATGGTCCTATGATTAGTCTAATATTACGCATTTCGCTTGATTATTGGAGTTATAAATATTTAAAAGAAAAAAGTGCTTAAATCTTAAAGAAAGCTTAGTCTCTCAAAAATTGATCACACTTATTGCGACGGCGATGTCCTAGATCACATATATTCAGCACCAATGATAGGTAACAGGATAATTTCCAGCTTTCCAGAAATCGTTTTCGAGTGAGACTTTTCTTGATCAATTTTATTGGGACTAAACTTAAATTTGAATATAGATGAAAAACCCCACGTTATCCATTTATTCTATTTTCTAATTGTTCAGGTAAGGAACAAATCATAACCGATGAATGAAGAAGAATTGGCACTTCAGGGGGAAAAGTTGCCGACGAGTTTTCTGGTCACCATACTTACTGGGTCTAGGAGTATGTCGCCTTCGAAAAAATTATTGTAGAGCCCATTGTCTGTTCCGGGCCCTATCGGTTGGAATGATCCCTTGATTGGGATTCCAGCGATGTGTTTTTCGTGCAGAGGTTCCGGCGGAGTCGAAGCAACGATCGACACCGATACTACCAGTAATAGCAGCGACTGAAAATTTTATTTTAATCAGTGATCGTAAGTTGGAATTGATCACGTACTGACATAGGATCATGAGACATTAAAAAAAGCTGAGTTACTTAATGCAGTTTAGCCGGCAATTTGTATTCATTTTTTAAATTGTAGATTTCGATTCTATGTTGAAACTTACGGATAAGACTTAAAACACGATCTTATTGTCAGCCCAAAATGCATCTTGACCTAGCAATAAAATTACAAGTTTTTTCCCAGAACTGTAAATTTCCCTTTTGATTAAAAAAAAAATTATTTTACGATGGAATCTTCAAAAATGAAATTGTCTCATTCACGAATTATTTTTCGCTCTTATCACAAAAAGTAGTATTTCAATTTTTGCAGAGCTTTCTAACTGAAAATAACAGCTTTTTCTTTCTTTTTTTTTATTGCGCCAATATGCTTCGAACACCCGATGAGCCCAATGGAAAAGTATTTAGTAGACCCTTGAGGAATTTCGGTCTGGCAGGAATTGGCGGCCTGCCAGGTATTTCGGTTTTACACTCCCAAAAAGGAATAGGCTTCGCGTCGGGGCCGGAAATGAAATGAGCTAGAGGTCTTCCTAATGGCCCTTATCAATATTCCGTAGGGGCGACAAAATCGTACCCTATCCAAAGGAACCGTTTCCAGTAAGTGAAACTCCATTCAAATCGAACCGAATGCCATTTTCGTAAACATATCCGACCTTCTATTGGTAGGACGTTAGTAAACTGAATTTCCAATATGGTATATCACAATCCTAATGCCGTAACGCGATATTTTACAATTTCCACGTGCATTCATACGAAATTGAGCTCGTGGAAGGATTTTAATTATCTATAGCGAATTTATGTTGCCACTTGAAAAAAAAATTTGGGAAGAAAATAGTAGTACAAAAAAATTTTTTTTTTAATGTTCTTACTTACTGTGGTTTAACTTGAAAACAAAACGTTCAAAAAATTAAATAAGTTAAGCTCCCCAGAGTAACGTTTAAATTCTACATTTATTCGTATTTATATGTTTTGGACTAACAATAGTATAATTCATTATTATGTCATTCAGTAATTCATCAGTTGATCATGTTCGAGGAGAAGAATAATATTGCTGTTGTGAGGGGAGATGAAGTTGGCGACTCTTTCTACATTCATATTTTTTATTGGCCAAGATCTATCATCCAATCGGGGATCTTCGGGGCTACATAGGTCCATACGACTTTGGTCATTGGTACCTGATGGACCTATGTAGCCCAGAAGATGCCCGAATGGGCGAAATATCTCTGCCAATAAAGAAAATAATGAACAAAGAGTCGCCAAGTTCATCTCACCCTTACCCGAGCAATCACGTGGAAAATAAGTCAAACAAACGAAGAATAATATTAATTGATTATAATATTTATTATTGATATCAATATTGTCATTAATGTAAATGATATCACTATCGGAGGAGGCAACTACCTATCGAATTATTCGGTGAAAGAAGGAAAAAATCGAATTTCCCCCCATTCTCCATCGTGGATTTTTTTTCCAGTGCATTTATTCAAAACAAAAGAAACATTTACAACATTACACATAATGAAAATAACCAAACAGTACGACTCTTGGGAGTAAAAACTCGTGCTAAGAGTCGGAGTCAATCCAACACAATTTCTCAAATAAAAATAAAAACAATTCTTCTATCAAAAACGAATATACATAATATGTAACTTATTCATCACAGTCCGCAAATTATATATTATGTCAACTACTGAATTAAATTAATTAACATCTTCCACTCAGCTGCTTTATCTTTCTGTTGTGGTAATATTCTTTTATTCTTGACATAAATTGTAACAACGTAAACTTGTGCTCAACCAGCTCCGCCGGAAGCCGATTGAAAACATCAAACCCCCATATAAAACCCATATAAAAATATTTCCGAAAGAATGAGCGATTGTTTTTACTTCCATGTTTACGTAGTTTTTTTTCAAGACTTGGCTTGTATCGTTGTGCTCATATTTTGCACTTTCGCATTATTAATCTGATTCGTGCGTTTTGCTATTTTTGTGTCTCCTGGTTGGTTTTTCAATAACACTTGAGTTGGTTATACCTGTGACCAACTCAAACATAGAAGTACTGCGTCATCTATGCACACCACAGGTTTTATTTATTCAACGTCGTTAAGCCGGTTCGCCGAATATTTCGACGGTTTAATTATAATGACAGCTTTTCCCATGCGGGAGCTTCAATTACGCCGACGTTGAAAGTAAACGACCGTCAGTGTAATTCGAAACATCAGTTCCCTTACGAGCTCAAGAGTCTGAAAAGTGCCGCTTTTTTGCCCCATGTCACGTTACGAATAGACAGTTTAATGTGAAACATGAAAAACACGTTATCATGAAAGGGACCCAGGTCCTTTTACCTCGAGTTGACTCTAATTAGAACTTCTGCGTTTTTCTCTCGTTTGTCCGCTTTTTACACTAACGTCGGTCGCACTTTCTTAAAAAAATGTTTGGCTTTTGGGGTGACGTTATTTTCTAAGACGGAAAAACATTGTTCGGCTTAAAAATAATAATAAATTCTAAAATATCACTGTTAGTTAGGCATTGCGGAATATTGTTGAATATTTTGCGGTTTGTATATTATTGCAGGCGATATTTGGCTTTTAATTATATCAAGTTAATAAAATATCAATTAGGTACGTCAGCAGAAGATAATGGAGAGTTTTAATGCATTTTGCATTTTTTGAAAACTTAAACGTAGGTTTGTTACCTTGTAAAATCATATGTCTTTAATGGTCACCACAATACGCCATCCACTCGGTGGTAACTATAAGAAACATATGATTAAACAAAGAAACCAAAACACCTAAGTACGTTTAAGTTTTCAAAAAATGCAAAATGTACTAAAACTCTCCAATGAAGCTTCGATGAACGTAAAGGAGAATTTTCCCGCTGAATATAGTATTCTATGGTTGACGTAGCTGACATTGAATGAAACGAACTAAGACCGTATATCCAAAAATAATGAAATAGTAATTTTTAAAAAAGGTGTGCGTGAATTTTTTACCAATTTGAGACGGTTTTGAAAACTCGCCAATATTAGTTCGTAAAATAGTTAACTACCTGCCTTGAAAAAATATACTCATAAAAGCACATTTACGTATTCTTTCGCCTATCGAGATTGAAACCGACTCTCCACTCTGGTGAAACTCTTTTATCCCTCAGCGGCCAATTACTATTTGCAAGCACCCTAAGCACCTTTGTCGTATATTGACTGTGCTCGTGAAAGACGCTGTCGATCATGGTTGCATTCGAAAACCTCTTTTATATCGGTTGGACGCTGGTCGAGCCTGAACTGGAAGTTTGACCATGCGGGAATCGCTTTTTCCACCGTATCGTTAATAAAAGCCTTTTGATCTTTTTTGATGAATTTTAAACAGCCTTCCAACTGCGTATCGGCTCTTCGCCCTGTCGATTAAAGTCCTCTCGTGCGAAGTTCATTCCTCGGCACGATGAGTAGTCAAGCATTCGGCCCTGGAAAATTTTATTTGATCTCCGATTCGTGCAATTTCGTAACGACGGAATTGAAACGGTCCCCCGGCAAAATTAAAATCGGCTTGATAGAAAAGAGTCAATCTCGCGCGTATCGCGACAAAGCTATTCAGTGGATTCTCAAAAGGGTTTCGCACTTAGAAAGTAAATCCGCTTTGTGTATCCCAACGCCCATTGGCGAATTCCAATAAACTCGAGCACTTTCCCGATCAAACCTGCCATTGTTACGTAACTAGGTTACGTCATGGCAATCTACTCGCGGACACGATTGACATAGACATGGAAATCCGAGTGATGATGTAGTCCATAGAATACATAAAAAGTGACTGGATCACACGGAACGCTCAGAAACAAATGAAAAAGGAAATGAGCTAGCAATGTAGTTCAGAAGAATAAAATTTCAGTTTTATGAAATAGCGAAAATAAGTTCATAACGGGAAACCATAGCGTGTGAGGAAAACTGTGAAAACGCAGCGTCTAATATTTTATTTTATGACCCTAACCGTTCAAAAAAAATCAACTCTCATGGCCTGTAAAATCGAGAACAAAAACTTCGTAATTATATCTATAGAAGTACAGTGCATTATTCTAAATTCGGAAACGGCTAATTCTGCACGTGCACTGGGAGAATATTTTCTGAAAAATCGAAATTCCCACGAATTAGTATAATACCGCGGAGTTACGGTGTGTGAGCCTAACGTTACTATTGCCATGGGTTGCGAGGGGGAAAAACCACGCTACTCATTCTCCGATTCTTTATTGCCTGGCCGAGCACTTTCGCCCGTTCGGGCATCTTCAGGGCGACGTGGAGCCATAGTGTCCACAGCCCATCACAACCCATGAACATTAAAAAATTCGACGGCAAGGAAAAGAAGTTACCACTATAAAGGTTCGGTGAAATTTTTTTACAGCAATGCGACCCGATAAGATAACATAGCATGAATAAAATAGCGAAATCTCCGAATTACGTAGAAGTACGAGGCGATCCGATAAATAAAAAGCGAAGCGTCATCTGCTCGCCACAACGATCATTTTAAGACCTCACCGTTCAAAAAATATTAATTCTTGTGGCCTGCCAAAACAAAATGCATTTTTAAAACTTCAAACGCGGAAGTACTGTGTGTTATCCAAAATTTAGAAACAGCTTGCTATTTTTGTACATTCCGTTGGAGTACATTTCCTGAAAATATCACGCATTCTTACGGAGATACGGCAACTTGTGTCACTTTTTAAGCAGAGAAACACAAGTAACACATTAAGTGCTTCATACTATGAAAACTTCTTCCGAGTTCAGACGATCACAATACTTCCATTTACTACGTAAAGATGGAAGTGAAAAATGCTTTGAAATGTTGTCAAATACATGAATTTTTAAATCAACTTCTTCTCTTGAAACTAATAAATCATCGTTGGAATGTAATTAAAATGACGAAAAATACTCACGTGTTTCGAAGGATCGTTCATTTCACGCATCATCGCTCGTTCTCATCATCGGTTTCTCACTTAAGAGTAAAATAACCGTTTTGGATCGGGATTCGGTATCGATCTGTCCAATGGTGGGGTTAACCATGAGATCATTTCCAGGTAATGATTTAAATTTCTCACCGACTATCGGCCGTCTCAGGCGGTCATCAATCACCCGTTGGAAGTTTGAGGTCACAACGAATCAATCAGACCGGTCCTAATTACCTTTTCCCTATCTGACCGTTTGCCAGGATCAACTTTATAGAACTAATTTCTTCTGCGGCCGAGCGATTACTCCCGACGGATTAGAGGATTGACTAGAAGCTCTGTATTTTTTCGAGTTCTCCTCTGGTTTGGAATGAGTCGTGTAGTTCTTCGGAGTGAGGCCGATAAGGTTGAGATAAGCTGGAAGAGCTTCTGAAGCAAATTGCGGAAGATTTTCGCACTTTTTCGCGACCGACCTTTACCTTTATGATAAGACAAGAGAAAGTCCAGGGAATGGCTGGGAATTCATTGACAACTACTGATTATTGAGATTAAGAAAATTTATATTGCACTAAGAAAATTTGACTGAATTGTAAATTTTGTCGAGACAAGCCGAACAAAAGTTATAAAATTCACCGAATTGGCCCCTGATAATGGAACTATTTAGTATTCAACCGATATTGTTCGTTTTAACGTATTTGTCCAGAAACCATGTAGTCTGAAAGAGCGCCACGCGTTAAATCCGATAGTTATGAGTCATTTGGTTATGACCAAGTTTGTGACCTCAAGTACTGAACGCAAACTTTTCAAAAATCGAAAGAAAAAACTGAGAAATTTTCGACTTTACTAGGTACAGTTTTTACGAATTTAACTCTAAAGAATTAGTTGTTTGGCAATACTTACGCAACACGTTTTTAAAGTTGACCCAATTTTCCACAAATTGAAACCAAATCCGTCTCTGTAGACCCAACAGTTTCCAAGATACAGCTGTTTAAAATAAATAAAAATTTTGTCAAATTTTAGTTGTATTTTTTATATTTTTTGTTCTGAGTTAATTTTGATTCTGTTTCATTTATTCTTTCATTAACCTCTTACTGATTTTCACAAAATTGCACATTATAGAATAAATACAAAATAGCTATTATTTTATTTGACAACTAAACTATTTTGACTTTCTTTCTTTTTACTTGATGGCGAAGCTCACGCTACCTAGACGATTTCCACAGACGGCGGTGCGGGCGAAGCACATAAAATTGTCTAACTGAGTTGCGAACTTGTGCGCAATTTAGAATTTCACCGAGTTCAAAAGGAGGAGGTTTTACCTATATATTTTACTTCCATGTTTACGTAGCGAATAGTGAATTTGAATGAACGTAGGTGAATTTGGGGGACATTTAAATATAGTACTATTATACTCATAATTAACATTTTCTGAAGAAGTGTCTGTGAACAATAATACCGGCATTTTGGGGATGAAATCGAAAACCTGCGTGTATTTATGGAGAAATTTCGTCGAAACGTTCGAGTCGAAAGTGGAGAATTGTTTTTAGCCAATTCGTCCAGCGGAATGTTTTGAGTGAATTGGATTTTTCACTGGATGAAAGCTTTGTCGCTGACTGATCATCATTAGGAGAGACGAGCAAAAAGCAAATCAAATCACAAATCAAGGCTGAAACCTGTGCCAACTGAAAGCGGCGGTGGAATACGTCGAAAATCAAAGGTCCTTTGCTAATAAAACCAACTACAGGTCAGGAACTCAAGGTTGACAGGTGACAGGGCTAATCGAATTTACTCGGATTTGGACGGTACGAATGGCTGTCAACTGAGACAATGTTTACATTGCTTCTAGAGGGCGAACGTGAGTTTTCGAATTACGATTCGACAATTCCCTAAGAACTTTTTCTGCATGAAAATTACAGGAAATGTCCGTTTTTGAAAATAGTCGAACGAAATGGGCGATTTTAATAAAAAACTGAACTCTTTTACTGCCTAACTTTTTAGTTAATTATTCAATAGTAAAACGTTGTCAACGCTCACGAAAAAATGACCAACCCTCCCTCAAAATAAATATGATCTTTCACGCTTCAAGGTAAAATAATCTATTATATGTAATAAAAAATTTCTTTCCGTCCTCCGTCAAACGTTTTCTAGCGAAAATACAAAAGCTGTCCGGCCTCTCAATGGCTCAATTCGTTAGCCGAATCGCTATCTTAATTTTAAAGAGGTTTTAAGTGAGAAAATTCGTATTTTCTGATCTTTCTTGGACAAAACTTAATATTATTTTGGTATTTTCTTATATAGATATAGAGACTGTTGTATAGATTTAGAGACGGGGTTGATAGCTTGTATTATTCTCAAATAATAGCAGTTTTTGCGTGAAGAGTCCGAGATTAAAAAAAAAATTGCCATGATGTAATAACTCGAGAATTGATGGGGCTCTAAAATCATTCTATATTGATGGAATGCTCATGAAACACTCTCTCGTTTCGATACTGCTCAATATCGTTCGACAAATGATTTTTATTTTAATTGGAAAATCAAAATAAAACAATTAAAATAACGATAGTAGATAGTAATTACGATAGTTAATATTTGGTAAAATGGTATTACTCGATCTTAGCTGTAAAAACCTTTCTACAATCGTTTGAATTCTTGATAAACACTCTTTTCAAAAATATCGTATGGTAATCAATTGGACTTCAATTTAAGTAATTAGAAAACGTTAACAAATGTTCGAAATAATAACTATCAAAACTGAATGGTCTTGATAAATCATAATTGAAGCAAAAGCGTTCAATCATTCGCAGCGTTTTTCATTAAGCTAGGTATGATGATTAATTAGCCTTTTTTGTTGTCCGAAATATACCTGCGAATCATCTCTGCAATTTATATTCGCACCAATCCCTTTGAATTGATTCGTGAAAACAATTTCACTTCATGGAAGTCCAATTCGCATTTGACATGTTCCTCGGCCAAGTATTATGTTGCAAAGCCCTTCGTATTTTCTGAATTTACATTAACATTTACGTTGTTAAATTTCCACTCTCTTGTTGACCGAGTTAAAATCAACCGACTCCGCGCGGTAGCTGTAGTTGTCATGATATTAAATGAACAACATTTTCCTAGCTCTCAGCGACCTCCTAATTGTGTTTCCCTCTATAGTTTCGCAAGGTTTCACCCGAAAGCTTCTCTTCTGTTAATCCGAGCTGCAATGCGGGCCCTTTTCATAACCGAGTGTAGATTTCACAAAGAATCCAAGCGCCCGCTGGTTTATCTAATTAAAATTCGGGGGAAAGGGAAAGCCGGAAAACGCTTGAGGGCTAACGATGAAGAGTCGTCTAGTTAAAATAGGGGAACAATCGGTGGCATGTTATTTTAATAAGCGTTTAAAATAAGTATTCGTAATTTTCCATTTTGAAAATGCCAAATTTTCCAGAGGATTCATAGATTGTTGAGGTGGTTTAAGGTGAAACGTCATTTGTTACAATTGGCCTACACCTCAGTTACGTAGTTCAATTTCTTCGCTCAAAAAAGTGTAAAAACTCAGGTGTACAAAATAAAAAAAAAGTTTTTAAGTTGCTTTATGCTAACGGCAAGAAACGTGTTTTCACGCAATGACGCAACAATATAGTTTGACTGTTTCAAAATGTAGGTTTTTGATGTATCACTCCTAATAAAGTAATATAATCACGTAAAATCGGTCCGTTTATTAGTAAAAAAAAATACCAAATAGATAGGACGCATCCCTAACAGTTTTTATAACTCAATTAAATGACGAAAAAAGGCCTAAATAAAAGAGGCTAAAAATGATCGTACAGAGATGAATTATTCCTGTGCTTCAATTCTGATTAAACAGGACCATCCATTTGTGAAAGTAGTAACTATTCGCAACATTTGCGACGTATCCACCTAACATTTATTCGTTACTAAGAGCAAACTCCTTGTCAACTATAGTAATTTAATTTATTTTTAATATTTCTTAAATAATTATTTCGAATTCCGATTAATCGCTCAAAGGTAGAGCTGATGAGTGTGTTTGAAAAGCATTCCAACGATTTATACTATCGCTAATGTATAATATCGCTTACTATCTAATCCCACATTGAGCGAGTTCCAATCTACATTGAAATATGGTCTATTATTGATGACATTTCTTCATATTTTAAAATATGAATAATAATATCATTTCCTATATTTTTACGATCTTTTTCCTCTAAAAACTTTGTAAATACAACATGTTTTTCTTGATCCCTGAAAAAATATCTGCCTTGTAAAGAAAGTTTCGGGTGAACGGGAATCGGAGAATGAAATTAAGCTCTAAATAGAGTTACAGAGTTGGCAGTTGACTGGAGTTGAGAAAATAATTGCTTTAGATTCGTAGAATGAACGAGGTTCGAACGGTCGTAGAACAGAGGCAACTGAAATCCTACTACGTGGCAATTTGAATTGTAAAACTTCACCTTCCCGACGATTCCCTATCAAAAACTGAGTGAGACGCGTTGGATATTGGAAAACGATACTACTGAGTTTTTTTTTTCAATTATAGACTTTTGGAATTCATCCGTTGGAACTTCGCAGATAAAATTGATTAAAATTTCAAGCATTGCCATGATAATATTATCGGTGTGATTTATTCGTGAAAAATTAAATTAATAAATTAAAATAGTAATAATTGAATGGTAATATTTTAAATTAACAATACCAGCTGAAAAACCAATGATTGTAAAGTGTTTCATTATTGCTTTGTTTCAATTATGATTTAAAAGGACCATCTATTTGTGATAGTAACCATTCCGAACATTTGCGAACGTTTCCACTAAACTGCGGATTCGTCACTATAAGAGAAAACTCCTTAACAACGAGGGTGATTATAATTATTTTTGTTTTTCTTAATTTTCTGATTTAAAGTCATCAGCGATTCGATTTAGCTGAAGATGCTGTGTGACGACTGTTACGAGTATAGAACGATTTTTATGGAAAATTCTCGGCAGTTTTGCACAAAAGCTGCGATAGCTTGAGAACCATTGATGCTACCAATTCCGCTATAGTCTCATTCGATTCAACGTCAAAAACGACTGAAATTGTTTCCAAATACAACTCTATTTGAAAAACTTTGGATGATAAGAATTGTCACCCACTTAACCCCCCTCCATATCCTTTAAATTGAGGTAACTATTTGGTTATAATATTGAACCATTGTCAGACCAAGATTGATTTTTGGTGAAATTCCAAGAATTTGGCTGTTATAGTTGAAGGAATATGACAAATTTGGTTGGCGTGGGTTTTGAAAATGTTTTCTTGGGCGATTGCAATGGTTTGTTATTAATTAAACCAAAAAACGAAACCAAAAATTGCGTATTCGCGTATCAAATGAACGATTTTTGTTGCATAGCAGGAAGAAAACAGTCGTGCTAGTTCTTTTCATGCATGTTCTACCTTTTGTCCTCGCTTTGATATTCCCTATTCCAACTAAGGCTTGTTTACTCTGCGGCCGAACCACCGGTATAAAGAACCTATGCTGCTCCGCACCTTGTTCTTTCCCCGACCGCAAAAGCAGTGTAGCGGAATAGCTGCTGCCGGAACAGAGTATAAATATTCACGTTGAATTTTCTACCGCGGTAAAGCGCGACATGAACATCTCTCCGAATCCATTTTTGTGCCATTCGTATAATTTCTGAGGGGACTGGGATTTAAATTCGGACCGTCAATTCTATTTCCAGGGCATCCAAAGAATCTGCTCCATGCAAATTGGATAGACGATTTAGCCTATCTTATCAATACGATAGAGAATTATTGTTTATGAGATGCACGGGGACTATATCGATCATATATAGTGCGTACTGTATGTACCTTGAAGTGTGGTCTCTAAAAAATTTGTGAAGAAACAATTAGTTCATTACCTACCAACTTATTATATACATTTCAGACGAATTTACTGGTAGCAGAGGTATTTTCGAGTACTCTTCTTATAAATCGAGCTAAAGCTCGTTCTAAAGAACGAACGGAACGAATGAACGAGAGAGAGGGGGTATTTATTGTTTAATCATACAGCATCATGGTACATTTGCATTTATTTATTCACATAAAGGAATCTCATTATTCATTCTTTCTCAAAAACAGGAGTGTTCTGAGAAAGTTTTGTTATGCTCTCGTCTATTCAATGTGCCCACAAGCTGAGAAAATTCTGCCGCTTGAAGCGAGTGATGAATAGTTCGAAACGAGCAGAACCACCAACCTTCCTATTCCAGCAAGAACGTCCCAAGAGTTGTCCATGGATTGTCTAGAAACGGAGTTGGTAGAAAGGTTTCCGCTCTACTGATCTAGACCAATTTACAGTTCGTGCCCTTTTCTACCAGAACATTGAGTTGTGTGGACAGTTTGTAGATGTTTTTATGGTTTATTAATTTCTGATTAATCAAAATTATATTGACACTAGAATGGTCTAGAATCGAAATGAGCGTATTTTGGGCGTTTTTTGTCGCTAAGAACTCTAACGAGATTCAACACCTTATTGATGATATTCTATGCAAACCGATTGATAAATTTTGCTCGAACATTTGATGCGAAAAATGACGACAGTAGATCGAATTTTAATCGTCATAAGTTAACCGTTATCAGTGCCAGGTTATGGCTAGTTGCATCATCATATCATGACAGCAACGCGGTTGCTTTGAACATGAACAAATGAACACTATTCAATTTCTAGTTCAATCAAGTGCACGAACAATCGCCAAATCAAGAATCATGACAAAACACGGTTTACATATTTGAACGATCGACGGCGGTAAGTCTGAGGCTCGAAAATGTGTTCGCTCATCGATAAAATACGAGAAAAGATCGCAAAACAAGAACAGTTCACCGTGAAAGACGGAGTCCGCTCATGCTGGCAAACAGCTCCAGGAGTCTCCTTTTACTACGTCCTTTACCGATGGTTCCAATTCCTCGTCAATATGATCTACTGGGATATGTCTTTTTTCGAAATCGGGCGCCAATTCAATCCGCTGTTCGAAACAGGAATAAACGCTCCGCGAACTATCAAGTTCTACCTCAAATGGTTTCTCTATTTGACGCATTGGGGTCTTCTGGTGAACTTAATTCAATCCTTTTTGGGCGCGGTGCTTGTTCAGAAAGCGTACAACTCGCAGAGAGAAGGAGGACATTCTGAAATGACGGTTTCGAGACCGTTGCTCAAGTTGTACCACAGAATGTTCGTCACGAGCCTTAATTTGTCTGTGTTCATAGCGTCCGCATTTTGGCTTTGGGTTTTCGATCCCGACGAGACTCCAGCTGACCCTTTGAACCTATCCGAGCATGGGCTGTGCACGCTTTTTCTGACCATCGACCTCTTCATCATGGCATTGCCGTACAAGCTATTTTACGGATTCTATTCGGTGGCTGTAGTCACCGTTTACTTGATTATGACGTACGTTCATCATCTGTTCGAGGCGTACGATCGGTATCAAGATAAAACCTATATTTACAAGAAGAACGATTGGGAAGAACCGGACACAGTTGTCTTCTACTTCGCTTGCTCGATCGTAGCTCTCTCCGGTTACAACATTCTTCTGTGGATGCTTTTTTTGCTGAGAAAACGGTTGAGCCCGAAAAGACGAGTTACACCGCCGCCGCAGCCGCATGGACCTCCACAACACACACCACGTAGGAGAAGATAAAAGAGGAAAAATTAATACTTGCATAGATGAATGAATAAGTGCGAATAACTCGGTCTATAAATATCGACAAGGATCCAATTCAGCTTTCAATTATTCGCATGCGAACCAATGCCAAATGAACGAAATAAATATGAGCCGCTTCATTCCATTAGAATTGTGTCAGCTTCCCCAGTAAAAAGTATAACAGGTCGGCGGAATGCGAAAAAAACCTTCGCTTCAATAAATTCTGACTTATATATCAAAACATCCCAACCGTTTTAGGAGCCCCTAGCAAAATTAATGGCATTGCTCTCAATTCTTTCTACGGAATTGATCAAATCGTCTACCGAATTTCCAGCTTACTACCTTGCGAAGTAATCTGCTTGATCCTAGATCAAAACAGGCTCCAGCCACGATCGAATCAGAAGGACATTCGATCCACGCTTGATTCAGCGCTCTTGTAAGGAAAGTGTCCTCTTACTCTTGGTAATAACTAGATTCAGCTCTAATGAAATTTAGGTCGGCTTCAGAGCAATCCGATCCTGGCTTTCTCGGGAATGACCCTTTGAGAACTCGACTCCCTCTCGAAGTCAATCTAATAATCATTAAGCGAATAATCGGCTGAAGTACTAGTACGCGTAATTTCAGAGCAGAGTGTCTGATGTTTTCGATAACTGGAGCGAACTGACAAACTTCGTTACAATACCAGGTTGTGTTTCAATTGAAACAGTGACAAGCGAGTGAATAAAGGGAATTAAATAGCTCAACTCTTGGGCAAATTCCGAAATTCCATAAATTCCAGCTTGCATTTGGACATCGGATGATGTCGCAAGGTTATCTGTTCCAATTAGCTTCAACAAGAGTCACACTGCGTTAAAGATTGATGACAAGGTGCAGAGCTGGCTGGAAAGATTGTAATAAGTGGATTTTGCGGTATCGCGCCAACCGACGCAATTTTTAAACGGTAGTGGGTGTAGCAATTTTTTCACCCATTGTCTAATGAAAAACTGCTCTTCCGTCGATAGGGAAAAAAGGCTAGGTACAAAAAATATATTAATCTTCGGCAAGCTGAAGCCGTGGTTGTAGGCACGGTTAATTAAAATTGGATAGCTCCCGCGCTCATTCTCTCGCTCTTTCTTTTTCCAAGTGACGTCACGTCCCTTGAGAGAAAACAGCGACTCCGACAACGGGAAACCGCCGGACGTCATGTGGAAAATCTCTCGCCGTGAAACTTGAGTGGTAAAGTGCCAGAAGATGCGGAAGGCTTTTCCAGGCCCAGCGAGAACGGGGTTTGATACTTTCAGCTTATGAAACTTTTAAACTGGCTAGCGTGTATGTAATAAAAGATAGAGTGGAATGCGAAAGCCTGGAGAAGGTGACAGATGCTCAATTGATATGGTTTTTCTATTAGATTCCCCTCAAAGACTATTTGCACCCGGCATCAGAATTTCCCGCCCTCAAGGTTTAAGGAGGCCATACATTTTGATTTATTACTCAATAATAAACCATTGTAATCGTCCTAAAAAAAATGTCAAAATCTGATGTATTGCTATTCAAGGTAGGTATGTAAATTTCGGCAACAATATTATTTATAATAATAAATAATGTCGAATCCAATTTTTTTCTGCCTATCCGCCGTACGCCGACAACCCAAAAAAAAAAACTATAGAAGCTAAATTCTTGAGATTTTCACCCATTTTTCTTGAGGGTAGTTTCGAAGGGATTGGAGGCGAGAATTAGTATTTTCTAACGTACTATACCTACATTTTTGGGCGCTGAATAGAATGAGACCATAACGGGGTTGATAGCTTTATTAGTTCTCGAGTTATCACAGCTTTTGTGATGTCGAGATTTTCATAATTTTAGCATGAGAGTATAATTTGAGTATTTTCGGAGCTAATAAAATCGTATTCCGGTTTTGTCGCCAAACACTCTCTTTGCCAGTATCTTGAGTCGAATAATTTAACTTTTAATTAGTTAAGATAATTAATTGGATGAGGGAAAATAAAAGAAGTGTAAACACGTTCACATAAATAAATATGTTCTGGATATCACAAATGAATGGTATTTTTGAATTATTATTGAAACAAAGTAATAATAAACCACTGCACAATCATTTGCGCTGCTTTTCTTATGAGCTTTAAAACGTATTTTTGGTCGTCTCTGAAGCTTGCGCTCTAATTTGACATCTTCTAAAGTGAAAAAACGTTACCAGACGACGTCAATGTTATCTGGTTAAGGATACTTTGCCCTTTGCCTCGTTATCAACTGCACTCATTCGCCGACGCGTTTAAATATCCCGCCAAAAATTCACCCGTACTTCTTCTTCAGTGAAAATGTTGCGAGGAAAAAATTATTAACACCAAGACTATAATAATTTATTTTTCAACCACAAAAATCTCACTTGCACATTCAACTTTCACGCGAGGAACTAACCATGGGCTCAATTGGGAAGTCCCTCTAGCAACAAGATTATAAACATTTTCACATTTACACTAGAACGTCGTAGATAACAAATATAAAAATAACATCCCGCGCTCATTGCAACCGTCGTGAGCTTAGAAACATTTGGGTTTCTAAATTCGGCTGAAACACATATACGATTATACAAATTTAGTATTTACAACTACGCGAGTTCGTTTTGGAATATAGTTCCAACGCAAGCTAATTGGTAAATTATGCAAATTAACAACCGAAAAGTGTACAGTACAAAGATGCAAGGAAATATTGCACATGAACGATCTAATTACATCGAATAGCTCTATACTAACAGGCGTTAGTTGAATAGATGCACACTATGAACACTTGAGATTTTCTCTATTCCGGTATTTGACAAAATTGTTTTTTTTTACTAGGTAGTGGAAAAATCGCCCCCACCGCTCGCTATTTCTATTATTAATAGAAACGAAAATTCGTGTCCATTTCGTTTGTCAATGAGCGTAACAACTCGTCAATTTTTTTCGTCCGGCTTCGATTTCTTTCGAGTATTAAGACAAAAGGCGAGTTCGATAAATTCGTTAAGTTGACTGGTGGCACTTTTGGAACTGCCACTTTCGCTAAGTGGTCAGTGTGTAGGCTTAGTTGGCGGACACGAGAAGTTTGTTTTGTAAGATCAACAGTTGAAGATTGCAGATATATCTGCGTGTTGAAAGAATTGAATTGTTGAAAAAAACATTCGAGGGTTGGAACGGGGAAACAGTAACAAAACTGAGGAGAATCGATGACGTTCAATTGTTCGTTGAACAGCTCTAATTTGCCAATTTTCAAAAGCAGACAACTTCATCGTAAATGATGTGTTGAACAAGCACGCCATACATGCATTTTCATGCTACCATCATGGCCAATTCCCTCAATCAGCCAACGACCACCGCTGTCACTGTTCGCTGCAGTAAACCCAGCAATATCACCAGACGGCTAACTCATAAGGTCGCTGAACAATCGAAATCACGAAATGCTACCGGAATATTGGGTAACGCTAAAGTAGTTGCTGCAATATCAGAAAACTAAAGAAATGCATTTTTCGCAAGAGCACTGCATTCGTCCATATGGCTGTAATTGGTCAGGGTTTGGATTGGCGAGGCGAACACTGCTACGATTCGGTTTTGCCACTTGCCATACTTTTGGCTTAGTGAATACGTAATTTTAAGGAGATAGAGGATCAAAATCTGGGGAATACCCTTTTTATCCAGGTAAACGTTGAATTCAAAGTTCTTGCAAGGCAACAGTCGACGTTAGATGCCGCCTGTGTAAATTTAACATCTGTGACGACTGGGAGCAATGCGTCTAATATTTGGAAAGAGGTGAGTTCCATACTTCATCATTCAGCCATACTATGGTACTAGAATGGGATGGTGGTCTTCGCATGTCTAAATTCCATTTACTCTATTGTTCAGTTTAAGAAGCAATCAACTGGTTAAGACTGCATGATCTGCGCTAAACCAATGTCCATACTTCTAGCCACACTAATGCGCACTAGCTCAAACCTAGAGGTCCTTTCACATGCAACATATCTGTTCATGATTAACAATCTCGTCATTCGTTTTTGGGTAGTCGCTTCATATCTTCTTGGTTTTGAAGTTTGCGGGGGCCCCTGATGGGGCCGTAGCTACCAATGGTGCTACAAAGCCCTGATGATGCCCGAAGGGGCGAAAGTGCTCGGCGGGCAATAAAAAAATGGAGAACGAGTTGCCCAGTATTTCTCCCCCGCAAACTTCAAATCCAAGAATCTCGTCATTGAGCTCTTGATCGGAAGAGCATTAAAAATAGTCTCATCCAAGTTGAAGTACCAAAACAAAATAATACCCCTTAGTCGCAGCTGGGGACATGGAAATGTGGATATAAAGAGTTCTACTGTTAAAAGTACCCGTAAGACAGGGAGGGAACGTTCACGCACCATCATCAGTCAAAGATTCGTTACAGGGGTCGGCGACAACGGTCGATCGGGGCCGAAACATTGGAAAATGTTGGCTGAAAGAGGATGGGGTGGTGAATCTATGAACTAAATGTTCGTTGCCCTCCGCGTCGATTTTCGCTAGACTTGAGTCACCATGGTCGTCGTATGGTTTAGATTGATTCCGTTCTCAACTTGCGCGACCGGAAGCCACCTTGGCCTGAATAGAAGGCTGAACGTTTTCCGAAACTGCCTCGACATCGTGCAGTACAAGATGAAGTTGATGGCCGAATTCAGCAGTGCCAAAATGTCCATTATGTCGCCAACTTTGTTGTAGCACTGCTCGAGGAAGCGGCGTCCGAAGAAGAAGCTCAAAAGCCCAAGGATGCCTTGCGGCAGCTCAGTGATGAGAAAGAGCAGCAACACGGCCAATAACATTTTCGTCGTCCTATCGGTCGTCCTGTCGTTTTCGATGTTCCTGGGTGATTTTTTCGAACCTTGCATCAGCTGTTTGCGCCGATGTTTCGCCTGCATAAGTGCCCAAATAAGGCCGCTGCTGAGCAGCGTCAATGCCAAACAGGGGATGATTTTGATCACGACGGAATACACCCAGAAATTAATGTCTATCAGTAAATTGTCGTTCTTTTTACCAAGATCGCTCACGTTGACCAAGTATATCGTCGTATTGATTGCTATTGATTGGTTGTTCGTAAAATATCCAGCTTCGTTGACCGATTTTTCAACAGCTTGAACGCTGAAGGCTAAAAACAGCGGAATATTGATAAGCGGCGATGCAATGTAGCCTGCAGCTATTGTCACCACTGTCCGCTGTGGACCGCACCATTCGTGGTTCCTCTGAGGATAGGCGATAGCAATGTAGCGCCATACGGCCAACGTTACGGTCAACCAGATCGATATCGTGTGGCAAACCTGGCTGAAATTCGAATGCAAATAGATGAACACTCCGAGGTTGTAAGTGT
Source organism: Tupiocoris notatus (assembly GCA_037159825.1). NCBI lineage: Eukaryota > Metazoa > Arthropoda > Insecta > Hemiptera > Miridae > Tupiocoris > Tupiocoris notatus. The sequence goes on along the minus strand of JASJUZ010000671.1, from coordinate 139,659 downwards.
AGAGTTCCCTGTGGCTTGGTCCCGCCATCTTGTATATTGTATACCTGCAACATGAATCAATCATTTTGTCATGAACCAGTGATGATGCAATATTATTACTCCCATATTTTTTTTCCACTAAATCACTCGCGCTGAGATTGTGGAACCCCGTTTCACCAGGATAGAAGACAAGGAGATCGTCACGAATTCCACTTATTTTAAATGAGTTATTTTTGTAATTATAAACTAAATATAATAATAAAATTAATATTGGATAATAAACAGACATGTTTTTGTTTACATGACATTTGGCGCGAACGCCGAATCTCGATTTCTCGAGGCTTTTTTGGATTGAATTCGATTTCTCGATCTCATTGTGGAACGAAGGACTGCGCATGTTCGGTCGAGTTAGTTTTCATGGCAACCGTATCAATCTCGTCATTCTCGTCGTCTCGACATGAATACCCCTAGTGTTAAAAAATAACACAACTTAGACAACAGTATGACACATTCTAACAATATAACTCATTTAAAATCAGTGGGATTCGTAACAATGTCCTTGTCTTCTCTCATCGATTACTCTCTTCCAAGGCCTTCATGATAATTATATCATGCTAACAGCTTGCTGACTAGATTATGCTGATTAGTTACTTTTTTCAAGAAATGCATCAGCTTATGATAAGGTGACATTTAGGGTAATTGATCCAACGACCCTTCTGCTCTTGTATGAAATTAAATTATGCTCTACTAGTTATGACAACTTGGACTACACCTAGATATTGATATTGAGACAAATATTTACCACGCAAACGGTATGTATTCCAACATGACGAGAAGATCCGCAACGGCCAAGCCCGTTAGGATGGCATTGGTCGGAGATGCCATCTCACGTCTGGTGAGAACCATAATGTTGAGAAGGTTGGCGACACTGCCGAATAGACAGACGACCAAGCTCGTGTAACCGTGCAGGGGAAGGTAGAAATCGCGTACATCGTTGAAATATGCGCAATACGGTTCGGGTAGCGCTGTCAGATTCGAGGAGTTCATTTCTGGTCGGAAGAGTGTCTGGAACAGTTTTAAGAAGAGTGTAAATTAGTTTATAGCAAATCCAGCGGCAAACTGCATTCAAAAATCGACAACATCCAATAAGAAACCAGCAGTGTACATAGATCGCACAGTACTTCCATGTTTGAGGCGGCACACAGGTGTAACCGATTTCAAATTCGAGAGATTAGTAAGTAAATCCGGAAACAGCTAATGTTGCAGATTAGCTTGAAGAACATTTCCTGACGATTTCATTGAATTTAGGTCATACTTGACGGAGATACGGCAGCTTTTGTCATTTTCGACCCACAGACACTCGGACACAAAGACACTTGTTCAGGAAGTGTTTCTGAGAAGAGTGCTATGAAAATATTTAGTGAGTTCACCACTATCCGACTTTTCAGACGATCACAATACTACATATTTATCACGTAAACGTGGAAGTTAAATATTATTCAAAAAGTTGTGTTTATTATAATTTTTTAAATTAATTTATTATAATTTTTATTATAGTAAGTATACCCTTACTTTCTTCTGTGCCTTTTGTCCTTTCCAAGCTTCTCTGCTTGTGGAAACTTTACCCTTTGAACTGCGCACCTAACCAGACACGATCCCCTGAATAACCAGTTCCAATATTAACACGGACAATTGTATCCAGACCGAAGTTGCCCCCGGCTAGTATCGATCTTGAATTAGTTCGTCATGGTTGAATGAACCATCTCGAACAATGTAAGCTTGTTGCATGCCAAACAGTTACTCTAAGTCAGGCTCTATTCTTGTCAGGTTCGAGACTGATTTGCTCAATACATCACAAAATTGTAAGCACGCAAGCAGTTCGATCCGAAGAGAACATTCTAAGTAATTGTACGAAACTAATGGTTTAGAGAGGGTCTTCGAGAATACAATAAGTCCTTGTCAAAGTTTGCGCCATTATCGGTTATAAGTAATAACGCTCACTAAACTAACAGATATGACAAAAAAAAACTTTTTAAAAAAAAATAAAACCGACTTCAAAAACTTTGTCTATAAAATACACTCTGAAAAGGAAAAAATAACAAAAATGTCCCAACTTCGCAGCAACTCATTCGCCAACTACACATTTTAAGGATTACTTTACTACTCGTATTGACCTGACCACTTCCTGATTGATTGGATCACCCTCCCTAATAATATAAAAATTACTATTTTTCATTTCCCTAATGAATAAAACATTTTCCTTTCACCCTGAATTGCCTCCAGATTGATCAACTTTTGGAGTCGGCGCCTCTCTTATATTGTATTGGAGAAGCCTATAGATTCCGAATATGTAAGAATATAAATATCATGAGTTTTCACGATTCTTAAACAGAGCAAATCAGCATTTTTTTATGACAACTGATTATTAACAATATCGATTTGAAGGTGACTATTCACGCCTTTTCCTAAAAACCATTTCAGATTTCTCGAAGAATTACGACTTATTACCTGGCACCTACTAATTTATCTTCGTTTTTGGTACTAATTTGGTACTAATTTATCGTAAATTCATATTTATTTGTAACCATCGAGTAGTCATTTTGCCAGAGAGGCGCCGACTCCAAAAGTTGATCAATCTGGAGGCAATTCAGGGTGAAAGGAAAATGTTTTATTCATTAGGGAAATGAAAAATAGTAATTTTTATATTATTAGGGAGGGTGATCCAATCAATCAGGAAGTGGTCAGGTCAATACGAGTAGTAAAGTAATCCTTAAAATGTGTAGTTGGCGAATGAGTTGCTGCGAAGTTGGGACATTTTTGTTATTTTTTCCTTTTCAGAGTGTATTTTATAGACAAAGTTTTTGAAGTCGGTTTTATTTTTTTTTAAAAAGTTTTTTTTTATTTTTCTCTTTTTAGTGACTTACAATTATGGACAGCTCTCTTCACAGAATTTTCCCAAGCTTTCATTATTGTGTCACTTACTACTAACCGTCCAAACTCAATTCATAAGTCCGTTGAACGTTGAAGTTCTAAAGTATAATGATTACCTAACTATTTTCAATGTTATTATGTTGATTGAGAGAGAGTTTGAACCTTTGGAATAATCCATCCACTGATTTGGGTCTCTTGGTCAACATACTGGATACTTTGATCCCATTGATCTACCTTACAAAACTCAAATAATGGCCTACACCGTTGTTGGTTACTGAATTGCACCAATTCACTCGTTCTTTATTTCTTTAACGATAATAGAGTGATGATTTCCTGGAGCGTATCCGCATTCACACTGAATGAGAGAATCCGAACCAAATTTCAGAAATTCGCCAAACGTTTGTGCATTAAAATGGAGTTATTTGGCCTTACAAACCATGTTATTTATTGAAAATTTAACGCTGAATTCAAATCTTTTAACGAGAATGCTATGACTAACGTAGTTTTTTTTCTACAAGCATAAATAGTCCAAAAAACGTGATTTTGAAACAAAATTTTTAGAAATACGGCCTAAAAAGTATCCAATTTCAGTCCAATCAATACCAAATTTGAATCACGTAAACTAGACTCAAATTCAAACAATTTAAGTTTAAAAACGATGGAAAAACAGTTTTGGATTGGAAGTTGTGAGGTCTCAAACACAGGTCCATTAAAACATCGATTGCTCCCTTATTATGCCACCTAAACTTGATTTTTTACCATCCTTAGAAAGCTCTAGCTAAGTGCTTTCAAGTGCAATAGTGTTCATATTTTTTTTCTCGACGTGGTTGGGAACGGTGCTCGAAAAACCTCAAAAAAGTGAAAATCGGCATCACGTTTTTTGTTACACTTTCTTCTCTACACGCTATATTAGAATGCCGAACGAATAATTGAAGCTGGGCCCTTGTAGACAGATAAATTATGAACAAAATGACACCAGAAACGAAACAATCGAGCAAGTATTCTAGAAGTTATAAGCTTGCAAAGTCAAAACTTCCTTTTTTCGCGAAAATCACGTTTTCCGGCGTTTCTCCGCGTCTGGAGACGTAACTACTGGATGGACTCAATTGAAAAAATTATGGGACCTACCTGGATAGTAACCCTTTCAAACAAAAAAAAAAGTAACCCGATCGGACGTACAGGAGCTGAACGCCGGTGGACAACACATACCGAAAAAAAAAAAAAAAAAAACCCGCATGACGACCATAGTAACCTCCTCCTTTTTTGAAGTCGGTTAAAAATTGATATTCTCCAGACAACGCGTCCTATACAGTTCAAACGCTTTTTAAAACAACGATAGAAAAAAAATCGTCATTGTTCAATATAGATTCACAGTGACGTAGAAAGTGCTCTACTACATTTAATTTTTCATTTAACCGTCGGAAAGACCAATAAATGTCCCATTTTTTCGAAATCTATTTGAAATTATTCGTTTTAGATGGCCGTGAGAAATGTAAGACTGGTTAGGAAGGGGCTGCTTAATTAAATTAGAACCGTTCTTCAGTTGAATAGAAGTTAATAGGATTCTGACCGGTAAATATCGCCCGTATAATATTATAGCCTTCCCTAAGGAATCTACGATTCTGAATTTTCCACAAATATAACGATTACCTTGCATGATGAAGGTAGACCTTCAACATTTATATTGTGGTAAAGACTCGAGTGGGCTCCTCTTGTAGAATAAAGGGAAACTTCAAACCCGGCAAAAGAATGAGCAACTCGTTACAGGCCCTTCACATGTTCACGTGAGCATCAGCGGTTTCTCTGTCGTTCCAATCTAACAACGAGCGAATTTCCTTTCAATTAAGTGGCCCCCCTGCCATTCTACCGCACCAAGGAAACGCAAAAGAGATGTGGAAAGCCATTGAAAAAGTTCCGTTGACAGCATACAAAACAGGTTACAGTACCTAGTTTTCTCTTTTCCACTTCCGCTTCCGAGTTCAATTCGATTCCCATCGGTAAAACTTCGTTCAACTCGTACATTCGTAATTTTTCCGTGTGGAAATTAAATTGTCCCCCAACTGCTCATTCAAATTAATCGGTAACATTACTCTAGCGCTCTAATTGACTTAATTTAGCAGCTAAATATGGTGAAGAACTGAAAAACAACTCGCCTAAAGTGGAATGAAAATTGTAAAATGGATTGGATTTTACTACACGTGAAGGAATTGGAGATTGCAATCAACTTGAAGTGATGAAGCGTTCTGGTGCTGCTCTTATAATGGCAGCTCACTCTCTTTCTCCTCTATATTCTTGTGATAAGGGTAGCGAGGAAGTCCGTCATTAATAATGATTTTGGCCATTATAGCAGTGTTGCCAGTGTGCCTTTTCGTTGTCATCTAATTTCCATTTCTTAAAAAACCCAATATCGGTTAAAATTTTCAGTTTTTAATTTTTCGTGCGTCTTTGAAGCGTTTGGGGATTTTTTCTTCACTTCAGCGGTTTAAAAAGGGATTTTCCGACTCGGTTTAGGGAGACTTCCAAAAAGGTACGAGGTAACACTGCTTTATAGTGACATTACAGACAGTGGTAGAACTAGTACCATTATGGATATTTTTATAGTGTGGTTCTAGCGGTGAAATATTGTGTTATGATGCTGTTTTAGGTAGGTATATTAGAACTATTCATAGAGGAATTGCTTCTCCAACTGAATTTTTCATCAAATCCGACTCCATCGGTATCATCAGTTGTAAGTAGTTTTTTCCTCAACATGGAATTACATTGTTATTCAAATCGATGTCGATTTTCCTCGCGAGAAAACGATCAATTATTGGTCTGCATTTATTATCAACAACAATTTATAATATATATTGAAATATGGAGAGACAAAATGCTCAGACCAGTTACCAGAACGTACTTATCGTGATTAATCTGTTCTTCGTGAAATTGAAACCCATCTTATCTCTCTATTCGAATCAACGCATGTGGATGTGTTTACTCGACGCTTCATATTGAAAGAAAACTCGACTGATAGTAGAATAAACTTAATTTGAAACCCGTAATTGAAAACCGTCAGGGACGGCAAGAATAAATTAATTTCAAGCGAAAAAATGACAGTTCAAGCTGTAGGTACGATAATTTTGCTCATCCCTTCAGAATTTGATTTTTGAAATTAGATTCAGAAGATTCGACACTTTTCGAGGGAATATCGAGGTCGGATTAATTTTTTGTACTGATGCGGTTTCTTATAAGTTACCCTTCGCGAAGGATTATTTACCTTAAACGTGATGAAAACCGTACCAGGAGGAAATGAAGGACCTCTGGACGTTCAACCACGGCCCAAACGTCGAGAGTATTAGGAATCGCGATATTTTTCCTTCATCCCGCATTGAAGTCACGTCAGTCTGGCTTCCAACTGGAATGATATATCCAAGGAAACCCGCCCAACGATGGAGCCAAGTTTTCTTCGCCACATTCAGTCAACATTCGAGATAGATTCGAAAAAAATGGATATTCAAGATAATAAGAACGCTGCAAATAATGCACAGGGATAATTTTCCATTGAGGACGATCGATTGCGTTGGCTGGAGACGGAGTTCACTACGAGCCAAAAATTGGTCAAATTATCGGAATTTGCCTATTTGGAAATTCGCAGTCTTTTGTTGAAATGGATGCTCAACCAGCCAAATGGGTAAACGTGAGAAAAATATTGCTACTCAAATAAATATAACAACTGATTTAATTCCTTTTTTATTTGATAAAAAACAGATATCAAGGGATTATTAAGCTTCAGTCGGTTTCGCCATCGAAGAACCTACCTAAGGAAGAAACGATGTAAAAATTTAGCCGATCGATACGTATTTTTTTTTCAACGTTTTAAAACTGTGGGCTCGAAAACTTTTGAAAGATTCTTATCTTCATTGCTTCTAGAAATTAGGAAACCAAGGCACAGAGTGGAAAAGCAGCGAAAGATATGGAAAGTAATTTTCCGCGGGGGCAGTAAAATCTCAACTTCGCCGTTTCTATAGGAAAGGTGGAGGTTTATTTTAATTTATCTCCATCCTGAGGGCTAGCAGAACTATAAATGAAATCCTTCTCACCTCAAAGAGAATAATTTAACCCTTTTAATCCAATTCAACTTTCAAGTTGTTTCCCTCGTCACAATTTTAATTCAGAATAAATGAACCTTCTGCGTTTGTCTTTTGTCAGGTGAAAAATATTTTCGTTGTATTGTCTGAGTTTAATGCGGAACCATTTTCCAAGTCGAAATAATCGGAGGGGTCAGAATTTAGATGAGTGAATTAGAACTCCTATTTTATATTTGGCGACGCACTCGCCGATTCTTAATTTGTTGGCAGAGCACTTTCGTCCGTTCGGGCATCCTCAGGGCGACGTGGAGCCATGGGATCCACAGCCTGTGGATGCCCGAAGAAGTTTTGTCGAACGGGGTCATTTTTATAGCAAGGATACCCAAAAATCAAAAAACAAAGCGCTCAAATAAAGTACCTAAAATGCAGGAAATGCGATTCACATGGAGGTACTGTGTGTGTTATTCAAAATCCGGAAACGGCTGATTGGAAGAATATTTTATGAAACTGTCTTTGAGTTGTATCTATTCTAACGGAGGTATGACAATTTTTTTCACCTCTGAACACAATTTCCCTTAAAAAGCAAACTATGGGGCAGAATAGCTGTGAAATTCAAAATTAAAAGAGAAACAACGTTTTTGTGTTTCGCTTTGTTATTTCTTTTAGCGAATCTTGGGTGACCGATGATCAAACTTTGTATCTTTCCCAACGTAGAATTCGCTTGTTCTCAGCTGGCCAAGAAATAACCTATCCCCTTTTTGCCACTTATATGGAAATGAGGGTTCCGAAAAGCGAGGACGTCCCGCCAACTATGCACACCGTATATTACTGCAAATCGGACTTTCGGGATTTCCCTGCTACAAGTCATCCTCTTCAAACAGATTGAGGAACGAGATCTGGTGACCCCAAGCGAGAATATCTGACGTTGGCTTTTATATGGAAACGTATCCGCTCTTTGGCGATCGATTCTCGATATCGGAACGATAGACGACTCGGTAAATTCCAGTTCAGCTATTGGCGGGAGATTGTGCGACACGGTCATTGAGCCACCTCAGTGTGAGATTTGTTCGACCGAAACGCCCTTACAATGAACCAATCAGGCCAATTCGTCGGTTAAAATTTCATGAGGGATTCCTCACATCCTCTGCCACAAAGGGAAATTTGAGTACTCTATTCGTCCTGGAACTTGAGTTCAGAAAAATGTCCACTATCCGATTCTCAGAGATACTATCGACCCAGCTTTGTTCCCAGTTCTGGGAAAAAGTGTCTGCATTTCAAAACTCGCCGAGGTACATATATGCGCAGTGATCGTTTTGAATTTTTTCCACCACGTACCTTCAGTTCATTTGCCGTCATTCGCGAGCTAAAGCCGCTTCCGATTCTTCGGCTGGTGAACTTTTTTTCTCCGCTTCTGTTCCGACAAGCGAACAACGGGACTCGGCCCTGTTATCAGCTTTTGGCCTTTTCAGTCGGTTAAACTTGTTCATAGGAACGTTTTCACGTTCGTTGACAACTGTAGACTGAGGCATTCATGGTTTTTTCCACCTGAAATCTACCATCGGTCAAACTAGCTAGAAAAAGAAAGCGAATCGTGACTCGGAGGCGGCATTTTCTCTCTGTTACAGTCTGGCGATACATACATTATCGCCAGTCCATTGACAACAATGAATCCAGGCTGAAAAACAAACGTTCGAGGAACCCATTACCGTGCCAAGAAAAGCAGCAGGGCCAAGTAATTTAGATTAATATTTTCCCCTCCTAGGATCTGTTTTTTTTTTTCTCTCTCTATGTAGCTAACATCATGTTGACGGTGGATACAAACATTATATTATATGTTAACCCGTTAGGTACAGCGTTGCCAAGTCAGGGGATTCCTTCCTGGATCTAGGGGAATTTTTCTGATTGGGGAAAATGAAGAGAGAAGCAATCTCTTGGAGATGTTTTGGGGATTTTAACAATATTTAATATTGCATTTCTTTCAGACTTCTCTTGAAGAAAGGTTTTTCTTTTTCGTAGGAATTTCAGCTGTATTTTGTTGGAAATCAACTGGTCCACCAGCCCACTATAGCTGCCATGGAAGATATTTAAGAAGGGAGCGACTTTAACCAAGTTGGATGAACCTCAAAGCAGAGTTGTTTGTCGTAAGACCTACTTTGATGGCCAATATTCATGATCAAGTTCTTGGTTTCTATTTTCAACATCCCCCCTCATCCCAGGCCGCTTTTTCTTTTTTTTTCGAGAGCCAATTTATATTTCTTATCAAATTTCACAAAGTTTTCCTTCAAATTAGTGGATTTTTTTACTCGCTTAGGGAGTTTTCCAAGAGGCACTTGGCATCACTGGTTAGGTATATCTCTATTTCATCGTGTGACCATTCCTTCCAAAATATACGACACTATTTAGAATGGTCTCGTTCAACGTCTCCATAACCTTCGTTCCACATAGGGGCAAAAAATCTGCGAAAATCTTAGCAAAAAAAAAAATCACTGGCATCTCGTGGGCGTTTTACAACACCAAAACCTCTCATCTTTTGTCTCTTCCGTTTTCGACTCAATAAAAGCCTCAGAGGCGGTGAAAAGTCCACTTGATGGCAGAAAAGCGGAGCGGATTGTTGTGCGAAGGACGATTGTCAGCAAGAAAACAATGAGAAAGGTCGACAGAGATGATAAGTACAGTGTTCTGGAAAGGTCCGCCGACATGACAACCCGCCTTTCGTTTTTCCCACGATGATCGTCGTTGTAAGAACACTGAGCCCTGAAAGAGTGCTTTCCAAGGTCAAACATCTCGTCGGCCATTGTGATCCCTCAGTTTCCGATAAATTGAATCCATTTTTTCCAATCACAAACGTATTCGTTCGCCTGAGCGAATCTGACGGCTCTTGAAAATCTCGCACGTTTATTCATGATTGGAAATAAAGATCTCGTTCCTCCAAATTGGTAAGCGCTCGCTGAGGAATTTTCAAAAGGTTTTTTATTTATCAAATGATGAAATAAGAAGTATTTTCGAACGCTAAGTGAGAATTTAGTTTGAAATTGAACTTGGTGAACAAAAATATTGCGCGAGTTGAAAGGGAATTTTCAAAAATAAACACATAGTGAAAATTCGGTTTTTCCGGCGGTGAAAATTACGCGTCCTATCTTGGAGCGCCTACGCTATCCACGTGAAAACAATCGGAATAAAAGAAGAGAGCATGGGAATGCCGATGAATTCCAAACCGACGTCACGTATCCGGCTTGAAATATTCAAAATCCATTCGTACCTGCTGAGAGCGCTTTAATACATCATTACCGACAAATAAGCCGCTTAATTATTTGCTCGGCCGTTTCTACTAACGGAATTTCCAAGCAGTTTGGAGGCAGGTGCATTAAAATTCTCTCGAATGTTGAGAGTATTACGCGAGCGGGTTGACCAACTTACCGATAAGCGTCTAACGAAGCATTTAAGCTCCCTTTCGCCCTCGATTGCTATTCGGAGCTCCGCATCTCTTGATTTTCAATCGTCCGCCCACCTGCGAACAATTAAATTTGCCAAGGTTAACGACCAACTTTTGCAGCAGATCGACAAATTTCTAAACGAACCTGTTAACCGAATTCGGCGAAAGGTTTCTTTGACATGTCGCACGAAAAGGAAATTCAATTCAATAAATTATTCCACGCTAAAAGCTACTCCGGAGAATAAAGAAATAACTATGAAACATGATATGATACAACTTTGAAACTTCCTCCTCGCACTATTACGAGTATCGCACTCGAGTCGCACTATACTCGTACTATTCTTGCGGCGAGCACCTCCCGCATGCAACCTGACCAAACTCGCTTACGATGGCAAACTTGATTATCGACCCTGTAAACAGGTAGTAAAACTGTAATGGTTTTCTATCGGCTGCAAAGAGGGCTATGAACTCTTCCGTAACGCCCTGAGCACAATATGGGCTCCATGTCATGTCGAGTATCTAATTTTACCGAATCGCACTCGCTGCGGTGTATCTACAGTTCCAATATTACTGACGCCATATTGTTAGGGGGTAATGTTTTTTATCCACATAATATACCGGAAACGGCTAATTTTGCACCATAATTTGGAGGAAATTCTTTGATGAATAAACTCTTTGAATCTTTGAAATTGAATCTTTTGAATTTCATTAAATGCCGTTCATTTCCGTCCCGAATTCAGCTGTCAATGACATGCAAAAACAGACAAAAAATTACTCTAAAGGAGCTTTCTTATGCTCGATTCACACAACACAGAATTTATTGAATTGAATTTATTGAACACAGAATTTACGACTATTATCCTAGCGTATAGAAAAACAAGTAGTCCGATAAAATAATCATCTACTACTACCATGAAGAGCATCCGGAGGGGTAAAAACAAGTAAAATATTTTATAAATGTTAAACGTAACAGCACCGACCTTTTCACAAAGGTCTGGAGAAGGATTATTTTTCATTACCAGAAAACGCGGGCTGTTAGAGAGAAAAAAAAAAAACAATTTTACGCTCCTTTTGAAAAAAAAAAACGAGTGCCGGCGGTGAGTTTTTGCTCTATCGCAGTCGAGGCTAGAAATGAAACCGGAGGTTGTAAAAAAACTGTCCTCGTTAATTAGCAAAGGACCAAAAGATGTCACTGTGCCACAAGCATGCGCAGGTTTACACCATTCCCCTTCAAGAACGGAAAAATGTAGCGTTATCCTCTCACACAAGGATTAAACTTAAAATCTTTGTGAATTTCGGGACGATAGTTAGAAGTCTCTTGAATGATATCTTTCGTTCTCTATGCTCTAGAACATTTGAAAAAAAATCGTGAAATATGTAGAGGAAAAGCAGTATTACCATCACAATTACGTAATAAGCGCTTATAGATCCGCGTTGACGTATTCCAGAATTTATCCTCATTCAGTGCATATTCATTCGATTCGATTCAGCCGACGTTCGGTCGAAACGGTTTTCTTGTATTTCCATCAGGAGCGAGCAACGATGCTTTTTTGTTCAAATTGCGTTCATCGTCGAAATTAATCAATGCGTTGAATTCCCTGTGCTTTCAGGTGTGTGGATTCTAAATTGAACCCACGGTAGAATAGTATTCGACCGAATTTCTCCCTTTTTATTGGGGACTCCCTAGTTCGGCCAACTTCGCGAACGGAATATAACGCTGGAAAAGTATTTTATTTGTCCCGGGTGCCGCCTTTTGGCTATGTAGGAGGGAACTTGAGGCAAAAAATGGGAACGTCGCCGAATGCGAGTATATTACCATGAGACAGTATACGACCTTTTGTTTCGCCCGCGGGTGTCGATACGCAAATTGACCTTCAGACCTCTGACCCTACAGTGCAGATCCAGTACGAAATCATGCGATCCTTTACCAGCTCTTATTGACTAAAACGGACGGTAAAATCTTTTTTGTCTCGTTCGAAAAAAAAATTGTCGAAACTCCCAATACCTAGAAAGAAAAAAAAATTAGTTGGTTTTATTTTAGTTAATTGTTCGTCAGTTAGTTGTAGTTTTATTGAAAAGAGGAGAGTCGGAGCGTACGATAAGAAATTTAAATGAGGCCAAATTTTATTTTCTAGTTCCACGAAGAAATTTAAATATAGACGAAATGTTAAATTTCTAATATAGATAGAAACGAAACATGTGTCCTAGAGTTGGCAATATTTTAATTTTCTTGTTATAGTGTTACTGAACAACCGAAGAGAAAATCCTGTCTGAAAGAAACGCTGCAAATCATTATGCAGTGGTTTATTATTCCTTTGCTTCAATAATGATTTGGAAGACACTAACACTTGTGAACGTTCCCACCTACGAATATATTGGGAAACTATCGTAGTTTTGAACGTTTTGATTTTTCTAGACTATTTAATTGAAAATCAAATTAATAGCGTAACGATTCGGTTAAAGGGAGTTTTTGACGTGCTTTCCAACGAGTTGAAATGTACATCAGCAGGTTTTGAGGGGATTTGGCTTTTTTTTCTCGAGCGATTGCAATGGCGCATTACTGTTCCAAAAGTACGAAAATAGACCAAAATCACGAAAAGATATTCTAACTATCGAAGTTTTTCTTCAAGTCAAAAGATAACATAATACAACTTACATTGTTTGTACTAAAGCGAGCCGCTCTTGTCGTGCTCCTTATCACTAAACTCTCTGTTCTTCAGCGGACGCTTTTATAGAGTGAAATAAAGAAACGGTGTGCCTTTGTGGCATGATAAAAGATAATGACAGAGAGTCTCTATAGCCACTAATGAGAAACTCTAACTTCACCAAAACATGAAAAATGAACACTTGAGAAAAAGAACCCCTCGAATTTTTGAGCGCCGTCGTTTGTAAAATAGACAGATTTAGATGAATTGCAAGCGAACTTCCATACCTACTGACTTACATACGTTTCCCTTTTGACAAATCCGAATACATTTCGAAAAAATCGGCGGCCATTCTGATAGTGTCTCAGTGAAGAATCGATCTCCATAAATTAGCACATTTTGTGTCGAGAGATATGTCGCACTAAGGCGTTTTTCCCCAGTCGAACTTAACACTCCGAGGGTTGAAAATTAAGATGGAAATTGCCATTTTTGAAATCCGTTCATTCCGTTTGATCTTCTAAACCGGTTATGGTAATGTCCAACCTAAACCGTCGAGTTTTCCATCCGGAGATACAATCCGTCAACCGCGTGGGAAAGAAATGCTGCGACCGCCGGCAACGACACAGCCGGTTTATGAACATGACACGGGTTCGATCGGAAGCGAGTCAGCGTCGCTTGACAGTGACGTCAGAACGAAACTCTCGAAACAATGCGCTTGATTTATTAGAGTTTTCTCACCCGTTCAACATGGCCGTCTGAAACAGCCTATAGCAGAAGCAAAACACTAGACTGGATGGATGAACTTGAAAAGGATGGTATTGTGCTTTAGGTGAGACAATCTCTCGGGGTAGGTATCGCATTTGAATGAGGGCATTGGGAAGTTTTTACGAATCATTAAACCCTACTTTTTAAAATGCAAGCAAATTATGACTGTCAGACAGTTTCATGGTACAGTCATTATTGGCCGAGCTTTTTTTGTCCAGATGTGAGCCTTGGAATGTGTTTCAACAGAATAAGACCACATTGCACATTCTTTATTCATCAATGTTATGTCTTCTCTAGCAGATTCATTTATTCGCTTTGTTAACATTATCTGACTATACAGACCTCAACTTGGGCGATTTCTTCTTATAGATACTTCACCACGGTTTTTGGCACCAATATAATTTCACACAATTTTGCTGAATGGGGAATTGGCATAGATTCTTTAATTCGAAGGTGATCATCAAAAATTATCATACATCCCTAAAGACTCCAAGTGAAATCAATTCTCTACAAAGTAGCGCTGATCAGTTGTCGACAGAAAAGAAACGCAATCGAAAAGTAGCGGGAAACGGAAGAGAGTTGCTGACGTCACAAGCTCAGTCGCGCCTCTCAGAGCGTTTACATTCCATTCCTCCTACCATCCAGCAGACCACTTAGCTGCCCTAACTCCAAAGCTAGAGAACTGCTGGCCAAGACAACGCGATAGCTCCCATTGGTTCAAGCCGTTTCTCAAACTCGACAACTTTACGAGAATCTGCACTTCTTACAAAAAAATGCTACTTCAGGCCTTCTTGCCATCTATCTGTTACCCCCGTCGTATTTACTTTCGAAATAAAAAAAAAAATTCAAAAATTCAAAGCAAATTTTTTACTACTCTTCCTCTTCCAAATTCCCATACGCTTCAAAATTGCCCAATAATTGATTTGAACGCGAAACTCGTTACCAGCCGATGCACTCACCGTCTCAGTTCATTGAGTTCTCAGCAGTTTTCGAACGCTGCTGGTAAAGTTCGGTCGGCACGATTCTCGCTCTCTTTCGGTTGGTTACGCATCAATCTCGAATGAAATGTCGTCTCGAATTTCAACGCTGGGCTCTCATTGATCGGCCCATGAAACTGATTGTACGGCAAAGCCTAGGAGGGAAAGAGAATCGTGCAACGTTGCTATTCTACAATGGAGGGTCGTTCGAACGGCTGTCATTAAGAGCTAACACTGACGGCTTTCCGTTCCACCATAAACCGTGACGTTCCCTGGATTTCGCAATGTTTGCACTCGCATATAAAAGGATCTGCGACCACAGTAGCGACAGCAGGAGTACCAGAGTTCAATCAACTTTAGCTGGAAGATACTTTTTTTACAGTTCATGGATCTCTTCCGAACAATCTCAGTTTCTCTGCTGCGATTAGAAATTCGCTAGTCAAATATAGCGCATGCCGTTCGGACGCTGAGCAACATTTTTCTGCTATAATATTGATTAGATCATCGACTTGAAATCACAATCTGCAGAAAGCTAGCAAGGATTTTTCCTCCAAAATTCCTCTTACCGAGCTCGTTTTCGCTTCGTGCATTTACTCTTCAAACGGAGAGCTTCCATCTCCCGTTGGATCCATTTTCTACTCATCGTAGAGTAGAGCTATTGAGGTTGTTTGCTAGGGTTTAGAAAATTTGCAAATAGGAGTTAAGTCAAAGTAAACCCTTAAAGAGAGGAAAAGGCAAACTTCAGATTTCAGAACGCCTTTAAAGTCGGGAAAGCAAATCTTAGCGGACATCAAAGATCATATAGCACTGGAGGGAGAACATTTAAATAACATTTTCCAAGTTTTCGCCTCATGCTCGCGGAGATATTTTCCTTGCGAATGAAGATAAGTACACACTTCTCGAAAAGTCGGAGATCAAAATAAATAGTAATTTCCTCTCTGAAAACGAGTCGGACCTCGAACGTATGCCGGGCATCAGCCGGCTAAAGTTCTCTGATACCGTTCACATTTATTTGCTTCTTATAATAGTGTATTTAGTTTAATATGAGCAAAAGTCGAGCTTCTTCATTTTGAAATGGGTTCGCTTACGCTCTGAGAATAGCGACGACAGTTATAATTCTACACGCTGCTAACAGTCAAAGAGAATATCAAAGAGAGAAAGTTAAGAGAATTGTTGACATCTCATCCTTCATTCGCTGTACCAATTATTTCCATTGAATTACTACGATAAATTAGCGATTATCGTAACAATAATATCATCAATAGTTCTGGTTGAGCGAAATAGAAAATTTAATTACAGGGGAAAATTCTTACAGTTCTGTCCGACAATGACGTGTTCTTGTCCCTGTTAGAACGAAGAAAACGTGCGAAAAAGTTGGGCAGTGTTGTATAATACAGCCGCAGATGGCCTTCTCACTCCGTCGCCTTTTAGCCTGGCCAGCTGAGCCCACACTTTTCTTACTTTGTCGAAAAAGGGGAAAAAGGAAGCCAACATAGTAGAAGGCACCTCAGGGATTAATTAGATCCTCTATCAAAAAGTGGCAACCCATTTGTCACGCAGACATGTCTTTGCCTTTGTCAGACCGGAAGAAAGCGTCCTCACCCACGGAATTGTAAGTCTGTAACGTGGACTTATAGGTGTGTGATAAATCAATCACGAGCGAACACCTCGAGCACCGCTTCGATTCGCTCCGACGAATGATACACCTCTCAGGAGTCAATTAGAATAATTGAAACGTACTGTTCCCTCGAGCATTTTCGTCCTTAATCCATCATCAACGTAATTGGTCGAACGACGAATGCCTGTACTTCAAGGACTTGAACATTTTCAGCGCTCACGTTTGATTCATGAGATGAATTTTAAAAAGTCTCACCTGTAACATTTCGGATTGACCTCTGCAAGTGTTACTGAATCGCCCGTTGACGAAACTTGTCGCTGGATCATTCACCACGTTCACTCTTCAGTAACCATTGGACCACCTTGGAAATTGTCCATATTTTCAAAGAAATTCGCTTTACAGAAATTACTTATAGAAAAATAACTAATAATTAAAATTTTATCGCACATATCCCTAAGAAATTTCTAAACGCATTATTAAATATAACCATAGTCAAAGCAAAAAAATAACTAAAATCACACCTAAAATAAGTTGCAGTTCAGTGACGTTGCGGCCTTTGAATGAGTTTCTTGATTTTACAATCGGTTAAATCTTATCTGTTACCAACTCAAACATGGAAGTACTGTTAAATCTATGCACACAGCTAGTTATTACTTTTGCCCATTTGGGGATCTTCCGTTTGAATTCAAGTTCACGTAAAAGAACTCGCCACCTATTACAGCAGTCCGTTCGAGAGCGTTATTGACACTTGGGCCGTTCGAGTAATGGAACATGCGCTTCCGGGTCATGAATAAATCATATCATGAATAGGTAGATGAGCTTCATTCGGCCAACGTTTCCTCATGGGCCGACGTCTCATCATCCTCATCTCTCGTAAGAGCGATCACCATCTTGTTTCGGATTCTGACACGTAGGCCGGCTTTGAAATGGAATCAACCGACAGTGACAAGATATTTTCGCACACGTGTATGCCCTATACTGATGTGAATCCCGTTCAATCAGCTAATTGAACGATAAATGTTCAATTCACTACAATTAGGTGAAATTCATCGCGATTTGTGTGTTGAAAAACGCTGCAAATGATTGTGCAGTGATTCATTATTCCGTTTTCCTTTTTTTTCAAATACTCTAATGAACAAACTCTTGACAACTAGCTTTTAAATTTTATTTATATTTATCACTTCATTTAAAGCCATATTAATAGACTAAAGATACAGCCGAAGCGAATGTTATTCGGGCATTCAAACGAGTAGAGATCGATTTTCTACTCAAATGATCGAATTACACCATCTTGCAAAATTTGAAAAAATCTCAAAAATATCACATGAGAGCTGCGATAATCCGAGAACCATTACGGCGATCGGCTCCGTTATTGCCTCATTCGATACAGTGTCAAAAAAACGGCAGTAGTTGATATCAAACCCGCCTTATTTTCAAAAACATTGGAAAATACGAATTCTCACCCCTTGAAATCTTCCCCTTAAAATTGAGGTAGCGATTTGCCAAAGAATTGAGCCAACGTATAAGAGCAAAACTGATTTTAAGTGTAAGCTTCAAGAATTTAACTCTCATAGTTTCCTCAGAAAGATGTTGTTAGCATTCAGCCAACGAAAATAATTTTTTTTACTGAATATTCGGATTCTACATGCTTTGGACCGTAAAACGTCAAAATTTGAAGGGAGTTGAACAAATTTTTGTGCGATTTTTTATTCTGGTTTATTTAAAGGTTATTTATTACAAAAAGGTTTATTGTTGAATGATAAACAAAAATTAAGAATAGTATAAACTTAAGTACCACATAAATTAGCTTCTTTTTTTTGCGTTTGTACAATAATTTTTATCGGCTCGAGCATTTTAGCAAAACTAATAATTTTCTATGAAAACATTTAGGTTTACCTATGGCTGTACTGATAAAATCAACATTGTGAAAGCTCGAGAGAGCAAAACTTTTCAAATGTTCGCAGCCACAAACTTTTCCAATTATAATTAACTCGGGTTACTATTGAAACCAAAGAGAAAATAAACTATCAGCTACGAATCGGATTTTGATTCGTCGCTCAACAGGAGTATAATAGCGACAATTGAAAAACAAAGCCGCAGCTGTCCCTGACTTGATGCCAATCTCACAGCTTTGTTTCCAATTTCGCGCTCCGCCAGCCAAGGACACTAAGGATCAGTGTCGGGTGAATTTTCAGCGCGTATCTCATTAGTGAAATTAAAAAATACCCACTGAGTATTGATTCGGTCAATTGGGGCGCGAGGATTGCGTACGTTCTGCTAATCAGCCGGATGATCTTTCAATCGAACCCTGTTCTCCATTGAGTCGAAACTAATCACGAGTTGTCAACCAATCACGACTACGCTGACTGAATTGAGCCTGGTTGTAAGTGAATTTGATTAAAACTGTTCCATTCCTAGCGACTCCATTAATTAATATCAGCCGGTCATTCCTCGAGCCCAGCAAATATTAGGTTTGCTCCAATCAAAACGAGTCCAAGAACTCAAGACAGAGGAGTAACTAGAATAAAAACGGACATTTTTACTTCCCTGTTGACCTGGAAAAATGGAAGTATTTTGATCGTCCGAGAATTCGAATTCGGAACGGAGGTTTTTCATAGTACTATATTTGGAAACGCTTTCTGTTCAAGTTGCCGTATTTTTGTGAAAATTGAATGAAATTAATTGAAATTTTCAAGAAATTATCTCCAAATTAATGTGCGAAATTAGCCGTTTCCGGATTGTGGATAACGCAGTACTTCCAAAAGGTGTACGCGTTCGAAGTTTTTAATATATTGATTTTCACAGGCCATATAAGTCAATATTTATTGTCGTGGTATAAAAATGTTTGTTATGACAAGCAGATATGACATTACATTACATTGATTAAATTACATTACATTACTTACATCACTTCAATTACATTACTTACACTAAATTATATATTTACAAAATTACTTTGTCAATTCTAAATATATGATATCGATGAATGAGTACCTCATCAAATATATCAATGTGAGCGTACCTTTTGAATGCCATCGATCAAAACAAGAACAGGAAACGGAATAGCCGATTTTCAAATGTGTAAACGTACGTCCAAAAAATTCCTATGCCGTCAACTCAAACTGAGCTGAACATTGTGAAAAGAACCGCCACTTAGTTAACTTTGATACTATAAACCATGGGGAAGTGCGTTTTCAGTCGGAATTATCATATTAATGGAATATAATTATTCAAATGAAATGTAAACTCGATTTACCCCACTGTTAACCTTGCTGAACGAGTTCATCTTTTCACATTTCAGCGCAAGCTGGAAACAGTATGCTCCACTGTCGAAATTGAATTTGCAATTTTTTTACGACGCCATAATTTCTCGTCGAACTTTTCTCAACCCAAGTGATCGTAAAGTGAACAATAATTCCGTGTTTTTATCCATTTCAAACAACGAGTTCCCCTAACTGAATTGGGCCAATGAAGCCGAGGGTGATAAACTTTGGAAACTAAGTTTCGCATAATTGAACGAATAGGTTTACGCGACTCGAAATGAAATATCAATCTGCAACAATAACGTTGAGCAAAAGGGAGCCAACAAACGGAACGAAAACAAATAGTATTTTTTCATTATAATAGCGCAAATATTACTCATATTGAACGGCGAGCTCTGAAACCGCTTGGTTGCACTTGGTTTTAATATGAGGTCTGTTACTAACGGTAGAGATTCAAGTGATATAGTTCTGATGGCAGACCTCCATATACCTAGTTCAAATATTGCGATTCGACAAGCGTGGTCACTCAGTCGGTTTACCTGTAGAATTTTCTTTGAAGTTAGCTTTTGAAATTGACATTACTTGATGCTGCTCGAATTGCATTTAATTATCCTTCCATTCCACGTCCCTGTCCGACGTTCTCCTATTCGCCTTGATATCCGCAAAATGGCGGTCGATTTCGAAACTTTCATTGCCAGAGTGGCGATGATGAGATCGAGTTAATCGAGTGAAGCCAGGGAGGATTGAAGGTTGACCTAGTTCTCGGAGATTGCAATGCGAGGCAAAACCAGATGGCCGGCATTCTTCGCATATATGAACTGCTGGAAACAAATTTTAAAAAAAAAAAAAAAAAAACTGCAGCAGAGTTGGCAAAAGTATTGCACTCTGTTTTTAGAGTGAGCGGTTTCTAGATGCGATGAAGCGGGAGAAAGACAGCAGTTGGACAAAGAGCGAGGTATATTTGGGTCCCTTGCTGAGGTCTTAGTCCACTGGACCGGATAGATCCTCATACGAATGGGCCACTCAACGGTCACTCTCCGCCATCGGCTCCGAATATTCCACTCGAGGTCGTAGAATTTCCATAACAGGAATTAATGCGAACTGAACGGCCAACAACTGAAGTGCATCGTGCTTCTCTCAATCACCTCTCGACTGCTATATTTCCCGCAAATCGAGGACAAAATATCACGGCTATATCTTATTGAATTACCTTCGCAGAAAATCCGTCAGACTGATAAACCGTCGACAGCGACGATTATTGAACTCTTGAACTCAAGAAGTGTTACCTCCGCCATTTTGCTCATGATGCTGATCTGCCTTTAAAAAATCATATGTTTTCACGACAAAGAACGTTGAAAATGATTGTAGAGTGGTTTATTATTCCTTTGAGTCAATTATGATTTTAAAAGACAAGTATGCAGATTAATACGTCTGAGAAGTGTTGACGGTGGACGGATTGTAATTTTTTATGCGATATTCGGATTCTACGTACCTTGAAACATAAAACATCTAATTAATGTCGACGACTTTATTAACGTTTGAAATTCCTTCCCAGAGCGATTTCGACGGTTTAGATAAACCATTGCTGGATATACAGAAAAAAAATTAAAAAAGGTCTAACTAATATTTTAAGCGCAAACTGGCCAAAATGAGCGCCGACCGTAATTTCACTCAAGCTCCTCTCAAAGCCACAAGTGTGACCTGCGCTTTGATTTCCGTTAATTTGTGATTGTCGCTATACCAACGGAATCTGACTTATCCAGAGAAACGCCCAGATTTCGTCGGCAAAGCAGGTTCCAAGTTTCAATGTAAATGTTCTGAGATTACTTGAAGTTAATTCCTCAGCGACCTGATTACGTAAGCCCTCATCAGTTTTCAGCTTCCCGGGAGAATAATGTGCGTCAAAACTCAGTCCACTCTGTATCGGGGGTAAAAGTTTCCCTGTAGTTTCGTAAGAAGGATACGTCTTACAGGAGCATGTGACCTTGGATTGGACGTCGGAGCATCTAACGTGACGCTTTTAACACAACTTCCTCCGTACTCCTGTTGAGCTCTATTCCGAGAGGCTCTTCAACTGTTCAAAATAAACACGCTAATGGAACGGCCGATCAAGTTCGCTCCGTGCGCGTGTTCTATTGTTGCGGAAGAGTGAAAAGGGACTTGATACTTTCTAACGTTGTTCTCAAAACTCTAGCAAGTCAGTTTATTCGATCTCATGTTTCCAATATCGATTCGAGTTGGTAGCAATGCTAACTCGATTGTTTTCACACGACTTTCACTCTCTATTCGGCCTTATCTCTTGTCAGTATTGCGTTTGATTCCTGATCGTGGGAAATTTTAGCTAGTGTCGAGAAATATTTAAGTATGAGCGAAAAAGTGTTTCCATAATTTCTTAATAACAATGCTCACATTATTACGTGAAATATCGCCAAATATTGTTGAGCCTCTCAAGATTGTTAATTCACGAAGATTACTCGAATACTTGGTTGAAAATAGGTTGAGAATATTCGTGTCGCTTTTTTGAAAATGAGTCCACAGTGGAACTTTCGTTTAAACGGGAAATGTACCAATCCCATCGAGAAGAGGATTACAGCCGCTCGAGTCCACGCTAGTCCGTAAATGTGTAACTCGGGCTAAGAGAGGAAGGCCAAACAAGCCTCTCGAACCGAACTGTTTCTCTTTGTGGTGCCATTTGTTGATCAAAGTGCGGAAATGGAATGAGCTCTCTATCTTTGCGGATTGCCTTTAACTGTCGGATCGTCTATTGTCTAGCTGTCCGGATAGTGATGGGCGATCTTGGGCTGTCTTGTCGAACGATACGGTTTGAAACGGACAGCATCTGATGAGCATCCCGATTGAGCTCAATCAGTCTTTGAACATTGAGCTAACAAATGTGTAAAAATTGGCACGTTTCATTCGCTACTAAATCGCCCCGTATCGTGAGATTTTCACCGTTTAGTTCAAGGTTCATTTTAAAAGTAAAAAACACCCAATCTATTCAAAGATACATCACTTTTATTTCCAAATTTACTATCAGAGATATTTCTTTAAAATTAAAAACCTACCGCAGCCTCGCAATAATCGGTTTTGGTCTGAGTGTTGACGAAGTTGGTAGCAGAGCGTGGTTGGCTTATTGTAGTGTCTGTCCAGGCTCGACTATGTGTTGATTACCGAACTATACATATTTATCTTATTCACTCAAATCATCTAGTCATAAGCTGACAGTGTAACGAAAATGTTTTCTTCCTCGTTAGGTGCCTTTAAGCAGCGCGTCGGTTTCGGTATCGTTAAGGATACGAGCTACGACTGCCAAGCCGAATCCTTATCAAGCCAAATTATAATATTGCATCGCTGCCATTGCCTTCCATCGCTCTCTTAAGATTCGGGGGTTAGTGGTTTTTTTTTTTGTGCGATAACAAAGGTTTTTTATGGAAAAATATACCCAAAAATCATAAACATCATTTTAAAATGAATTGGAAACTGTTGCGCTTCTTAAATTTGTCACGTAAATTATATCCTTATCATGGAAAATGTACCCATCATTAACTACATTCGCGACCCTTAGAGTGTTGTCAGATTCCATCAGGAACATCAGCCATTGTGGTTCGCTCGGCTGCGCTTTCAGTGTCACATAGAATGACACAATCTCTTCGAGAGATCTCTCCAGCCATCGCATTCTCCCGCCTCGTACGATCTCGAGCTCTAGCGACTTGCCCTTGTTTTAGAGCAAACCTAATCTCGACGGGAGCGTCGGTCCGAACGAGTTCGCCGTTCTTGGACGAAAACGATACTCTTCTCCCTGGTGACTTTTCACCCCTTGGGGTTTGATTTCACTCAACTGGCCTAGACCCTTCAGTAATCGGTAACAAGGAGTCCCAACTTTATTGCGGCTACGTCAAAATATCGATAAACCTAGTCGGCCTTCGAAGCTCTCATTTTACGACTGGAAGTGTGAAATAAACAATTCCCAAAATCGGGAGATATAAGAGTGGAACCAGGTTTTAATATTTATGATCTTAGAATTTTCAACACAACTTCATTCTCGTAAATTCTCCAGCAGCTCGAAATAGAATAGAATTTGTCAGAATAAACAGGCCGGGACTCTATTTTTTGAAAATTCACAGTAAATTGCCCGTTTTCCAAAGATCAAAGGAACCTCTGGTTTATTATTTCATATTTATTATCGACAGAAAGTTCATTCTGTTTTTCTAATTTAATTAATGACTTTATTTGTTCTCGAATAAATTTAACTTAGATACCTACTGGAAGTATGTTAAAATCTTATTCATCTATTTCATCAAAAAATAATACACTACGTATAAGCTAATATGTTTTATTTTTTTTTTCAAAGAAAATGATAATGCCATGCATTAATAATAAACCAATAATGTTCTATTCCTTGTCGTCGCATTTTTCGATGTCCAGGTGTTGTGAGGGGGAGAAAAATCAGGCGGCTCATCCGCCGATTCTTTATTTTCTGGCCGAGCACTTTCGCCCGTTAGGCCATCCTCAGTGCCACTGGCAGTGTTCTCCCCCTCACAACCCCTGGACATACAAAAATAATGGTTATCCCGTGGCAAATAGAAATTATCAAAAGGTTTACTACGCCACACAGTAGTCGCTTTACTTGGGCAAGGTTCAGAGGCGTAAACGCATATCTCAAGGGACCTTGGAAGGAATTCAGGAAGAGCACGGTGTTAGGAATCGGAATCAGATTGGCCGGCGTTAAGGTCTTCCTTCGACCAACGGTGACTCCAATTAGTTCTCTCTCGTGGGAAATTCGTCCCAACATTGACGTGAGAGAATCTCATTAGTTGCGGGCCGTATACCGTAATTCCTTTACCAACGTTGTTTCTCAATGGGGGGTCGCTTGGCGCAAGTGGAAGCTGCGTAAATGGAATGGAGAAGAGATGAGTTCATCAAATTATAGTTCTCCGTATTCCAAAGCGACCCTACATATTGTCACAATGGCGCCAGCTAGGTAGTTAATTATCTTTATCGCACATTTTATGCGTTCATAACAGAAGCTATTCGGAGGCAATGCCAGCGCTTCACAGCTGGAAGCAATTGGTGTGTGAAGAAGCAGAAGTTCTTCAAGCGCGCTTAACAACTCAGTAAGTCGTAGCTCTACAATGAAATTCTGTTCGGATTCAAATGGCAAACTGAACTTTTTTATTGTTGGATTTAACTGAATTGAAATATTTGCCTGGGTATTTCAAATGTTGGTGTCCAATACTACGGTTCACCACATTTAGACTAATTTTTCGTACACTGACTCCTTCATCTTCAGATCCATCTCTTGGCCAAAACTGGTCTTCGTGTTTTCTGTTGATTTATTATTCGCTAATAGACCATTGTGATCGCCCTAGGAAAAACTTTCTAACTTCCCTAAAAATATGATGTTTTACGTTTCACGGCATATAGAATCCGAATATCCAATAAAAAACAATGCAAATAATTGTACAGTAGTTTATTATTTATTAAATTCAATAATTATCCAAGAATAAGAATACCATCCATTAGTGATAATAACCAATAATAAGAAGTGTGACAAACATTCCAGCTTGTGTAGAACAATTTTGATAGCTCCCAAATTTGGCGTGCTATACCATCGTGCCCAATTTTGAAAAACCTCGAAAATTGTATACAAAAGCTGCAATAACTCGAGGACCAATAAAGTTATCTCCCCCGCAATTCAATTCAGCGTCCTGGAAAATCTTTGTAAAATAATAATAATTGAGGCAGCAATGTGCGGTTAAAGAATTGAGCCATTGTCTGATGAAGATTGATTTTTGTTGGAAAGTTTAAGAATTTAGCTATTATATTTTCGTCAGAAAAGTGTTGACGGCGTACGGTGGACGGACCGAATTTTTTTCTTAATTTTTTTGCAACGTATAACATCAAGAAGAAATCCTTGGCAATTATCGTAATTTAAAATATATTCATTTTTCCCAATTACGTTGTAAAATTAATTTCCTTGCGGTTCAGCTGAAGAGAATTTTCGACGAGCTTTCAAACGAGTATGGAACGGTTTTTATAACTCGACGAACGATTATACCTTCTTGCCATGTAACTCAATATCTCGAAGAAGAAGGTGGACGATTAGTGTGCTCAAAATTATCATTTGACGAAGAAAAATGTCAACGTCATCGAACTCGAGTCGGTTTACTCACCATTGATGAGCAGTCTTTTGGGTTACTTTTAACTTGGTAACTCATTACGAACCCTTTTCTTTTCAGTTCAAGACAGCCTAAGTGGTCGAAGAGCGATCCGTCGCCCTGTCTCAAAAGCGATCGTATCTTTTCCAAAAAAGCACTCACAACTTGACGAAACTTCTTGCGAAATCCAGACCCTATCTGGGCTGCCTTCTTCATTTTCAGTTTGGCGACTCTTGCTTGTACTTCAATCGTCGACGTGAAAAGTAAAAGGCCCCGTAACCGCCAAGTCCTCTCTCATCTCGGATACGGACTAGTGGGAATAAAGTTGTAACCGCGCGACAGCCGTCTTTGCGAAACTTTTAACAGCAGATCCGTATTACTTTTCTTTCTTTTTGAAACGAACTCTAGTTGGGCGTCATTTTCTTCTTTGGCTTGTGACTCCATCACTGGATTCTCTTGATCCTTTCTGCAAGCTGTAACATTAACCGACTAACAAAGCGATGAGTTCTACCTTTCTGAGGCAACACGTTTTTCTTTTATACGACTGAACTATAATGGGACAATATAGACTACGTGTGAACAACGAGAATTGAGGTTCCAACGGTAACGTTAGTAATTGATGTTTAAGTCCTGGAAACATTCTGATTTATACAATTTTGGCAACAAGAATTTTTCCCACCACGAATTCACCTTCAATGCGTTTAAACACCAAAATAATTGAAAAGAAGGAATGAAAGGAGTGTAAACTCCTTAAACTTAAAGTTAATTAATAAACAGCGTTACTCGGTCTTATTGAAGAAAAAATGTACATAGAATAACAACTACCGATACTGATAACTAACTTCTAAAGATCAAGGAGAATCCAGTTTGATGGCACTGGCACCAAAACCATAATCTACTTCTGATTGATTTTCTTAAAATTTCGATAAATTAAATTCTTCAAAGTAAATATCATTCTTATTGAAGATTTTGATCCAACGTAATATTCCACGGACTTTGGAAGAAATTCCAATTCAATTGACTCGCGACCACAGTGAGATGATGATTCAGTAAATTGTCCTCAGTAAAAAGTTGTCCGAAAAATAAAATTGTTACTAAATATTAGCGGAGCTGATTATAAGTTTGCCTAGAACAGATGTTACTTGAAATCTGTAATCAAACAAAACATTAATGAGCACCTAGAAAATAGCGCGTGTTTCAAATGCTTAGTGTTGATGATTAATTGATAAAAGGAGAGAGGTATATAAAATTAATTTAAAGCGTAGAGAATCGTCCTCGTTTGGAGGCGAAACTTGGCCTGGTTCATTAATCCCTTTCCCTTCGTTAATTGGTTCATCACGAGGCAATTTCAGTATCCTTCCTGAGTGGGAAGTTCGCTCAAGTTTTTGATTCACTTCTTACAAGGACAGAAAGTAATTAAAAACCTCCGATGCAGCTATATTTTGAGCTGCCGGAAAAAAACGGCGAGACTCCGTCAAGGATGCCAAAGCTGGTTAAATATTTCCAGCGGCTTTGAACTCGTAGAATTTCCTTTCCATCGAATAGCGTTAAATGCATGGACTGGATTCTAAATGAATGTAGGAAAATATTCCGACGTTTTACGGAAGCTCGGAAATTAAATTCGTCCTCGAGAATTGTATAATATGTACGGAATTTCTCGCAATGCAATGGGAATCATAAGAAGACAACTTTGGCACCGATAAGTTCAACTCTTCTACACAATTATCGAGTCGACAGAGTCCTATTCGAGTCCCGCGGGACTCAAGGAACTCTACGAGCTTTCAACCGATCCAGCGAGTAGAAAAGTTGGAAAAGCACGAACAGCGCACAGAGCATCCCTTGGGAACCTAGAGCTGGATGGGTTATTTTTATTTTTTCCGCTTTTCTGTTTCGAGTTCCTAGAAGTAAAAAAAAAAATATGTTGCCCCCATTTCGGTTCTTTCTTGAAGATGCCGGAGTCGAAAGGGTTCTCAGTTCTATAGATAAGGGTAATGATGTCATTATTATTCCAATGTAACGGGGTACTTATACGTCCAATGATGCGCTTATTATTCTCGAGTCAGCTATAAGCTATAAAGCCACTCGTCTTTATCGTGCAAATCTGGTATAAGCTGAGCAATTTTCTCCGTTCCGCTTTTCCTTTATCTTCGCTAAGATATTAGCATTTCACCCATTATTTCCGTTATTATTGTCGATTATTCCGAAGGAGGTTTTTACCGTCATTTTTATTCGCCGGCTTCTAGTGAAATGCGATAAATGAAGATGAAACGAAAATTTTTAAGCAATATTGACGATAATTGTTTGATAATTGAAGGGGAGGCGGAAAAAACGTTGTACTAAGTCACTTTTTCCAACTTTACAGGAAACGAAAAACTAATTTTGATCATTACAGCTTCAAGGTTCACTTCTGGGAGCAACATAAAACGTTTCCTGCGTTAAAAAATTAAAACAATGACTATAAATTGTTGCAAAATGCTTTTATTAAAATTTTGAAGGAAAATGTTTAAAAATATTGAAGGGGAACAATGCATTACCACCTGTTAAATTAAAAACTATAGAGTAGGTTTAAAAATTTCCGTTGACTAATTAATTTTGAAAAAAAAAATTAAATGCAAGAAAACTTTTTTATTTTATTTTAAACAGATTGTAGATTCTTGTAAAATTCCTCTTCTGTCCACAAGATACTTAGACATTGCCAGGACATCCTTTTTTTTCTCCTTTGAAAACGGTATAGTGGTTTTATGTAATAAAGGAGGCAAATACAGAGACAACAAAACAACATTCAACGTTATTCCAAGTGGACCTTGAAGTTCACCGGAAGCTGGCGCATTCTGCTGCCACAAGACGAGTACAATATGAGTAGATATCACTTCCAGAAGTTTCATTCACCGTTATTCCACTGGAAAAAATCTCAAAATCCAACATACAACGTTTTTCCTGCCACCTCTTCAATTGAGTTCTCAGGCATTTTCTGCAGAGTTAGATTGAGTTATGAAAACTTTGTAAATCACTTCCTTTTATATTCGAACGAAACACGCTAGTAATTCCAGCGTTCCTGCGAGTGGAATCTGTATAAATGAATACGTTTTTAATACATTTTTTTAGCGAAAATCTAATAACTGCTTGTTTAGAATTTTTCAAATTAATTTTATAATTAAATGTCCGTAAGCAGCTACAGAGGGGTTTAATCATCGTGGGGAAGAAAGGAAGTTAATTAATCTCTGATCCGAACGATCGTACAGCAATTTAATTTCGGAGAAATTCGTTCCATCGAGCCTACTAAGACGTAAATTAATTCCAACGAATTTCGCCCGTTAAATCTAATTAAACTCGTGATTCTTTCTAAGTGTTTAGTTATAATTTGAACATTGCTACAATATATTTTACGATGCTTAATTTTTAGCTTTTTTTTAATTTTATACCACTGATTTAATATAATCTCGTAACGTAATGTGATCGTGAATATTTGAAAATTAAATCTATTGGGGGGAAAATCGCCTATTTTTGACGAGACAGATTTCTCGCATCGTCAGGTCGATGAGGACTACGTCCACACAATATTGACCGAAGTTTAGAGACTGCAGAGATTACTCTTACAACCAAATTCTTGGTGTTGATTGTGGCAACACTATTATTTTCTTACTTTTCAATTTATTATCACTCGACCATAATAGTTATTATAAAACAAGTTCTCAACCACTGCTTATGCTCGCTAAATAACCTAAATCTAACAAGGTCTACCGATCTTGGATGATTGCAAGTTTAATCTGCACATCAATTGATAATAATTGTCGTTTTCCCAATAGAATGAAAACTTTAGAGATCGAGAAATTAGAGTGAAATAAATACGATAATTCTCTTTGCGCCGAATTCGTTTAATATGGTAATCGTTTTGCCAACTATGAGCAACTGTGCTCAGGTTAATCAAATTGATGTCAATGCTAAGCTGGCAACGTTCCTATAAACTCATTCCTCGAACAACGCTGTTAGCTGAGCGAGTTCCCGTTTAATCGGAAACGGGCCGAGGAAGTCTGAAGACGTTAAATGCAAAGTTCGACCAATTCCGAGAAACTTGGTCTCATATTGTTTGATTATTCATGAATTCGATTTGTGGCGTCCGGCCAACGAAATGGCCCAACATGGTTTGAGTTATTAGTTTTTCTCATGCTGAGAAATACTCGCGCTTAACGCTTTTCTGAAGGTCGAAGTAGGTTTTATGGTAAGTTATAAAAAACGCTGCGCGGGGTTAGAAAATATTTTTACTTCGTCGATTACAATGGTTTATTATTAAATAATAAATCAAAAGCTTGCCGGAGATTTTTCTGCATTTTATAAATGTACGTGTTTTCACGTTGATTCTTTCAGCAATATAATCGTTTCGTTAATTATACACTTGAAGTTAATATACATGCCTGAAAACCACACTAAGTACTACAATTTTTTTTATTTTTTTTTAACGGTTTTATTGTGTTTATCATAAGATTTCACAATGGTTGGAAATAAATGAAAATAATACAAGATACTTCATTGTAGAGTCTCATGAAAGATCACTTGGCACAACGTTCAGTCACTGAGATCAAATTGCACGGCACATCACATTTCTGGACCCTAATGGTATTGAACAACTCAGAAAAAAAGAACTTAGTACAAATACAAGAACACTAAAAGAAGAATACAAAAAACAGAAAAAAGAAATAGGAACAGAAAAGAGATTACGTGGTAAACGAAAAAACAATTTCTTCATCACACTACTACAATCGAATGCCCGCATAGCGAATTTTTGCAGAAAATGTAGCTATTTGGCATTATCGGAAAATTCTGCCATTAAATTTCAACCCGAAAACATGCGATAACGCTATTATCCGTTTCATGTACCAGAGAATCGAACTCTAGAGAAAAAAACGCTGCAAATGATTGAACAGTGGTTTATTATTCCTTCGCTTCAATATTGATTTATGAAGACTATCCATTTGTGATAGTAACTATTCCGAACATTAGTGAATGTTCTCACCAAAAAACAGATGGCAACTATAGAGGAAAAATCCGTAGCAACTATTGTAATTTTAATCAATTTTATTTTTCTTAATTTCCTAATTAAAAGCTAAATTTTTTGCCTTACCCTACAGCTGGAGAGAGTGTTTGACGACCATTCCAATGAGTATAGAACGATTTTTAGAGCTCCAAGAACTCTCGAGTTATACCCTCATGTCAAATTTCTAAAAATCTTCCAAATTCGGCACAAAAGCTGCGATAACTCGAGAACCATAAAAGCTATCGACCCGGCGATGGTCTCATTCGATTCAGCGTCCAAAAATCTATATAATTTGATACCACGTACACATTTTTCTGAAAAACCGTGGAAAATATGAATTTTCTCCCCCTCAAAACCCCCCACAAAAAACCCTAAAAATTGAGCTAGCAAGTTGGTTCAAGAACTGTGCCGTCGTAGGACCGAGATTGATTTTTGGTGAAAATTTCAAGAATTTCGCTATTATGGTTTGGCCGGAAAACTGCTAACGGCGTACGGCGTACGGCGTACGGCGTACGGCGTACGGCGGACAGACAGAATTTTTTTTATTGGATATTCGGATTCTACATGCCTTGAAACGTAAAACATCAAATTTTGAGGGGGGGTTATAATTTTTTTTTTCTTGGGCGATTACAATGGTTTATTATTGAATAATAAACCAAAAGGGAGAAAGTACGCCTCACATCTCCCGAAAACTGGTCTAAAAGGGCATTTAGGGTATTAAATTGCGTGTTCTTTTTTAAACGCTGAATTAAATGAGATCATATCCGTGTCGGTATCTTTAACGGTTCTCGAGTTATTGCAGCGCTAGTGCAATTTTTTAGTTCTCCAAAATCGGGCACGTGGGGTACCAAAATTTGTGTATTTTCTAACGCTGAATCAAATTAGACTATTTTGAATTTTAGGCTTTCGGAAAATGCATTTGCTTGTAACGATAATAATATTCGAGCACTTATGAGCCTGTATAAGAATCTATTCATAATTTTTTTTTCGGAAATTCGCTCCTTTAGCCATGCTGCATGGCTGGAACTTTTATTTCCATTTTGAAAATAATCCGAAACAATCGGACGAGTCAAGTGCGATATCATTTCAAGCCGCTCGAATGCTCCGGTGCCGTCGTAAATTCAAAAGGGGCACAAATGACACGATTTAGGTATCCGCTATAATGGAAAAGTTACAATGGAGCCCGACGAGAGGATGAAAGTCGGCCTGAAAACTCCTGGTATTCTATTCAAGTCTCAGCTGGTTTCAAGCCCAATAACTTTGGATAAAAGCCGCGAGGTGACGTAGGCGTTGGACCGTAAACGGTTCGGAACAGTCAACAGTTGAAACTCGGCTAGAACTAGAAGTGAATGAGATTCATAATTCTACCTGTTTTTGTTAATCGGAGGGGAAACGGAGCCGAAATGCGGACGGTAATTTCGTTATTCAATCAAAAGAATTCATCAGTAGACGGAACGTTGAAAAATATAAAGGTTTCAAAATTAATTCTAGCAGAACAGTTGGCATGAGCAGTTCAAACGCAGTTCTTAAATAATTGAGTTGACAGCTTACAATTTTTAAATATTTTAAATTCTTAGGTTAATTAGTTTTATTAGTTGCGACGAGATTTTTTCAGCACCTAACCCATAATGGCGAAGGTCAAAACTCCAGTTAAATTAGCATCTAACCGTTGAGCTGAATCCATAGAGTACATTAATAAAATAACGATTGAACTCTGCAGGTAATTCAATAAAACATGAAAGATAAATCTTAGTTTCAATTTTCCCAAGCCCATGAATCCCATAAGTAGGCCAATTTGATTGTTTTTTTCCCAAATGATTATAATAACCCTCACGTTTTAACTTCGATTGAGGATCACACGCAGTATTTCCGTTTTACAGGAGTCATACAAGTCACGCTGGTGAATAAATAGACAATAGTTTCAACCCTCTTGCAGATAATTTAAAGCGAAAAGGCTCGCACCTCAAAGCGCTCGTCATGTGACGACTGATTGGCTCGGGCTTTCTCGATCAACATAGGCCAACAATAAACTACGTTCTAGAACGACAGAGGATCGTCCCTATCCGGTCGAGAAGGTCCTAGGGTCGAATGAGATCGCCGAGTCCACGTCCGTGTACACGATGAACAACGGCTAACGCTCCCGAGTGGATTCGCGTTTCACCATCGCATACATTACAGCCGATGTCCATGCAGAATATCATCCCCCTCTCCAGTTTCAGAAACTGTCAACTCGGTTATCCGCCGATCGTGAAATACGTCGCTTCGAAGTTTTCGGTTTAACTTCGTCCTTTGCCAGGCTCGATTTTCACACCACGTAATTACTAATTAGTTAAAATCGCGAATAGCATATCGACGGCTACAGGACAACACGTGTTATGAAAATTTAGCAGGTTTTCAGGAGAGAGAAAAAACTTTTTAAAAATAATGGGCCAATTAGTGTTATGAAGAGTGCAGAAGTGGGGCAACCTGTGATATCATGCTACATGCTTTGGAATCTAGATAGTAGCTCAATTCAGGATAACACCTTTGTTGCCGACAAGAATGGTATAACACATGTTGTTTAAGCGGGAATAACTCATTCCCAGCGCTACCAACAAAAAACTGAGGCCACCACGAGATTTGGCTTGAAATTCTGACTAAAAATCATCCAAAACCTCAAAAACATTTTTTTCATATCACATGTTGTCTTGTAGCCATCAATCATCGATACAGTCCAAACAAAATAGTATTGTTTATCGTTTTACAAAAAAGGAAAAACAGTGCGAATTAATAAGTTTTGTTAAATTTATACCATTATTGGCAACTTAATTTTCAATACCGAGAACCGATCAACCCTTTACCTTCTAATTATGAATCGATTTGAAACATTTTTTACTTCCATGTTTACATAGGAAATGGAAGTATTGTGAGCGTCCGACAAGTCGAATTTGGAACGGAGAAGAATTTGGAAGACATTTCCATAACACTCAAAAGCTCTTCTTGAACAGTGTCTGTGTGTCCGTCAGTCTGCGGTCAAAAAATGAGAAAAGTGGCCGTATCTCCGTGAAAAATAAATGGGATGAAAAGTTCAAGCTATCAGCTACATTGTAATCTTATCCAATATTTTCTCCCTTTCCCCTACAGCGATTTGAGGTCTAGGTGTCTCTCCCTTCTATTAAAAAAAAGGGCGCAGGAAAATTCATCAATCGCCGTAATTCATGGTACGAGCGAGATAGTTCCATGAAATTTTAATCGTCCGCCGTATTTTCTCCGTCGGCGTGTAATTTGCATTTGCATGGAGCCAGAAGATATCCCTAAGCAAAAGGATACGCGGTTGTTTTCATATCTCACTTCATCCGTCGCGACTTGGAAACGGAAAGCAATTGAGATCTGAACGAGCTAGTCGTGAACTTTCCGACTCGCTTGTCCCACACTTTTACGCCCTTTGTCTTGTTGTGCAGCATATCTTTATTATAGCGCGTTGTTACGTCTACCGGTTGTCCTCCCTTCGTTGGAATACAAAGCATTTTCACCGAGACGTACTCGTCGTTCCGTTGGGCTTTCTAGAAGCGGAGATTTATGCAGTTGAAAAGATTGTATAGCGACAAATTTCTCCCCAGACCACCCACGAGGCCATGCGCTAGCGCTGCGAGTGGCCCAAAGGTGTACTTACTCATTTACACTTGTCAAAACAGGCAATATAGGTTAACTTCGGTAAGAAGGTCGATGTTCCACCGTATCCCGGCATGACCAGTGGACACGCCAGGTGTCAGGAGCCAATTTTGCACTAGATGAGTGGGTGAAATTAGTTGCACTTTAAAAATCTACCATCAACTACAATGATGCGTTACTCGCGTATATAAAATTATAAATAAACAGCTAGATGTTTTCAAGTTTCTAATAAAAACGCTGCAAATTATTGTACAGTGTTTTATTACTCAATAATGATGTAAGAAGAACATCCATTATTTGTGATGGTAATTATTCCGAACATTTTTGTAAATGATCCCACCAAACAACAGATTGGTAACTATCGCCATAGCAACAAACTATTGAAATTTCAATCAATTTAATTTTTCATAACTTTCAAATTAAAAGCTAAATTTTTCGCCTAACTGTACAGCTGAAGAGAGTGTTTGACTACCATTTCAACGAGTATAGAACTATTTTTATGGAACGCTCGAGTTAAACTCTCATGCCAACTTTATGTAAATCACCCAATAAAGCTATCGATCCTGCGATGGTCTCAGTCGAATCAGCGTTCAAAACTCTATAGAAATGTATAACCAAATACACCTTTTTTTTGGAAAACGTTTGAAAATACGAATATCAGGCCAAGATTGAGATTTGTCAAAATGTCAAAAATGTAGCTTTGTATGTAGTTTCGTCAGAAAAGTGTTAACGGCTTTCAGCGGACGGAGAAATTTTTTTTTATTGGATATTCGGATTCTACGTGCCTTGAAACGTAAAACTTCAAATTTTAATGGGGTGTTATAAATTTTTTTCGGGCGATTACAATGGTTTGTTATTGAATAATAAACCAATTATTGAATGATAAACCAAAAGTTAGTTCAGATTGAGATTTCAACGAGGCGATTTATTTTCAAAAGAGCCGAAAGTTAAACTTGAAAATTAACAAACTTTTATTGGTAAGATACGAGTAATTAAAAAAAAAAAAAAAAAAAAAAAAATTTGTCATAAAATGAGAAGTAATGAAAAAGTAAACAACAGTTTCAAATCAAAACAAAGCAATGAGTCGTTGTCAAGAGTCAATTACCGTGTTTTTACTTACGGATAAGATGGCCTGCAAACAGGAATGCAGTGGTTACCGCTCCTGCAACAAAAAGTAACAATAGCGTGCAAAAAAATTATCACGAACATTTAATCCAGAACATAAAAAGGTAGTGTGTTTAAAAAGGAAGGACTATATTGGAAAAAATACATGGATAACCCGTATACGATCATGAATATAATCATACCTGCAGCTCTCATTTCCCTGGAGGTTAGATACCGCCATCTACTAAGTCGACTAAACCCGCATAATATTATTAGTTCATCCGACGTTGGCCGATTTGAATAGCTGATATAAATGGTAATTTAGCGTCACGAATTTCTGAGCGTAATATTCCGAGGTAGGGTGAACATCGAAGGCCCGCATTTGATTATAATTGATCTAATGAAACACTTTTCGGTTGATTCCGATAGACAGAATGGCACCAGTATTTTTATTCTCTCAACGACAATTGCAAGAGATTTCATCTGATCTTCATCAGTTCCACACTTTCAAACCCGAAGGCCAAGTTCGCCAACTCAATTTCGGCCAGCCGATGCTGTTTACGAGAGAACGATAGAATTAAAGCGGTTAGAGCGATGTAAGTACACAATCCAACTCCACAGGAGGCCGTCCGTCACTATAATGGCGAGAGAGGTCCAATTCGAAAGCACAGACGATGATTTTTCTCTTTCGGTCGAAGCAAATTATTATTTTATTAGGTTTATACATTTATTTTTGGCATCAACTCCCATCTGTGGCTTTTCAACCATCAACTAGTTAAGTGAAAACGTATCGCAATTATTGCAGTAGTATTTAATTGTATTCCGATTTTTACGAAATCGCTCGTCCATTAGAAACATTATTTAATTTAAAGTCAGATCAGACCATCGATACAAGCCCGAAAAAGTATTCTTAATAGTAAAAAACGATTTTGAAAGTTAATTGTGACAGACAACTGTCACTAGTTAAATTTCTATGTGGTACATCTAAAAATATCGAAAATAATTCAAGTAAGCCTTGTTAACTACTGCACCCTCAAAATTGTCGATTTCGTAATATTTTTATGCGATTCACAGGTGAAAAATCTATCGAAATTGATTTGGAACATTATTAACGTTAAAAAATTTAATGGGAAATCACTGATCTTTTCCCATGACCCCCTCAAAAACGCCCTTCATATAAAGCTAGCGATCTGGCGAGGTATATAATTTTGCCATTGAAATCCTGAAATGATCATTTTTGAAAATTTCAAAGATTAAGGTTGTGCAGAGACTCATAAAGTTTCAAAAAGTATTGATCAAGTTTTGAGCGCACGGGGAAATGTATACTCGAGTGATAATAAAGCGAATAATATCTAGAATGTACGATTTTGAAAGATGTGGATTAAGTTGACGAGCAGGAAGCAACTAGTTGACATTTGTTTTGGATGATTTTCAGTTACGTACATACCGATTATCTAAACCAGCGTTTTCTGTTGATTTTTTTGTTGTTTTGAATTTTTATCGCTCTCTAATCCTGTTCTTCCCTGTTTACAGTTATTTGGGTGAAAAACACTTATGCGTCGAATATCGGATGAGCCCGGTTTTTTTTCGCAGGTTCATTTTAGCAGGTTTCGCAGGTTTATTCCTCGAATGAGCGTCATAACGGTTTTTGTTTGCTAACAGAAATTTTCAACGAGGACGATGTTTTCGGCTAGGAAATCAACCGAAGTATCAATATTTGAAGAAGCCCATTATGCTGACGTCACAATATTCACTTACGTCATAGTGA
Organism: Tupiocoris notatus; assembly: GCA_037159825.1. NCBI lineage: Eukaryota > Metazoa > Arthropoda > Insecta > Hemiptera > Miridae > Tupiocoris > Tupiocoris notatus. The sequence continues at coordinate 102,268 of JASJUZ010000671.1, read as the reverse complement.
ACGCGCAGTTAGTTCTCCATACAGCAGCGAGAATCGCGTAATACTGAGCACTATTACGGCTCCAAGTCCAACCCTAGCGCGAAACGGGAACATTTTCGAACTTATTCCGAGGTGAGAGAATCGGCAGTGATTTGCGACTTCACCTACGGAATAGCGAATAAACAAACAAACAGAAAATGCAGACATGTGAGGTATGGCTCTATAATTCAGGCAAGTCTTGTAAACAACATCTCCGTTGGAGCCAAACGTTGCACTCTGTACAATGTTAAGTTTCGCACTGCCTATCGCCTCTCTGCAATGTTTACTTCACCAGTTCCGGAAAGCAATAAATTTCGTCGATTTGAAAAAAAAAGATTGAGAAAGGCGACTTGTTTGGGCCATGGCGAGACAGAACAGTTGAAGGTTAAAATGAACGTTTTCTTTTCTTTCTTTCTTTTGATAAATTTTAAATTAAATTTAATTAAATTTTAAATAAATAAATTTTAGTCAGCATATTTTATTGAAAAGTTCTCTGCTGAGTACTTGCCTCACCGATTCCATTAATTTCCAGGTCAACCATATACATTAAATGACACGCGAGACTGGTTATACTTGAGTGTTCATGACCGCACTACAGTCTGATGTACATTACGATCATAATTAGGCATTTCGAATCCAAAAATGCTCTTCCCGTTATAACCGCAAAGACCGTTTTCATCGTTTATCTGCTGTCGCTCAAGTGGCTATATTTTCAATTTATCGAACACCGTTAAACCTTTTCCGCTACGGCGTCATTTCCGTCCGCTTGAAAAGCAAGCGTTTTATCGGCAATAATTTCCAACCAGAATTGCGGTCTGTGGTAACAACAGAAACGACAGCGGTGCCCCTTTTTCGGATTCGAGTTGATAAATAATTTATCGGATATTATCGGCGAATCGTGTCCATTTATGTTTCGAAACGGACGATTTGAGAGTGGAATAGAAAATGAGCCGTTCGGGGATTGAACGAGGATAAAATAAGCGTCCTAAATAATTTAGTGGACATTTTTGCGCGCAGAGGAGATGAAATATTTGAAGATTTTCCACCCTTATATTTTCCCACTTCTAATTTACCACTCTAATGGACGTCGCATTTATCGCTGCAAGCGGTTATTTTTACAATGCAACATTTTTACTACACGCAGTTTATTTTTTACTGTGCGAGATGTAAATTATTTGTCATCATGTTTATATTTCGAAATTTCTAATTCCATCACTTTTTAGAATTATGTTGTTCTCCATATTTTGAGACAATTTTCGTCACCTCTTCTCTCAATAACTACAACGAAAAGCCGTCGATTGAAAGAATTAAGTATACCAAAAATAGGTTAACAAATTTTCTTACTTTTCGTCAAAGTAATGAACCTATCCATTTTTCTGTCGTTTATTCGCAATGTAAAAATAATACTCCGAACAAAGTCATACCAATGCCATTTTATGATTTTATTTTAGGAATACAAATAAAGAATTTCGCATTAATACTTGATCGAAAACTGTCATCCTGCCAAATTTGAACGAAATCGAAATAGTTTTTTTTCCACAAAACGCCCGCTTTATGAGTGATAAGTTTTGCTTAACTCATTTGGCGGGACAGGTGATCAATTTCCATAATTTTTTGTTATTTCCGTGGAAGCTGCATTCTACCAAAGAACAAAATTAAGTTGTTTTTTTTTTCAACTCTAAAAATAAATCGTAAGTTGGTAAAACAACCTGAACCTTTATTCAAGCTTGGAAATTTTGAAAATAAATTATTTTATCGGTCAGAAGGCCGAACCTAGATGCGTTAGAGCAAGAACTGCCATTTTAAGATCGTAAACTTTTTTCTTTCATTTTTCATCTATTCCGAAAAAAGTTAAAAAATTTAAAAAACTGAACGCACTGCAATAAAAATTATTTTCCGACTACTGAGCTCCTAGCAGATTTGGATGTCTTGTACTGTAAAAGAGTGAAAAAGGGAGTTCTCTTTTCAACCGATTTCGGTAGCTGCGCTCGTAAAAAAATCCAAATTCTGAGGCAAAAAGGTGAAATTTCTTCAACGATGAAAATCCATTGAATATACCGATATTTTTAATTATCATTGGGACGAGAAATACTTACCTGTTCAAAACGCGTTTTAGTTCGCTTGAACTCTGTTTGCCAAAGAGATTCAATTGACAAAGAGGGAAAATTTATTCTGTTATGAACTTATCTCGAAAGAGCAATAAAGAGCCTTACAACCGTTAAAGCAATATCTAAGCGACATTGCTTTGAATGAATTAAATCAACCTGAAATTCGCGACGACTCTAAAGATAGCATCAAATCAACTTTATTATTTATTTCTTCGAAGACGATGAGCCTTTGAGAATTTGAAACACAGCCAAACAATTCAACGATGTAAACAAACGAGTCAAAGAAGACATTTTCCGCCATTATTCATGATCGTCCATTTTATGATTCTGCTCACGTTCGGAGAAATACTCAACTCTTGTTTAGTGGGCTCTTTCATGTAAACCGCTTGGCAGAAACCTCTTCGTAGATAACCTTCAGTCGAAATTCATTTCGATAACTGTGAGCTGGTGAACCCTTGCGTAAAAACTGTTTTCAACGAAAATTCAACGCAGCGGAGATTTAGTTAACTCCCGAGGGGCTTTATACCTCGAACTCTGCGTCGAGTTTTCGCCGAATTGAGAGAATATTCTCTCGGCATAGTGAGCCAATACGTGATACAATTCCGGCCAACGGAAGCCAGCGGTTTCAAACGTATCCGGTCGGATTGAGACGAGGATTCATCACTCTTCGCACACGAGAGGAGCGATTCATTGTTTACACGTCCACATCGCTGATAGGCCTCGGTTCTTCGTCAATTTCCGTCTTGCGTTATTCTTAGGTTTTTTTACTTGAGCGGATCACAATACAAAAACGGAAATTCAAGCTGCCAACTGAATTCAATTATTTTAAAAATTGATGTACACCTTTCTATTGATCTCCCAGTAGTTCTAAGGTTGGCAAAGCAGTATAAACCATCTAAAATCGTGAAATTCCATCAAATTCTCATAAAAGTTACAGACTACAGATGCAGTTGAAAAAATGAACTATGAAAAATATTTCAAGACGACTTCTAGCCTCTAAAACTGAAATGGTCGCCACTAAGACAGTAAGGAGGTTTCTCGTGAATTCAGTTGGAGGGTACTGTGATACTACTACTCTTTTTTCTTTTCTTTTTTTTGCCTGAGCGTCCTGTAGGGGACGCTTTTTCTTCCTGTGTCACTGCGACCCCCATGTGGATCTATTGTGAATTTACTATTGCTCTTACTGAACTCACTGGTTGCCCAAATGGATTATCAAGTGACCCAAGTGCAGATTAACCCCAGAAATATTTGTGCAATGCGGAGGCCCCGTGTGTGATTTAATGATGAAAATGTTTTTTCAAAAATAATAAAACCGATGTACAAACTATTTTCTTTGAAAAAAATCTGAAAGGGAATAAATAACAAACTTGTCCAAACTTCACAGCAATGTCTCACGAAAGCCAATAGAATCTGAATTTGCTTGCAATTGCTGCGAATTTAGCTAGCATCCCAGAGAACGTACATCAATATTATTCCGAATTTGACTTCTCATTCCATGCCAGTACTTTATTTTTTGAATTCCGTAAACTTGGGAGTAAAATACAAATACGTTAAGTTTTTCTAATCATCAATTTTGACTCGGTTTTCATTGCAATCTTCATATTTTTCAAGTAATATTCTCATCAAATGCAAATAGTCAACCGTCGATTTCTACGTACGTAAATAGTTGCTTACATTTTATCTCACGCGAATTTTCGCCCCAGCTTCTGTAAAGCGTTGGAAATCGTTCTGCGTAAATCAAAGTGAATCGAAGGTAAGGGAAGTTTAAAAAGGAATTTATTCCAAGAGGAAACAGGTTGGCCGTGGGAAGAATCACTACAGGGTAAAGTACGATTTTCGTTTACCTTTCCAACTCCCATTTTGTGATCATCTTTCTCTTTCTCTATCTTGTCGTATACGAAAAGCGAATGATTGGAAGGGCGTGAGGCTCTTACAATTCGCCATTACTCACTGATCGAACCTCCCGAACGTATCGTTCCCTCGACTTTTTTCCCCAGCCTTTTTCCAAGCTTTCCTTAACTGTTAAATGCGAAACGAGTGAACCTTTGCCCTTTTTATTTAGAGTTTGACCCGAAGAAAATTAAAGTAGAACGGATGTTTGAAAAGCGTTTCCTTTAGAAGAATGTTCTTTCGAATGCTTTTTCTTGAATGGCAGGGAAAAAATGGTGGGTGCTAAAAAAATGATCTGACGTCTTCGAAAAGATTTTTAAAGCGAACACCGTTTGATGCAAAAAGAATTCATGGGGTGTCAAAACAATATTGAATTCTGACTTCTCTCATGATTGTTCACTTAGCGGCATGAAGTCGAAGTCAGTTGCTAATTTATTGTGTGATGTGTCAAAAGCACAAAATATGTTGGGATCGAACACGATAATGAACAGAGCATGTTCGACCTTGAGCATGTTCGGTAACCAATTGTTCAAGGCCGAAAACAGCATGTGTCAAATTTGGCCGAGTAAAATTCTAAAGTTGAACTTATCATGGTATTTTCCAGGACCGACCGTTTTATAGTCGTTGGAGCTCGCTAAAATTAAAGCTAGCTTTATTTACTAAATACTCATAGCAAATTTTTGATCCAGTTCTAATTTTGTTCAAGAGTTTTTAGATAATTCATCTTTGGTCGCCGAAGACGTTTCCGAAAAATTTCTGTAGGTAACAAACTTGCTCGTTAATTTTTTTTTTAAGACAGTTATTAATTTTGTTTGTAAATTTGGGGAAAGGTTTTTTATCCCTCCCTTGTATCTTATTATGAGTACACATTTTTCTCGCAGGTTTCTAATTACATAATTTAAATTAGATCAACTTCTCTCTTAATTTTAAAAAACTGGAAAAAAATACGGAGTTCCCCTCAAATTTCAAAGCCTAGCTCATTCGCTCCAAAAAGAAACATTCGTCAACAAAAAGTATAAAAATAAAAAATCAGTAACAACATCCTATAACATTTTAACTTGTTTTTCGGCTCACCTGTTTGGCAGGAATTTAATTTATTTCCTCCGTCGAAAATTATTTCAGCTCCGACTCGTTCGAAGAAAACAAATCGCAAAATAAATACCTTTCGAAACAATATTATGTTTTATCGTTAATTAACTTCCGCCTTAGTATTTTCAATATTCGAGGCGTGAATTTCTTTTCGCAATCTAATGATAAAAGTTTCTCTTGGCCGGGAAGTCGAGACTGTAGCATTTCCATCTCAATGAAATTGCTCCGCGAAGAAATGAAAAACTTTCGAACACTTCGAAATTGTTTCCGGGGCCAAGTTCCTGTAATACAAAACATCTTTATCGCCGTCGTTCGTTTAAGCAGCCCGGGTATTGTCCTTTCGAACTATTTCGGTTTAAATGCCCTCCTTCTCTAGGAAAGAATTACATTTGACGGAGTAAAGCTCTAATTATGAAAATTACTAGTTTCCTCTAGCGTCCCATTTATCAGAAGCGAGTAATCTTTTTTCTAGTCTTTCACGATTCGTAATCGAAAAATTAAATCAAAACTTTTTATAATTGGTAAGAAACACTCCTGGCTAATAAATTAAATTTACCTTTGCTTTCTTTCGATAATATTACTTTCTTATTTAATTTTTCAAATATCCGGGCGATCGAATGTTGAATTGGGGTTTTATAGTTAGGTATGAAAATTCTAATGACCGTCGGACGATTTTTTTATCTTTAAAACCTCATTAATCGCCCTTTCTTTTTTCAAATTCTGTAAGATTGTCCACGTACAAGCCACTAATCACTTGAGAGCCTTTAAAGGACAATGCTATGGCCTCTTTCGATTCAGCGAGAAAAATCAAAAAATCAATTGACATTGATAACTAACATGTTTTCAGAATGCTGCAACAAGAATTTTTTATCTATTGAAATAACATTGGAATTGATTAATTTGATCGATTCCATAATTTGTCATTTAATGCATTATTATTTTCTCCCTTTGGTTAGATACCATATCAATGCTATATTTTCAAAAAATGTATTTTCAATTGTTGTAGTAAATATTGTAATTAGAACTTGGAGGGCACGTTGTATCTTTTGTTACTTAAGTAACAAGACGTGCTAATAATTGCGAGGAATCGTCCTATTTCTAATCATTTTTACTTTTAACGATATCATGTTTAATTAATTCTCTATTGATAGAATTCCAGTAGCATTCAACGATTTTTATAGCCTCATAAATCCCCGTGATGTATTATCGTGATGATTAATATTTCCTATTCTCAACAAGCGATTCGGCTTGCGAATGATTCAATTGGGAGTTCATGAGTGATTTTTGGTGAAAAATTCAAGAATGTAGCTCTAATAGTATGCTCAGAAAAGAAAAAAGAAAAAAAAAGAAAAGAAAAAACAGAAAAGTCAAAAAAGAAAAAGATAAGGTCAGAGAAGAGAGGTTCAGAAAAGTCTCGATATTAGACTCAATATTTTGTTCGAAACTCGGACGCCTTGTCTTTAATGCGATTTACTCTTTATCCTATATATTATCGCTATTATTATGATTAATACAAAAATCTCAACTGTTTCTTCAAATTTTTCACGGCTCGAGTAAAGAAATGCGTACGTCAGTCGCCAATGCAGTGTTTCAATGCGGTCAACGATATAATTGCCAATCGAAAGGACGCGACGACCTAAATTACGGCCTATTCGTGCCTATTTCACCCATGAATGGTCCAAGTCGGCGAATAACATTGTTTCAAACCGTATTCGGGTGGTGCCGTATTTCAAACGCAACGATGCAGCAGAACGATAATGGCATAGAGCAATGGCTGACTGTGTATTGAGGCGTGATAACGGCAAAAGGTGGCTTATAAGTGCCATTATGATTCCCCTACTCGACCATCGTGGAACTCAATTATTGCTAATCGTGTGGGAGTTTAGCAAGCGTTGAGACGGATACTAGTCCATAGGATACATAGCAATATGTAATATCTATATGAGCCAGGGAGTCAGGATAACATGAAGGGAACGCGCGCGTAATTAACTGTTATGATGAGCTGCGCTTGTCTGCCACCGGCAGATGCAACACTGACGGGGAGAAATGCAGATTTCTAGGTGCATCGGGATCAAACTGTATTCACATTGTGCGGATTGCACCGTGTGGAATCACCGCTGAAGACGTTTGAGGTTTACTAGTCAATTTAATTATTATTTCAATTCATAAATTTCCCCATTAAAGAATGGTCAACTTTTTTTGTTGAGAAAAGGAACAAAAAATACTTTATTCCTGTATTTTGAATTTCAAAAAATTAGGTAACACCTAAAAATTGAGCATTTTAGCGCTCTGCGGGTTTTTTAAAATTTAAATGTTGGAGTTTTGGTTACTTTGTTAAATCATAAGTTTCTTATGGGCCGCCGAGCAGATGGCCGATTGTGTTGAGCATTAGAGACATGCAATTTTACAGTAACCAAAACTCCCACGTTCAAGTTATAAAAGAACGAAAAATAATTTTATTATATTTTAATATAAATAAATAGTTTGTTGTCATTTTTGCGTATTTAAGAAACTTTGTTTCCTGAAAGATACATTGCCTCTTAAAGGAGAATCTTGTTATATCAATGATTCGCTAAGTTGACGGATTCCGACGAATGTATCAATCGGTACATAAATCCCTACTCATTTGATTGCAAAATGATCCTCATAGTTCGTAGAACCCTCATTTGCCATTTAATACGACCTAGGGTTCCTATTCGAATATTGCAATATTCAGCGATGCGACTGTTTAATTGGTAACATTGATATTCATAGCCAGTCATTAAAGCAGGACGTCTCATATTTGACGGCGAATGCCGTCGCTGCGCCAGAAAAGGCGATGAATTTCAACGCAACTTTCTCGTTAACAATTCAAATCCGGGCAATTGCTACTCAAGTTACAAAGAAAAAGAGACGTTGAAGCGATTTGACTTGGAAAAGTGCTCTTGATTTTTGAAAAGAACATGATGATTTCTTGAAAAGAATGATTGATTGAAATGATGTTTGCTTGAAAGATATTCAAGCGTTTCATTCATCGCATTCAAATGTTGGCAAATTCTATCAGACAAAAATAATTGCAAAATCCCACTGTACAATATTTGCTTCGATTTCTACGCCCGATCTTCTCTTGTTCGAATTCCGAATGCTTTCGAGGTTCAGTGAGTTCTATGAATGCTCCCTACTTCTCGGTAGTTCATGAAGTATCAATTCTGCGGAACGATCGCGGTCTACACAGTTCAAGAATTCATTCATTCATCCCTGCGACAGGAAATTGACATTGGAAAGGGAATGAAAAGGGCAGACGGCCAGCTAAAAATTTCTCGATTATATCTTTTCAGATTCGTTTTCGACTCTACTCCAGGTTTTTCCATATTTTCCACCCATTTTAATTTCCCCTCCGTCTTGAGATTTTCTGGTCAAAAAGAAACCTATATTCGACATTAAAAACTCGTTGTTAACGCTGCCTTTGCCCGCCGAGAAACGTCCAGGTTTTCTCAGATGTCTTTCACGCCCATTTTCTTCCTTCACGAATTGATTAAATAAAACGAAGAAACTGACGGCGAAGTCTTTCTTACCGGGAAAACAGCAAGCATACCCTTTTCCCACGCATCGTGCGACTCCGCGGGGAAACTCCGCGGAAACTTTTGAAAACTAGGTTTTTTACTGCTTGTACCGCTAAATAGTTGGAAGAGCAGGTTCGAAAAACTTCAGCGTAGGAAAGTTGCTCGTGGAAAATTATTCCGTACGGATACATTCAAACGCGCACGACGACCGAAAACGACGCGCACGTGTACACAGTCTTCGTTAAAACCTTTGGTTGTAAAAACTTATTTTTCGAGTTTTTACGGCACACTTCCAGTGCAGGAGGTTTTTGAAATTTTCAAACCCGCACAGCCGAGCTGTTAACGCATGCGAGGTTCCAAACTTTCGGAATTAGAAAAACGCGTGCGAGGAAGTTTGAGACAGCGGAGGTTATCAAAAGCTTATTTGCTTCGCAAGACAAAACCATAAACAATGAGCAGTTGGGTTTTTTTTTTTTTTTTTAATTGGAAAAATAATTATTTGTTATTTGAACTTGAGTGGTCATTGGTTTTTGCTGCCGGTGGAAAATAAAATGAAAAAAAAAATGAACGCTTTTATCGTGAAAATAATACTGCTTGTCGTAGAAACTCCATCAATTTTCAATTTTACGGGTCCACTGAGTTGAGTCATAAATTCAAAATGCTTACAAATCTATTTATATGAACAGGATAAATAATTTTTCCCCATTTTTGTCTATAAATTATAAACCGTTGTAACGCCCAAAAAAATGTTTTCTAAGTAACCCATCAAAATGTTATGTTTAAAGTTTCAAGGTATTTGGAATATTCGGAATTCTGTCCCTCACCATACATCGTCAAACTTTTCTGACGAAACTTTAATGACTAAATTCTTGAGGTTTTCACCCAAAATCATAATCAGCTGTATTACTTATATTGCGGTATTACTTTTATAGTTACTTATACCGTTTTCGTTTCTATTCGTTCAATATTTTTTAACTAAAAATTGTATAAGTTGCTTTATAGTCATGCTGGCTTAATTTAGAAACTGACGAGGATTTTCATCTCTCTATCTAAGTGTGAAAAAATGTGTACTATCTCCTTGAACACTAGTTACTTTCCTCAAAATACTATCATTTATAAACATCAAACGTTTTATTCCAAATTATTTATTCCAAATTTTACAGTATAACCTCGTTTTTGGTGTGTTTTACGTTTTCAATTATTTTTATAATCGAAATTCGCAACTAATTCATCTTTCAAGTTTAAATACAGTTTTCAACAAACGTTTATAATTGTTCGCAGAAGTGTCCAAGTGCGAAAACATCTCCGATGCTATTTTTTTTAGTAACGTATAGTTGAAGTATTGTTGGTAAGTGATTTGAGCATGAAAGCTCGAGTTCGGACGAAAGTGAAATTTATAAAAAGTCGCCTCGGAATTCTAGGAAACGTTGAAGAAAACTTTATGACTTGGGAAGCATTCGGGACTTGGGAAATTTTTCAAAAGCGTTCCCCGATAAAGTTTGCATTTTTCAAGTTGAAGCGTTCGGCATTGCGCATTCATTTAGTTTTATAGAAGTTTCCCCTCCAAGCTTCGGTCTCTTCAGACAACTTCGAGGAATATTACTACGATAATGGAAGACTTATGAGAAGTTGGTTGTCCAAAAAATAAAAAATGCAAAAAACCAATCGATATTGATCAAAGTCGCCGGGAATTTAATTTTACCTAACTGGCGACACGTGTTTCATCGTCTATTTTCTTGGCCAACTGAAAACTTATTGCCAACTCGTTCAATCTAGGTTATCCGAAGCGTTTCAACTGCAGCACTCTGATACACTTAGCACGAAGGAACTTCATCAAAGTCGAGGTATGATGTGGAAGCGGAAATTCGGATCGGAACTTAACTAAGTGGAAACTGTGGGATTGTGGAGGATTCTGGATAAACTTCGGAGCGAGACGTTTAGCAGGTTCGCTGATAGTTTAACCGCCGATAGTTTCTTAGGTTTATCCGTCGACGTTGATCGAATTCTATTCATTTGAAAGGTACGAGAAAACAATTCGTAGGTCGGGTGACCATTTCAATCATGTGGCCTTGATTAGGTTGAATCAAGGGTTCATAATCCAGCAGCGAGAAAACCTCTTCGATACTATTGAGCAAGCTGTAGCCAAAAGAGATGATGAATGATAAACTAAACAAATAATTATTAATAAATAATTTTAATTAAAACCGCTCCCCTTATTTGAATTTGCTGCAGCAATTTTCCAATTTCACGAGAAAAAAATCCCCGGTTTTAACCCAAATAAATATTTCCGCTTGAAATGTTTGGGAAAATTTATTATTGCAATAAATAACTGAGCAGTAATAGAATACTTCGCTTGGTTGTCGTCGCATCTATTGTCGTAGAGGGGTTGTGAGGGGGAGAAAAACTAGGCGACTTATTCTCCAGGTTTTTAATGGCTGGCCGAGCACTTTCGCCCATTCGGGCATCCTCAGGGCGACCTATGTTCAAATTTGCGATGTTTATGTTCAAATTATTTTCCATTTTTTATTTAAATGTAAGTATTTTAATGTCATACCAAAACTAATTGTTGAAAAAACGTAAGTAAAAGCCATTTACCTTTAATATTATTCGAATTATTAGGCTTAGATTTTTAAACTTCCAACTACTATTCTAGGACACAGGGGGAGCCAGGCAGACAATGTAACCTTTAAGTACCATTAAACTGCGCCGACTTGGCTGTGGACCTCATGGTTCCACGTGAGTAATAAGTAAAAAAGAGCTCTATAAATAATAGCAGTTCTGTACCTCCATGCTAACAACACTGATATGTACATAGGTCGCCCTGAGGATGCCCGAATGGGCGAAAGTGCTCGGCCAGCCATTAAAAACCTGGAGAATAAGTCGCCTAGTTTTTCTCCCCCTCACAACCCCTCTACGAGTAATAGAATAGTAACTCCAACAAACTATCGACGAGTTTCGCGAAGACGGCCTTATCAGTAATGCAAGTGGCTATGGAACAGCAACGAAAGGAAGGCAGTGATTGATTGAGAAACTTATTGACAGCGTCAGCGAGTTCAGCGAATGGGAAGCCAAACCAACCTTGAAGTCTCGATGCCATCGTCTATGAACTCACCTACTGTGTATGGAGCTCGCTTAAGATAAAAAAAACTTCCACCTATCAAATAAATTATGATGGCCTTCTGAAGCTAGTATCAGAGGATGACACTTCCGATCGTCCGGTTCTTTTTTCTATTATTCGCACTGAAAATGATGATCCACCGTGAAGAAAAAAATTCGAATCGCATGGTTCCACTGAATGTTAGTATGGCCAGTAGAAAAGAAATATTTCAACGAACGATAATATGGCTTTAACTTATTAGATGAATAATAAAAACGCTGCACATGATTGTATAATGGTTTATTATTCCTTGGCTTCAATTATGATTTGGAAAGACCATACAATTGTTATGGAAACCAACCCGAACGTTTCCACATATAGTTAACTATGAGCATACTCTTTAGCAACTATCGTAATTTTAAAGATTTTTATTTTCCCTAAATACTTAATTTAATTTAATATTAATAGACTAAATACACACTCAACGAGGGTACTTTACTAGCATTCCAACGAGTATGGAACGAGTTTTACAGCTTCACTATTGATCAAGCTATACTATCTTGACAAATAATAAAATGAGCCTTTGTGTTGAATAGAAGATGGTACAGTTAAATATTCGATAAACTAAAAATAGGGCATTGTAATACCAAATTTCCCCTTACTTCCCCTCCCCTACTTTTGACCTGATTTTGGAAAATACTCAATATATTATGTAGACACACAAAGTCAGGATTTAAAAAATCAGTTGAATACTCGAGCGAGCAACTTCAGCGATCTGATCAACTCCTCGTTTCTATAGGGAATAATTTTACACAAATATATCAGGGGAAAATCAATCCTTGATCGTCTCGTCTTATCTGGAGTTCTGACTAATGCTCATCGTTCGGACAACCCAAGCAACCGTGCTTACACACTTTGAAGACGTTGTTTACCGAAAACACTCGGTCCGTCGGTCGATTGGGGATCAGAGCTTGGCTTTGCTCAGACAGAGCTTCAATCCTCGCACTTCCACCTGAGCCGGCCTCAATACAAGTCCTATGTCAACATCAAAATCTCTCAGTGGCCGGATCTTTTCGCTGCCAATATACTTGCACTCCTCTCGGCCTTTAGATTCGACAACTTCGAACCAACCGTTTCAAACTTCGGTCTGTCGATTGAAAAACTATCAAACCCTGTTGCGGACTATAATTAAATTCGGCATAGAATACGGTAAGCATGAATAGGAAAGGTGAGAGCTTTTGAAAATGAAAAAAAATCTTATGCGAACATTTTTCGGCACCTAATGTGTCAGAATTAGAGCTATATACTTTTCGCTCCGGAGGACTGCAATTTTTGGCGTCATCGAGTGCACCTTTGCTGTCTCAAGCTCGAGGAAAATGTATTCAAAATTGCTCAGTTCATTTATAAAGATCAATTTTCAAACGCTTCTTTCCCGAGTGCGTTTAGATCCCGTCGTGAAGAAATATATTGTTGTCAAATCAACGTTGTTTTTTCCTTTACTAAGCGGCGAGAAGCAATTACGCAAAGTGGGGGTTGAAAGGAACCAACGGCGAGTTGGCTCTTAGCAACTCGAGGGGAAAACCGTCAAAACGTTCGTGTATAACAAGAATGGACGAATTGAGAGTGCTTTAAGCTAGGAAAACAATGCCCGCTTAATGAACTAGAGCAAACTCACGTGGAGGTAGAATATTTTCACTCTCTCTTTACTGTGGTCTCTATTTAGACAAAAAAAAACCGCTGCGAATGATTGTACAGTGGATTTTATGCCTTCGCTTCAATATTGATTTAAGAAGACTATCCATTTGTGATAGTAATTATTCCGAAGATTTGTGAACGTTCCCACCAAAAAACAGATTGGTAACTATAGGGAAAACTCAGGAGCAATTATTGTAGTTTTAATCATTTTTATTTTTCTTGATGTCGAAATTAAAAGCTTAGTTTTTTTTTTGCGTGACGGTACAGCTGAAGAGAGTGTTTGACGACCATTCCATCGAGTATCGAACGATTTTTAAAGCTCCAAGAACTCTCGAGTAACACCCTCATGCCAAATTTCAATACAAAATCTGCGATAACTCGAGAAATGATAAAGCTATCGACCCCGCGATGATCTGATTCGATTCAGCGTCTAAAAATCTGTAGAAATGGATACCAAATACACAATTTCAAGAATATAGCTATTATAGTTTGGGCAGATTTTTTATTTATTTTTTTTTAATTTTTTTTTTTAGTGGGTATAGCGGTGAATACATTTTGTCTTTTGTCTTAGCATAAATGAGGTGAAAATTTTTGATAGTATGAAACCATTAGTTTGGAGAAAATTCGTGCCGTACCATCAATCATAACATATCTAATATTTCCGATTTTTCAGAATCTTCTCTTTGTCCTCGCTCAACTATAATCGATTTTATAAATCTCTGTGGTCTGTTTTCATTTCTAGATCAACGAAACATCCGAAAAAGAAAATGATCCGACGTTTCCAGTCTTAATAGTTTCGTTGGAAAGTGACGATATAAATTCTCCGTTCGAGTAATGAGAGTCGTCGGATTTATGTCTTTCTATTGCGAGCTTTGTTTTGTGGGGCGGACCTTCTCCGGGGAATTTTCAGTCCAGCGGAAATTAAAAGTTGAGTGAAGAAGGCCAGATGTTAGCCAACAGTTGTACGTCTACTTTCCATTCGGCGACAACTTGTTTCGCAGATCAATCTTTTTTTTTAGAGAGAGGCACCAAAATACCTTTCTTCCTTCTCCTTTCTGGTGAAATGTTTTCCAACACGCCATTCCCAGCAGGTTTTCACAGACGACCTAATAATCGACGAAATAATCCCGTGGAAAGGAAAAAGTTTTGCAGACAATAAATTAGGATTTTATTTTCAATTTCTCATTAATACCATTGGATCAATGAATTAAATTAGGAAAAGGACGATAATAGATAGAATAGTGTCGAGAGTAATTTTAACCAACTTCATGAACTAGGAAAAATAGTGTAACTGGAAAAATTGCCAAAATAGATAAACGAATGAACTTTATTATTTAGGTACCAAATTGATAGTGGCTTGGGAAAATCAAAACAAATTCAGCGAATTTTCCGTTTTGAAAAATGCTGAACATTGTTGATTGCTACATTAATGAATCAGACATTAAAATGTTAAAAAATGATCTTTTCTAAGATGTAAATGAAACGCTGGTCTCTGTAATGGTCTCATTCAATTCAGCGTCGAAAACTCTAAAGAAATTGTTTTTAAATAGTACACGTTTTTCTGATTAACGTTGGAAAATATGAATCTTCTCCCCCTCGAACCCCTCAAAAATACCCGTAAAATTGATTTAGTGACTTGGATAAAGTATTGAGCCGTTTTCGGCTAGGTTGATTTTTTGGTGACATTTCAAGAATTTAGCTTCCATAGTTTCGTCAGAAAAGTGTTGACGGCGGACGGACGGAACTTTTTCCATGATTTTCAGATTCTACATGCCTTAAAACATAAATCATCTCGTTTGGATGGAGGTTGAATTTTTTTTCTTGGGTAAATAGAATGATTTATTTGTTAATAATAATCCAATATTGAATAATAAACCAAAAATGCGAAAATAGCGAACCGCCTGTTCCAAACCGATTTAAGCACGGCCACGATGGTAAATATTAGGGCTAATTAATGAGCACTGAAATTGCGGCAGGCGGTTATGGAAGGTTTTAAGCGTGGTTTATTATTATTGCATTAATTTTCCAACCTCCGTCTACGCTTTGAACTTGATTGAAACCGTTCATGGCTTGGCCGTCTTTTCAGAGCGGGCATCAAAAATTTGAAACCGCCTAGGGATAAACGTTAACTATGGGTCTAACTGAAGGTATTCGGATGAAGAATGGGCCGCCTCTTCGCTATTCGATAAGCCATGAATATTCCGTTTTATCGCGCTTTCCGCCTTGGGGAACTCCGATGGCTTTCTTGGGTTGGGTTGAGAACTATTCTCCCGATACTGCACAGCGTTAATTTCACTACCGGGAATGTAACGTCTTTCCGGCAAATGATAAAAGTTTTCTGCATATTCTTTTACCTTCAAGATAAGGGTTCGTTTTAAGCGGAGTTTTATAACTGTAACAGCTCCTGCTCCTACGAGTTTTCGAATATTAATAAAAATGGTACGAGAAGGACGAGAAGCGATAAAAATAGCTTATAGTTCAGAATACAGTATTAGATTTCTGGTCGTCAAGTCTGCCATTTAGCTTTTTGGAGGAGTCCAACGCGTAAGTAATATTTCTAGATAGAGATTCCCTGATGATAATTCCCATCGTAGAAATAATCCTCATCGTGATCTATTTGATGGTGAACCCTTTATTAGGAGTGTATTTCGAAAACAGTACGAAATGGAGTGGTCAGATCGAGATGTTGAAAAAGTGGCCAACATTTGTTTCTCGTTTAAGTAGGATTATTGCTCCTTCGGTCATGAGAATGCTCTACTTCTCTTAAGCTCAGTCCGTCCTGCTGCTTAGGCAGGCAAACCAAGGCATATTCAACAATGGCATTGTTCAATGGCATTTCCAAAGATGATTAAATGTATATTCGTAATACAGAGAATTCCACTGCGCATATAATTACGGAAAGCCCATTTTTTTCAACACACTTATCCATTATTTAAAAAGTTTCAAAATTACCCATTGGAATGAAAATTCAATTGCTGCTCATGTTAATCGTTTCCATATTAACAAATCAATGTCATCGCCGAAGTTTTTTATTTCGGTGGGAACGCATTGACAGTGTCCCATAAAGAACTGGAGAATGAGTCGCCTAGTTTTTCTCCCCCTCACAACCCCCGGACGACTTTTGTTACTTTTTGACCGCAGATGGACACACAAACACTGGCTCAGAGATTGTTTCTGAGTATAATACTATGAAAATATCGTGCGAATTCATCTCCATTCCAAAATTGACTTTTCGGACGATCGCAATAAGCTAAAACATGAAAGCAAAAAGTTATTCGCCCAGGAGAAACTTTGAATAAAAATTATTTTCACAGTACGATTCGTAACTGGGTTCACGTTATCGAATCATCCAATCTTCATACTACCTTTATACTGATCATGTAAACTGGCATATAAAATGAAAACCGATAAACAACAACGGATCGAGTTGTTTTATATTTATAACTCTTCGACCAGGGCTATACCTGTTTCACGATCATACATCAACCGAGCAAAATTCGTTCTGGAAGGCTGAAAACCATTGCTATATCAGCCGTACGTGAGGATTTCCGCTGTATCGCGAGGCGTGGGAGGGAAGAGCAAGAATAGCTAAGCCTCCACACGAAGGTGTATCACGTAGAATCTCCCAGGAGCTCAATATTCTCCGTCTGTGCGAAAAATACGAGATACGGACAACGTGTCTGCTGTTTCATAGTTGCGAGAGGTGATCTTGGACCAAGGACGACATTATGCAATAAATAGAATTTTCTCTTTTCTCTTGACAACGTGTGATAATAGAATCGGTTTACCTGTGGTGTGTATTATCCAACCACATTTTACTTGGTTCCCCAAGGTCCTCGCAGGATGGTTTATTCATGAAGACAACGAATTGTCAGCAAAACAACAGTTAATTCGGCAAGCAGAACAACAGTTTTTTTAAACAACGGTTACGTAGAGAAAACAATTAAGTACACAGTTTTCAGCAAAACAACGCTTAATTAAAAAATAAAAAATAAAAAAATAAAAAATTAAAAAAATAAAACAACGGTTTTGTAGAGCATACGGCGGTTTTGTAAAGAAAACAACGTTCTTGTCAGAAAACAACAGTTTTTCCACACAACATCAGGTTTTTCCAGCAAAACAACGGTTTTTTTTACGAAAGTTTGTCAACAAAATAACGTTTTTGTCGACAAAACGACGGGGTTTTAAGCAAAAGAACGGCTTTGTCAGCCATACAACTGTTTTGTCTTCTGCTAAACAACGGTTTTAACAAAAAAAAAAAAAAAAAAAAAAAAAAAAAAAAAAAAAAAAAAAAAAAAAAAAAAAACGACTGTTCCGTTCTAATTTTGCTGCCTAACTGTCAGGAATATAATTCAGAAAATATTGCTCTCAGATTGTCTCATTGAGATGGCAGTACGTAAATTCTTGGCGGAAGTTTTTCCAGATTTTTTTCCCGCTGATTATAATGCCCAGAAATGCATTTTGTCATTCCAACATATTCATTGCTTCCCATCTTCCAAATGTATCTCTGCTCAAGAATTTAGAGATTCCTAATGCTCATGTCGTTATACTCGAGTATGGACATGATGAATCGCTTTGCCTTGGAACATTTTCTTCGCAGGACTCATATAGGCAGTAGTCATTTTCAGACCCGCATTTATCAAAGTGAAAACATTGAGGAATGCAGGCCACGTTTAGTCGACTCTATTTCCTCGAGATGGAAATCGTATATAAAACGGCTTTCATGAGAAAAAAGTTACGAAGCGACTCCGAGACTGCGATGTTATGATGCTCATATATCTGATTCAGACGGTTGATTTAATGCATACAACTGTCCGTCCCATTTCTTCCCTTTTTTCATTCAAGATTAAGAGCAAGTCGTACGCTTGCAAAACTTTCATTCCTCAGGAAAAGGAAAAATGCTGAACATTGTTGATTGCTACATTAATGAATCAGACATTAAAATGTTAAAAAATGATCTTTTCTAAGATGTAAATGAAACGCTGGTCTCTGTAATGGTCTCATTCAATTCAGCGTCGAAAACTCTAAAGAAATTGTTTTTAAATAGTACACGTTTTTCTGATTAACGTTGGAAAATATGAATCTTCTCCCCCTCGAACCCCTCAAAAATACCCGTAAAATTGATTTAGTGACTTGGATAAAGTATTGAGCCGTTTTCGGCTAGGTTGATTTTTTGGTGACATTTCAAGAATTTAGCTTCCATAGTTTCGTCAGAAAAGTGTTGACGGCGGACGGACGGAACTTTTTCCATGATTTTCAGATTCTACATGCCTTAAAACATAAATCATCTCGTTTGGATGGAGGTTGAATTTTTTTTCTTGGGTAAATAGAATGATTTATTTGTTAATAATAATCCAATATTGAATAATAAACCAAAAATGCGAAAATAGCGAACCGCCTGTTCCAAACCGATTTAAGCACGGCCACGATGGTAAATATTAGGGCTAATTAATGAGCACTGAAATTGCGGCAGGCGGTTATGGAAGGTTTTAAGCGTGGTTTATTATTATTGCATTAATTTTCCAACCTCCGTCTACGCTTTGAACTTGATTGAAACCGTTCATGGCTTGGCCGTCTTTTCAGAGCGGGCATCAAAAATTTGAAACCGCCTAGGGATAAACGTTAACTATGGGTCTAACTGAAGGTATTCGGATGAAGAATGGGCCGCCTCTTCGCTATTCGATAAGCCATGAATATTCCGTTTTATCGCGCTTTCCGCCTTAGGGAACTCCGATGGCTTTCTTGGGTTGGGTTGAGAACTATTCTCCCGATACTGCACAGCGTTAATTTCACTACCGGGAATGTAACGTCTTTCCGGCAAATGATAAAAGTTTTCTGCATATTCTTTTACCTTCAAGATAAGGGTTCGTTTTAAGCGGAGTTTTATAACTGTAACAGCTCCTGCTCCTACGAGTTTTCGAATATTAATAAAAATGGTACGAGAAGG
This sequence comes from Tupiocoris notatus, assembly GCA_037159825.1. Lineage (NCBI taxonomy): Eukaryota > Metazoa > Arthropoda > Insecta > Hemiptera > Miridae > Tupiocoris > Tupiocoris notatus. The sequence continues at coordinate 82,882 of JASJUZ010000671.1, read as the reverse complement.
ACGAGAAGCGATAAAAATAGCTTATAGTTCAGAATACAGTATTAGATTTCTGGTCGTCAAGTCTGCCATTTAGCTTTTTGGAGGAGTCCAACGCGTAAGTAATATTTCTAGATAGAGATTCCCTGATGGTAATTCCCATCGTAGAAATAATCCTCATCGTGATCTATTTGATGGTGAACCCTTTATTAGGAGTGTATTTCGAAAACAGTACGAAATGGAGTGGTCAGATCGAGATGTTGAAAAAGTGGCCAACATTTGTTTCTCGTTTAAGTAGGATTATTGCTCCTTCGGTCATGAGAATGCTCTACTTCTCTTAAGCTCAGTCCGTCCTGCTGCTTAGGCAGGCAAACCAAGGCATATTCAACAATGGCATTGTTCAATGGCATTTCCAAAGATGATTAAATGTATATTCGTAATACAGAGAATTCCACTGCGCATATAATTACGGAAAGCCCATTTTTTTCAACACACTTATCCATTATTTAAAAAGTTTCAAAATTACCCATTGGAATGAAAATTCAATTGCTGCTCATGTTAATCGTTTCCATATTAACAAATCAATGTCATCGCCGAAGTTTTTTACTTCGGTGGGAACGCATTGACAGTGTCCCATAAAGAACTGGAGAATGAGTCGCCTAGTTTTTCTCCCCCTCACAACCCCCGGACGACTTTTGTTACTTTTTGACCGCAGATGGACACACAAACACTGGCTCAGAGATTGTTTCTGAGTATAATACTATGAAAATATCGTGCGAATTCATCTCCGTTCCAAAATTGACTTTTCGGACGATCGCAATAAGCTAAAACATGAAAGCAAAAAGTTATTCGCCCAGGAGAAACTTTGAATAAAAATTATTTTCACAGTACGATTCGTAACTGGGTTCACGTTATCGAATCATCCAATCTTCATACTACCTTTATACTGATCATGTGAACTGGCATATAAAATGAAAACCGATAAACAACAACGGATCGAGTTGTTTTATATTTATAACTCTTCGACCAGGGCTATACCTGTTTCACGATCATACATCAACCGAGCAAAATTCGTTCTGGAAGGCTGAAAACCATTGCTATATCAGCCGTACGTGAGGATTTCCGCTGTATCGCGAGGCGTGGGAGGGAAGAGCAAGAATAGCTAAGCCTCCACACGAAGGTGTATCACGTAGAATCTCCCAGGAGCTCAATGTTCTCCGTCTGTGCGAAAAATACGAGATACGGACAACGTGTCTGCTGTTTCATAGTTGCGAGAGGTGATCTTGGACCAAGGACGACATTATGCAAAAAATAGAATTTTCTCTTTTCTCTTGACAACGTGTGATAATAGAATCGGTTTACCTGTGGTGTGTATTATCCAACCACATTTTACTTGGTTCCCCAAGGTCCTCGCAGGATGGTTTATTCATGAAGACAACGAATTGTCAGCAAAACAACAGTTAATTCGGCAAGCAGAACAACAGTTTTTTTAAACAACGGTTACGTAGAGAAAACAATTAAGTACACAGTTTTCAGCAAAACAACGTTTAATTAAAAAATAAAAAATAAAAAAATAAAAAATTAAAAAAATAAAACAACGGTTTTGTAGAGCATACGGCGGTTTTGTAAAGAAAACAACGTTTTTGTCAGAAAACAACAGTTTTTCCACACAACATCAGGTTTTTCCAGCAAAACAACGGTTTTTTTTACGAAAGTTTGTCAACAAAATAACGTTTTTGTCGACAAAACGACGGGGTTTTAAGCAAAAGAACGGCTTTGTCAGCCATACAACTGTTTTGTCTTCTGCTAAACAACGGTTTTAACAAAAAAAAAAAAAAAAAAAAAAAAAAAAAAAAAAAAAAAAAAAAAAAAAAAAAAAAACGACTGTTCCGTTCTTAATTTTGCTGCCTAACTGTCAGGAATATAATTCAGAAAATATTGCTCTCAGATTGTCTCATTGAGATGGCAGTACGTAAATTCTTGGCGGAAGTTTTTCCAGATTTTTTTCCCGCTGATTATAATGCCCAGAAATGCATTTTGTCATTCCAACATATTCATTGCTTCCCATCTTCCAAATGTATCACTCTGCTCAAGAATTTAGAGATTCCTAATGCTCATGTCGTTATACTCGAGTATGGACATGATGAATCGCTTTGCCTTGGAACATTTTCTTCGCAGGACTCATATAGGCAGTAGTCATTTTCAGACCCGCATTTATCAAAGTGAAAACATTGAGGAATGCAGGCCACGTTTAGTCGACTCTATTTCCTCGAGATGGAAATCGTATATAAAACGGCTTTCATGAGAAAAAAGTTACGAAGCGACTCCGAGACTGCGATGTTATGATGCTCATATATCTGATTCAGACGGTTGATTTAATGCATACAACTGTCCGTCCCATTTCTTCCCTTTTTTCATTCAAGATTAAGCGCAAGTCGTACGCTTGCAAAACTTTCATTCCTCAGGGATTCATCTGCTCCTAATGACTAATTAGCGCTTCTTCTGCTAGCTACGTCTCCGTGGGATTGCTTTAATTTATAGCTACGCGTCGATAAGGATGTCCCACTTACCGGAACAGTGATCGGTTATTTTTGTAGTTTGCACATGGCAAATTTCTTATTATGGTTATTTGGCTGAATTAATGAAATCAAAAACGCTGCAAATGATTGTACAATGGTTTATTATTCTTCTCCAGGTGGTCGTATTCCTTCTTTCTGCAGGTTGAGGGGGAGAATAACGAGACGACCTCTTTTCCATTTTTTTTCTTTTTTACTTTTTTATTACGCCGAGTACTTTCGCCCGTTCGGGCTTCTTCAGGGCATTATAGGACCAATGGTACTATGGCGTTTATTATTCATTCCCTTCAATAATGATTTAAGAAGATTATCCATTAGTGATACGAATTATTCCGAACATTTGTGAACGTACCAACCGAAAAACAGATTGGTGTAACAATAAGGGAAAACTCCGTAGCAACTATTGTAATTTCAATCATTTTTATTTTTCTTAATTTCCAAATTAAAATCTGAATTTTCCGATTTACGGTATAGTTGAAGAGTGTTCGAGGAGCATTTCAACGAGTATTGAACGATTTTTATAGCTCCAAGAACTCTCGAGTTATACCCTCATGCCAAATTTCTGAAAATCTCCCAAATTCGACACAAAAGCATACGATCGCCCAAATGCGTTACGAATAAAAAGTAACCATCGAACGAAAACCGGCGTTACCACCGTTCTACATCGATTATAAGGTTCGCACTTTTCAAACTCCTGCAGGGCTTTTCTCGAGAAAATTTGATCCTAGTGTTGTTCAAAAGAACGAGCTAATTCGACATTCATTGACTCGAGTTCATTGTACCAGGCATTTACCGTATCTTTAGCTGTCAAAAGTTCAAAACTTTTCCTTGGCCTTTCAAGGGTCTCAGAATTGTGCTCTCGGGTCGAAACATTCTCAAGCAACTGATGCTTAGCGATTCGAAACGTGTTTACCAAGGCGTCAACGTGACGCCATGACGCCAGCATTCGACCTTAGCCGAGAGGAAGCTTTGAACTTGTTATCGAGCCGAACACCTGTTAACTGACTTGGTAACCCTATCCGCGGTTGTCTCAGGTCGTTTAATCAAAGTTTGCACCGTCGGCCATAAGTTGTATGGCATCGTAGTCAAGGCAATGCCGGCCTTGTACTCGAACTTGAGGGAAATCGCCGAAGGCTGAGGGCAAGACATGAGCAAGGAACCGTGTTCCTTTTTATTCAAGATTAGACCGTCTCAGGTATGAATATCAGCAGTGCATGGAACGTAATACGAGTAAATCAAGACAGAATCGAGGTAAGTTAAAGGAGTTCAAGTTAACGGGGTAATAGGGTAAATCCGCCAGTTCTCTTGCATACATTTGAATCGTTTAGCAGGCGGATGAGGATCGTTTGGGAACTCGATTAGAGAGGTGTAATTAATGAAACGCCAGCTGGTGAGAAACTGACGACGTAGCTCGGTTATCTTGCTGCTCCCATCAGGAATCCGACAAACATTCAATGCATTGGAACACGTTTGTTCTCCGAAACAAATGAATCCAAGACAACACTAAAACATCCCCGGGCTGCAAGAGGGTTGCAACGCCTCTGACTGAACGCCCATGATTTTGCCTTAAGTACTCTGCGTTGACACTAATTCAAATGGAGGCGGTTTGCGATTCGTTTCCTCCAGTAAAAACGTGTTTTTTGAAAGCTTACTAAGCTATATTATGCTTCTTGGCATAATAATTAATCATCACTGCTAATAGTTTTTGCACCATTGCAGTGTCTATGGAGCCAAATGCAGCTAAATTATGTGTTCCTGTCTCAGCTTCGAATATCCAGGGTCGATCCAGGGCTAAACGAATCTGGATGGTCTTGTCTACGCACTCACTGTCTTATTGAGTCAAGTCTGACACATCATAATATGGTAAGCTAGAAAAACATTGCTAAACAAATCTTATTGATCTTCTTGGTTGAGTCGTCGCATCTCTCATCGTACTGGGTTGGTGGGGGGGGGCTGTGGTAACCTATGGTTCCACATCGCCCTGAGGATGCCCGAAGGGGCGAAAGTACTCGGCCAGTAAATAAAAAATCGGAGAACATGTCGCCTGGTTCTTCTCCAACCCAGTACGAAATCTTATTGAGTTTTTTATATTAGCAGAAGGTGTTGTTTTTGTCCAATGCGTATTTCTGCAAACGTTAACCAAAGCGAGCAACCATTGATGTTAAACCATAATATGACTCTTTAGGTACGCAAAAATTTTACCGTTTACCCACAAAAATCGAGGTCGAGTCTCGGATAAGGGTTAACAAATTATAGCCAGTCATGGCAGTTCTTTCTAGGACGAGGATCTTCAATTGAGACCTTCATGCCATGGAATACCACAGCTCCCGAGGCTTGCAGAAGGTTTCATAATTTAAACAAAAGGACTGGTAAAATTGACTTGACTGTACTTTGAGTCTTATCACTTTCATTAGTCTTACAGCTGTTACTCATTTCTGTACGAAGTGTGGGAAAAGAGAGTCTTGAACTTCTAGAGAGAAACACTGCTAGACATTTTAAACCCTCTGGTACCAAAAATACGTCGATAAGAGCGGTGCCTGTACGAGACAGAAAAATAGTGAACACGAAACGCGAATTTCAGCGGAAAGGACTGGAATATTATTGTACACAATTTTGGGCATATGTAAGGAGCGATGTTTCAATTACTTAGTCATCCTCAAGGCCCCAGAATGAAGGGTAGCCAAAAAATATATAGCCGAGATGATCCCATAGGAGTAATTGTGAGTGGAATATGGTGGAAGATATGAAAGTAATTGTCGCCTACTTTGAGAAGAGTGCCGTAATGCAGAAGCTTAGAAACGCCGAGGGTGGCCAGAGGGAATTTTTCACCTAAACGCCTGTAATCTCTTTTTTTCGCTAAATTACTTGCGCTGACATTGTGGAGCCCTATTTCACCAGGATTGAAGACAAATAGATTGTCACGAATACCACTGATTTTAAATAAGTTATACGGTTATATCGATTTCAGCGATCAGTCCATCATCAGTTACAATCTTAGCTGTAAGATTCTATCCTGGATCATAGTAAAGTGCTATTATTCGCAGCTTGAGCTTCACAGAGACGGCGTCAAGGATCGGTGAGGCTAAAACTGCAAATAATAGCAGTTTACCTTGATGATGATGATTGAAAAGTCGGCGATGAATAGAATGTAAGGCAAACGCGTTTCAAATAAACTGCCGCATCCTGACTATCTTTGAAAGATGACGACTTCTGCTGCTGAAAATGAAGAAACCCTATTTTCGTACTGCCGACGTAGATTATTTTGGTACTGAAGACGAAAGTATTCCCTTGGTTAGTTTCCTCTGGGCCACAATCGATAATTCAGTTACGAAATTCTAAAGAAACGCCTTTACTTCCAACTTTCAGAATGATCTTGCCGCTTCAGTGAGACTGCTGCCAGATCTCGTATGGATTTAATGTCAAACGGCTCCTCTAAAAGCATTGAAATGAAACAAGTAGATGATGGAAATAAGTTCAGTTTCATCCAAACGCTGTGCATCAGTTTACAACCGCGTGCGAATCCTTCGTGATGTATAACTTTCAGCGGCGTCAGCCCTTTTGTGTTTCGAAGACGGCTCAAGGGACTCAGTCTAGAGAACGTGTACAGGTGACACATTTAACAAGCTGTGTGTTTCTGTGGAAACGCTTGCGTGCCAGAGACAGCTCCGACGTAGTTGAATGCAAGGTCTGTCCTTTCGCGGCTGACATCCACTAATAACTGCCATCTCGCACTTTTGATGGCGCTATTCACCCGATAATACCCCGGTCTAGGGAATATAAGTTTGCTCTTGCGAAACTAATGGTTTTTTCGCTCTCCGACGTCGAGCTATTCTTGTCGGACTCTCGAGCATCGCTAAAGTATCCTATATGAAGGAAGAAGTAGTAGGATGCGGTGCTGACAAGTTCTTCTTGGTCAATTATGAATGGAAGTCTTTGCTCTCTGTTAATTTATCAAAGTGCTAATGAGCTGCTCTGGTCAGAAGGGACTTCAGTATTGACAGGAAACTAAGAAAAACTTATTCACTTACCTATAACCAAAATCGTTTTATTCATTAGGAGTATTCAAGGTCTGGATATTATCGATGTTAAATCGTCGAAACTCAAGTTTCAAAGGGTGTCTATGCATACGAGTATTATATTTATATGAATTAGTTTTGAACATGAGATTGTCCAACGCCACAGAGACGTGGAAAGTTAAGATCCAAAGAAAAAAACGCTGCAAATGATTGTGCAGTGGTTAATTATTCCTTCGGTTCAATAATGATTTAAGAAGAATATCCATTCGTCATAATAATTATTCCAAACATGTGTGAACGTTTCCACCGAAAAACAGATCGGTAACTATAAAAGAAAACTCCGTAGCAACTATTGTATTTCTAATCTTTTTTTTAATTTCAAAATCAAAAGCTAAATTTTTTGCCCAACGGTACAGTTGAAGAGAGTATTTGACGACCATTCCAACGAGTAAAGAACGATTTTTATAGCTCAAAGAACTCTCGAGTAACACCCTCATGCCAAATTTCAATTCAAAAGCTGCGATTTCTCGTGAACCAATAATCTATCGAGCCCACAACGGTCTCATTCGATTCACCGTCGAATAATCTATAGAAATTAATACCAAATACACCTTTTTCTGGAAAACGTTGGATAATATGAATTTGCTCCCCCTCAAAATCCCACCAAAAATACTCTCAAAATTGAGGTAGCGGTTTGGTTAAAGAATTGAGCCATTGTCGGGCCAAAATTGACTTTTTGGTGAAAGTTTCAAGAATTTAGCTTTTACAGTTTCATCAAGAAAATGATGACGGCTTGCGGACAAAACGTTTTTTATTGGATGTTCGGATTCTACGTGCCTTAAATCTGGAAACATCAAATTTTGCGGGGGTTCAGAAAAAAAAAATTTTATTGGCGATTACAATAGTTTATTATTGAAGAATAAATACCAAAATATCATATCACGTCACGTTATTGAGGATGATATTATGCTCCACTTTCAAACTAGATGGTAACCAGCTATGGTTTTCGTTGAATGCCACCTGGTGCCATGTGATTCGATTTTTTACGACAAATGAAGCGAATCTAATGGACTTTCCGTATTGCGACGTCATTTTTTCTCACATCAATACCCGCCGTTTCATGTGAGGGTGTCTCAAGAAGAAGATGGCTGGCATGAGATTTAATTACTAATAAAGTTTCGTCTCCTGCTTCTCCAGAAGTTCTGCGACTCCGACGCTTAGTCGCAATCCGAGTAATTCTTCCTCAACTCGCATTCCTGCTCTCTAAAACTTCAATGCAATGTATCACAGCCACAATCGAAGGTTTTCCGTGAGAATTTGCCGCCAAAAGGTGGAATAAACGTTATTCTTTCGAATTGAATAATTTCGTATTCATAGCTGCTGTAACCTAATTTAATCCACTGATGCTCAATTATCTCAAGAGGGAAAGTCGATTTAGCTGTTATTACTCACGTAAGCAGGCGAACTGTACGAATTAACCTCTACAATCTGTTGTCAACTTATATTAATTTCACTCGTCTTCTCCCATAATCACTTTTCCGCTTGTCACGACGAAATGGAGCTGGCATTCCAACATTGAGGACAAAGATATAGATTATATAAGGCGCCATGTGAGGCGGTCGTCTGCCCTCAGATGTCATTAACGTTCTTCTGTAAACTAATGGCCTCGTCTTCTCATCCCTTATCCGTCTTCCTCAGTCGCGAGATCCGTTGTTCTATCAGGATCGCGCCAAGACTTGAGTAATTGTTACAGGTTAATAATGCAACAAATACAATAAGTTCAATACTACAATGCCCGTTGCGAAATACGGCTTGCGCCCGAATAGTAAAATTGCGAGGAACCTTCGTAAAATTTTTAATGGCCGGCCGAGCACTTTCGCCCATTCGGGCATCTTCAGGGCGACGTGGAACCATGAGGTCCACAGCCACAACCACCTCACAACCCCTCTACTACAATAAATGCGACGACAACCAAGCGATGATAATTATTGTAACTCTTTCAACATGAATAGAAGACAAAGGGATAGTCACAAATTCCACTTATTTAAATGATCGATATAACAATATAAACCAATTAAATCTCCAATTTTCGTGAAATGGTATTCCTCCTCTTCAGATGTGTGGTTTTGTAAAAACTCGTTCAATGGCTGAAGATGAGATTATCACCGGATAACTTATGTAAATTCAATTGACTTCTGTGTAGAATGAGAAATAAATTCATCCTATTATTCTACGTTTCTAATTTTACTCTTTTTTTCTCTTCCCTTCTCCTTACTATCATTGAAAACTATTATTCAAACAGAAATTTCCACCAAGTGGGAAACGTACCAGGTTCTACAGTAGTTGTGGTTCCAATGCAATGTAGAATGCGGTTTCATAATATACATTCCTCGATAATGATCAAAGTCCACTGTCCAATTAACTTAATAGATGGGTCATTCTCCCATTTCATCGGAAATCGTGTTTTGAGCGGACTGTGGCTTCCTAGAAAAAATTCTTGAAATTTTTTTTAAGTGAGTGGCTTCAGGACACTATTACCTAGCTTTTCAGTCAAATTTGGGATGGATTGTACTTTTAATTCATACCCGAAAATTGGTTCAAAATGTCAAAACCTAATTCCCTCACCTGTCCATCGACCAAAATTGTCATCTTTGCAAGTGAATAAAACCTATACTAAAGCTCAAACTGTTTTGATTTTTTTTTTAGTGGTGTACTCATGTTCTCGAGTAACAATCTGTACCATAGGTGACGTTTCAAAATGTCAACCAAAACGTGTACAGCCTTTCAAACATGTGTCCATCAGGTTTTCCCTAATTCCCTCACCTTTTTTCGAACTTGGCGCCTGCTCTTCCAGAGCATGTTTTAGACGTTTTGGACTGTTGGCAATATTGGTCAAGTTCCCGCCAAACTCAGGAGAACCTGTTGCATCGAAAATTCTGTCCTTCTCAGTTTGTGTGATAACGTGTAGAGTGAAATCGCTCTCCGTTCGGTCAAAGGCCTAATTACCTCACCCGCCGATATTCTGACTCAGGTGAATTAAATTCATTTTATTTTTGCGTTAATTGAAGTGTTTGCGAATGTAGAAAAGAGTTCCATTGTTATTTTTATTCTTCTCAAATCATGGGGAGGGGTGCACCTCCGAAAATCCTCCAAAACCTAATTCCCTCATCCCTAATTCCCTCACTTTATCTCACTTTATCTGTATCCCTCACCACAGTGATTTCAATCATAATCATGTATCTCCTAAAGAAAAATTTTCTATGATTCAATTTTTCATAAGCAAAATCAGTGGACCATTCAAAAGGGATCCACGAAAAGAAAAAAAGCATTTTCTTAATTTTCATTTCGTGGAAAAATAAATCCCAATTTCGAATGAAATGGGAGAATGACCCAGATAGCTGTCCGCGCCAGGCCTATAATTGGCGTAGGATTGCATGCGGTGACGTTGCGGTCAAAGCTGCTGTTGATGTAATTGTGCAATATCACAATTCCTCTTCAGGCTAATGATTATCAACCGATTTATACGTAAGGCGCTGATATAATCTAAATTAATCCCTTCGCATTCAGACCTACAGTCGATCACATTTCCAATCAATGGCAAATTATTTTTAACGCGAAGCGGTTTTCGAAAATGTATGTAGCTAATTTTTATCCTTATTTGAAAAATCATTCATGAATATGAAGTCATCGGAAATGTTTCTCATGTTTCTATGGTTGATATTGGTTCGAACTTTCTTCTTTGTTTGCCTTTTGCAACGCTTTGTTTTAAAAAATACCCTCGCCTCGTATTCATTTTGAACGAACGCGTTCTTGATCGACGAAGAAAATCGACTCGCTACGAAATGAAGTTTTCCCTGGGCTGAATCAGATTCGGAGGTATTCGATGAAAACGCTTCCTCGCCGATACGATAAAAAATAGATAAGAGACGTCATCTAGTTCCATATCCGTATGTGACGGGGATGCGTTGAATCGTCTATGTTTTGATCTGCGGAGAGATGTTCATTCAATTTTTTTTTTTTTTTTTGGCTTGAAAACCGTTGTGAAGAGCTTATCAAATATTCCAAATAAATAATGGATTGACATTTAAAAATACGCTGCACGAGCAGGGTTTACTTTTATGTTTACGTATTAAATTGTGATCGTCTGGAAAGTCGAATTCGGAACGGAGGTGAATTTGGGAGAAATTCTCAAGGAACTATATTCAGAAACAGTTTCTGGAAAAAAGAGTCTGTCTGTCCGTCTGTGGTCCAAAAAATGACATAAACCGTCATATCGTATCTCTCTGAAAAAAGGATGATAATCAATTAATTTTTCTGGAAATATTATCCTACTGGATGTGCAAAATTAGCATTTTCCAAATTTTCGATAAGACACAATATTTCGGAGATATGGAAGATTTTTATGTTTGATTTTTACATGCTATAAGAGTTGATATTTTTCAACTTTTGATGTCTTGAAATGTTCATTATGATGAGAGCAGATGATGCTTGATTTTTTGTGTATTGAATCACACACCGGACCTCCACGCGTTATGAGATTTTTTCACAATTTTCCTAGTGCGAATTCTGTACTTCGAATTTTACAGGCAGTAAAAATCAATATATTTGAATTGTCAGGGTCTTGAAATGTTCAGGTCGGCGATTGAAGGACGGCTGATTTTTATCGCATGGGTCGCATACCGTAATGCGCGTTATTCGCATATTGGTTCTATTCCGATTTTATATTAGTCAATATTATTCTTGAGCGCTGGGGGACATGAAATGTTTCTTTATGTCAGCTGAACGTCACTTGAGTTTTATTATTGGTCCTGGAACATACCTCGCATTTTCAGTGATTTTATTTTAGTGCTTCTGTATTTTTGGCTATAAAAATGACCCACGTTCACAAAATTTGTTTGGTATCGTTTGGCTCACACACCGTAATTTCGCCTTATGCAGTTTATTGACATTTTCGCTTTTTACAGGCTATATTTACATACTATACCATGCATCAATATACAATCAATATACTTTGTATTTGACGCTAGCGGTCTTAAAATGTTTGTGGTGATTTATTTATTTATTTATTTGTATATTTACGGGCAAGCCCAATTTACATTTTTACATAATAAATCATTCTAACCAGGGGGAAAAAAACGAAGTAGTACAATTCTGATCTGATTTTAAGAAAATTCAATGAAATGAGGTGGATGAAGAGGAAGTTAAAGACTTTAGTGTAGCAAGAGATGAATTGAAGAAATCGAACTGGGGGTATGAGATGAGGAAAAGGTTGGCAGTACGGACCAGACGATGGAGAGGTCTGTTTCTGTCGTAATTCGTCGAAGAGAAGGTGATAGACAATAAATTGATTTTAAGCGCTAGGGCCACATAGTATCCGTGCTATTTCGTCCTTCCTAACGTCCTTCTTTATCGCTGTTGGGGTTGAGGGGGAGAAAACCACGGCGACTCGTTCTCCTGTTTTTTATTGTTGGCCTGCCAAGCACTTTCGCCCATTCGGGCATCATCAGGGCTTCGTAGCACCATTACAGGTATCCGTGGTTTTCTCCCCCTCAACCCCAACAGCGAAGAACGGAAAGAGCGACAAAACCACAACAAAGTCCTTCTTTATGTTTATGGTAAAAAAGAACATTCAGATTCGATGTAATTGAAGAAAATGTTCTCCTAGTGGAAAATAAGACGACACGATTGAATTTCGGATACGTATCTCACTGTGCTTTGGAGGATTAAATATTTTAGCAGTTAATCATTTGGTTCACTTTGTGAACATAGAGAGTTTCACGTAAAAAAGATGATTAGAAGTTTACGAAAAACCACATAATATTATAGATATTTGATACAACGTCTGATTCGAACCGAATAAATTTTTTTCGAAGAGTAGAACTTTTTATCAGTTTTTTTTATACCTAATTAAATAAATAAATATAATAGAAGAAATAATAAAAAAATCATAACTTTCAAAGAGCTCCTTTCTTTGAGGAAAACCAACAATAATATACGAGGCTGAGAAAACATTGCCGCCGTAAAATCGGGTCGTTTCTTTCCAACGAGTACTTGCGCAGCATTTCAGTTCTTCGAAACTAGTTCAATACGACACGAGTGCATTATAAAACAAATACATTGCTTGAGGCTTTTATCTGTTCGTCCCTGGTTTTTCCTTGGGAGAAGTTTTACTCCCGTACTGACAACAAGGATTTTAAAGGAGGTCCAACTTCGTTTATGTACTCGCTGACCTTTGACGTCGCTGCTCTCGTTTTTCTTTTTATCGCCTATGTGTCTTCTATCTTGTCATACCAAAATAGGTATTGAGTCGAATCGAACAAAACTGAGTTCACTCCTACGAGTTTTTTTTTCAGCTTTTACTACTTTTCGGAACGTTTTACGATTGAACTTGAAAAAACTAACCTAGCTTTTCTATCGTATATTGAAACGTTCATCAAATATTCTACAATAATGTCAAAGTCGTAGTGAAAATTTTCAACCTTTAATTGTTTTACTGATTGGTTCAAAGTTTCGATTAATTATAATTTCAAATAGTATTTTTCAATTAAAAAAAAAACTTGAGAAAAAAATTATAGTTCTGTCGTTTCATAGGCATCGTTTCGACTGGTAGTTTTCTGATAGATGTAATCTACGTAAAAGAAATTACTTTTCCGATATCCTTGATCTCATTTTGACGTTTATATATTACCTATGGATCACCGATTTGCCCTTCGTCTCAGTAACCTCGTCCATCAGATGTCACGATATTCCCAAGCGAAATACACGATTCGAGGTCGGTTCAATAAGTATTTTCCAATTTTGTTTCTCCAGCATTTTCTATATTTAATAACGGGATCTCGTGTGATCGTTAGGCCAGAATGTTTTTCATTATATATTTCCTCGCAATTAAACATCAAAGGGTAGAGACGAAACGCTATTGAATTACAATCGACGTAGTTCGAATTAATTGGATATCGAATATAATTTTAATTCAACATCCGAATTATAGTCGCCCAACTGATATTGGCAGAATTTGCAAACTGCTCTTTTCGAGTTAACTACCTGGATATAATAATGTTAAAATATTGTATTTTGTACAACTTCACAGGTTTTAGATTACGCGGTATTTGCCAAATGAAATAAATTTTTCAACCCGGTTGTCGCTAACACGAAGAAAATATTTTGGATATCGTAAATACGATATCCAAACCTTATTTATTTTGTCATTATAAACCTTATTTATTTTGTCATGAAAATAACATTGAAACGGATATATGATATGAGTTGATGTAGTTGGAAAAACGGTATAGAACTTGATTAGGTACATATTTTTCTTATTTGGTCGTCCATGTTTCAATTTTCTACTGAGGGTATCGAAGTTCTAAATTCCATAATCAGGGATATTATTATTATCAAGAGAATCGTAATTACTTTCATGAGGAATTACAACCAGGCCGAACCATAACTTTCAGCGGAAGAAGAAATTCAATTGATTGAATGAGAGACACTGAATACCCTCAAACCCGAATTTTTGTCTAAACACAATCCAGTTTTAAGTTGTGTGGAGACGCTTTGGAAGGGATCCTTCAACTCCATCGTCGTTGTAAACTTCGAAAACAAATTAATTAATTTCCGATGCATCGGTTCGGTGACGCTAACCAAAAATTGTTATCTAGGTGTTACAGCATCACATTGATACCAAAGTTTACACAAATAGTCGATGAATTTCAATTTTCTGTCGCTTTCAACTGGTTCGGTTTTTAGCTCCGATGCCTTAATCGACAATGGATTTGGAGCACCTCGCGACCGGACACGACATCGTCGCTCTTTCGGGGAACACGCTCAATATAGAGAAAAGCTGTCTCCTTCAGTCATCGTTGACAGTATTGCTCAACGATAACCATTTTAAAAAAGTTTATTTCTGGGGCAAAGTCTTCGGACTAGATTCGGATTACTACGTCGCTTTCGGATATAGGAAAGATATTCTCCGAAGCCCCGTTTACTATTACAGTAAGAACGCTGTTGATTGGGTGCTACTTCCCAAACCATCGCAGACCGACTATTTTCTGTGTCATATAATTACCACTCGATTCATGGGAGATCCGTCGTTGCAGACGAAAGTCTTGGACGAAGCACCGACTGACGAGCCGATCGAAAGGGAACCGTTGAAAAAAGAAGAGCGCAATTTATACTGGAGGAAATATCCGACTTACGTGCTCAAAGAGGAGGACCGATTGGCTGCGACGGTCAAACTAATCAACAAAGAAGGGATCACCGTTCCGAGGGGAGTGTTGTACAAACAACCGAACGGCGATATCGTTCACAACGAATCCTGGTACGGAATGGACTACGAGAACGCATGTCTGCTGAACAATTACTTCCATTTCCGCAAACCGCTGAACCGTTGGGACGAAAATACGACCAAAAGGCCCAACTATAATTACGCCTACGATTTCCTAGACCCGATCGATGCTGATATACCGAAGCATTTCGCTTGGAGTTGCCAAGTCGTCGACACGAGGCGAGCCGCATGTTTGAGAAGCCTTTACTGGCCTGGAGCTGTTAGTTATAATATCCTAGAATCGGCCGTTTGGGGTTTTCTTTATTTCGGCCCGGCTAAAAAAAACATCGACATTCCGTTTATGATTTGAATTATTAAAAAAATTTTAATCTCTCCTGTCATTTTACTATTAATCCATTCATGGAACTGACGAGCAATATCGCATTGTTATCGATAGTCGATCGGGATAGTCTGGAAAGTCAAATTTGAAACGGAGTTGAATTTGGATAAGCATTATTCATATTACTATATTCACAAACACTTTCTGAACGAGTCTGCGGTCGAAAAGTGACAAAAAAATGAAAAGTGACACGAAAAGTGTCGTCATATCGCCGTGAAAAATCAGTGAATTTATCAGAAAAATATTACCCAATGAATGTGCAAAATTAGCAGCTGCTGAATTTTCGATATCACACTGCATAAATATCCAATGAGCCTTTGACGTTTTTTCCGTATGATCTTCACGGGCCATAAAAATATATATTTTCGAACGGACAAGGTCTTAAAATGTTTGTTCAGGCGTGTGAATGTCGCTCGAACTTTTTCAACTTCATGATGTTGTTTCGCTATTCCACAACAATCACGTCACGACAAAATTCATGTTGTTTTCGGTAAGTGAATGACGTCTGATTTTTATCGATGAATTCACACCCCGTAAGTTCACATAGTTCTCGTTTTCCGTTGTTCTATTTATTTATTGTCTACTTTGTAATAATTTTTATCGCAACAATTTCCCTAAAAACCTATTTCTTTCCAATTTTTGGATTAGATTGTGTTTTTCTACACAACCGACCATTAATTCCAAAAGAATCTTCTTTTCTAGAAATATTTCAGCAATATTTTATTTTTATTTTCAAATCTCGCATATCAACGCAATCGAATTCTAGATAGTGAATTATTCTATCAGCTAGGGAGCATTATTTTCAAATTAGCGATGTCTATTGTCTGCTACAGCTATGTCAGCATAGTCAATTTATCGCGACTTAATAGAGGACACGAAGTCAAGTGGAAAGTCAAGGCATTTTCATTACGACGTAAATAAGAACGTAACCGAGTTAAAATCGTAATAAGACGGTTTCAGCTCTTTTGATTAAACGAAACGGGTCGCAGATCTCTCGGTGAGTTTTCTAACGAGAGAATGAGAAGGAAAAGCGTTCAAAGAGACGGAGAAATGGTAATGGGAACACAAAAGACGCCGCCTGCGTTTTGTGTGTTGACCCCGCAAATGAAGATGGCCCAGATGAGATATTTCCATGATGCAAATCCAGTTGAAAGTTATTCCCGCGGGAGTGCCAGTTGGATTATAAATAACGCGAACTATCTCTCAACTTTTTCTAGCACTCGGTTGTAGTTTTGAAACGGTTGAAACTATCTCAGCTCAAATTACTCGTAATATTATTATTTTTTGAAATTTTTTTAAAGCAAATTACTGTAGATAATATTACGACATGACTGTTGAGTAAAATTTGATAATTGTATTTTATTGACAAGTTTGAAAAATATTTTACTAAGTAGCTAGGTAGATAATATGCAATGTGAAAATTGGACTATTAAATTGTTGGGATTTTTGGAAAAATATTACAAGGAATATCAAAATTTCTTCATGTTTAAAAAAAATATTTTTTATCATAATAAAAAAGAATTATTATTAATATTAGTAAAATTACGGAACGAAACTTATCCGCAAACTTGAGTTCATCTTGTGCGTGGTGTAATTACGAAAATTACGACGCAACTTTTCATTTCGTATCACGGGGAAAACTTGTTTGCGCCCATGTCGCCAAAACATGAAAACGACTCG
This sequence comes from Tupiocoris notatus, assembly GCA_037159825.1. NCBI lineage: Eukaryota > Metazoa > Arthropoda > Insecta > Hemiptera > Miridae > Tupiocoris > Tupiocoris notatus. Next base: position 65,974 of record JASJUZ010000671.1, on the reverse strand, counting down.
CAATTAGCTGTGGAAACTTCTGATGAGGATGCTCCCTTTCGAACAAGACCTACAAAGACGAAGTTTGGTAGATTTCACAAACAAGGCCATTACAAGAAGAAGCTCATTTATATTTCGATATCTGGGCCAAGCCGCAAGTGAGGGTAGCATCTGAAATTCGTATATAAGGCTCAATGACACCCGGACCCTGCCCTTCTCCAGCGACAAATTTCGACGACAAATGATTGAGGGAACGCTAAGACGGGTTCGTTATACAACTGGCACATTAAGCTGGATAAATTATGATACCCGAATCCTCCCAGTTTTCGAGCCGATCCTGAAAAATAAATGGCAAAAGTTTGGCCGAACGGATCGCAGCATTTGCAACTTTTTATCCCGATTTCGGAATCCCGTTTCAAGATGGTATAGTATTGAGAAAAAAAACTCAAAAATTCCACATAAAAGTTACGATAACTTGAGAACGTTCAAAACTATCAACCCCATTGTGGCCTCGTTCGATTCATAAATTTATGTTAAAAAAAAAAAAAAAAAAAAAAAAAAAAAAAAAAAACACACATTCCTTCATTTTCTTCCACAGCACCTAATCTGTCCCATTTCGGGAACGTGACAAAAAAAAATCCCAAAGTTGAAACTTCAAAAGTATGAAAAACGAAAAAAATTCGAAAAATGTTAATAATCGTTCGATTTTAATTTTTTTCACTTTAAATTCGAATTCTACGTCTAATTTCCTGTAGGAGTCATTAGTTAATCAAATTTGAACAGTACTGTAAGTATTTGCCACGGATTTTCAAAGTTGAAAAACGTAGGAGTGGGGTAGTATTAAACCTGGAAAAACTGATAGTTGCCGACTAATTTCCGCCGTTTTGACGTCATATTCGGATTCAGCGTTAAATTTCCTATAAGAATAGCTATCAAAATCGCTTTAAAACGAAAATTTAATTTTTCACTATTACCGATGCCAGCGGAGCTCGGAAATTCGGCCGGCGAAAAAGTCGATTTACGGAAAATAATTTCTCTGGCTCTGTTTAAATTTTTTTCACCAAATTTTTTGCTACGTACGTGTGTAAGGCGTTCGAATGAAGACTCCTGCATAATAAAACAATTGATTCTCATGAATTTTGACCCCGAAAATCACGGTTAAAGTCCAATTTTTCAGCTTTCAAAAACCGATTTTTTTGGACCACTTGCAGATTTTTCCGAGAAATAAAAAAAATCACAAAAATACATCTTGGTAAGACACAACTTTCCTAAAAATTTCAGATTTTTATCTGTTTTGAGAGACGAGTAAAAAATCGTTAACTGATCGGCTGAAAAAAATCGCAGGGGGACCCCTTGGATTTTTCGCGAAAAATTTTTTGAAATAGATTTTGCTCAAATTCAGCTTAATGATAGTTGATGATGTGTATATCAATAATATATGGTTCATTCTTTGTTTTTTTCGCACTAAATAGATGAAAATAACGTTTGAAGATGAAAAATGTCATGTTTTCGCGTATGGTCTACCAATATTGTTGAATAACGAAAAAACGGTTGAAAAATGGATAGGTACATTACATTAGGATAATGTGGACAATTAAATTACCTATCTTTTGGTCTATTCAAACATCTGAATTGACGACTTTTTGTTTGAGTTATCCACTGTGCAAGTTACAAATCTTGGAAAACTTACAGTTATGTCTAATTTTGCTCCTACTTTGCTCCAGTTGAAAAACCCAATACTTTATGATACTAAGTACGATACAATCCCCACCACCAACATACCAAATTATAGCAACTACTAAGTACTACCTACTATAAAAATACCTATAGATTCCTACTCTCCATACACAAATAATTAATTAAATAATAAATAATTAATTGATAATAATTTGTGGATATCCGGACACATGGACGTTTCGAACCCCCCCTGAACCCCATCATTTTAATTTTTGAGTGGTTGTGAGTAAAATAAACTTATATGTACATAATGCTTGCAGCAAATTTAACCCTCTTTTTTTCACGAAGATTCATACCAGAGTTTCAGAATTCAAACAGGACAATGCCACAGAACTTACGACTTTCTCTTAGTTTTTTCCTTGAACAATTGACATTTTTCCCCAATTTCCCACCATCTTATCCCGAAAATTTCCATTTTTTAATTTATTATCCCAAAAATTGTCTTATTTCTCAAACGCAGCACTGTACACTCACAGTTGTACGGTTTTTGTGTTTTTTTTTTTAGATTAGAGTTTTTTAATGATGGCATAAAAATTTTTTCCACGTATTGTAATGAGGGAGTAATTCACGTTTCCCATCATTTCCATACAAACGCTTGTTTTTCGTTGTTTATGGCCTTAAACTGCTCAAATTTGAGTCTAAGTGCACACGCTAAGTCTAGTGTTTACTGGGTGTAGGTACTTTTTAGGCAGTATTACTTTAAAAAATTGTTTTGAAATCGCGTTTCTTGTGATAGTAGAGTAAAAACAATAAGCGCAATAGTAATTTCTTTGCAAATTTCAAATTCAGCATTAAATTTTAAAAAATGTAAAAAAAAATCACTATTATGCTCCAACGTGAAGCCAGCAAGTTTCTGAATTTTCCGTCTCGCTTCTTTCACTTGACATCAACTTCTCTATTCTTTCCAATATTAGCCGATATTTCCACATCCTCCAATTCTTCCCACAATTTTCCTATTCTCCCATAATTTTCCTATTCTCCCACAGTTCCCTATTCTTCCTACAGTTTTTTCTCTTTGATTTAATTTGTCTTCGTTCGCCTTCGAATTCTCTCTTTCTGACCAACATTGTGGACCCACGTGGTGTGGGATTCCCTCGGTGACGACACTTGAGAAGGAACTGCAAATTAAACTAGACGCCTCCGAATTTGAAGTTGGGGTTGAATATCGGAGCTGGTATGTACGGTAAGCCCCAGATGATATTCCCAGGCTTTCACTGCTTTTCAACCGCCCAACGTTGATGGAACGCTAACGAGTTTAGGTAACGCGTCGTCCTTATTGCGTCTGGTCGGCTTACCTACCGCGTCATATCATCATGAGCTGTCAACTTGGCTCGCATTTGGGTCGCATATTGGTTGAGAACTGAAACACCTGAATTTAATGTCGACTGGAGGTGTATTACGATTCGCTCCTCCGACAAGTGTGCAATTAGACATTTTAACGTTGACCGTTCGCGAAGTGACCTAATTTTCTTCTGTGACATACGCTGGTCATGAGTAACCAAAACACTGTCTCTTTCGGATAGAAGGGTTGTAGAATGGTACAAGGTCGTACATACCGAAACGCCCAAATTTGGAAAATAGATCTGCGATGTCGGCGCTTTCGTCAGAAATAGCCCCATTCCTGTTCGAAATCGCGGGTAATCCAATAAGTCATCGCTAAGTCCGTGCTTCGCGTGAACAATAGCAAACTTTGGAAGGAAAGTTATGTATTCGTTGCGTGTACGTGCTACGTTTCACTAGCCCGGCTCTCAACTAATGAACGAGCCAACTCTAGTTCACTTCACCGATAAGTGCTAAGCTCTTTCTCAAGTTTAGCCCGTTCACGACTCAAAGCATCTTTTGTTCCTTGAAGGTCCACTCTGTTCGGAACATTGATCTCCAAGTTCTTTGTCCCAGACACACATCGCAGGAATGGAGGCATTGTTAGACGGCTGACGAGAGTTTCCCGTAGATCAGTTCCTTCCTGGAGAAGATCGATCGAAAAGTTAATTGGAAGACGATTATCGGCGAATTAATACGGTCCAATAGGTCAGACGAATTTTGCTGGCAAAGGAGCCAAAAAAAAAAGAGAATACGAAAAGATAGGGAATTGAATTCTCTCCATTTTCTCTAAATAGTATTACGCATATACAACCAGGTTTGTTTGTTTAATTGTTTGTTTATTTGTCGATGAATAGTAACTCCTACTTACTTATTTATGCTCATTTGATGAATCGCGTCCAGTTCAGACAAAACATGATCTTTCCAATAGCAAGCTGCCAGTCGATTGAGATTTCTCGTACTATTATCATACAAAAATGTAATCTAGGCTCGAATAAAAAATATAACTACTCTGGTTGTTTAGTTAACAAAATATTTAGGGAAAAGAATGTATTCAAAACCCTGTTTAATTGGGAAAAGAATGTATTCAAAACCCTGTTTAATTGGGAAAAGAATGTATTCAAAACCCTGTTTAATTGGGAAAAGAATGTATTCAAAACCTAGCTAATATAATTCGCTTGCTCTTTTTCAATTTTGAACGATTAACATATAAAACGTAAGGGTCAAAAGGAAACTTTGAAGATTTCATTCGAATCTTCGATCAAAGCCTTGAAAATAGCCCAATCGTGAGAATAAATCGAAGAAAATAAATCCGATGACTTTATTTTCCCTATTTCTTTCAGCGAGCTCAAAATAAAGTCCTCGCTTGATATAAATGTAGAACAGTCGGATGAAAGACGATTTTTCTTTCTCCTAAATCTCCCCGCGTCGTAGCAATACGAAAAATGGACCGACCCAAGAAACGCCCTGGATGCCACAGCATCTCCCTTACAAATGAATATTCTAACCGACGAACAGCCTGCTCTCTTTACTGCCCTTTCGACCCTTGGTAAACCTTGGGGAATTCGGTCCGTCAAGTCGCGAGGATCGCGAATGATAAGTGAAGTCCGTGGAATCCTCGCGAGGATCAAGTATTCAACTTTATACGGAACTTGACGTACGCAATCCTGTGGAAGTGAATACAAAGGAACGGAATACGATGAAAACACACGTAGCATCCGAAGCATTGAAAAGTTTCCTGGTAAAAATCATTTCATCGATATTGACGCGAAGACGGTTTTTTGTTAGAAGGGGAATTTCTCGTGTTCCGTTCGGCAGCTTCATGTTCAATTTCCATTAGGATTTCTGATAGTCGTTCCCAGTTGAAGAACTTTCAGATAACTTTTAAAAATTTAAAAAAATTTTTTTTTAAAAAAAACCATAAGTAAATGTGTACAAAGGTAACTGATATACAAAATGCCCACCTGTTCTTTTAGCCTCGCTCCATCGATATCGTCAGTTGCTTCTTGTATCGAAAGTACTTCCTGCAAAAAAAAATACGCCAAATTAAGTCAGGAAATGGGATTGAGAATAAATAAAGAAAATATATTCAAACGTTGCTCTTCTCTTTTTAATTTCAAAAATCTGCACTTGAAAAAAGTCACGGTGGTATCTTTGGTGGCAATGCTGAATTTATTTAGTCGCCATTAACACATGTGTCTGTTCTATTACCTTTCTCCTTGACCACGTGTATTACTTGCTGTCCAGCGATCAATAATGCGACTGTGAAGAGTGAAATAACGCTTCCGTTTTTATGTAAAGGTCCTCAAATCATTTTACACCTGGTGTTGTACGCAATGTAAAAATGTAACCGATGTAAATGGAAATTGTAAAAACAATGTAAATGTAAGCAATGTAAATGTAAAAACAAGTATTTCGACAGTTTTGTGAAGTTAAGGTCTGTTTTTAGAAATGAATTCATTGCAATGGAGCTCGGCTTTTTAACCAGCGTTTTAGTTTCATTGAGTAAACAAGGAAAACGCTGGCGTTTTTCGACCTGAATCTGACGGCAGAATCCCCGGGAATTTCGATTTGGTGAAACTATTCCCCGAGCAAGACCTCTCTTCAGTTGGGCCGGTTTCCCGTATTATTCCGAACATCTCACCTGCCAAAAACAGACCTGAAGCAAAAAATGCCGAGCGCAAGTACGCATAGTAATATTGTACGTAGAATTCATTTTACGGCTGTTGGAAAAATTGACTGACACAAGAGGTATTGTTCTGATCGTAAAATAGACGCGATTCTGGCAACGTCAGCGAATATTGGATGCCATCATTGCTCGTTTTCCTTCGTTGACATATCACGACGTGATCAATCTGACGGACGACGCATCGGCGGAAGTATAAAGGAGAAATATGGAGCGAACTTGTTACCAGCGTTGGAATTCTGATATTTTTGACTGAGAGGATTCTCGCGTAGTTGAAGCGACGACAAGCACGTGCCGATATTGTATGTAGCAGGGAACCTTTCATATTATATATAATACGTATTTTCCACCGACCTTCGCTCCTTAATAATGCAAATCTCACATTTTTCACGCTCCCTGCATTCTGTTGCTCACCGAGCTTAATATACGCCTCTATAATATTCAAAAGATCCTTAAAATCTTCCGCTCACAGCGAAGATGAGAGTGATGTAGCGACGCTTTCTCATTTAAATTATTAGCGCTTTCGTAGTAACCGGCCTCCTCAAGAAACATTCGCATCTGATTGGTCCACGCGAACGTCCGGGTTAGCCGAAACGAAGCGACATCGTCGCTCATGGTTGGGTCCATCAGTCGAAGGGAATTAATAGAAGAAGCGACATAGTCAACATGTTTGAAATGTGCCAAATAAATGTTCAAAATGCTTCAAGATCTCGTCCTGGGGTGGAGACACATGCAGCAAAACCCTCTACTTTAACAAGCTTTGCAGGTTTTGACAGCGACCAGTTCCAAAAATCTCGAGTGGGATCCTGATCCTCCAACACCTTCAAGATCGTCCACTTTAATCTAGGATCATAGTTCCCTCGCTCATCATCGAAACCGCCCACTTTATAGTCTTCCCCCAAGTGCAAATCTGTTTCTGACGAAATCCCGATTTCGATTTCTTCTTTCGACTCCACTCTGTCAAATCAGTCGAACGTCCTGCGTGTATTTATTATCGAACCTAAATCTCTAATTTTCGATTGTACCAACATGGCATCATTGAATTGTTCTTGGTTACATTCCATTGTACCATTCATACTCCACTTCTGATGATTAATATATGTAAAATGTATTGGGCTTGCCCATAAATTAACATATGAACAAATTATTGAGAGCGTCGTGCCATTACTCTCATTCCCACCCATTACCAGAAAAAGAGACCCAGCCAATGGGCATTCTCTTGTTTCAGTCTGCTCTAGCTCTGGCCAATTTTATGGTTTTTGGGCTGAACTCATTACCTGACCGCATCCGTTTGTTGCAGATAGCAGCATTGAACAGCTAAAACATGTTTCTCCAACCCAAGACGAGATATTGAGGCATCATTGAGAGCAAAAAAACTTACCTGAAGTGAAGTTCAAATCCTTCAACTTCAACCAGCTTAGCAGTTTGGTTTAAAGAGGCCGAAACTAAGGCGTTACCACGCCCAATTCAGTTCAATTGGCGCAATCGACTTTTGTATGGCGCTGATTTGTTACTTCCAACGCGGTTTGGACTCGAACATGACGAATGGAGTGAAATCAACTGTATTATTTCATCCTCGATTGATTGAGTTCAAAGTTCCAGAGGGAGTACTTATTTCAAGTTGAGATTGTGGTATAGAATGGCAGTGGTTCTTCCTCCTACCGGTTGTTCTGGATAATGGCGTCCCAATTTATCATAACTGACTGTAGGAATGGGAAGAATATAAGAATGATTTCGCCAAAATGTCCTACACCCCTCGTGAATACGTTTTAGCAGTATTTAAGGTATTGCTAATCCAAATTGTGTCTATGCTTCATTCGCAAACTCAGTATTTTCCGTGAACATTCTCTCGGTTCTGAATGGCAAAATGTTTCCACCCTAATGCGAATTTCTCACACCAACTTGTAATTTCGTTGTGAACAGCTTTATCAATAAAGCAAATTTATGTGTTTATTACGCGAATTAAATTTTGTTGCGAATTCATGATGTACTTACGGTTTTGGTAATTGAAGTTATCACATCTCTCCCACGTGATGTTCGTTGAATTTAGGGCGGTCGAAGTTTGGCTACCGTAATAGGAAAGTCGAACGGGTTTTAAATAGGCCCTGGAACGGGTTGGAAAACCGCGAAGAAAACGCGCTAAGCGTTTTTTAAATGAAACACCGCCAGTTGTGCGAGGTGGAAGAGGCGGGCTGAAGCAAACTCGGTAAAGGATATTACAAAAGCAATACGTCACTGGATCGATCCAAGTCCTTCCAGCAAGTCCTGCTGCCCCCTGACAATAATTGGACTCGGGTTAATCTCGGGAAGGCTTTTCTGAACGAGTTTTCCACACTTCTTGTCAGCCTCGTCGCTTGTACCAAAATATCCTAGTTGAAGTTTCCCGAGAAAGGCTAATATTTGAGTTTGAAACTCCACGGCGACGATGAAGAGTAAAAAGCTGAATTCGAGAGCACGCCATCAAATGTTGACCACGTTGACTTACCCTTTCCGTCAATTGCTTTTTGGGGTTGATGGAATTTCACAAGTGTGTCCAAGATACGCTTTCAGCTGATGAGGAATTAGTAGCTTCCCCATTCCCATCAACAATTAGGAAATACCTGGACTCCCTCGAATGTAAATGTAAAATACATAAGTGATCTCGTTATTGTTTTTCATCCAATCCATAGATGACTAACGATTGACACACATTATAACACAGTTGACAAAATCATGACTCTACTTTGTAGAAAAATTCTGTTACATGATCATTAATGATCATAAACCTGACTCTTCTGATCGGGAGGAACCTTCTCACCACTTTAGGGATACGCAATCAATTTCCCATTTTTCTAAAGATCGATTCTTTCTTGTAAAAAAATCTTTTTTTTAAATAGATTCTGTTAATAGGATAAAATTGAAAATCTATACTTTACTCCCCATTTTTGGAAAAATCAGGGTTTTTCAAAAAAATCGGTTTTTAACCAATTTTGAAAATTATTGTTCTCTTTAAAACATTTTCTTTCTCCTATTTAAAATGAGGAATGATTTTTTTAATTGATTCTGAATCGGCTTGAAAGAATCAATTATCAAAAAATCGTTATGATCGGGTTTGATCCCAAAAAAAAATCGCTAAAAACCCAATTTTTGCCAAAATTGATACTTGAGAGGAACGATTTTTCGAGAATCGATTCTTTGAAGCCGAATCACAATCGTTAAAATCCGATACTTTTTTACCGATTGCGTATTCCTACACCACTTAAAAGCATTCTTCAGTTGGAAATCCCAGCCGCCATCTTGGTGAACAAAAGGAATAATTATGTTAGCTTCCATTGCTGGCTCTATCATTGTTCGTGCGTCCTGGATGTTTGTTAAACAGCACAATACATATAAAACTGCTGAGTTTCCTGGGAAGATGAGCCAATAGCTTGAAGTTGGAAAAATTATTAGGTATGTATGAAAAAGATGGAAATAGTTATAGCTAAGCGTTAGATATTACGCTCAACGTTAGAATTTTTCTCGCTTGGTGCCATTGAGTTCCTTCGAGTGCGAGATCAACATTGGAAAACAGCTCTCTCTCAGTTCACTTAATCTTGAAGGTTTGGACTAACCGTTAAGGAAAATATACTGGAAGCATTTTCGCCCGTTAAGGTCAGCATGCGTGGGGTGAAAAGCGTCGTTTTAAACGAGTGAAACGAGCTGTACAAGTGGCATACAAATACGTCAGAGACGCGAGCTCAGTTCAAAGGCGAGAATGAGATCTTCCATGGAAGCCGCCATCTTTACAGCTTCCACATGGCTCATCGCATTAGGTCCTTTCCAAGGACATGAGCAGAGGAGCCTTGGAAGGAGTTTCAGGCTCGTGGAAACTAGAGCGTTCCATTACGGCAAAGAAGGGAACCGACCGACCGGCTGAGAGAATCGGATTTTCCTCTTTTCAGCGGGAGATTAAAGTATTTTTGTGCCGAGATGTTGTTACACCAAGCTCTAAGATGCCGTGTCGTTTTCCTTCCTCAGCTCTCCAGCAGCGAGATTCACTAAATTTTAGATATTGTCTCGCTACGACAGCTCAATTGATCGTCTTCGTTTGAATGTGAGAATTTGAGTAGATTATAATTATCAACTTTGGCATTGAGCCTGATTTTAATTTAATGTAAGTAAGGGAAACTGAGTTGGATTAGTTAATGGAAGCCGTTCCTCCCAAAAATATGATTTAGCATTGAAACTTGTTATGAATCTAGCACAATGATGTGATGCGAATGTATTGTACAAGCGTCTTTCAGTGTTCATAACCATACTCACTGGTATTTTAATTGTCCAATAAAAAGACTGGAGAAATGTTCCTGGTATCTCCCATGAAGAGCATCGAGTAAGTTTCTCAAAATATTTTTTCTACTGACATCAAGATGAATATTTTGGAGAATAGAATTCACTATTTCTTGTAAAACCTGATCAATTCGATGAGATTTCAAAAAAAGTCGCACCATTCCTGCTCTTCCTCGGTCGTACTTTTTCATTACCATCACGTACACTCGAATCCCTCTCGTTATCATTGGATTCGGTCTTGATCATAAATCCTTTAAACTTGGCCGCCGCAGTGAAGCCATAAATTAAAATATCGCCTGCCCCTGCTCGTTAAAACAATATCGGTATCGTCAACGCGTTATCTTTTGCAAAAATCCCACAAAATGTTGACCACTGGGGAATACGACCGCGACCATAACGAATTGTTCGCGACGACACGGGGTCGCGGAGGTGATAAAAGTCGTTTCGATGGAGGCGTTTATTATTCAGACTACATACCAGACTGGGCGACAGTTCTAGGATTTCCTTAACCCCGTGACGAAGGTGCGCCTGTTTTACGGCAGAGTTATATACATAATTAGGCACTGGAATTCGGTCAGTGCAGGAGGAAAACGAAGAAATGGCCTGGGATGGCCCAACAACAAAAATGTGAAATCAAGTCAAGATTGTTTTCAGCGAAAAGTTCAAGTATGTAGCTTTTTCGTTTCGTCCGAAGAGTGTGGACAGCGGATGGATAGAAATATTTGGTTTATTATTCAATAATAAACTATTGTAATCGCCGAAGAAAAAATTTCTAACCCCATCAAAATTTGATGTTTTCGGTTTCAAGATATTTAGAATCCGAATATCCAATCTTGAAAAATTCGTTTGCCTATCAGAAAAAGGTGTATCAGATATCTAGTTCTATAGATTTATGGACGCTGAATCAAATGAGACCATAACCGAGTCGATAGAATTAAATGTTCTCGAGTTAACGCAGCTTTTGTGAGGCATAATCGACATTTCGAGAAATTTGGCATGAAGGAGTGAAACAATTAAGAAAAAAAACCATCGTAGAATCATTTGTTGTGTTTTTATTCGATTTTCGGATTCTACGTACCTTGAAATGTATAACACCAAATTCCCCCTGCTTTAGAGGAGGGGAATTTTTCTTGGGAGCGATGACAATAATTATTTATTGAATAATAAACAAAAAGGGTTATTTTCTGCGAAGCGGAAAACAAATAACGCCCCGCTTAAATGAAGCCTTTTGGTGCAGTGATATCACTAACCCGCGCAGTAGTCGCAGATCATACTTTTCCAAGAAGTGCAGCATGAAAAATGAACATCGTTTGTTCATGAAGAGCAAAGAATAAATCTTCTTAAAATATATGAACGGCATTACCGATTGGGAAGATAAAATTTATCTTTATAGCCGTGTTCTCAGAATATTTATCGCCTCGTTAAACATTTTTCATGGCAACGCGGTATAATAACTGGTGCAGTAGGTAGTGAAAAATAATATTCATTGAGCCAGAATTAATACTTATTGCCTTACGTGGAACACTTTTTACGTTCAGACTACAATCTACTTAGGAGAGCTTTAAATAAAATTCGAAAGGTTTTCCATATTAGGACGCAGAAACGAATTACACGTATCAAGCGGAAAAGATATACGGGCACTAGTCTGTCGCTTTGAAAATGTAATAGGGGAGCTTCAGAGGATTAGTATGAGATAGGAACGAAGGTATTCGCGACCGCGGTAAGATTAAGTAGGGCGACATTTATTCTACCATACCCATCAGATACAAGGAAGAAAAGTCCTTTTATCTCCCCGGTTTTGTATCGTCTTGTTCCTTAAATAACGTTCAGCTCTGCGACCAATTATCCATCTCTTTGTGTATACTTGGCACAATGTGTTTCCCATCATTTGCAAAAACGATAGGGAGGTGAATATTATTATATTACATAATATACTAAAATGTAATAGCTGTTCAGATTTTTCGTGCAGCGATAAGATTCGTTGAACCGCTGTGTTCATCTTTTAATGCTCAAGCACTAATTAACCATTAGTGTTCCGTCGGTATTTTCAGTCAAATGGAAAATGAACATCTGCCTACTGCTACGAGCTCCATCACTAAAAGCTCTCTATTTACCACATACTACTTCACCACAATGTAGGTGAACTATCCTCTTGATGAAATAATTTCCAATAGTGCGATCGAGCATCAAACCGAACGAAAGTGTTGCGAGTCGTTCGCTAGTTCGCGAAGTGTTACCCCGAAGGACTCGTTGCCGGCTCTTGAAACGGTAAACGGAAATGCGATTGATCGTAAAGTAGTTTTACTTTCCTAGGCGTTCTCTTTATTTTCTCGCCATGCCAATTCCTTTTCCCGTATTTTCGGTAGTAAAACTCCGCCCTAATAAAAAAAAGAACAGCTTTCCCGAGGTAAGTGCTTCAAAAAAGACTTGGAGGAATATATCACTAGGCTGAACCGTGATTTGACGAACGCGAAACGTTGTCTCGAAGGCGAATTCCAACTGTCAGCAAGTTTGTTTTATGGTGGCTTTCATACGACCGAATAATTTACGGCACGCTCTGGTCAATCTGAGATTTTGGATACTCGACATAAATCAAATGAGGAGTTCAGAGAAAACATGTCCACTTTGGGTCGACATTTTCTTCTCAGGTTCTTGGTATATATGCTTGAGTTGTACAACCCATAGCTGTTTCATTCAAAGCTTGATTTTTGCCAATGTATTGCACCTTATAAATCGGTGTTTCTGTAAAAAATTAACATCTCCTAAATGCGACTTTCCAGAATCCAACGCACTTTTGTCCCATCAAAACTGATCCTCTACTTTCGCTAGACGCTGGTCAGCTGTTTCTTTCAAAACTGCACTTGTCCACTACCTACGGATTTTCAGCTGTCTTTCTTCGGTCTCTTCATACTTACTCACTCAAGATTATGGCTGAACGTGACGTGAAGGTTCGTGTAGATAAGTTTCCCATGTGTTCCAGGTCAGCTGTTTTTTTTTCAAAAGTCAAATTGTCCAGGTGTTTCCAACAAAACTGAAAAAAACTTTCCAAACAAAACTTTTCTCTGCAGCTTGATTAGAAATGGTGTTGGAAATTATATTTTCAAGGGTTAGTGCTAGAGATCAGGGGAACAAAAAAAAATGATACTTCACACTTTGTACTTTGAAAAGGCAGTAAAAACCCATGGAGCGTTTTTCGGCTCTCCTGTAAAATTTTAGAAAGAGTTCAGTTTTGAAAGATATCCCCACTAATAGTATTTTAGTTAAAGTGACAGGCATTTGAAGTACACTGAAGTATTTTATCAGTGTAGGCGTGGGAAGTTCTCGATTCCCATCTCGGTGACGTATCAACTCCAGAGAAAAGTCATTTCGCTGTAGTAAACAGCAGCGATGGTAACATAGTTACTCCAATTATAGTTAGTCTAGCCATTCGAGCATCACAGAGTGGTATAGAACTTGTGGGTACCGTTGACCACGTTTTCCCAAAGGTCATCTGACAGATGATAGTATTCATCGTTCATTCCCTCAACAAATAGTCGTGACAGTGCCTCCTGAAGCCACGGTGTCCTGTAATAAGCCGGTAAATAGCATCTGCAGAGGCATGTTGGCAAATCGCTTTGAGATGACATTGGTGCGTCTCTTTCCAAACTTTCTGAGGTAGGGCCGAGAATTCATTCACTTCAAATTCCAAAAATGTAATCAGAAGACAAGTGAGGCTCCAAAAAAATACCAAGATAAACAAGGATTGAAATGGCCCCATGAACGTGATTTTTCAATTGATTTAGCACACTTTCTGGGATTAAGTGACGATATTCCATGACAAAGGATTTCAGATCTCCTCTCTCAAGGGCATTAGGCGTTGTTTCTTGAAAGGACTAGGACTGCTAAAGAGCATGCTTCTGGGGCAAAGAACCTCGTGCTCCTCTTGTGGAAAGTCTTAAGGTGACAAAATTCACACTGTCAGCTTATAGGATGGAGAGCAGGTATCTAACATAGCGGTGTACAACTTCTTCTTAACCCTTTTGCTCCTGCTCTCGAAAATTCGGCCACCCAATCTTCGAAAGGGCTCTTGAGTAATCCACCAAGAAAGAGCCTCTTTGCCTGTCATAGTTTCCTGAGACACCCTGAGTCACTCTGAGTCTGGCTCGATCTGAGCTCGAGCATTCACAAATGAATCCACTCTTAGAATTATCTACTACAACTGATATGAACCTGGCTTCTAAATAAAATAGCTCCTTGGTGTTGAAAATTTGCAAATTGAGCTTTTGTACCAATGTTTTTGCAGCTGCTTTCACCGTCAATGTAAAAGCGTCTTAAGTAATAGTCCCTCGCTCGGGCTCGAGGAGGGTTTAAAAAAGTATTCTAGGCGACCGCCTCTTTTTCCGTTTTCCGCCCTCTATAGCCTTTAATAGCGTGGCAACATCCCTGGTTCCTATCAACGCGATGACGAGGCGCTGGCACGGCTCGGCTTAACTTATTTCGGTATTGCCTCAGCTTTCGTTCAATCTTTCGCCTCCAAGTGCTTCTGTTATTAATCCCCTCTCTTTTTGATAACTTGATGTTTCCCCTCGAAGACGAGCCCTAATAAAAAAAAAGTTGTTGCCTTCGTTTAGAATAACTGGAATTTGATGTATCTGGGGAAAGCCGTCCGTAAAATCATTGTATCTCGTCGGCGAGACGGAAACTCGAAAGTTTATGGGGCGATAAAAGCTGGTTATCGAGCTTGGCGAGGCAAGATGGACAACCACAATATGTTCAATCCGCTTTGAGCGAGTTGGGTGAAATAAAAACTTTCGATGGTGGAAATTAAACGGCTTAGTCCTCTGAATTTATTTTTATTTTCTCATTAGTCTGCTTACAGCGTGATCTTATCTTTGTATGTAAAATTATTTTATTATTGTATTAAAATCGTACTTGTTTGTACATATTTTGTCCCCATTTGTTGAGGATATTTCTTACAGGAACGGACTGTAGGTAAGCTTATGTTTTCGATTTATTAAAACATGTTTAGCTTTTTTCTTTTTCTTTTTGAAAGCTGGCTAAACTCGAGTGTCAACAAAAAAATCAATCCGTCAACTGTCGACACTTTTCTGAGTATATAGTTCACCTGAGATTATTTTTGAACCAACAGTCACGGTTTTTTAGCGAATTTTATTAGAAAATTAAACTACTTTTCTTTAATCATACTGATCCTTTAATTGTCGGGATTTTTTTTAGAGAAATTGGATATTATTTTTTTTCACGTAGGCATTTTGGTTACCTATTAATTTCCATTCCAATGGATTTTCGAAGGCTAGTTTAAATTATACCACAATAAAATCGATAGCTGATACGGTTCTCGATTCATCAAAGCTGTTTCTGCACTGCACAGGAGAAATTTAGTAAATGTTAGAGTACTTTTGTGATGATAACTGAAGAAATTATTATCTTGCTAACTCGAGAATTTCATATGATACATGAAAAATGGAAATCCGGTTAGATTAACCTAAAAATCGTCAAAATACCGGTGTAAGATAATTGTCGAAAAATGTTCAATAGCGGATAAGTTAGTTCGTTTGCTCCGGTTGGATCGAATCGCATACCGATTTAGGCAAGTGAACGAACAGTTTTCAGGGCTAACGAGATTTCCCGGTTTAACGTTGCGAAAGGGTTTGGGGGTGCTTCAGAAGTAATATAACGCTTATTGGCAACGACTGAGCGTTTCGCGCATTCCAACCACCCTTACTGATCCGTGTTGCCTCTTAATTTCCAACCCAATTGACCAATCCGGGAATATCGGGCAAATTTAATCGGGATCCGGGCAATTCATAATTAAAGCGAGCTTGATTAATCAATGATTCTCCAAATCGGTGAGCGAAACTGAAAGCGCGCGCGAAAAAGACGTGAATTGGAATTGAAAATGCGGAAAGGCACGATATTTTTTCCAATAGATGATTAGCCAGTGGAACTGATGCACTTTGCGATTAGGCTGAATTTTGTCGTTTTCTATTAAGATATACAATCAATATAACGCGGCCCATGATTGTACAGTAGTTCATAATTACTTCGTTTCAATTATGATTGAAGAAAAACCATCCACTCGTGATGTATCCCGAACTTTTAAGAACGTCTCTTTCAAACACTAGATTGGTGCAAAAAGGGAAATTTCCACAGTTACTAATGAAATTTTAACTATTTTTATTTTTCTTACTGTTCAAATTAATAGTTAAATTATTCGCCAGTATAGCTGAAGAGAGTGTTGACGGCCACTCTAACGAGTGTAAAAAGATTTATCTATTAGAATTATCTATTTAAATTATTTGCCTGGCGATACAGCTTGAGAGATTGTTTGACGATCATTCAGACGAGTACAACTTTTCTTTAGCATTATTTCTCTACAGAACTTTTCTTCAGCATTATCGCTCTACAGAAAGTCTCGAGTTTTACCTTCTTGCCCGATTTCTCGAAATCTCGATTATGCCATACAGAAGCTGCAATAACTCGAGAACCAATGCTATCGACCCTACAATGGTCTCATTTGGTTCAGCGTCCAATATCTCGAAATCGATAATAAATACATCTTGCCTTGCATTGGAAAATACGACATTTCTCTTTCTCAAACCCCTAAAAATATACTTACAATTGAATCAATGAATGATGAAATTTTTATTGGAACAATCTGTACATGAACACAACTAATAAGCCATGTCATTGTCAGACCAACATTGATTAAAGGTGAATATTTCAAGAATTCAGGTATTACAGCCAAACATAGAATATCAAATTTTGAGGGAGTTAGATTAGAGGTTTTACCAGGCGATTACAATGTTTTATTATTGATTAATGAACCAAAATGCGTATGGAACAGTTAGCTTCACAGAAAAACGCCACTTGACAACAATAAGAGTTCAATAAACGAATGAAATGCGGCTAAATATTTATTATTTACAACTTCCGTTTAATATTGTTATTTTGTAAAGCGTGAATTTTTTTTCAATTTCCGATTTTACTATAAACATTTAAGAAACAGTTTTCAAACTTAGATATAAATCAGAGGTATATTTTGTGAGCGAGGTTATCTTCTGAAATGGTCCTGCATATTTAGTCTTTAAACGACTAACTTAAAATGATCTGACAGCTAGCAATTAGCTACTATACAACTTTTTGTTTTCGAAAAATAAATTCAGTGCTCTCCGCTTCATTCTCAATATAAAATCGATTTTTCAAAAACTTTCCCCTGACATTGATCGAGTTGAGATCACAAGAAATTATTGCCCCTCCTCTTAGAGCTAACTTTGGTTATCACAGCGTTGCGGTCAAAGCGGATACCATTTCGTCCTAATGATAGTTTAAGAGGACGGATTTCTCTTGTTCCAAGGGAATCCCGCAGTGTGTCCATTACACGCAAAACGATAATTAATTCTGTTCAGCCAAACTCCAGAGCGGCGCTTCTTGAAACGTCAGGCGATTTTATTCAGAAATAATTGCACTTTTTTCCCTACCGAAGAAACGGTGGCTAACATCCCTCCAAACAACCCTATTCCTAACGATCGGTTGCAGTTCGTACAGTAAACAGAAGAAAAAACAGTCACTAAATAGCATCGGTTCAAATCTCACTTTCAATACCACAGTTCATTACACTTTATTTTACTCATTTCAACCCTTCGATTCAGCGAAACGAGCATCGGATGAACCAAGCGAAATTCGATTTTACGAACTATTCTCAATAACGATCAATTAAACTTCAATCCTTGTCACTGAATCTTTCCGAAAATTCCCGCACTCGTACAATAGACGATACGTTTCGACAATTTTGTACAACAGAATCTACCATGGACGACGTGGAAATCTCGAACGGAACAGTTTTCAAAGAAATAGCCCCAAATTCGACGGCGGATGATTTTCATTTCGAAAGGACAATATACGAAGGCGTATTCAGCACTGTTTACCTGGGTTGCAATGTTCGGAATAGGAATTACTACGCGGTTAAAGCATTGAACAAAGAAACGCTCGCTAAATACGACGCGATCGACAGGGCGTTACAAGAGGCGCAATTGTTGACTATTTTGGATCACCCTTTTGTCGTATCGTGCCCGTCCTATTTTACGGACAGTTCGCGAATTTATTTGGCCATGCCGTTGCTTGCAGGTGAGTAATTTCTGCCAGTAGAACGTGATCGTCTCGAAAACAAACAAACCCGAGTTACCAGATCAAAATTACAAAATTACGCTTTCCCGTTGTATTGAGAAAATCGCAATTTCCGTAGATGTGCACTGAATATCCGTCGATGTTTTAAAAACATCAATAGGAAAGTCCGTGCGTAGATTTTGAGTAAAAAATGTTACAGGGAGCAACTAACTTTTGTATTCGTGCTACCCGAGAACGTACAAAATACCGGTGGTTTGCATAGATCACACAGTACTTCCATGTTTGAATAAGTAACAGGTAAAACCAATTATAAAATCAAGAAACAAAAAAATCCAAAGGCCTTTTACATACTACTCTGCTTATAGCCTGTAAAAATCAAAACATAAAAAACTTCGAACCGTTATACCTTGGAAGTACTGACCAAAATCCGGAAACGGCTAATTTTGCATATTGAAATGAAAATGAAGTTTGAAAATTTCATTGAATTTCATTCATTTTTCACGGAGATTATGACGATTTATGTCATTTTTTTACTTCAGACGCACGAACAGACGGACGTACGATATATATAAGTACTTAAAATTCGGTGGATTCTCATGATTTTTCCGTAGCTCTGTAGACACCATGAAAACTCAGTAGAAATCGGAGAAATCCGTTGATCTGGCAAAACTTGACCATACCTTGCCAGTATTTAATATTTAAATAAAACGCTTTCCAATTCGGTTCCCCCTCTCCACGAAGCAACTTCCCTCTCCTATTCAACTCCCATCTCCAACTTCATTCACCTGCTCGTTGAGCCGTTTCAAGTACAGAGAAAACTTACTTTTCAGGTGGAGATCTGTACGATTACATAATGTGGTCCGGGCGCCTACCTGATGAGGATATTGCCCGATTTTTCACAGCCCAGATCATCCTTGCACTTGATTATCTCCACGGGCTCAGAATAATCCATCGAGACATTAAACCGGAGAACATTCTTATCGACGAATTCGGCTACATCAGAGTTGCCGATTTCGGATTGTGCTCGCTGAACAGAGATGTAAATTTCACCATATGCGGCAACGGCGATTACATGGCTCCGGAAATGTTAGCCGGCGAAGGGTATGGAAAATCGGTAGATTTATGGGCTCTCGGAGTCTTAATATACGAACTAAGCTGCTTTCAACTTCCCTTCAACTTGAAAAAGGCGTTAACCGAAGAAAACTTTGAAAATTCAATGCGACTACATAGAGAAGATTTCACCGACGAATTGAACGACCTGATTTCACGACTTCTAGACAAATCACCTGTAACACGCATCGGTTCTGAATCTGTCAAAAACCATCGGTGGTTCGGAGTAATAGATTTTGCCCAGTTATTGAGGAAAAACGTCAACTCTCCAATCGTTGCTAAAGTGCAAAAATTTAGTACGATTCAAAAATGTTTCCTGGAGGGTTCGAAGGTTTTTGAAGATTTTTGATCGCGAGTGCTTTAAATGGGCTTACCAAAGTTCGAAAGCACACAAACGTCCCAACTACACAGACTTGTTCTTAACTATTTGTATTACAAAATTGGAAACTTGGTCCTATAATTATTTCACCAGTCGACATCAACCTTATTTCACTTAGGTATCTATCTTACTTTGCATAACCTTTCTTACTTATCTTATCTTACTTATCTTATCTTACTTATCTTATCTTACTTATCTTATCTTACTTATCTTATCTTACTTATCTTATCTTACTTATCTTATCTTACTTATCTTATCTTACTTATCTTATCTTACTTATCTTATCTTACTTATCTTATCTTATCTTACTTATGTTATCTTACTTATCTTACTTATCTTATCTTACTTATCTTATCTTATCTTACTTATCTTATCTTACTTATCTTATCTTACTTATCTTATCTTACTTATCTTATCTTACTTATCTTATCTTACTTATCTTATCTTACTTATCTTATCTTACTTATCTTATCTTACTTATCTTATCTTACTTATCTTATCTTACTTATCTTATCTTATCTTACTTATCTTACTTATCCTATCTTATCTTATCTTTCTTTAATTATCTTATACTTATCCTCAGATTTTGTAAATGGTTTGTCTGGTTTCAATAGAAATTAGTAGAGAAAAAAAGTGCTAAACGTGAAAGAAGATATCGTGACGAAATTACGTTTCTAGTTTTTGTTCTTGCTCTCATGGTGCCCCCCGAATGTCAAAATTACATTTGTCAGCAAGGTTGTGTGCGTTCCATGTACATTCACCGTCGGTAATCAGTGATTCCGCTCTGCCTTGGAAGTAGGCCATTAAATCCTCAGCTAACAAGGAAAAATGTTTCGTTCTCGAATCATTGAATCGCGTGTAGCAGTAGTTGGAAAGAATTTGGCGCCATGCCGGAAATTAAACAGCGCCGTGTCGTTTGCAGCGTTTCTAATCGTATAGCTGACATTACCAATGGAAATCGCTGGGTTGACACGATTTATGGAACAGAAGAAACATTAAAAGCTGTTGATAAGTGAGCGTAATTGAGTGCGAGAGACATAAAACCCTCACCGCTTCTAGATATCTCGTCCTTTCTACCTCGTTTTGACAATTTACGAATACCTATTCCTTTTTCGTGACGCAAGAGTTTGCGTTATTTCCTTGTATTTTGGAAACTTCTCCCTTTTCGACATTCGTGTCGATCACACTTTGAGAACATTGTGAATTTTTTTTTTTTTGTTATGAAACCTAGAGAAAATGAATCATGCAACGGTGAGCCGATCGGCGGTTTTTTTTTTATGGTAAACGTTGGTAAACGACATAAATTGAGTCAGCATAAACTGTGTAAAAGTGTTCGAAGATGTGTCGCATTACGGGCGGAGTTATTGTGCCGAATTGCGTAGGCTGCAGTGAAGCGGGTTTGATAACGTGACACTGCCTACCCGCAGCACAAAAGGCACTAAATCACCTACTGAGCCTACTACAAGCCCGATATCCACCGAACTTTTGTGTGATATTGGAGCAGTAAATACGACCCTCGGTGTCTCTATTGGGCGGGCAGAGGAAAATACGGCGACTTCTGTGACGCATTTTTATTAACGAATATCACGGTACTCGGGGGGAAAAAATTGTTGAAATAAATAACTTTCAAAACTTGTTTTCTCTATTATTACTCGGCTTTAGTACAGTGGGAGGATAGTTGAATTTTTCTATAAATAAAAATACCAAGCTTTTGCACTCATTTTACCATCTTCATGGCTGCAAAAAAAAATCGAGGGAAACAGTACGAGAAAGTGATAAGCACCGAGGAGATGATACTCTGCAGATCTGTCTCTAAGGCAGGTATGTTTCACATGTCTACCACATGGACCTTTGACTCAAGTATGGCTCTTACGAGACCACTCTCAGCAGACAGGTCTCGTCGTATTCGCTGGAGATGACTACGATTGCCTGTAAAAACCTTCGTTTAATTACCCTGTCTCTTAGACATAATGTTCTACCTTGTGTTAGTGAATTTCCTATTTTACAGGAATCTGTCCTATTCATAGAGCTGCTATTACAAATTCCATCGATGGACACAAATTTGTAATGATTTCTACCTATCTTTTCCCCCTGTTTAGAAGGCAAGTGTTCTACTAAAGCTTTCATTTCGTGGCTTACTGGCAGAAGTGCTGCTAAATACCAAATGCAAATTTGTTAAGTCTATGTATACCTGATGAATAAATAATTCAGCTATTTTTTCTTTCCATGGGCCATATTGATCCTTATGAGCTACGTAGCTTACTTGTGGTTAATTTAGTCGTTTTAGTAGTGGCAGTGTGGTAATATATTAACTAGTAGCGGGGCCACCTGTGGTGTAGTGGTATGGAGCGTCAGCTCTCTACACGGTGGAGCCGGGTTCGAATCCGGCTGGGGTCAAACTCATATTTGGCCCGCCCTTTCGTCCTCCACACTCAGGGGGGTGAGGCAATGAGTAGCCACGAGCGAAATCGTCAGAATTATAAAGTGCAGAATTGATGGATTATCTTCTGATTCCCCTATGGGAAAAAAACTGACGACGTCCACGACGGGAATTCCCAGTTGGACGAAAATTCAAGGTGAAACTCCTTGCTTACTTTACTTTTTTTTTTTTATTAACTAGTAGCAGTAGTTGGACAGTTCGCATGATTAATTGCTTGTTCCGCGCGAGGGGTGACAAATTTCTAAACAGGGGACGCATTACTTGCCGGAGCAGGTAGGACAGATGAGTACAATGAATTACAACTGCTCAAGGGCAGAGTGGTTCGTCACTAAACGTACAATTTCGTGAAGATGAGGCCCTGTCAAAATCGCATTGCGGGTACACAATGGAATATACGTTGTGGCATAGCTTCGATTAGTCAGCTACTCGACGGTATAACTTCATCAGCCTTCTTGAAACAGAGCGTACTTTTGAATTGAGCGATCAATAGCCTCGAGGGTTGTGCACTTGAACAATTTCGCTGCTCAGTCAGTCGCCTATAAAAGTCATTAAATGCCGAACCTTTCTCAAAATTAGAGTGATTTTGTGATCATAATTTAAACGTCATCTGGATAAATGTTACTTCCATTTGACAAGCATTAATATCAATAAATCCTTTTTTTTAGTGGACTATTCCCATTTAAGAATAAAAATAAAAATCGCAAAGACAGGAAAAGGATATAATTATTTGATGATATTGCTAATCATAGATCGAACTTCTATTTTCATCGCAATCCCAGCGTTGAGTAATAACTTTATTACACAAGTTGTGCACCGTTAAAAAGGAAAAAAGTTTACATGATATTCTTCCAAGATTTTAAATTATTGATAAAATTTATGTTTCGCTCAACTATAAGCGTTACAAATGGGGTAGAAAAAAACAAAGATCGAAAAATGTATTCTTACTTTATAATTTTCTTTGCATATTATCCAATGAAATGATTTCCAAATTGAACGTACTCATTTCGAAATTCCGTCGATTACGATAAACGGTGTTGGCGAAAGTTGAAATTCCTCCATTCCTGCGAGTTTTGATTGGACAGTTGCAATGCGGAAGCGTATAATTAAACGATGCGACCGGCTCGAATATTATTTCCTCATGCGGTCGCACCAAACCTTCGAAAATTCGCCGAATATCTGGTGGAAATTCTCGCCGAACGCATCTTCCGTGAAAACGACGTCGTTCGAAGCGATTGCGTAGTTCAAAAGTTTCCCAACTAGCCAACCTGTGAATCCTTCGGTTTTGATTTGACGACTCGTCGCCACGACTTTTTCCAATTTGAACGACGCCAAACGGCAACCTTCGGTTCCGTTGACGGCGTAATAGCCAAAAATCGGATTCAAAGCAAGTTCCATTTTACCTTCGATTTCCATGAACCAGAACTTCGCTTTGATCTGATCGTAACTGATGGCTAAATCTGTCGTAGCGAAGCCTTCTATGCTTTGGTGAATATTGTCCTCACATGCCATCGTATCGCCGTGACGTGAAAGTGCGTTGACGGACCACGTTCCATTAGTTGCAAATAAGTTTATGCCGATATTCAAAAACCGCACGAGGTACAGACGTTGAGTGATATCTGGTGATTTTAGGCCTGTAGCTTGGGGTATAGCCTTTGTCAGTAGAGTCAACGATTCGTCGACGATACCGTTGTCTTGGGTGCAGTCGAGATCCGTGGCGCGGATGCTGGCGATGCAAAGCAAAGCAGCGACAAATACGCGGTACATGATTTGACTCAATTTCACCATCGGTCGGAAATCGATTTGAAGAAATATTTCAGAATAATAGTTATAAGTAGAGTAGATATCGAGTATCTCGAGTGCAAGGTACGTACGATAAGCGGTTCAATTATTTTCGCTCTATCCGTCGTTCAAATAGAATTATGGCCACCTCATGCAGGAAATTCCAACTTGAAGGAATTGCGTGGCACTATTTCGACAGTTAATCATCGCCCAAGGTAGCTCGATATATTAATTTATATTATATTTCTGTTTACGTCAATTTATTTTATTTTGACTATATTTATTTATATGATACACTTCAAAAACGCTACAACGGCCTTTCTTGCACTTGGAAGACATTTTACTTGCAATAAATAGGTACTATCCAGAAAATTTAAGAACATTTTTACCAAACATATTAGTAAATAAAAGAGCTAACTCTGAGGCAAAAATCGTAATTTTTATTATTTTCTTCTTTTTTTTTATAAAGCAAAATCAATCGTATAATGACACTGCTGAAGAGAAAGTTTACAAGCATTCCAGCGACTATAGAACGATTATTACAGCTTTAAAAATTCTTTTATATGATAATAGTAAAAACATCATTATAAATTTTTCACATTTTCGAACGTAGCTCACGATAGCTACGATAAATCGAGAAAAAATATAGCTATCAGCCTGGTAATGGTCCCATTTGATTCAGCGTACAAAATTTTATAGAAAATTATATCAAACATAAAAATATACGATTTTTCTCCCGCTCAAAATTTTGTGTTGTACGTTCAAGGTACGTAGAAGGTACCAATATCGAATAAAAGAAATGCCTGTTAGTCTCCAATCAACACTTTACCGACAAACTGTAAAAGCTATTTACATCATATTTTCACCAAAAATCAATCTTCGCTAGCAAATGGCTCAATTCTTTAGCCAAATCATTACTTCAGTTTTAAGGGTATTTTCGGGGCGTTTTAAGGGGAAGAAAATTCCTATTTTCCAATGTTTTTCAGACAAAGGTGTAGTTCGTAGGTATCAATTTAGATAGATTTAGTTATCGCAGCTTTTGAGTCAAATTTGGGAGATTTTCAGAAATTTGGCATGACTCAAGAGTTCTCGGAGCTATAAAAATCGTTATACACTCGTTGGAATGCTCGTCGAACACTCTCTTCAAATACAGCGTAAGGCGAAAAATTTAGCTTTTAATTGGGAAATTAAGAAAAATAAAAATGATTAAAATTACAATAGTTGCTACGGAGTTTTCCCCTATAGTTACCAATCTGTTTTTCGGAGGGAACGTTCACAAATGTTCGGCATAATTACTATCACTAATGGATAATCTTTTTAAATCATTATCGAAGCGAAGGAATAATAAACCACTGTACAATAATTTGCAGCGTTTTTCAGAACATGGAGCACCAATACTTGCGGAACCAGCGGTGTATAGATTTTTCTGCGTTTTCGACAACTATCGGCAGCAACGGCGTTGAATCCAATTTAATCATCTCCCTGCGAAGCAATCCAGTAATTATTTTCCCTGTCCAGGAATCGGTTGCGAAAGAATAGTCGCCGACGACGCTGTCCAAACCGAAAGACGAAATGTCGCACAAATTTTCGTAATTATTCCCTTCGATAATGTAGAATTTTATCCTGGGCTGAACTAAATATTCGAGCGAAGCATCTGCGCTCCAAAAGAGAAAAGAGGCTTTCGCAGAAGTATAAGACAGTTTCAAATTTTTGTAACTGAAAACACCTTCGACAAATTCGGAAACAAATTTATCCGAACACTTGAGCGTATCGCCGATGCGGAAAAGTGTGTCCATCGGCCCCAAAGTTCCATTAGTTACGTCGATGGTTATTTTCAACGGCGTCGTCCATCCGAATATCGTCAGATGAATGTCGTGAGTGAAATTCTTAACCGTCAGCATCTGATCGTAGGAAAATGAAATTTGACTATTAGCGGTTTTCAAAACATTGTCGACGGCCTCGTTCATCGGATCGCATCTGCCGTCTTTTTCGCCCGACGTTCCGCCGCTGCATAAAATTATGCAAGTGACGACGGTGAATAACACGCGCATTTTCGAACAG
The DNA here is from genome assembly GCA_037159825.1 of Tupiocoris notatus. NCBI lineage: Eukaryota > Metazoa > Arthropoda > Insecta > Hemiptera > Miridae > Tupiocoris > Tupiocoris notatus. The sequence continues at coordinate 40,054 of JASJUZ010000671.1, read as the reverse complement.
TCGCCCGCGACGCTATGTATATACTAAACTTGCGTGGGATACCGGTATTCTATTGAGATAAGCCGATCCAAAAAACGTGTACATTGTTGGACAAAAATTGCTAATCTCGTTAATCGCCTTATTCGACGATCGAGTGTTTGTCAAAGTGAAAGAGATAAGCGCGAAGCGATAAATAAATATTCATCGGAATAAATTTATGTATCGCAGTTTCTGGTGATTTACGCGATGAGCTAACGAGCCATATTTTCTCAGAGGATTTATTGTTAATGAGCTGCTGAAAGTAAATTTCAAATTGACTTAATAGATTATGCGCTGCCACCACTATGTATCACCACAAGTCAAGAAAAGCATGAACATTTTAATTTTCAACTAGCAAAAAAAGAGCGCAGAACACACAGTACTTAGTCTTCAGTCTAGGAGGTGTACTACAATTGCTACTATTCAGTGTAAGGGAAACACGAGTGCCACCGGCCAGTTATCAATATTCTATTAGTTTTTGACGAGGTTAGCCCTATGAAAAAATTTTCAACACACTCCTTTCCCAACTTTTTCACTAGCAAGATTTTTCGTTTTCTTTGTTTTTTTTTACTCTAAATAAAACCGCTATAACTTCCTTTATTACGTTAGTAAATCAAATGTAATCATATCGTTAGAAAGCGCGTTAAATTCTCCATCTCCCGATTGTAAAACTTCTTTTTTTCAGAGCAGATGGAATGGGAGAAAAATCCGTTGGAAAAGTCAAACTTGTTGAAACATTCACATTTTTCAATCGCTTCTGGTGCCTTATGTTTTTACATTTTTCTTTCCTGATGTATGTTGATTTTTTGGGAGGTGATGAAATACCATAAAATATCACATTTCCACGTGATATATTCTTTCTTGCTCCGTTCTCACAATTTGTGGCATTTAATGATTTGTAGCCGGCGATTTGCTTAAAGTGGTCACGGCGCCGATCCCGACTAGACTGGCCTTTATAAAAACTCCATCATTATAATTGCTTATATTTGTCAACCTGCCAGAACATGAAATTTCAGTACGTCCTGAGGCCTCGGATTTTCACGTTTTTCCTGCACGTAAAATTAAAGACGTCGTTTTTCTGCAGACGAACAGCGTGCGAGGTTTCTTCGCTTAATTTTCCTCCATCTGTCACTCGTTTTCCGAGTGAATTTACTTCGCAGGGCCAAAACTGTACTGTTTATTTCGCTAAAAAGGAGCGGCTCTAATTTCGCCTAGCTTCCAGCGGTCGACAAGCTTCTATCCTGACTCAATTTCGACAGAACGCGAGTAATGAACCGGAGACGCAATTGCCATAGCATGGCTGCCCATTGCGCCGAACTATAACCCGGCGTGATCGGCTCTTTTAGCTCGTGACCTCTGTATCAAGTCCGACGGTTGAGTAAACACAAAGCGACGGGTGTTCCACGTATCGTCGGCATCGGAGGATGTTTATCTACTAGCGAAACTGTTTTCCTTCTGGAGCCATTTACGACTATTCGATATTATGCGAGTCCTCATAACCCTACTATATTTAACATAATGATTTACGGCTCGAAAATGCCCTATAGTCGCTAATGGCTTTAAAGTAAGCAATAATTTTCGGATTTTTTTTTATTCGAAAATAATTTTACAGTAAACGATTCAAACTCTCCCTCAAAAGTTTCCCGGGTAGTACTAAAAACACTCACTGTCTTTTACGTTTTGGCTGTATTGTTCAAAAGAAGAAATATTCTTCTGAAAATTTCCCAAGGAAAAAAGTTTAGCAGGTAACAACACATTTCCCTTTTGCGGGTAACTCCATTAGTAGCGGCGGAACTGGGAAGCCTTTCCTCATGAATCTCAATTCAATTGGAGCAGGCTCTATTACGCTGAGATAGGGGCGAGTTTTTTGAGTTTCATTTACGAGCGTTATTTATTTTATACGATACAAAAGTCACGTTAGTTATCAAACTTGCTACGGCATTTTTCTATGTAAACGTTCGATTTTTTTCGTTTAAATTTGAAACGATAATAAACCGTAGTCGAATATTTTTCAAAGCGGAGACCTAATTAATTAAAATTCTTCCAAACTTTTTTCGTCCGTTTCGAGGAAATCTCTCATTAATAAGACATCAAGTGAGAGCTTGACAGCGACGCAAACTTTTTCTCCTGGAAAAAATGTCACTTCCGAACGATTTTCTGACGGGACTAGAAACGTTAAGAGAAAAGTTATGACGGGCAGAAACAAGATTTAGAGCGAGAAGCTCACGAAAATTAGCTGACAAATCGCGTTTATATTTCCTATTTTCGAGGCAGTTTTATCTTGACGAAGAAACAGAAATTCAACGAATAGTCGTTTCAAACGTCAAAGAAGCTTTGTGAGCATAGCTGATTTTTAGCTTCGCCCTCTTTTGTTGATATTCGGAATCTTTATCGTGTTCTCAGAACAGGAGACGTGCACAGCTTTATTTACTCGGATTTATTCCTTCGTTAAGACCCGACAGATGACTAGGTTTTATCAAATTTTCTTCCGAATTCCCATTCCAATAATTCCCAAGCTTTCCTCCTCGGCGTTGAAAAGAATATAAATGAGAATATTATTACTCAATAAATATCCGGTGACTTGAAGTTTTTCATTCTTACAAAGCTTTGATGAAATTGTCAGCTTTATTGCGCTCCTTTTTTTGTAACGCCACATAACAAATTATCATTTTTCATGATCGCGCCCCTCGGATAGAATAATTTTAATTGTATTTTTTCGTATTAAATTGGGGAGTGACGATTTCACGCGAGAAAGCGATGCGCAAAAACCGTTTGAGGCCGCGACCTCGGTCAATGATCAGAAACGGCCATCAATCATCGCTCAACGAGCTGTCGATCGCTATTTTCGGATTAGGTAAGAGGCTCATCGAGTGCCAAAATTGTCTATAACCTTCAAGTTTATTGGCAAGATCAGGATACGGGATGTATTACAAAATTATGTGTATGATCCAAAGAAATTAGTTATTGTATTGTATTTTTAAATTTGCATTTTTTCGATACGATGTACGAATGTAGAAGATGAAATATAATGTAGAAAAGTCAGATTCCCGTTAATTGAATCGTAGAAAATAATTATTATAGAATAGTGAAAAATTTTCGTCCGATTTATTTTATTGTGTAAGAGGCGTAAGCAAAAATTTCTATTAGCCTGTAGCTGCAGAAAATTTACCTGCGTTTTGCCAAATAATCCAAGAAAATCCAAAAGACCGTTCAAAATTGTCTTCACATTATTGCAATATTGGAGGAAAAAAATACAAAAAGAATTATAATTTTTAGTTGGGAAAATAATTAGAGGTATATACCGTTTATTTAACTCTCTGTATGTCCACTGTTAACGTCCAGTTGGTGTTTTTTTTTCTTTCATATTTGCACTGTCGATTACCTTTGATGTAGCGTAAAATTTATAATAGAGCTGCAATTGGAATATTTTCTCTCTCAATTGGCCATCTGGTAGAGTTATTTTGGAAACCAACGCAACAATGAATTTTCTACAGCAGAGGACTAATTAGAGCAATTCCTATCATTTCTAATTTTATTGTCGTTTGGCTGTTTTCATCATTTTTTTAAGGACTTTTGGCTCAGAATTCATTTCTTTGTTGGGAACCGTTTGGGAATTTCATCGATGCGTATGCAAAGAAAATTTAATTTTTGATACTTATGGTACGATTAGTTACGAATAGTCGAAGATACTCAAAAATCGAACGTCCAAATTCCGAAGCCGAATTACCTATCTCCACCTAGGAACGCATATTTTCAAAATCATCATAACTGCAAATTCGTTTGCATTTTTAGCCTCTTTCGGCGACAGAATCGCACTGAAAATGTGTACGTCAGTTGGTACAAAATAATACTTTTTTTAGTACGTGAAACATTTATGTCACAACTTCGTACCAAGTTTGCGATCTACCTTGGATGAGTCACAGCGGCGCGGACAACCCCTGATGCGGCTCCAACACTAACTGAGCCACCCATGCTGGCAAAGGAACCGCCCGGCGTAGGGTATCCTATTGGCAGGCGCTTAGCGACAGCGTCGGTCAAGTTCATGCGAATAGATGACCCAATATGAAGACCAATCTGTTTTTACATAACACACCACTACCATTTATGTAGATAACAGCATAAATTATGCTCGATTATAAAATCGAGCTAAAATATTTTCTAAACGCGGTTTGTTAATTATTAATAATAATAATAATATTTATTACAAAAAATGAATAATTATCACTCAGTGGTGCTTTCGAATAAACAAATCACCTCAGAAACCTTTGCACTGACTAAATTTCTAGTTCAATAGGTACTTATTTTCAAAGAGAAAAATTCCCTTCAACGACGAGCTTTCCAACGAGAATTGAACGATTATTATATCTCTAGAAAATTCCAAGTTATACAATCAAGGCAAATATCTAAATAAATATTAAATAATGGTAAATTAAATAAATATTAAATTAATGGTTCGAGTTATCGATTCCATTTTGCCACATTCTATTCGGCGTCAAAAATTTATATGAATTGATGTAAAGAAAAGCACTCTATTCGCCTCCTAGGTACTTATCATCTTCAATGAAGTGTACACGCGACATATCACGAGGAACAGCTGGGAGCAAGATAAGATGATTGGGTTATATCAGTGAATAAACATTACCACAAGTGTCAGCACATTAATAGTTATTCGAAAGAAAAGTGAAATAAGGGCTTTAAATGTTGTTTCTTCTATTTACATGGGAGTGAGCCTTGCAGTTTACAATAATTAATATTCTTTCATGGATTTCATATTCTTTCATAAAAACTTTTATTTACACAGAAACGCAAAATCATCTTTAACCCTTAACATTGATGAAGCGTTATGGCAACAGATTTTAGCCATTTTCCGACCTAGAATGATTTTAGGTGAAAATTTCAAATTATGTAGGTCTTATAATTTTTCCTCAAAAAAAGTATTGTCGGTCGACGGACAGAATGTCCGAAATGGGGGGAGGGGGTTGAAAATTGTTTGTGAGCAATTACAAATGTTTATTGTTTAAAAATAAACGTGTTTATTAAAAGAATGAACGTCAAAAACGTTTTTTAGCATTTTTTTGAAACACGAATAATTCTAAACGATCCAACATCAATTGTAATTTCGACCACAGCAACAGATTTGTTTTCGATAGATCTCTTTTTCTCGATAACGACCTTACCGTATTTCAAACTGTTCAAAATTTAACAGACAAAAACCGTCCGAATTGTTCTCAAAAATGATCTCATAAACCGTCCTATTCGAATTTTTCCGAAATTAAGTACTTCAGATTTTTTCGAAATTTTTTCATCTAGAAACCGTCCCCGGGATGTGCGCGACCGTTTCCCTAAGTTTTACGGCAATCGTTTCAAGAGTTTGGGAGATTATCGGTACTTAACATCCATACTTTCTGTTATAGATATAAACTCGTACAATAGAATTTTTCGACATTGTTGCACGTTTTTCGAGCAATGCAAGACGCTTGGGCGGTTGAATTTTCGACAAAAATGCCGATGCCTTTTTACACGCCGAGCTATTTCTTGCGCTACATTTAAAAAGGGCAAACTTCGTTAGAGGTCTCAGTTTCACTCAAATCCTCTTTTCTTCGTTTCACTTGAAGAGGGAAACCTTAAGATGTTTGGCAGTTTCGGCAAATTACCTCGCCAGAAAAGTTGAGACGCAACTTGGAAAACGCTCGTTGAAGACCACCGAAGACTAAACGAACCTATTCATTCCAACCGAAACCCGATCTTTTTGTATTAGGAGTTAATACTATATCGAGCCATTTTCAGGCCTATAATGAAAATACTTAGGTCTCATTGTTTCCTCAGAAAAGTGTCGACGGCGATATTTTTTTGTGAGCGATTACAATGGAAATTGTTGAATAATAAAATATTTAATAAAATTGAATAATAAAAATCAAATGAATTTTCTGTACGAGAAAACATTTTTTAACTTCAACCTCCAGTGCACACGCAAACGAAAATATAATAGGTAATTGAGTTTTCTTCATTTTCCCTGTGCAATATGCTTTTAAATTTTTCACTGTTTCGACGCTATTCAAGAGATTGTTCTCAAGTTGGGAGTGCAGACTGCAGTTAAACATAAAGCCTCCCCTCAATGATTTTGCCACTTTTTACCCGTAATTGATATAAAGCTCATACCATTTCACCAAGTTGCCAAAATCCGCACGTTGACATCATAAAAGCTGTAAGTGCTCAAATTCCGCGATAAATTCTCGCAATGTTGGTTAGAACCGATGGTGCAGATGGTTGAGTTTTCGACTTTGCCTTGGAACACCTTTGCCTTATTCGAATCCTCTGACCTAAATCTTCGCAGATTAATTGGAAACCTTCTTCATTGGTCGAAGATGCTAGTAGAAATACTGTGAGGGGTGTTTTAGTTAGAACGATCCCTTTCCCGAGTCGGAGGAAGCTGATAAACTAGACGCCTTCCCACCGACTTCTATCCCAAGATACCGCAAAATGTAGAGCAGTTGTGTTACCCCTTTGCTTCGAAAGGAAATCCGGTATAAGCGCACAATCGCGTCACGTACGGCAATTCAGAGACGTCGGGAAACTTCTACTCTAACTTGTTATCGCCCTATGCACGCTTTCTAATGAATTGCCATAGGCGTCAGAACAATAAATTGATAAATTTGTTCACCGGAGCTGAATCGAGGTGGAGAAGATGAATCGATAAGAAATATAATAAGTTAGGTAAAAATGTATGTACATTTTCGGGATTATTAACGTAGTTATCCAAACTAAGCGAGGAATTTTATTTGCGCGAGTTGATCTCAATCCGAAGTGGCTTTGACGGCACTGGAACTAGTCGCAATACCATTTCCACGTCTTCGAGTGTCTTCAGCGAGAAGTTTTGGATCAGCTGAAAAAGAGCGAATTATTGAATGAAAAATCTCTTATTTGAAGTCACAATCAATCGATTTTCAAGTGATCCCGGTATGGGCTATCAAATTAGACTGATGAGCTCGGTTAACGTAGGTACAATCATTTTATGAACTGTGAATTGCTTCAGTGAGAACTTGTTTCGGTGGAACGTTTTTCCATGAATGAAGTTGAAAACTCGATCTATAGACAGTTAGATTTTATTTATGCATCCTACAACATATTCTTCTTCAACGATTGAGATAAAAAAATCATTTCTCAGCTCACACGATTTTGGTTTATTATTCAATAATAAACCATTGTAATCTCTCACAAAAAGAAATGGGGACATTTTTGAGACAAAAGTGTGTGTGGTATTAATTTCTATAGGTTGTGGACGCTGAATCGAACGAGACCATAAAGGAGTGAAAGAATGAGACCAGCTTTTGAGCGGCAAGTTCGAGATTTTGAGAAATTCGGCAAGAGTGCATAACTCGAGACTTTCTACAGCTATAAAAAACGTTCTAAACTCGTTGGAATGCTCGTCAAACACTCTTAAGCTGTATCGTTGATAAAATAATTTAACTTATAATTAAATATTTAAGAAAAATAAAAATAATTAAAATTCTGTTAGTACCAATGGAGTTCTCTCTTATAGTTACCAATTGGTTGTTTGGTGGAGGCGTTCACAAATGTTTGGGATTGTTACTAACACAAGTGCATGGCAAAGGAATAATAAAACACTGGACTATCATTTGCAGCGTTATCATAATATATTTCAACGGTTGAGGTAAAGCTCAATGAATACCTGGCTGATGGTCATCTGTAGCTGAAAGTTGGCCAGCCTAGCACCAATACAAGAGCGAGAGCCCATGGCAAATGGAAGGAACCCGTTCACATCAGTTACCCCTCTGTATACTCCGGAGGCATCTTTTACCCATCGCTCAGGCTGAAATTCGTTAGCTGACGGGTACAACTCGCTATTACGACCAGCAGTGAAGAGAGATAAAAGGACAAGTTCCTGCGAAAAATGAAGAAAAAAAATTGGTGGAAATTTTGTATATTAGCGAGTATTGGTCTTACTTTGTAGTGGCATTAGTTTGTTTTTCAGTGGAACGCCCATCCAACTAACTCCAGCGTGGAATTTGAAACCATCGATTGTCGTCTCATTCGGAAGTATTCGTGTGATGAATGGAGCCGAAGGATATAGCCTCAACGTTTCACGGACGACTCCGCGGATTAAAGACTCGTTTTGCCTGACTGCGTTCTGCACATTCGTATCCTTTCCAAGCCGGTAAACGGCCCATTGGCTGGTGAATGCTGTCTGCAAGGGAAATTTATTGAAAGCTTTGGCATCGTAGTGATTTGTTCGCTTTGGAAATTGAATAGGCTGTCATAACTTACCGTGTCCCCAGCTGCGATCAGCAGATCGGCCACCAAAGCGGTCACCATGTCAACAGGAATGCCTTCATTTTCTCGCAACTTATAGAGCAACCCGTTCTTGGATAGATCATCAAGTGCTAAAGCGACAACATTTTGACCTTAAACAAAACCCAATCGAACTGAACGTGTATGGCATGTCTTCCGGTGAAGCTTCAACCATTAACATCTAGCAGTAGAGATCTTCACAGATCTGCAAATGTTTGATGGTAGTTGTATGATATTATGTAAGTGTAGGTAGTATTTCCCGTTAATATGCATTTTCCAAGCTGTCACTTTCTTCCAATGAGGCCCGCCAACCGATTTAGTAGTGTTAACCGAAGATGTTTTCATTTTTTGATCCTCTGTTTTCGCAGCGAAAAAGTTTCAATTTGCAGTTGTTTAAATTGTTCTATGTGTGATTTTGAGAGGGAAAATTCGAGGCAACTTACTTATTCTTTACAGTTATTCTTCCATCTAAGCTTAACTTAGATTATTTATTGACTGATAAAAAGACGGTTAACCATGACAGTCCAAAACAAACAAACGCTTTACAAAAAGGTCCTCCCAGTTTGGACATATCGTGCACAGCTGTGGGCACCACTCCGAGCAATCGCTTGATCACACTCAGAATAACGCACTTGGCGCGTTGTGGATGCGTACCGTTAAGTAGACGAGAAATTATCAAATTCATCTGGAACTTCAAATTTCTACAGTTGAAGAAATTATCAAGAAACCAGCACTCGCCCATCAACCGAGGCTTCTCGGTCACAGCAATGAAGAGGTCGTCCAACTGCTTGATTTTGATGCTTTCCTAAGAAGACTCAAAAGAACAAAACCTCATGTCCTGTGAGAGTGGGATGTCCTGCGAAAGCTTGTTCAGCAACTCAGTTGAACATTAAACTACCAGTGATGATCAGTTTTACTGAAGTTTCAAGACATTAAGAAGCCATTTTACTTAACTTTGCTTCTCATTAGTCAACTAAAATGTATCTAATGTAAATTGCTAACAAAATTTCAAAATCAACAGACATCTTGTCGCAATAAATTATTTTAAAAAGTATTCTTCATTTCCGTCTTGACAAGATCTTTCGCCCCTTCAGGCATCTTCAAGGCTGTGGGAACACCACCCAATCTCCTGGAGAAATGGCAAAGGATTCACTCAAATATCTTCTCAACAGGTTCGGTTGTTGAACACAGTGCCACGTCCCTGCTAAGTTGGGCACGTTGGCATCCAGTAGCTTCAAAGGCTTGGCCAAGTTTGCATTATAATAATGGACGTGGAGCCATAGGGTCCACAGCCCAGTGGCTAGGACTGTAGACTCTAAGGCTCCGCGACGCCCTGAAGATGCCCAAACGGGCGAAAGTGCTCGGCCAGAAATAAGGAATTGGAGAATGAATCGCCTGGTATTTCTCCCCCTCACACCCACTGGACATTCTTTTTATTTACTAGCTTCACGGCCCAAAATGTCCCAACTTTTTCAAGGTGAAAAAACACGGGAGGACACTCTTCCATCCCCGCCGATGGCGACGGCCCTGCCTGCAGTTCGAGAATGATTTAAAGCTGATTCCGACCAGAATGGCTTTATTAGCTTCGTACGAAGTACTATAATTTCGTACGCGTTCGATACTTGGCGAAAACGCTCATTCCGAAGGCCAAAGAAACTTCAAAAGAAACTTGCCATGTACGAGCAGAAGCATTGCATCGATGAAACAACAGATTTGTGGAAACACCAGCTGGAACGTTTAGTCGCATGAATTTGCGCGTATCTCTGGTAAACATGCAGTTCATTGTACAAATGGACCGATATGAACGTGAACAAGCAAGCAGCGGCTATCAAAGTCACCCAAACTGAAATCGGGGTCGAAAATTCGCTCGATTGAGTCCAACTGTTTTCCATAAGGGGGACTTTTCGTTTGATTTTCGGCTCCTTCATTTGAGCTCCGAAATGGCGAACGGATATTGATTTTGCTTCAGTTTGCGTCTCTTTAGATATCATGAACATTCTCAGTATCACCGAGTGACGTAGATTTCTCGCCGCTTCTGGCACGACAAAACTCATTTTGTTACGTGGGCGTGAATCGAATTCGATTCTAAAAGAAAACAGTTTTTTCTCAGAGATTAGCTCCTCTCAATTTCATCAATCTGTTGGGTTTATATATACTCACTCGCTTCCAAGGATTCGGTGACCGATGACTCGAACCGTCTCCATAACGGCAGCCTAAAGAACTGGACGAGCTTCACGCTCGGCAAAATATTTAGTCGTGACGATGTTTCAAAGATGAGTTGGAATTTTTTCGCCAATTCGTCAACGTAATGGCCGTATTTGTCGGCTTTGCAGAGATACGAGTCACCGATCAAGCTTGCAAGTACGACTGAAATATTAATAAGTGACAACGAGAAAGAGAAACGGAAAATTTATCAAAATATAAAATAATAAAAATTATTTAAAATTATACACTTGATATTCAACGTAAAATCTGCTTTTGGGAATGATGCAAGCAGCAGGGTTGTGTGAGTTATTACCCAATATAAAACTGCGAAAATTTGCTAAAACTCTATGCGAGATCTATGAACTAAATTTTAATACTTAGGTAATTATTATTTATAATATTTATCTGTAATAAATATTGTTCATAAATTTAAGTATTATAGCTATTTTATTTATTTATATAATCTAGAATTAATAATACTCGTCAGTAATGTGAAGCCAAATTTTCTTTCGTCCGACACAAGTGCAAGGTTGACAATCATTGGATGTTAAACTGGTTTATATACCATAGCAGGACTATTAGTTACTCGCAGTTTTGAATTACGATCTTTATCGTCAAGTCCAACTCGATAGCAATTTTATTTTTAGCAATTTTTTTTATTTTTCCCACCAATTCGATAGCAATCGCGATTTGTTAGTTTTGAATTTTGTTCTACCGCTTGCTGTAATATCACAACGGGCAGTGAACCTTGAGCATAATAAGACAGGTATTTGTATTGCGGACGGTGCCCTCGCGGATGCTCCGATTCAGGAATGCTCATAAGTCAAGACCGTTGGATGGATCGGAAGAATGGGAGGCATTCTAAACATCATCTCTCTTCCCTAGCTAAGCGAAAACCTGCTAGTCTAAACAAAGCCCAGTTCAATTCGAAATAGGCGTTTGGAACGGTGAGAACGCTTTTTTGGAAAATTGTCAGACTTAGTATGGCTCCAATCCCTAGTTTGGAGAGACAGAAAACGTTCTAGCACTTCCTCGCACGAATCTATAGATGGAAAATGTATTAAACCGGGGTTTTTTTAAACTAATAAACGCAATTTCTAAAAAAAAAATTATAATGAAAAGTTGATGTTTTCTTAATACTACAATAGTTCGTTCCTAAAAAAATATTTTAAGAAACGGTAAAAACGCTTATTTTGGTAAATCATTGAACTAGAGGATTGAAGAAAAAATCTGTCTTTATTATAAACCGAATTTAAATATTTTATTTCATCCATTTTTTCTATTGAGATTTTTTTGGGATAGGCAATAACTATTGTATCTATAGATGACAAAGATATTCAACTTACACGATATTGAATGTCTGTAAAATTCGAATTCCACCTCGGGAATTTCTCGTCCGTCGAATCGAGCCCATCGACTGATAAAACTTTCGACGAGCCCTTCGTGAACATTTTTCATATCGCTCATCACTTCCGGCGAGAGGAAATATTTGTTCATTATTTTTCGCCAAACGTACCATTCTTCTCCTTCCCTAGAAAAATATATTTGTTATTCGATCACCTCAAAGAAATATATTTATGATATTCGAGTAGACAAGATGATCAAAGTACTTGCATGAAGAAAAGGCCTCGCTTGCATTTGTGCAGTTCGTTATAAAGTGTCCACGCTTTCGGAACGAAATGCTTCGGATATTTGCCCTCGACTAGGAAAATTTTCCGAATCAACGTCGGGTTCGAAATGAAAACTGCCCTTACGGAGCCTAAATTTTCTCGGAAAACCGTTCCAAATTCCTGTAACAACGAAAAATCAGCGGTTTAATTGCTGCTGAGAAAAAGAGCTCAAAACTGTGCAAACAAATCACTTGATCATCGTCATAATAAAAATAAATATAATAATAAACCAGATTGAAACGTACAAGTATATACAGCTAATATAAAACCTGGTTGGGAAGTACCTAGTTTAAAACGTTTCAATACGTGTTATTTTTCAATTTAATTTATAGTATTTATCAATTTTTCTTTCATCGCTCGCGTATTTTTTATACCTATCTGAAGCTTATTTTATTACGAGGCATAGTCAATTAATGCAATAGTTTAATTACGTAATAAAATTTAACCTAGTGAAGTAATAAAATGTAACCTTGTGTCGAGAATCGATGTACTCGTGGAGTTTGGGAGCACCGCCGGCTTTGCCTATGGATAAAGATGTTCCCAACATAGGGAGCCCCCTGTTGTACGGAATTTCATACAATGGCGCATTTTGGCTCGAAAATCGTTTCAAAACGACCAATCGCGTGAATGAAGCGTAACGCAATCCGACAGACAGCATTTTTTCAGTTTCAAGAGTCAACTGGAACTAGAAGAAACGATTTGAATCACTGAATGGCAACGAAAGCAGCAGAATAATGTATTCATCCCACTCACAGTGTCCGTAGGTGATTTGAATTGTCTTTCTAAAAGACTAATGCATTTTTCACCAGGATCGGGAACAATAGTTTTTATTATTTATCGAACTTCACAAACCCGCAACGTACTTTTTGCTATTGAATAAATGAAAGGAATAAATTCTTTCATGGTTAAACGATCATCATCATGATAGAACATGATGGCCGTATTAATTGCCGGTCAAGGGTCAACTGTTACTCCCATATTTTCTATCGATCTTGGTAATCGATATTTCTATCGATCTGGATAATCGATATTTTGTATCAATGCCTCGATATTTCGTCGAATAATATCGGTATCCCGAAGAAGTTTAAATCGTAATTTTCCGTACCATCACATTCTAAAAACGTCGCAAATGATTATACAGTGGTTTATTCCTTCGTTTCAATAATGACTTAAGTCGGAACATTTTTGAACGTTTCCTCCTAAGAGCAGATTGGTAACTATAAGGGAAAACTTTGCAGCAACTGATGTAATTTTGACCATTTTTATTTTTCCTAATTTTCAAATTAAAACCTAAATTTTTCGCCTAACGGTACAGTTGAAGAGAGTGTTTGACGGGCAGACCATTGAGTATAGAAAGAATTTTATAGCTCCAAGAACTTCGAGTTATACCCTCATGTCAAATTTCTGAAAATCGCACAAAAGCTGCGATAACTCGAGAACTAATAAAGCTATCGACCCCGCGATGGTCTCATTTGATTCATCGTCCAAAAATCTATGTAATTTGATACTAAATACACATTTTTCTGAAAAACCCTGGAAAATATTAATTTTCTCCACCTCAAAACCTCTCAAAAATACCCTTAAATTGAGCTAGCAAGTTGGTTCAAGAATTGGGCCGTCGTATAACCGAGATTGATTTTTGGTGAAAAGTTCGAAAATGTAGCTATTATAGTTTCATTAGAAAAGTGTTGTTGGCGGACGGACACATTTTTTTATCGAATATTCGGACTCTAACGCTTTGGAACATAAAGCGTACAATTTTGAGAGGGATAGAATATTTTTTCTTGGGCGATTAAAGGTTTATTACTCAATAATAAATCCTAACCAGACGATGATAATGAAAATTTGAAGATGCATCCGGGAATTACTTGGGGAAGTTACAAATTTGTTTTTAAAATAGTTACAGTGCAAATAAAAACCGAGCGTGCATAAATCTTCAATCTACGCATTGAAGTCGTAAGCATTTAAATCTATGGGTAGCTGAGGTGGCAGTTGTTAGCAAAATTGACTTACTTGGATCTTATCTCTTTTCCTGCCTTCTTAGGTGAAGAATGATTGTTCGCCCAAACAAACAGATTGTTTGTACGCAGCTCGTTAGCGTACAAGGAGAGGGGAGGAGCTACCATTTTCTGAAGGCGCGCGTGGTTCGTATGTTGGCATCACCAATTACATTTTCATACGGATACATTTTCTAATGGATCGAATTCCCTTGAAATTTCCCACTGAACATGATCAACGGAGAAATCACAAACATCAAACAAATCGATTCGATCGATTTTCATCTATGACCAATTCCAATTATTAAAACAAACGACATTTCATATTTTTTCGCCTGAGGTAAAAATTAATTTTCAGAGAATCAATAGAATGAGAACTTTGAACAGGTGTCCGAGTAAAAACAATTTCTGTTGCTCACGGCATATTTTAAGTACAAAATAAGGCTGCTATCTTATCAACCGAGCGCACAGTGGATTCGCAAAATTAAAAAATTACCGCTTCGAGGGAAAATATTTTTATTTAATGCCCTTTTTCTCACAATTTTATATCATTCGTCTGCAATTTTCGAACCGGCGTATTATCAATTATAATTATTTGAAAATCTTAGGTGCTCAATAATCAACTGAATCGGTTTACGGGGTTAATGGGAAACATTAAGAAATTACCAAGTCGAGAAGTGGAGAAATTTCAACCGATAGGCAACATTGCGATGCATTTTCATTTATCGTTACTTGTGCGTCTAGATTTTTACACATGTGCATGATTTGGTATAATTCTTCAAGTTGAAGGTTGCAAGAAGCGCTTTTTGTGTTGTAAATTCAATGTTCGAATACGTGTACCGCAGCGAGTTGACTCGCGAGAAGCGTAATGATAATTAATGCCTTAATGTCATAGCCTTACCTCGTCGCTCGTCACCGTTCGCCGGGATACTCGGTTTTTTCGGCGAATCTCGAGTCTATCATGAATGTATTTCCCTCAAGATTTGCCAATGGATAGAGACAATATCCTGTTTTTGGGGCTGACGGCCTGCGCCTTGGGCATCAGCCTTTTCGTCATATTCGGTCCCAGGTTTGGGCGAAAATCGAACAGCGTGCGTAAGTATGATTTTCGAGTTTTTTCTCCTTGGTCAAATTAGAGTAGTTAAAATTAGTCGAAGCGTTTCATGGTTCGCAGTATCGGTACGGTCGTATTTTTCGTTTGTTTAGCGTTCTTTTGACGAACGTTAAGCTGAACGTTTGTCGATTAATTTACGTTTCAGAGTTATTTTTTGAAAATAAGTAATTTATCATAATTTTAGTGGTTTGATAATAATTGTTCCTTTACTTCATCTATGATTTTAGAAGATCATCTACTTGTGACAACTATACTGAACATTTGTGAACGTTTCCACTTAACTACAGATTTGACGACCATTCCAACGAGTATAGAACGATTTTTATAGCTCCGAAAATTTTCGAGTCTAAATTTCTAAGAATCTCGCAAATTCTACCAAGATATCGCTAGGTCTCATCCTATTCAGCGCTCAAAAATCCTTGAAAATTGATTCCAAAAATACACCTTTTTCTGAAAAATTGTCTGCCCCTCAAAACCCCCCCAAAATACCCTTAAAATATTATTGGCGATTTGGTGAAATAATTGAGTTATTGTTCGACCATATTGACTTTTGGAGAAAAGTTAACAATCAGCTTTTATAGGTTCGTCATAAAAGTTTTGACATCATACGGACGGATTTGTCAAAAAGGTTTGAGCCAAAAAAGGATTGAGGGATAGGAGACTAGAATAAAAAATGTATTTATAGTAAAATCAATTAATTAATTTTTCTGACGATAATCGATGTTTGTATGGGTGCTACAAAAGTTCACTCCACCAAGCTCCTTTATGAGCTCCTAAATTGTGTTACTCTCAGACTTGGTACTGATTTAAAATGTGGGTAACCTGTTCAAGTAGAGCAGTACCAATGTGATGGCAGCACATTCTTCCTGTGTCAGCAGAGGGGACCGCTAATTTCTCCTGGCTTTATTTCAGACTCATTAGTCGCTTTACAAAATCTTGGGCTCACCTGTTTCCTAAATGCACTACTTCAAGCGCTCGCTTCATGTCCGTCGTTTTTTGAATGGTTAGAGTCTCGACAAGACAATGGTCCTGTTTCCGAATCATTGTACAACGTGCTTAAGCGTAAGAAAAATAAATTTAAATCTCCAGTATTCCAATTACATTTTTCCCTTACCACCGGAATGATTTACTGGATTTCGTCTCTTCTAGTGCTTTGTTTCGAAAGAGATACCGATTCGGTGGGTGAAGTTTATTCGCCGGACGTTCTCTTCCGTCATCTAAGGGGCAAAAGTTGGCCTTCCTTTCCGCTGGAACAAGACTCCCATGAGCTGTTTCTGCACATTCTTTCCACTCTTGAAGAAGAAGAGATCAAAGCTACTCCCGAAGTGAGCTCAATCGGTTTAACTCAGATTTCGCTTGAACAAAATAAAATAATAATAATTGATAAAATCAGTTCTCAGCCCAATGCAAATTTAATACTTGTAGGATACAAGGTAGCTTGTTTATTGAAACAAGCTATGTATCAACGTCAAACTATTGATTTTATTTTAATCAACCATATTGACATTTGGATCAGGTAATTGATCATCTTGTTAATTTCCCCTATAATGAATAATCACTCTCAAATATTCACCTCTTGCAGAGAATGGAATCTTTACTTGACGCTCTTGGAACCAAAGAAGAAGAGGACTCGTTGAACACCAATAGAGTCACCAGCCATGGCGACATTCCAGCCTGCAAACGACTTGTGTTTGTATTCGTTTGCTGTTTGTTTATTTTCAGTTTTGTCGTGAGCTTGACCTAAATTACGCAAGATCAGCTGCTCGCCCTTGACGAGTTGGCCTTTTTCCTTTTGTAATTTTTTTTTTTTACCCTAAACAAAACTTTTCAAGTACGTGTAAATCGACCTTGAAAATGAAGCCCAGATTTTGGTTGTGTGAAAATAGAAGTGTTTTACTTTTGTTCGATTGAATACCTACTGCCGTTTTAATTGTCTTCTCTCAATTATCAATAATTATTTTAATTTCATTTTTTATAGAAATACAAAAATTCATGTACCTGTGCTGACTCCAAGCCCGTTCAGGGGCTACCTTGCTGGCCAAGTGTCCTGTTTCAACTGCAACAATAAAGTGAGAAGCAGTTTTATTCAACCTAATTAGTTGTAGGTTTTTTCCCTTCTACTAATTAGTAAGCATTCAAATTTAGGTATCATCTTTGTCACTCGCTTGGTAAAAACTCCAATGATATTCTTTTGTGTCTACAGTCGGCTGTGGTCTACGATAAATTTGACACGCTGACGCTTCGTTTGCCGTCAAAAGGGATCAGTTTCACTTTGCAGCGGCTGCTCGACGATTTTGTCTCCGCCGAGCTCGTCGATGGATTCTTTTGTGACCATTGCAACAAAAACAAAGATCCTTCCGACCCGCCAATTCTCACTAAGGCGTCAAAAGCAATAAAAATCGGAAAGGTAGGAACCATAAATTATGTGAATAGATAAAAATTGCTATAAGGATAACCTATTCATTTATAAGCTTATAGATATACTCTATTATATGTGTGCCTTATAATCATTAGTCTTATTCATGAATCATTGGCTAACGTGTTATCACAGATTGAAAATAGGGCATACGTTCTGTTACAGCTTCCAAAATGTTTATCTCTCCATATTTCACGTACTTACATGAGCAACGATGGCTGCATGTATAAACGAAATAACTACGTCCATTTTCCCGAATATCTGAACATGTCCTGCTACACGCATAATAGCAGTATGCTCAAAGATAGAAAGGTGACTATACGACGAATCAATCTAGAATAACGGTATAGAGGAAAAACTGCTAAACGCTCATCTTTTTCAATCTGATATAGCTGCAATTAGCAAAAGAAGCCACCCTTCAAATCCAAGACTCGCAGTCCGATGGATCGATCAAAGCAGCTGATTCAGCTACGCTCACTCACCAGTTCAATTCTTTCGAGAGTAAGGACTCTCATGATACCACAGCGTCTTCGGAAGATGAATTCACCACCCCTACAACTCCAGTTGTCAGTCCAGTGCCGGCAGATGTTTTAAAAAGCAACAACAATACCGTCCCCACCACAGAAATGCTCTCATTAGCAGCTGACAAGTAAGTCTCATTTTTTCTTGTATTCTTCAGCAAAAAGCTTGGTTGTACTATCAGTTTTATAAAAGGTACTTGCAGCTAAGTACTCTCACTGTGACCATTGTCGTTTTGTTGTCCTTGCTCCAATAACAAACTCTCTGAGCCTTGTAAGTGATTCATACTGTAAGGAAAGAAGCAGACTCTCAGCTAATCACAATGAGCCTTAGTCACAATAAATTAGATTCTTGTATGATACTAATACTGGTTCGTTGGGGTTAACCAGAAGATTGTTATCCATTTTTACTGTTTTGGTTTGAACAGTAATTTTTGAATAGCGTATTTTATTTTCTTTTTTGGTTTATTATTCAAGGAAAATAATTGCCAAAAAATTTTTTCTAACCTCCTCAAAATTTGATGTTTTATGTTTCCTATCACGTAGAATCCAATATCCAGTTAAAAAAAATCTGTCCATTAGTTGTACGCGGTCAACACTTTTATGGCAAAAGTGGAGAAAGAGTCACCAAGTTTGTCTCCCCAACAACTACGTAAAAAAATTAAAAAATGGTTCAGTAACAGCTACTATATCATTTTCAAAGCCTAAAGAATGCAATTGTGGCCAAAAAAAAACTTATTTTTTCCATTTATCCTCCTCAACGCATAAAACACCATTTATTTTCCTCCAAAGACAGTCAGTTTACAATTATATCTACCGTTATTACATATTTTGTTTCCACTTTCTGTTCAGCTTCCTCTCAGGACCGATTTATCGACTGAAAGCCGTCGTCGAGCACAGAGGAACCTTGCAGAGCGGGCATTTCATTACGTACAGACGAGGACCCCTGCAGACCGATATCAGGCACAGGTCAACTGATTTACTTGACCAGTCCGAGTCAAGGTAGAACATGCATGAAGCCACCAGTTCCTATCCTTGTTGTCCTTCCTGTATCTTCTCTTGCTTTAGTCGCTAAACATGCTTTTGTTGGTTACGTTTGATGAAATTAACAATAGAATGTAATGAACGCTTCAAGTTCAGTGCGACCGATGCTCATGTAGAAATTTCGCCATTTATTGAATACTTTCCTCGAGTATTTTTCATCTATTGACTACTTGAATGCCTATTTTTCTGTGCTTGCAGGTGGTTCTTCACGTCGGATGAGGTCGTTAAAAAATCCTCTCTATGCGATGCCTTGCTGTCGAACGCGTATTTGCTCTTTTACGAAAAATGCGTCTCCGACCCCCTTTCACCTACCATCGTACAATAATTCTTCGGAAAAGAAAATAATTATGTAATACATGCGAAAGTTTGGCCGCTTTTGCGGTGTCGAATCTTTATTTTTGTGTTTATTAGCCGAAAGCCTTAGGATAGTCAAATAAGACTGCGAATTGTTACGTTTTTATGTTAGAGAAGCCGGTTCACACCAAAAGAGGTTAATAATTTCGTTTTTCGTCGGCGAATCTCAGCTATTTTCAGGCGGTTAATCGTTCTGTTTTTGAGAATTGATTATCATTCCTGTTCGGTCTTCCAAAAGTTCTGCTTATAGCAGAATCATTGATTTGTTGGTTATATTATGCTGATTTTTCCGATAGGGTGATGTTATCAGATCTCTGTTATCAATTGCTGGAATTATTTGTCATTTTCAGAATCACTTGGAGGTCAACGATGTACCAAGTAGGAAAAAGTTAGAAAATACTATGAATCCTTGGTTGTCAGCCCATGGAAATTCTGTGAACCAGCTTGAAAAATTCACTTTCTTTATTGCGACCGGTTTTAATGTACTTTTTTGTAGATCTTGTAACATTGTGATTATAAAAGGTTTATTTCTGGAGTCCTTTTTTTATTGCCCAAAATGGTCTTTGTTAGCCTTAATTAATTTACATAGATTACTGTTTAAGTTAAAAGCTGGGGGTGATAAATTGCAACATATTTAGGCATCTCCTAATATCGGCTCTGATTTACTTTATTCATTTCCCAAAAAAAAATGTGACTCTGCCACCAACTGGAAATGTGAGCAGAATTTTACGACCTTAGCAGCAAGTCAATTTTATTTGTATGTTCAACGCAAACTCTGAGCTGTACAAAAGAAGATAGTTTAGTTCGAAATAAAGCCGCTAGGTGTCAGGCCGTGGGAAAAGGCTTCCGAATTGTTTTGTTTTGGTTACGGAACTAGCGTCCAACCCTTTTTCACTCATCCGCTCGTGACGTTTTTCTTTTGTTGAAAATTTCCCTATTTCTTTTTTCCGACGATAAATTTAGAATTTTCCAATCACAACATCGGCTTTCGTTTGATTAGTGTAAGAGCGGAAAATCTCCAGTCCGAAGAGGAATGAAAACAGGTGTTCCCTCGAATCCGTGCGCTATGGCGATCGATTTGACCCGGAACTTCCATTGAATGACGTGAGTTTTTCCATTCTACAAAAAAATAATGTCCTTTGAGACATAATTGGAGCTTACTACTCGAAATCGCCCTGATTTTTTCACACCGTTATCTTAATCACTAAAATCGTATTACTGTTTTGAGTAAACTTGAAAATGAAATCGCGCTCAATGGTTTTTTTTTTTTTTTTGTGTTTATTGTTACGAGTATTAATTTGAATTTACGTAAGAAGGAGGTTGAAATATAATTATGAAATTTCAACTGTAGTTTCTTCCATTTTGGTTTATTCAATAAGAATCCATTCTAAACGTCTATGGTTTTTTTTCTCGAACGTCCTCAAAATTTGCTGGATTATGTTCAGACATCCAATAATGAAATTCCGTCCGTCCGCCGTCAACTCTTTTCTGAGAATATTGCTACATTCATTGCCTGGTATAATTCAAAATCTTTAGCCAAATCGACCCCTCCATTTTGAAGGGAGTTTTCTATAATGCAAACAATGTTCAATCTCTAAAATGTAAGTGCCATTTTTATAAATTCCTATAGATTTTCGGACGCAGAATCGAATGAGACCATAATGCGGTTGATAGCTTAATGGTTCTCAAATTATCTGCATCTTTTGTGTGGAATTTTTGAGGAATTCGCCTTAAGAATTATTTGTAGGCCATGAAAATCGTCGTACACTCGTTGAAATGCTGTTCAGCTGTATCGATCGACAAACGACTTTTTTTAAATTAGGTAATCAAGAAAAATTGTAATAATTTAAATTACCTAAGGTATTTTCGAAGGAGTTTCCCCTCATAGTTACCAATCCAATGTGAAAGCTTTTACTAACCTTCTCAAATCATAATTGAAGCAAAGGAACTTCAGATCATAGTACATCATTTGCAGCGTTTTTCAAAACGGTTTCGTTGTAATTGGCTTTGGAAAAATAAGAATGTTCAATCCGTTCCCTATATTTCTCAAATGCATTAAAACATGAGCAATAGGAAACATTTTGGAATAAATTGGCCAATGTCGTGATAAAAATTCCGTTTTTCATCCTTCAAAAAATATTAATGAAGATGTATATTTTTTCCTTGATTGATTAATGCAGTACAGTGGAACATTATTTGTGGAACGGAAATTACCCCACCACCAGGATCAAAATCCGAGCGGGGTGGGGGAGTTGAACTACTCAAAATATAACATATATTACAAAGAGATGATAGGGGGAGAAACATTAATCAAAAAGCTAGCACAAGAACAGCAGAATATTTTTATTTTTATTTTTTTTTTTTTTTGATATTTCTAACAAAGTAAACAAGAAAAAACACAGATAATTAAATAGCGGTAAACACAGTTTGTTGACAAAAAAAGAAAGAAAAAACACATACTAGATTCTGTAATTTAGTATGCACTACACAAGAGATTGCGGCACCTGTAACCATTCATTTCAACCAGCCATGTGAACACTTTTTTTTTGTAAGACTTTCTTGGGAAGTTAGATGACTGTCTTATTTCGGCTGGAATGTTCTGCCGTAAAAGGGGCATATTATTATATACGTGGCGGGAGGTTGATTATAGGCGGGTTAGTGGTGCGGGTATTACAGCGTGAGTAGTAGGGCGAATCTGGTGCGGTGTTTGATGCAAATACTGAAAAAATTTGGTGTTTATGATAGAAAGGAAAGGCATCTTATGTGTAACTGGTGTATATTAAATTCAGCTGGTTGATTTTGACAAATCTCTCTTGCAGAATGGCAGGGCAAAGTCACGCCCACGCTGTGGTCGTTTGGGAATGGGAGAACCGCCAAGGTCGCTGGCGCCCGTACAGCCCAGAAGTGTCGCAGCTTCTGGAGCGCGCACATTGCAAAAGGCTGACCAGAGTGATGCTCAGCGATGCTGATCCAGCTCTTGATAAATTCTACATTAACTTGCGGACGAAACAACAGTGCAGCGAAGAAGTTGGCAGCGGAAGCGACGCCATCCCGCACAACGTCAGGCGCATGTGTTACCCTCCTGATTCTCCGGCTGGCAAAGGCTCTAAATGGGAATGGTCTGGGGACGGTCCTTCAGAATGGCATTTCTACGATATGGAAGTTCAATGTCTAATCGAAGCTGCCTGGGCAAAAGTAGGTTTTTCAATTTTTATGAAAACCTTGGCACGCAAATCAAATACTTGACTATTAATTTAGACTGATGAATTATCGATTCGTCCTTTTTCAGGGTGACCAGACGATAGACGTGAGCAAAACGTACCTCGGACTGCCGTACATAATAAACTTCTGCAACCTCACACAAGTGAGAAATAACACAGGTTTCGTTCGGAATATCCGTCGTGTCCAACAGGCTCCGTATCCATTGGTCAAGCTGAACCCTGATGAGCATGTTTTCATCCCAGGTGAGTGCTCTTGATGAAGGTGGCATTTGATATCCATAATCTTCTCCAGAGGGTGGGCTGGAGACCATTTCTGCGCCCTTTCTACTGCGAAATAGATCTATTTTGATAATATATATGTATTACCGTAAACCTGGTGAAATTTCCCCAAAAATCACCTTTAAAAACATTAAAATATCCGGGGGTTGTGAGGTGGAGAGTGAGTCGCCTGGTTTTTCTCCACCTCACAACCCCCAGACATCAAGAAATGCGCCAGGAAGGAAAAGAACATTAAAAATAGATCGTTTAAATACCCTGACAGATATTTTTCTAAATAATCCTCGAGCGTTTCCCTAAATTACTTTAGACTTTTCTGAGATTTTTTTTCTTTCTTTTTCCATTAACCATCTCGTTAATCGCCGTGAGGATTTCCCCAAGTTTTAAGACGATCAAATCAACTGTTTAGGAGTTCATCAGGAGTTCATTCAGCACACATGAATACTTACTTCTCAGATTTATAGATGCTACAATTTGATTCCATCAGGCAAACGAATGCAGATCCAGAACGGCGAATCTAAGTTGCACAGCGGATCCAAAAAAGCCAACAGCTGTCAGACCAACAAGAAGACGTTGAAAAAGTCAAAGCACTCGAGCGACGGGGCTGGAAATATTGCCAGAACGATTCTCAACAACCTGAACATATTCGGTAATTAATTTCCCTCATTTGGAGAGGTATTAATTGATGGTAATACTCCACTATAAAAATCTTTGCCTTTATCATGATTTGTTTCATGCAGGGCATAACAGTAAAAATGGCCACCACGCAAATCAGCCGGTGAACGGAGTGGCAAGCGGGGTGAACAGCGTTGCTAACTCGTCGGTCCAAAGAAGAAGCAACAGTTCCTTGTTGGACGTCGATTCCAGCAGTACAAAAAGCGGACGTCGGCCTAGCGTCGATACCGTGTCTACATATTTGAGCCACGAAAGCGAGCATAAAAATTCGAAGGTGATCTTTCACAACAATTGCTGATCGAGAGTGTAAAATTTCATCATCCTCGTTTTCTCTCAATATATTGATAAATTACTTTCATGTTCTTCCATGATCTTTATAGTTAACCTAAGCAGAAGCCATTTTATTTTAAATCTGATATAAACAAAAAATTCTTGTGACGTGTAGTACGCTCGTGTCCGCTTTATTTATTTCCCTTTCTATTGAACTCCTTCATTAATAACTGCTCTTGAATAACGCGCTGTGAATTTATTTCAGATCGATCTGCTGGATTGCAGCAACGGGAGTGACGATGTGTTTATATTTGACACACGCAAATCATCCCCTTCCCATGGCGCTATTGTTGGTAAGTTCGAATTTAAATATTCCGATCTTGTTTTTATTTTTTCTTAGTGAGTCTTTTTACAGCTCGAACCCCTCTAGATACATCTAAATGAACTCACTTAGAATATTTATCTTATCACTGGAAAAATTGACCTAACCACAATTGTTCTTTCAACCTGTCTGGTATTAGCGCCTTTTCTATCGGTTTAGCTTATTTAAAAGAATTTCCAGTAATTTCTTAACTTTCTTCATTCGATTGGTATGAATTTTCTACAGGCGTTGATGCTGCCAGCGCAGGCATATCGAAGTATGTGATCGCTTTGGAGAGATCGATCGATGGTGACTGCCCAATCTGTCTATCTCCATTCCGCTCTGGAATATCAGTTGCTCTCTCTCGATGTTCGCACGCTCTACATCTCGACTGTCTCAATTCCATGCTCACAAGCCAGCCGAACTTTCCCAACGTAAGTTAATCTCAAGTTAACAGTGGATTGATTTCCACAATTTTTTTCTTTTCTTCTCTTCGCGCTGCTCAATATAAAATGGATAAATTGGTCACTATCCCTCTTTCGATGTTTTTAAGTGACATTTGCCCGGGGCAAATTTTTATTGTTTGCCAAATTTTGTGTTTTGCACGCAGAACTGTGAAAATGGCAGTAAAAGTAAAAATTATCCGAACTCGAAAAACGATTTTTTTTTCTGCACATAATCGTGAAAAGGCACCTGCAACTACGTTTTCTCTTCCCGGATGGTAGATAATGTCCAATTCAAAACAAGATAACTCAAGTCGTCATCGCTGAATTTTTTCATTTTTGATTTTATTTGCGATTTGACGGTTGAACATGAACGAAACTGATTGTTGATCGGTAATCAATTTAATCAGCAGTCAGTTCTAGAATTTAGCTGATTAAAATGAAAGAGAAGATTTCAGACCTGAATTAGGCTTTAATCGGCTAAATTCTGGAACGGACTGAAATTATCAATTAAATATTAATTGACGCTGTTAACAAAGCGTAACCGTCCATGGAAACACCACATTTGCCAACCTACAAATTTTTATGAGAGCGGAAAAAATTCACCAAATTACATTTCAACGATTGAGAATTTCAAATGAGGAAAAACTAATCCGAACAAATTATTCGACTACTCTCTACTAATTTTCCCTTTTTATTTTAACAGTGGCTCTACATCGAGTGCCCACTATGTCATGAAATCTATGGAGAAAAACGTGGCAACCAACCAAGGGGCACTATGGATTGGACCATTGTCGACCCGATCATCCCTGGTCACCCGAACGTTTCACTTATCCAAATCACATACCAGTTAGTAGTTTAAAAAAATTTTTTTATGGTTTTGGCTAAAAAAAAAATGTTGGAAATTGTTGAATTGATACGCTGTTTTTCAGCATTCCGTCGGGCATTCAAGGCCGTGAGCATCCGAATCCAGGTCGGCCTTACTATGCAGTTGGGTTCCCTCGAGTTTGTTACCTGCCCGACTCAAAGCGCGGACGATACGTTCTCAAACTCTTACAGGTTAGTTTCGTATCAATGACATTATGGGGATTGCTTCCCTCCGAGCAAAGCGACCCCGTTTTTCCATCCTTCCATCTCTCTACTCAAAAGAGAGTGTTTGTGAAATCTTGTTCAAGTTTTGAAAATAAAACGCAAAATGCAGTAGAACTCTCCAGAATGTCAGCACTTTAAAATGCGCAACCGTATTGTCTGGCTTCAAGAATCAAACTCACTTTTCAACACAGGTCGCTTGGAAGCGAAGATTGGTCTTCACGGTTGGGCGATCTCTGACCACAGGAAGAGAAGATGTGATCACGTGGAACGGGATTCACCAGAAGACCGAACCGTTGGCGGCGCTGTCGCCGAATTTTCTGGACAACTGTATAAAAGAACTTGCTGCACTTGGAGTCACATAAGCATTTTTCACAAATGAGTGGCGAAGATGTCCGGAGTTAATTTTTTTTCAAAATATTTGACAAATCTTTCGGTAGATTTACTAACAGATTACGCAGATTTTCTGTATGCCTGATTAACTTGCCCCCACTTGGTGTGTATTTATTGATAAGCATTGCACATGCGTGTTCCTGAATTAGAATAGGCGACGTACATTGCTAACATTAATGCTACAATTCAAATTCTATTACGAGCGCGTAGAGCTGCGATGGAGAATTTTTGTAGGTTTTATTATCATAATTTTTATAGCTTTATTTTATTCGGTAAATGGAACAAACTACCTTTATAGATATCTGTGTTAAACGCTGATCTGACAGACAAGTCTGAAAATTCCGAACGATGCAAATTTCCAAGTAGGGAATTGATTTTTGTTCGACATCTTTGATGAATTGTATAATTGCTATGTCAATTGACAGTTTTCAAAATCTCAACATTTATCTATTCACACCTCAACTTGGATCTTAATAGTCGGTGTTTATAGAGGGGTTTATGACTGCGAATAAGAATTTGATTCTTCAGATCAGCGTTTGATTTAGAATTTTTCTATGTTACATTCAGGCTTAATTATGGTTTTAATTGAATAATAATTCACTCTCCGATGGCGTAGTGAAATCTTTCAACTATCTTTCTCAAATAATACTCGATTGTATGCTCTGTTGACTGATCCTTATCATTGTCTGAATACCAGAATATTCTTGCCAACACAAATTGAGTTCCTAAACCGAGCTTTTCAAGTCTGAATCAACATCATTCCATTTTTGCAACTAGACTGACAATTCGCGTTCCTTCGCCTTAACGTTTTCCTTTAGTTTGAAGGTTGTAAGAAAAAGTATTGAATCATTAAAATTGCATGTACAATAGCATGTGCCAAAATGACGATTTCAAACGAGAGCGTTATCATGACAAAATATATTGACTAGCCTCAAAGGCGATCTATTTTTGTACGAAAGAAATATTTACTTCAGAGTCGAATTTATATTTTTGGAAGACTCACGTTATTTTCCTCTTTGCCGTCGTTCGGTGTGGAAAAATTGGCACTGTGAAATTCTTGCCATTTTCAGAGAGCATTATTGGCATTGTTATTGCGATATAGATTACAAATTTAGTATATTTTGAATAAACAGTATTGAACATTTTAAGCTGAGCTTTTATATCCTTCGAAAATTCAACGATTAATTAATCAATTTTCACCCTTTCCTCAGCCGATTTTTTCTCAAATTACACCGATTTTTTTTTTTTTTTTTTTTTTTGGTTACCTATTTAATGATAAGTGATGAAAATTAGACCCGGCCGCAAATAAAAAATGCTACGCAGCACCACCGCAAATTTGAAAAGCAGAATGGGTTTGTGAAAAATTCTGCATGAATTTATGTAACTCGAAAGCAGAATCGCAAAATCAGTACGCAGATTAGAATAGCTTACGTGTAATTTGCAAATAAAACTGAAAAAATGTTCGAAGGTAAACAAAAACGGTTCTAATCACTATCTTCATCTGACGAGGCGGTCGGCGTGCTGAGAATCTCCTCCTCTTCATCGTCTTCGTCGCTGCTTTTTTTGCTTTTACTTTTAGCGCCTTTCTTATCCTGCTTCTTCCCGGCGTCTCCTGTTTTTGATTTTTTGACCTCATTTTCGCTTGCGCTTGATTCAACGGCAGAGTCTTCATCTTCGTCACTCGAAGCTTCCTTCTTCTTGGAGTCGGCTTTCTTCTCCTCTTTGTTGCTTGACGCTTCTTTTTTCTTCGAATCTTTAGCATTCTTCGCTCCCTGGAGTGAAAATAAGGTGAGAAAAAATCGACGTAGATGCAAATCACAGTATTTTTATTGAAACTATCAATAACTGACCTCTCTCTCCGAACCTGAAGAACTATCAGAGTCCTCAATGAACTCTTTGCTGATAAAAGCGCCTCCAGAGCCGCGCTTATCAGGTGATGCGATCGCAGCGCTAGGTTTGGAAACAGTTTTGCTCTTTTTGGCCGCTCCACCACCTCCCTCTTTTTGCTTCCTCTTCGCTTTCTCTTCTTTCGCCCGCTGCTTCGCCTCGTCAGCTTTTCCGCTCGATTTGTACTCCTTCATCGCTTCAATATATTCTTCCTTCAGTTTTGCCGATTTCGCCTCCCATAACTGAAATTATATTGAAATTCCATTTTTTCAAAACATTCTCTCCATGCGGGAAATGTAGCTTATCGCCACGGGAGATAAATCTGCGAGTGAAAATGAATCAATGTTGGCGTCCAACAATCGACATCATGTCACCAAGCCCTAGGAATGGCAAATAATGTAACAAATATTTTTATATTTTCGAACAAATGCCGACCAAATTTACGGCCACTCTAATTTTCTCCACTTACACTTTTGTCAGCGAGCTCCTTCCACAGTTCACCAGCTTTTTTCGCAATGTCGGTAAATGCAATGCCAGGATTGTCAGCTTTGATTTTTTCACGGTTCTCGTTCAGGTACAGCATAAAACCTGAAGGTGCTCGTTTTGGTTTGTTCTCATCCTTGAACTTCTTTTCCCTCCGTTTTCTCGGCTTTTCTGACTAAAGAAACAAAGAACAGGACATAGTATTGGTTTAGGACATTTTCCATCAATTTGGATATTGAATGAATTGAGATTGCAACACTTTTTAATGACCAAGCACCTTCACTATTTCAGCCCTCATCTGAGAACATCTTTGCATAATCAAGAACGCTTAGGAAAAAAAAAAAAAAAAAAAAAAAAAACAGAAAAAAAACTGAAGATGAACAAAAAATTATTAACACAAATAAAATTACAGATTCAAAATAAAATACCGATTCAAGTCAAGGGGAAACATTCAGTCTTATCTTCAAATCAGACTTATAGATTTTCAAAGCCTTTCACTTACAATAGTTTTCGCTGATTTCTTCTTCTTCTCTTTTTTCTCTTTCTTTTCCTTCTTTTCCCCGCCACTACCACCGCCAGACGCGTCCGAGCCCTCAGAATCGGTGGTTTCAGGATTCGACTCGAACCTGGACATATCGGGAAGAATCAGTGCTCGATTAAATCTAATGTTCGTTTGTAGACAATTAAACCACAAACAGTATCTACTTTCAAATGTTTTTCTTTTTCTTTTATTCTCGAAAACACTGCAATATTGATCTCATAAGGGAAAATATCTACTTACTCTTCAGCGACGTCCGAACCATCTTCGCCAGGGTTGAAATCTTCATCCGTGCTCTCTTCATCGGAACTGCCGCCTTCAGCGTCATCGCGCTCTTCGGCTTCACGTTTAACACGCGCCAAATAAGCGTCGGGCTCCTTTTCATCGTCGGAGTCGCCAAAATCGTCCACCGAATAGGTGGCTTTCTCCTGTAAAATTCCACCGCAAACCGGGGCTAAAATTATAAGCTCTAGATTATTTGGAATTCCTTAGACGGAAGAGATCGACTCACCTTCTTTTTGTTCTTGATGTTGAGTTTCTTTGTGGTGATGAAATCGTATAGTTTTCCGTACTCTTCTTTTTCAATGCTGCTAAATGTGTGGACAACTCCGCTTTTCAGCTCTACTTCAAAATCGAACGACCTAAAAAGAGAACCGATTTTAAGCTGATGCGATGAGAAAAATGTTTTTCAATAAACAAAAAGGACGGAGTGTCACCTCGTGCTCCCGCCGCTTCTAGCAAAGTTTACGCTACTGATCTCTTCAAAACGAATGTGAAGCGGGGGCTTATGGATGTAGATAAATCCTCTGTCGAGCGGATACATGTATCCTGCAGCAGCTTTGTACGAACAACTGACAGCTGGGGTTCCCGAATGGCTGAAAAACGGAATATTAATATTATTATGAGTTATGAAACAATACAAGAATTTATTTAGATTATTATCAAAAACTATTGGTGCTAATTTCAGCAGTATAACTGACGTAATACTCTTGTAACAAAAAACTATAACAAAACGTGAGATGCAGGGTAACTATTATTGAAAAATGAGCTCACCCGATAAAGTTTGCAGGCGAGGTTACTTTCCTATTGACGAGAACCTTCATGATTTTACTGATCACCTCGTAAGTTGGGCCGCTTAATTCTTTGCTCAGTTTCCCTTCGTATTTCTCCTTGAGCTCTTCTCTGTAAACGCATAGAAGTTAGTAGAAAAAGATAACTGTGTAAAATAATTCTTGGTTTGCCAATATTCTAGATATTCAATGAGGAAAATTTCAACTTTTTTTCACCACAACAAATTTTCTTTTAGTTGCCTTTCTTCCTAAAAGAGGCAGTTCCATTCACTTAGTCTTGATCTTGCAATTGGGTTGCTAGTTCTCACTTCCGTTAGCCAATAGGGATCAAGTTTCTGTTGCTTTACTTTCACTTCACTGTTAGCCAATTAGAGTTGCGCTACCTTTCACCGAGATCTATTCAAGATGTGTCCTTACTGTAGAACTATCAGTTATAAGATTGTTACTGAGGATGGCCTAAACGCCAAAATTAATATAACAATATAAATAGTGGAAATCTTAACAATCTCTTTGTCTCCTATCCTTGCGAAATGGGATTCCACTATCTCATGGTGAGCGATTTAGTAAAAAAAAAGAAGAAGAGCTTAGGTGCATTGGGTTGAATAAAATGTCAGAACTTACTCGCTATAAGGAAGTTCAATCGATGTTTCATCGTCTTGTCCAAAAAGAAACACCAAGTAATGGTATCTTGTTTGTCCTTGCTTGATAGGAGGATCTAAGCTCACCTGTTAAAAATAGCAAAACTTTCAACACCATACAAACAAATAGCCAAACTATTGGAACAACATCGAGTTCACTTACGACGAAGAAATTTTGTCGGCCATCTTTGTGAGGTAGTGTGAAAAGACGTAGAACCGTGGCCATTGGGATTTTATAGTCGAAAGTTTTACCATGAAGTTGAAAGAAGGATGAGAATACCTTGATATCGTATCGCCCTCTGTAACATAATTATTATTGTAAGATAATATGATTCATGATGGGTATCGATTTTTTCAGACTGACGTAAAAACTTGATGGAGCTATAAAGCACTGATTATGCCCAAAGGGACGAAAGTATTCAGCAAGGTAGAACGGAGCTAGAGTAGCAATGCTTTTCTGACTGAAAATTATACATAGGTATTCTAACCTTGGCGTGAGACAGTGGATCTCTCGGAAAATAGCGATAGCATCGCCGGAAACAGATATAACGCTCGCCTTTTGCATAACTTGACTATGAAACGAATCAACCGGATCGTCCCCGGCCAATTCAGAAGGAGGAATGTGAAAGCGCACTTCCATCAAACTGACTGGAGCTTCGTCATTCTAGAAAAAAGTTACGTCATACACAGGTTATTAAAAATGTTTTGCAATTAATACAAGTGAATTTTTAAACATGGCCTATTGATCTAATTCAAGAATTTGATATAATTTATTCGCCACAATCTCACTCATAAATAACTAGATATGAACCAGTGACAAACCAGGATAAAAACGATTGAGAAATAGTCGACTCTAGTTAAACAAACCTGATGAAATTCGACGGTGACTTCATTCTTTCCAGTTGTACATTGGGAAACGTTGCTCAGCGGGAGTTCAAAGGCCGTAAGGTTGTTCACTTCGAAGTTCAAAACTGCACCGTTGAATTTAGCCGTCCCCCAGTTCCAACCTTTAACGCTCAGTTCCTTTTCGAGAAGTTCTTGGCCGAGGTGGTTTTTGAAGAATTTCGCCACCTTTTCCAACTCCTATAGGCATTGCGAAATGATCATAAAGCGGCAAAGGGCCACGGGCCATTCAGACTATGCTTTCGATATTAGAGTACTATCTTGTTCCAGGCCCGTATTCATAAACGCTACTTTGTCTTCCAAGAGCTTTCCTGCCAGAGGTTGACATAGTGTAAAGGTTCCCAGACAGGAATACCACCTTTGTATAGGCAAATAGCAACGCAAATCTCTTATTTCCATTTAATTTAGCCAAGAACTTTCCTCAGTTCCGGCATTTTTAGAGCACGACTGGTCGATGCGGTATCTACGACTCTAGTAAAAGTACGACAATCACTATCGTCGAGTTGAAATCTAGGATCTTAATTTATTTCCTCTCTTATGATTCCATAACGGAACATAGCTAACTTACGCCTTCTTTGAAACCCATAAACCGGTGGAGCTGGCCGTTTTTGAGGAACAATCGCAATCCCCATTGGCCGACCAGCTTCTGCCAGTTGCATAGATCAAGATCTGACGCCGACAATTGTTCGACTTTGCCGGTACGATTGTTCTTGAAGCTAATTCCGGTTTCCGACAACTTGAGCCGACCTGGGCACTGCAATGACAA
The DNA here is from genome assembly GCA_037159825.1 of Tupiocoris notatus. NCBI lineage: Eukaryota > Metazoa > Arthropoda > Insecta > Hemiptera > Miridae > Tupiocoris > Tupiocoris notatus. The sequence continues at coordinate 7,395 of JASJUZ010000671.1, read as the reverse complement.
AAATGCGATTTAGTGGACAGTCAAGTAGGTGGAGTTATTCAGGACAGAGGGCAATTGAAGAACATATAATATATCAGATGATAGTTGAAATTATTAGTAAATACATGAAGCAATAGCTTACCATAGCACCCTTTATTTCGGCATTGATGTCGTTGAACTCCAATACATCCGTCATCTTGGCAATGATGACCGAACGCAGGCAATTAGCTCAAACGCCGTTCAAATAAAAAACAATGCAAACTTAAGGAAAGAGAAAAACACACGCTTCGTTTCTCAAATCACGCTCAACACAAGCTATGAAGCTAGGGCTAAAGCAAACCGGACTCCGATAAATAATCGGAAGCCAAAACAACGGAGGGAAACTATCGATACAACGCTTCGATTGTTAATATTTCGATTATTCCGTAGTATTATTATTCATTGAAAATTGCATCACACCGCAACAGTAGTTGTTTCACATAGAGAAATAATAAATTTTTCCTGAGTTCGAATTATCTTAAAAATTTAATCACAAACCACAAAAAAAGGTTGGTGCAACTTGAAAAATAAAATTTTTTGTTGCTCGAGTGAAAAGGCACCGAACAGTGAATCGATACTAGTTATCGATTATTTTACAATCCTAATACACAAAGATCTTTTTCATCTTCGCTCCCGCGTTGTGGAAGGTTAAAAAATATAGCATAGAGAATAGAATCACAATTATGTATCGAAGACGCTTTGAACTCTTATTTATTTCACACAAAAAATGGTATTACCAAAAATCCGTAAAAACTTCTTTACTATATTCACCATCATGATTTACTACTGACAACTTCTATTTTGAACTGAATTCAAATCCCATTCGGTGGAGAAATTTTTCAAACATGGAGCACCTGTTTCGCCATGGCAACGTTTCCGTTTGCACAACAAAGACGTTTGTTTTAACGATTTTATTTACCTACCGACAGATTGAACCTAACACTAAATAATTGTGATGCAGAGGATAAAGCGTTGACAACGTCAAAAGTGAAAAGGCGGACGAAAGAGAAGCAAGATCAGACATGTGAGGCGAGCTAAAATGCCCTTAGCTTTCAATAAAGAGCGGAAGCAAAACGAGAGAAACAGTTTGTTGGACTTCAGACTACAAGGGACCCAGGTACGTTAGTGGGGAATTTGTCTCGAACTACCCTGAGTCGATTATTTGGTTTATTATCAATAATAAACCATTGTAATAGCCCAAGAAATGTTTTGTAACCCCTCAAAATTGAATGTTATACGTTTCAAGGCATGTTGAATCCGGATGTCCAATAAAATAAAAATCTGTCTAAAAAAACTATAAAAGCTAAGTAGGTAAGTAAGTGAATCCTTGAAATTTTCACTGAAATCAAGTTGGCCGGACAACGGCTCAATTCTTCAACCAAATCGCCACCTCAATGTTAAGGGTATTTTTGGGGGTTGTTAGTAGGAGAAAATTCGAATTTTCTATTCTTTTTGAGGACAATGTGTTTTTGGTATAAATTTCTATAGATTTTTGGACGCTAAATCTAATGAAACCTCCGCGGGGTCGATAGCTATATTGGCTCTCGAGTTATCGCAGCTTTTGTGCCAAATTTGAAAGATTCTCACAAATTAAGTTGTTTTTTTTTTTAATGTTTATTGCACCAAGTATTAAACTTATTAACAATTTTTATCAGACTTATCTTACTCTTTAAAGTACATTTTTTTATACAAAAATATTTCAATAGAGCAAATTAAAATAGGTAGGTATGTCGTATAGGTATGTAGGTAACAGATATATGTATAAGTATGACGTTTTTTATTGTTTTTATTTTCCTAAATAATAAAATAGAGTGAATACCTTAATAGGTAGTTAAATAATCAGAATAACATTAAACTTAAATTATCTGAGGGGTTTTGAAGTGGACGAGGATAAACTTTTTTTTCTTGAGGGTTGGTTTTGATTCAATTACTTATCGTTCGTCATTGCGATTTTAGCTCACTTTACACGCACGACCGCATTCGTCCACGCGATCAGAGTCTCGGATTGACACAGCTTTCCGCCCAATGTCAGCAACGCCGACTCTGTATCACCAAGTAAGCGAGTTTAATGAATTGAAGCGATAACCGTAGTTGGCAGTGCACAGTATAATATAAATGATAATCATAAATACACATAATTAAAACCCAAATCATGTAATGGCTTTTTTCATTTGGCGGTTGATTTTGATTAACTGAAACTATGTGCGATTCGGGTTTTGCAGGAGAAGCACCGAAAAACACCTCCCTGGATGAGGCCCCAATCTGCCGACCATTTATCCGTTCGAAACCCGAGGAGAAAAATAGCCGCCAAATTTGACGGATCGAGGAAGAGCAGTAAAAGTTCAAGTGCGAACCAATTACATTTTTCTTCTTTTTTTTCACTTATTTTCCCCCACAAAATCTGCGAACACTCTTTGAACAATGTAATTTTCCACATCAACCAATAGGGTTTCGATTCAGCTGAAATTCCGAATTGACGTTGAACTGTTGCAGGAAAATCGGGCGGGTCGATGTCCAATTTGCTGGAAAGTTCGTCGATCGAAGATGCTCTTGATTCAGAGACATCGGTGACGTTTAGTCCTGTGCCAAGTCTTACGGATGTTTTGCGTTCCGGTGCCAAACTCGAGCCAGGCTTAGCTGCTAAGCCCCCTTTACCCCCGGTGGGAAAGAAAAACAAATCCATGGACGACATAATAAATTTCAAGTTCCAAAGGTGGTTCCCCGAATCAATACAGAACGCTCCGCCCTACGCAAACACAATTGCAGCAATCTCCAGTAGTGAAGCGTTCCTGCACAGTGGCGATTCTGTAGAAAACGACGTGGAATATGCGGTAGAACTTTTGGGTCAAACGGAAATCGAAGGGGACCAAAATTTGGGTGAAAAAAACGAGGCGAAAGAAGATGGCAAACTAGATTTTGCAAGCAGCATAAAATTCGATGCTTACGAAGGTACTTCTAGAACAGACAATGTTACCAAGTCCATATCAAAAAGTCGAACTATGGAAACGATACAGGAAAAAGAAGATGGCGCTTGCTCGATCGATTTCAGCGATCGAAGGGAAAGAAAACAGGAGGAAAATTCGATTGACGGCTCGCAAGAGCTGTTGACTTCAAAAATTGGCAGATCGTTGAACAGATATTTGAACGTTGACGAGGGGACGTCCAAAGATACAAGCAGAAAGAATTCAACGCATTCTAAAGATCCGAGCGAAGAAAGCGGAATTGTTTCGATGATAGACTCGCCTGCTCTTGCAGTTTCCCATATGACCGATGGCATTGTTTCGCCCAGGCAATCTCTCGGGATCGCCAAAGTGCTTGAGGACGAGAATGCCGCGTGCCTCATCAAATATTTGGACAACAACGTGACCAACGCGTTGCGTAAGAATCAAAGCGGTGATTCAAAACAAGAGAGCGGCTTAAACAATGAAGATATTCTTTCGTGGATGGGGCGGAATCAAGTGAGTTCATCATTCTAGAATTTCAAAGAAGGATTAAATAACCACGCAATTCTATTCCTTCTGCCTAGTGCTCTGAATCCTATAATCAAGCTGCTTATAATCTGCAACTAAGATGGTTGGTTATTCCATTAGGAACCTGAACAAGAGAGCAAAAACACCGTTGGCTCAACTTGCGACGAAATTTTGAACATGATCAAAGTCCTCGAAAAGGAAGAGGCCGAATCGAGTAAGTATTACAATTACCGCAGAGTCTACTAGACTGATCTTTAGTAACACGTCAAGTTGAAACTGTCAATATAAATTTCAGTCAAACTTGAAGCTTTATCGGCCGGTAGAAGTGGGAATAATTCAGCATGCAGCAACGTCACCCCAGTCGGCACGAGGTGAGAGAAGAATTTGATTGGATTCCATCCCATAACTGCAAAGCCTTACAATGAGTTTTCTCGATTTACTTCAATTTACAATCGGCTTACAAAGGTAACCATTTAAAGTTCCAGGGAAATCCTAACATTTTTAGACGAATTGGATCATAATGAAGGAAGAAACGAATATGGTTCTAATGAGATGAAAGCTCCAACTCAGCCAACGAGGTAAACTTGAATAGATTAATTTCCTCAACATTGTAGTTATGGTGTTTGCATATAAATGGAAAATTTGTTTCAGCGAGCAGAACAGTTCGGTTCCCCAGACTGGCCGCATGGGTCAGCTTATGGCTCTCAGCTCGGCCGAGTTGGCAAAACGAGTCATGGCGCTCACACTTGAGCTTGAGGAGAGAGAAGCTGTGCTTGCTAGTGCGAACCAAAGGCTGAACGAAACGCAGGAAAAGCTAGCCAAACAAAAAAACGAAAGCGAGTCAATCGTCAAAAGGCACCAGAAATTCATTGACCAGGTAAATAACATGTTTTTTCCCTTTTCGGCTTACAATAAGACACAACTGAGCGATATGGATGAGCTGATCGTTTTTACAGCTGCTCACGGAGAAAAAATTGCTCGGAGAACAGTGCGCCACCGTCATCAAAGAGATGGAAGTGAAGCACACAAAAGCGACACAAAATGTTGAAGAAAGGCACAAGATAGAGATGAAAAAGTTTCACGAGAAGATCCTTGCCGCTGAGAAGATCAAAAGGGAGAAATGGATTGAAGAGAGGATGAAGAAAGTTAAAGTAAGCTATTGCGACAGTATGAAATGCTGGAACATCCACGCATGGTCACTACAGATTTCACTTGGTGATCCACAATGTCCTTTGTGGCCGATATTGGACGACTGCTATCAAGAGATGACCACACCACATGTTGGCAGGACTGATTATTATCTTTATTAACCGTTATTTGCTCAACAGGAACAAACTGTAAAAGGCTTGGAACCTGAATTGGAACGTATAACCAGAGCGCATCAGGAAGAGCTGGCTGAAATAAGGCGGGCACACGAGAAAGAATTGGCAGAAATGGAGGCAAGCTGTTCCAGGAGAATATCGATGAGCAGGGAGCAAGCTCTACGGGATAGAGAGCAAGCTGTTGTCGAAGAAAGAGAAGCCGCAAGGAAGAAGTAAGACTTGCAGAAAGTTTATGCACTGGTAGTGTTTTATTTATGGCTCACATTGTCTGTCATGCTTGCTTTTTGAAACTGATATTCAAACCCCTTTTTACATTCTTTCTTCACTGCCTCCTGCACTTGGAGGCTCTACTCTCAATAATTTAATTTTGCAGTTTAAAAATGGAAAATTCGCCATAATTGTTTACAGGTTGGAGAACGAGTTGAGCGAAGTCGAAAGAAGCTATCAAGACCAGAGGCGGCGTCTTCTAGCCGAAGTTCGAGAAGAAAAGCTGCGATTGGAAAGAGATCTGGAGAATAATCTTACAGTGAAGTCGCGGCAACTTGAAGAGAAATGGCAGCAGGCGGCACAAGAGCAGGAAGCCCGCATAGCGGCTTTACAAGAGAAACATCAAGTACGTTGAGCCCGAAATTCTTACAGCTGAGTTAAAATTTCTATAGTGGCTGAGCACAGTGACTATTTTAATGACCCTCTGACCTCATTGTCATCACCACAACTCAACTTGGTTTCAGTTAATTTGTGCCGGTGGTTTTATTGCTTTAACATCTGTATTTCTAAAGCTGGATATTAAAAAACATCATATTTTACAGGCTGAATTGAAAAACATGAGGGAAACGCTAGAGGGTGAACGGCAATCATGGCTGAACCATCAGACGCAATCGCTGACCCAAAAAGAGGCCGAAATACGGGAGCAGTTGAAAAAGGAAAAAGATCGGCATGTGGAAATAGTTGTGAAAAAAATGGAAGAGGAAATCCAAGAGAAAGAAAAAGCATTAGAACAGAAAATAGCGTACGTGTACAATTGATCAATGAATATTTATTTTTTATTCGAGGAAATTGAATAATTGTAAACGGTTGCAGTAAAATCAGGGAACAATACGAAAGCGATCTAAAGGATCTGGAATTATCTCAAGTTGAGTTGAGAAGGAAACTGAAGGAGGCCAGAACGGAGAATCAGCAGAATGAAGACCTTTTGGCTAAACTGCGGACTCAAATCAGCCAACTTGAAGGCCAGCTGACAACGACCAAACAGGTAACGTAATATTTACAACTTTACACGCTCATATAGCAGCCACTATCCAAATGTTTCGCTTGATGGATACCAAATTTATTGCAGAGGTTGGAAAGAGCTGAAAAAGAAAGCTCTGAAAGAGGAGCCATGGCTAGAAATGAAGCATCGAGCCATATTGTCAATCTGCAAAGGGAACTGGCGGAAGAACGTGCCCGACGAGAGGAAACTGTTACTTCGATGCAACTCGAAAAGGAGAGAGAGCTGCAACAGGTGTACAACAGGTGAGCTCATTCTAGTTATGAACCTGAAATTAATTTTTTCAGTATGAAAATATGTTCAAAACTCTAACGTAATTTATTTTAATTTCAAAAATTAGGGTGAAAGAAGCGATCGGCAAGAAAGAAGAAGCACTGAAAATGGTTCAGAAACAACGCGACGCAGCGCTCGAGCAATGCTGCCAACTGGAGTCAATGCTGGAACAACAGCGCAAAGATTTCCTCAGCCGCAAATCGCATTAGTCTACTCAGAAAATTTATTTGAATCTTCGCTCAGCCAATTTGTAAGGAACGAATATTTTGCAATTATTGTTGTTGTAAAGCTCAATAAAATGTGTCAATTTCATATTAACCACATCACAGATTTGAACCACCTCATCACAAAGGGAATGACTGAGTCAATTTAAAAAAAGAAAAGAATAACTTATTTATTTCATCATAAAATCCGATACTAACGCTTTTGAACAAGCAACATATTTCTGTAAAATAAATTTCTTCAAACTGGTACAATATACGGGAAACAACTTGAATAAATTTGCCTCCCCGTCAACATGAGGAGAGGGAAAAATCGATAAAACAAAAAGCGCTAGATTACAATAAATATTATGGCTTTTCACTAATGATGCAATATTCACAAGTAAAAATATGGCTAAAACTGTAGCAGCGTGGCCTATACCAATAAACGGATACAAAAAGCAAATATTCTAAAATTTGAAAAAAAAAAACAAAAAGAAAACGACTATCTGAGTGAAATACTCATAGATTAAATTACAAGGCATCTTTTCTTATAGTCTCTTTCAAAGCCGAAATAAGACCGGCGCGTTCGATTCTTTGACTGAAAAAGATTCCTAAAACAATATTAGAAAGAAAAAATGACTTCGTACAATTCAGTCCACAGTGAAAGGAATAATAATTAAAATTAATAAGTGCTCGGGAGTAAAAACTAGAGGAAAGCGTGTCATACAAACCACACAAGCCAGTCTACATTTTTGATCTGCTGATTCGATCTTAACTAGTTTACAACATTGGAACAATTACAATAAATAATGACATTTTTTATAGTTAACTTGCTCGAGTAC